>CAWUFW010011549.1:0-606634 GCA_963921515.1 Calotriton arnoldi | reverse complement strand
GCCACAGATGAGTTTATGGTTCTGTGACCAGGAATGATCCATGCAGTTTGGCAGTTGCAGCTCTTTCTTTGTCAACAATTACCTTTTGGTCACTGTGATGATGAGGGTGTAGACCCCATTGCCACAATGGTCAAAATGTGCTTCAGCTATGGACCCCACACTTGCCTTTTGGTCACTGTGATGATGGGGGTTTAGTCCCCATTGCCACAATGGTCAAAATGTGCTTCAGCTATGGACCCCACACTTGCCTTTTGGTCACTGTGATGATGGGGGTTTAGTCCCCATTGCCACAATGGTCAAAATGTGCTTCAGCTATGGACCCCACACTTGCCTTTTGGTCACTGTGATGATGGGGGTTTAGACCCCATTGCCACAATGGTCAAAATGTGCTTCAGCGACCCCACACTTACCTTGTGGTCACTGTGATGATGGGGGTTTAGGCCCCATTGCCACAATGGTCATGGGCTGCTTGCATTGTGGGTGCCACACACATATATGTGTGGCACATGTGCTAGGGGGTCACATTGTATGTTCAAAGTCATGTTCGGTGTTGTAGGCATTTGACACAGCCTGCTCACACGCTTGTCATGGTGGTGGGGGATGTCTTAATCTTGCATTCCCTAGGTTGTGGTGTGCTTGTTGTGTCATGCATTGTCCATCCTATGAGTGGGGGTGGTAGTAGTGGTAGGCATCCAGCCCCCTGGCTAAGGGTGGTAGTAGTGGTGGGCATCCTGCCCCCTGGCTAAGGGTGGTAGTAGTGGTAGGCATCCTGCCCCCCTGGGTGAGGGTGGTAGTAGTGGTGGGCATCCTGCCCCCCTGGGTGAGGGTGGTAGTAGTGGTGGGCATCCTGCCCCCTGGCTAAGGGTGGTAGTAGTGGTGGGCATCCTGCCCCCCTGGGTGAGGGTGGTAGTAGTGGTGGGCATCCTGCCCCCTGGCTAAGGGTGGTAGTAGTGGTAGGCATCCTGCCCCCTGGCTAAGGGTGGTAGTAGTGGTAGGCATCCTGCCCCCTGGCTAAGGGTGGTAGTAGTGGTGGGCATCCTGCCCCCCTGGGTGAGGGTGGTAGTAGTGGTGGGCATCCTGCCCCCCTGGCTAAGGGTGGTAGTAGTGGTGGGCATCCTGCCCCCCTGGGTGAGGGTGGTAGTAGTGGTGGGCATCCTGCCCCCTGGCTAAGGGTGGTAGTAGTGGTAGGCATCCTGCCCCCTGGCTAAGGGTGGTAGTAGTGGTAGGCATCCTGCCACCCTGGCTAAGGGTGGTAGTAGTGGTAGGCATCCTGCCCCCTGGCTAAGGGTGGTAGTAGTGGTGGGCATCCTGCCCCCCTGGGTGAGGGTGGTAGTAGTGGTGGGCATCCTGCCCCCCTGGCTAAGGGTGGAAGTAGTGGTAGGCATCCTGCCACCCTGGCTAAGGGTGGTAGTAGTGGTAGGCATCCTGCCACCCTGGCTAAGGGTGGTAGTAGTGGTAGGCATCCTGCCCCCTGGCTAAGGGTGGTAGTAGTGGTAGGCTTCCTGCCCCCTGGCTAAGGGTGGTAGTAGTGGTAGGCATCCTGCCCCCTGGCTAAGGGTGGTAGTAGTGGTCGGCATCCTGCCCCCCTGGCTACGGGTGGTAGTAGTGGTAGGCTTCCTGCCCCCCTGGCTAAGGGTGGTAGTAGTGGTAGGCATCCTGCCCCCCGTGGGTGAGGGTGGTAGTAGTGGTGGGCTTCCTGCCCCCTGGCTAAGGGTGGTAGTAGTGGTGGGCATCCTGCCCCCTGGCTAAGGGTGGTAGTAGTGGTAGGCATCCTGCCCCCCTGGGTGAGGGTGGTAGTAGTGGTGGGCATCCTGCCCCCCTGGGTGAGGGTGGTAGTAGTGGTGGGCATCCTGCCCCCTGGCTAAGGGTGGTAGTAGTGGTGGGCATCCTGCCCCCCTGGGTGAGGGTGGTAGTAGTGGTGGGCATCCTGCCCCCTGGCTAAGGGTGGTAGTAGTGGTGGGCATCCTGCCCCCTGGGTGAGGGTGGTAGTAGTGGTGGGCATCCTGCCCCCTGGCTAAGGGTGGTAGTAGTGGTAGGCATCCTGCCACCCTGGCTAAGGGTGGTAGTAGTGGTAGGCATCCTGCCCCCTGGCTAAGGGTGGTAGTAGTGGTAGGCATCCTGCCCCCTGGCTAAGGGTGGTAGTAGTGGTAGGCTTCCTGCCCCCTGGCTAAGGGTGGTAGTAGTGGTAGGCATCCTTCCCCCTGGCTAAGGGTGGTAGTAGTGGTAGGCATCCTGCCCCCCTGGCTAAGGGTGGTAGTAGTGGTAGGCTTCCTGCCCCCTGGCTAAGGGTGGTAGTAGTGGTAGGCATCCTGCCACCCTGGCTAAGGGTGGTAGTAGTGGTAGGCATCCTGCCCCCCTGGGTGAGGGTGGTAGTAGTGGTGGGCATCCTGCCCCCCTGGGTGAGGGTGGTAGTAGTGGTGGGCATCCTGCCCCCCTGGCTAAGGGTGGTAGTAGTGGTAGGCATCCTGCCCCCCGTGGGTGAGGGTGGTAGTAGTGGTAGGCTTCCTGCCCCCTGGCTAAGGGTGGTAGTAGTGGTGGGCATCCTGCCCCCTGGCTAAGGGTGGTAGTAGTGGTAGGCATCCTGCCACCCTGGCTAAGGGTGGTAGTAGTGGTAGGCATCCTGCCCCCTGGCTAAGGGTGGTAGTAGTGGTAGGCATCCAGCCCCCCTGGGTTGGGGTGGTGGCGCGCATTCAGGCCCCTGTGTGCATATGTGGCATTGGTGATGGGCATCCCGCCCCTATGGTGCTGCTGTTGCTGGTGTAAGTATATTCAGATTCCCAGTGTATGTGTGTGATGTGTCGTGTACGTGTTGTATGTGTTTTGTGGTTGGTGTCTGACTTACCTTCTGCGCCGTACGCGTCCGTGCCTGTTCCGGTAGTAGATGTAGAATATTGGTATGATCGGGACGAAGGGATTCATGGTTGGTTCGTGTCGTTCGTCCTTCTCGTTGCTTCGCGTCGTCCTCGTCGCTTGGCTTCGTCCTCGTCGCTTCGCTTCGTCCTCGTCGCTTCGCGTCGTCCTCGTCGGTGCCGTGTTCGCCTCGTAGCCGTGGATCGTGTTGTGGCGCGATTCGGAGCTTATGTGCGCCTCCCGGATGCTTTGACGTGCCGTGCGTAGCGACGGGTTCGGCGCGTACGGAAAGCGCATCGTACTTGTTCGGCCGGACGGGGCTGCATTTTCCCTTCCGTGCGACTCGATTCGGCGTTTCCGGATTCGCCTCGGTCGGAGAACAGGACCTGGTTTGGGTGAGTACGGCTCGGCCGGAATTTTTGCTGTTGTGCGCATCGTACTTGCTCGTTCGGTGTGCTGTACGGATTGGTCGGGAAACTGGCTTTCGCATGGCTTTTTTCCCGACCGAATAGTATTGGGTGCGCCTCCGACCGAGATCGGAATCGGCCCCTATGTGTAAAAGTGAACTTCAGCTGGAGAATCCGTTCACATTTCCTTTTTAGCATATTCAGAAGGAAACTGAGAGAGAAAATAATGAATCTCATGCTAGACTAATATTTGCTCCACAAATACGCAGAAATTGGTGTAGAAATGTCCAGAGTGTACTATTTTGGAATTGCTGTGTGTTTCACAGGACTTTAATAATAACAGACATTTCTCCAGGGGGGCCTGCTTCGTGTTTTGGGGTCTCAAGTAGAATAAGCTTTCCACAGCAGTGCCCTCCAATACCAGAGTAAGTGCTTACTATTTTACCCTGCTTGTGTTTTTCATGTTTTACTCTTTTACTTGAAAACCCTGTGAATTTTTTATATTTATGCGTTTACATGTACTTGTAGATTTTGGTAATAAGGCACCGTCAAGTTGAGGCACCCCGCGACCCACCAGAATTGTAGTGCCTCCTACCTACGTCCGTGCTCATATCCATCTTCTCTTACCTACCCTTTCCTGTATTCTTTGTCTCTCTTCATTGCTATCTCCTCTCCTTTCCCCTTGCACCCGACCTCCTACTGCCTCTGGTCTTTCTTCGATCCTCTGGTCTATGTTGGTGTGCGGAGTGATCTGTGGTGTGATGAGTGTCTCTGTCACATACAAATACACAGCCCTCCCAAAAAGAAGAAACAACCATGAATGACCCTAATTTTACCATGTGAAAGACACCCAAACAGGTGATGTGTCTGTGCATTGCCATATGCGTTGGATTTATTGGCAGGCATAGACTCTCTGACTGCAGACATGCCAGAATGAGCATCTCTCTTCCCTTCATCATCTTCTGACTTTACAAACACGCCTCTCCCATCTGCATCAGGACCAGTTTTAATCAAGTAAGGGGTGTCTGTTCTGCGCCCTTTCTCCTCTGGGTGAGATGGATAACTCGAACACTAACATTTGCACTGCTTGGAGTTCACCAGCATTTTTAAATGTAACCATTCCATTGATCTGTGTAAGTGCTCTTTTAGGCACAGCTGCTCCAAAGAACAATGTTAAATAAAGACATCGATGCAGAATTTGATTCTGTCTTTTTATTTGGCTTCATTCATATCCTGTCCATGATAATCCATGCTTTTCACACGCTTAATAAATCATTGCAGATTCGGTGTGGAATCTAGAAATAAGTATGTCAGGAAGCAAAGGGCAGCAATCCACATCACACACCCCTTACCCATCTCCTCTCAGACCATTCTGTTTCTAAGCACTGTATGTAATGTCTAAATAATTTAATGTTTCTCAATTTACTAATCTCACAAGATGAAAGGCCTGGCCAAGAGCCCAACACGGACACAGATTGTTTAGTTAATAATTTTCTAGAGGGTTAAATGCACGTTCAAGAAGTCTTTCCTGAGATTCAAGCGTGGAAGGAACATAAAAGACTGACAATGAAAGAATCGAAAACTAAACTGCTAGTGGTGCCATCGGGTAACGTTGCCATCAGTGAAATTGTTACAGGAAAACCTGATCCTTTCCCTGTTTCTGACAGAGTCAAGCCACGACTTATGTTTTTTTTATCTCTTACGACCATGGGTTCTCAAGCCAACGCCATTGTCTAGTCATCTGAAAATGAGATTACTCTTTTAGATGAAATACAATTACAGAACCGCATTTAGCGCTCGGCTGAGAGGTGCGAGAGCCTGTATAGGATTTTAAGTTATTTTATTTCTCTTATATTATTTAACATAGTGTTTCAAGACCTCAGCATGGGTAGCATGAGGTGCCACTAGATAAAAACTTAGGCAAGTTGAAACAATGTGAGGATGTTTGCTAGACAGATTAGGTGTAAATGGATAAATGGAGCGTTCATGCGTGACGGGGGAGCATCACCAAGGACGTCATTAAGAAGTTGGCAGGGGGGCTGGCCCCTTGCAACCCCTGGCACTTCTTTTGCGACCCTGGCCTCAGAGGGGATACAATCAGTGCCGAGGTCACAGCGGCAACTCACACTTATGGGCCTCTGGGCTCTGCCTTCCTTGTTTTCTGCCCATGGTTTATTATATTAACAGTAAATAACAATTTGTTAGTCACTACTCCTATAACAAAAACGGAGCTCTAGGAGGTGGAAAGTGACCTTGTCAGGCAAATGAGGAAGTAAAAAATGCTTTTAAATGTATATTGTGGGCGGGTTTGCGGGTGATACTGTGAGAGAGAGCAAGTGTATGTGTGAGCCCGTGCATGTTTGTATGTGTGGGCATGTGTGGAAGTGAAAGTGAGAAAGAGTCAGATACAGGTAATGAATGAGAATGAGATTGAGTGTCAGTTGGTGTGAGTGAGTAAGAGTGAGTGAGAGTAATAGTGACTACAAGTGAGACTGGGTGAGTGAGAATGAGTGAGTAAGAGAGTGTAAGTGAGAAACTATGAGTGAGTGAAAGAGTGAATTTGAGTAAGAGGGAGTGAGTGTTAAAGAATGAATGAGTTAGTGAGAAAATGTGAGCATGAGGGATTGAGATCAAGTGTAAGTGCAAGTGTGTCAGGGACTGTCCGGGACTATGTCGGGAACACAGTCAGGGACTTGAGCTAGGACTGGGGACTGGGTAGAAAATGTACCGTGCACAGAAAGAGTAGTACAGCGCTGCCCAGGATCACACAAGGAGTCAGAGGAGAAAAAGGGATCCAAAGGGGAAGCCTGTACAAGATGGCTAAGACTCAGAAAGGAAGGGCACTCACAAGGCAATTTAGCATTCAGACTAACTACACCCAGGACGGACGTGCAAGACATATATATAATACAACATTAACAATAAAGGGAATGAGGGGTAAAGCACTCAGGAGCTCCACACGGTAAGACTGAAGCTCAGTAAGTTCCTCACCCACAATTGCTGTTACAGATACTGACTGAAAATACCCACATATAGATATGTATGCAAAGGCAGGGTCTGTGGAGCTTATACCTATGGTGATGTTATAACAGTAACTCAAAGACAATACTCACAGTGAACAAGAAACACCACCTAGGTAGTCAGCTGTGCCCACGGATCCTGGCGATCAAACAGGAACACGCAAGGCAGTAACAGCAAAGGGGTAGAACTAAACACAAGCACAATAGACAAGGAGCTAGCAAGGAGGAGTGCTTAACAGGAAAGGAAGGAAATCACAGGGCACACTTGGCAGAAAGCAGGTAACAAACATACAAGGTAACAGAAGCAAGACAGCAGAAATAGAAAGACAGCAAACTAGAACTGGAACCAAGGAAATGGGAAGAAAGGCAGGGACTGGAAAAGGATATACAGAAGGGGAGGCTACAAGGGTATACTAGAATAGTGCAGGTTCGGGAATCCAGAAAACAAAGTAGCATAGAAGGTAGTGCTGGGGCAGGAACAAGAATTGAGCAAAAGCTCAGGAGTCAAAGTAGCACTGCAGGCAGTGCTAGTTCAGGAGAAGGGAAACGGCTGCAGGTCAGAAACAAGGAATGCTAAGGCTCGGGAGTCAAGGTAGCACTGCAGGCAGTGCTAGTTCAGGAGAAGGGAAACTGCTGCAGGTCAGGAACAAGGAATGCTAAGGCTCGGGAGTCAAGGTAGCACTGCAGGCAGTGCTATTTCAGGAGAAGGGAAACTGCTGCAGGTCAGGAAGGCTCGGGAGTCAAGGTAGCACTGCAGGCAGTGCTAGTTCAGGAGAAGAGAAACTGCTGCAGGTCAGGAACAAGAAATGCTAAGGCTCGGGAGTCAAGGTAGCACTGCAGGCAGTGCTAGTTCAGGAGAAGGGAAACTGCTGCAGGTCAGGAACAAGGAATGCTAAGGCTCGGGAGTCAAGGTAGCACTGCAGGCAGTGCTAGTTCAGGAGAAGGGAAACTGCTGCAGGTCAGGAACAAGGAATGCTAAGGCTCAGGAGTCAAGGTAGCACTGCAGGCAGTACTGGTTCAAGGAAACAGGAAATAGCTACAGCTCAGGAAACAAGGAGTCAAGAGAGCACTGCAAGCAGTGCAATTCAGGAACAAGAAATAGCTGAAGCCCAGGAACAGGAACAAAGACTAACTATAGCTCAGGAACTCAGGAAACAAGGTAGCACTGCAGGCAGTGCTAATTCAGGCACAAGGAATAGCTATGGCTCAGGAATCAAGTAACAGGGATTAACTATAGCTCAGGAATCAAGGAATATCAAAAGCTCAGGAAACACTGGAAACAAGGATCGGTCTCACCGGTATACAGCTACAATGACCAACACTGGGCTGAAGGGAGCTGGGGCTTAAAAGAGCTCACAGTACTCATGCGCATCAGGTGCGAGCAGGCTAGCAGCAGCCAGCCACGGGTGAGCTGAATTCCTCCACCCATCCTTGGCCTGCAGGGGTGGAGACAAAGCAGTGAGCAGGGGATTATAGGTAATGGAGTTTCCAGCATGAGCAGACTGGCTTCCACAAAACCCGGAATGGATTGGGAATGGATGTCAATTCCTAAATGATGTCCAAATGCCTGGAAATCAGGATATGCATACAGGGGAGTGTCTGGAAGCATATTAGAATACTGGAAAGCCCCACAATTCGGCCCCCTGGTGGTGGGAACCAGAGCAAAGGGAGTGAATCGTGACAAAGTGAGTGTGAGTGAGAAAGCATGAGTGAGTGAGAGTAAAAATGAGCGAGTGAGTGTGAATTAGTGAGTGAAAGTGTAAGAGAATGAGTGCAAGTGAATGAGAATGAATGAGTGAGCGTGAGTGTGACTGTCAGTGAATTTGTGAGTAAGAACGCGGTGTTGTGCTTGCAAGTCTGCCATTGTCCCTGATATGCTGCAGGTAACTCTTAGTGTATAGAGGCACCATGGCAAAATACTGACACTGGCATGCTGAAGGTAGTTCTTGGAATAATGGTCCCCCATGGTAAAATTCTGGTTCTGTTATACTTACAGGTCATTCTTGGCATATGGGGCACACATGGAAAAACATTAGCACATTGGAAGTAACGGTCAGCTGTGGTATATAGGAGAAGGAAACCATGCCAAACTCCTGGCATACTTGACATACTAGAGATAGTTTTTGACATAAGGTCACCCTCTGTATATGGACAGCAATAACACAAGATTCTGGCACTGAGATATTGTATCTAATTTTGGACCGAAGGAGCACACATGGCATATGGACGTCGCCCCGACAAAATGCTGGCCCTGGCACAGAGGAGGTAATTTTTCACATAAGGGAGCACCCATAGCACATTTTGAAAAAATGTGGTCAACTGCTAGGCAAAGGTAGCATTTATTGACTTGGCATACCATAAAAGGAGTTGAATATTCAATGAGTGCAATTTCAGAGGCTGTGACCTTTCAGAAAATGTATGTGAAAAATGTGCTTTAAAATTCACCATTTGACCCAATTTTTTTTCAGAATATTTTTAGGGGAGAAAGAAGGGAGATCCCACCTGTGCCCACTTAGAAGAGGTCTGGCTCCGTTACTTGCTACAATTTTGGGGAAGTATTATGCCCCATCACTTTCAAAGATCATGTGAGCACCCTAATACAGCTGGTGTCTAAAATAGACATTTGTCTTTGTTGTGTTGTTATAGTAATCACACAGTTATTGTGGCACTTCAGTGGTCAGTTATTGTGATGTCATCCTGGTTAAGGTCAAGTGAAATCATGTCCTGGGAAGATTCAGGTTCAAAAGTCATACTATGTCACTTCTTGTAATGTCCTTAAGGTAAAACGGTGTCACTTCTGACATCTCTGGCATTTTGGCGAATCGACAGCCATGTGCATCACACTGACCTAGTACTGTGTGCTATTAGTCTACTTTACATCCTGTGCCTCGAGGAGCTTTGTAGTAGTTTTAACTCTGTATTTCCATTTTACATTTTTTTTTTTTTATTAAAATATTTTATTGTTCAGTTTACTGAAATCTTACTAGTATTCCACATATTATACCAATTTATCTGAGGCGAGAGAGACAATGTCATTCTTCACTTTTACAAAATATACAAATAAAACACAAAATAGTCTAACAATCTGTTGCAAAATCACCCAAATTCATTCCAGAGTTTATTTTTCTTAAAATGAACAAGCCTATATTGCTGATGAGGCTTGAACTTCGTTGTGATGGTGTTATTTGACCACAGACCCAGTGCTGTGCGGTAGCCATTCAATTGGTTCTTTTTAAGAAACAATGGGATCCCTCTCCCCAGTTTTCGGCAGCGACACAGCCACCTTGTGCACGTCAGGCTCCACTCACCTGAGCAAAAGGTGCCCTTGTGGTAAAGAGAAGCAAGGTGTTCCATTACACGTACTGGTGGAAGATTCTTCATCTTGATGTTAAGTGAATGTTACCATGCTCTGCTTTCCTAAGCCGGCTTATAGGCCATCTAGTGCTAGCAGTTGTGAAACAGAAGGAACCTACTGACCGGATCAGCGATGGACACAAGGAGTAGAAAATCCAGGTCCATGATTTTGTGGCGCTCCTTGACATGACCCTGCCGGTCTATCTGATTGGCAAATTCAGCTAGAGAACAGCCAATGGGTGGATCCATTTTGAGTAGCTAAGTTTTATGTGGAATAATGAATCTCTACTTTCTTTGTCATATACCCTAAGCTAAAATGAGTTCAGCCAATTGAGCCACGAGTGACTCAACTTTTTGGGTTTTTTATATGCTTTCCTAGCAGATTTTCCAGGGTGTCAATTCTTTTAATCAATAACTCTGTAAAAAGACTTGTCTAGAAAAGTGCATCCTGCCCTCTCCTTGAGGGAGAGTAGGAATCACCCTAAAATGTTAGAAATGTGGTGGATGGAAATGCTTGAATCAATATTCATCAGTAAGAAAACCTATGTGAAAATACAATTCCATACCTTTGACCTTTTCTTTACCATTACTGAAGGGGGATCAAGCATAGGGAATTTGATCTCGGCCCACCATAAAAGAAACCCAAACTTCTAGGCTTCATTTACTCTGAAGTTGAACAAAGGTAACCTCATACATGTTTCAGACTTCCTGAGCCTCATTTGTAAAGTGTATTTTGAGTCTCTCTCTGAGGTGCATCTTGAGTGTCTATAGCTCAGCAATCTCAAAGCCTACTTATAGACATACCATCCCACCTTAGGAGACACACATTAAAAGCCAAGAAGAAATCAATGAAAATGCCTGAACAAATTGGGAAAACTTTGAATTCCTCTAGTAGGATTACAGACTATCATTTTAGGTTATTTATGCCACCACATAATTGTCCTATGAACCTGCTAGGGAGAAAATGGTCTCTGTAGAGAAAAGAATATTACCCACAAAACAACTTTCTTTGTTTGTCAGTCCTTCTCTCCTCCCTCGTTTGTTATTGCTCTTAGTAACAATCTACAGGGCCAGGAGACTAATCCTCTGATATTCAGTTGAGGGAAAACCTGGCAGCACAAATTGAAGAGAGTGTAAGCACTGTCACAGTAGTGGATTGTTCGTTTTATGTCTGGGCTGAAAGCACATATGTTTCCAGACCTTATGTGATAACAGAAAAAGAGCTTTAAGAAGCACTACTGAGAGAGGGGATTTGGCTCTGCCCAGATGTTGATTTCCTCGAGCACATATTTTGACTGGACAGACATTTTGTGCTACTACTGAAAAAGAGTGATTGTATTGCATCTTTTGCCTTGTGGGAAAACTTAGGCTCAATAAAGCAGTACAGACTGAGGTGGTTATTTTAACAAGCAAATGATCAAGGCTATACGCCTGTCATCTTAACATGAAAAGTTATGACAAAGGTGATAGGTCGGACTATTTTATTGTGAAAACCATATTTTAAAGCCAAGAGGCCTTTAAGTGTGGATTGTGATTACACTGTGTTGACATTTGTAGGGAGGTATTTTGTTACATGGAATCTCATAGGCTACAATTAGTGAAACTGGTGTTGGTGCCCCGTGAGACAAACCCTCGGTTAGAAGATCTGCACTTTGAGAATCATTGGTATGGTGTTTTAGGAAGGGTTGCATCATTTTTGCCAACTGGAATTTCATACCTATTTGTAATTTTATACCAGTAGCTGCCTGCGGGAACATTTATATGGCATACAGTAGACCTGATTTTGTTACGGTAACAAGCATGTGATAAAGGCTACAGGCCTGACTGGTTCATGGAAAAATAATCTTTCAGAAGCTATAATTCTAATCTTTTTATTTTGAAAACTTACGAGAAACGCAGTAGATCTGGCTTATTTATAGTGAAAATCATATGTTAAAGTAAATAGGCCTATAGATGTGGTTTCTTATTACACTGCATTAAAGCCTGTAGACAGGCGCTGCATTACATGGATTATCAGACCTTACTGTAGCAGGCAAGGGTTTTGGTGTTGGTTTCCCCTCTGACAGACCTGCGGTTAGAAGATTTGCACTTTGCCTCTCTTTGTTAACCCCTCTTAGAAGGGGCTGAATAGTGTTTTGCACACTATAATTTTATGTATATTTAGAATATTCTAACTGAGAGGTGCCTTGTGGGAAGGTTTATGCAGAATTCAGTAGGCCTGAGTTGGGTTGGTGAAAAGCAAATGGTGCAGCAGAAAGCTGGGCAAAAATTTATTCTTTACTCACATCACATATATTTCAACATGTCTTTTTCCTCTCTGGGCCCATAACATATCACTAAACTACCATTGGTCCTCCAATGGATCTTTTATGTGAGCTAACAGGAACTTGGATATTTGGAGAACGTGAAGCAATTTCTTATGAGGACCTGAAATAAGAAAATGCCAAGTTCATCAAACAGCTATTACTTTAGACCAGTGATACTCAAAGTACGGCCCGGGGGGTCGCATGCGGCTCTCCTGACCTTTACATGCGGCCCAATGGGCAGCAGCAGCACTGGGCTGCTGTTTACTCAACTCAACACTAACATTAAAAAAAATCAATATACAGCAAGCATTTATTTAAAAGTTAATTGCAGTTAGGGAAAGGAAGTAACTAGGCCCTTAACTTTAGGAATGCCTTCATTTTTAAAGACAGCAAACATGTAAAAATACGATAGCCTTTTCAAAATTCAAAAAGTGTATTTAATTGACGTGTAGAACCATTTAACCTTAGTAAATCAAATTATAGCAGTGCATTCAGAAGTATTTTTTTTAAAGTGATGGTTTTCAAACATGAATTTAGAAACGTTCATGCTTCCCAAGCCCCCCGACCCTGACAACAATGCCATTAGTGATTATATCCAAGCACAGGATATGGTTTTGTACAGCACGTATCCTGAAGTCATGTATTTAGAAGTCCTCTTAGATGTGAAAATGAAGAAAAAGGAGGGAAATTGAAATAAAATAATTTTCCAGAGTCACACAATTTGGTCAAGTGGAGAAGCTGGGATTCATCCCAGGCTTTCTGGTTTCACATTGCGCAGTTGAGTTAAGCCCCTAGATATACTTGCTTCGCTTCCCCTATACCCACTTTACACCCCCCATTCCCCCGCTGGCATCAGTGCGAGCCTCGGTCACACTAAAGACCAAACTTAGCGGCCCCGGGAAAATGTTTGTGAGTACCCATGCTTTAGACACTATTATTGATAAAACTTACGACAAGAAGTTTCACACAAAAAATGACTCAAATACGATATATTTTCTCATTTAAACCATTTATCTCAGCCTCAATTTGAATGGTCAAGAACATAAATCACATTTTATAATCAGATTTAATAGAAATCGTTTAGTACAATTAGTCACAAAATGTCATACAGAGTCAACAAGAAAAACATTTGCTGGTTACCTTGGGAAAGAAGTGGGAGAGAGATAACATAGGGAAAAATCGAGTTTCAGCATTTAGATTATACAAACCAAATATGCAGAGTTGAAGCTCAATGAGTCACAGGAAAGAGTCCATAAACTCTTCAGCCGAAGAGTTATACCTGCACACTTTACCAGCCGGCAAAGTACAGGTTTGAGTCAGTTCGGAAAGTTCAGTTCATGTGAGTTTGGCATAGAAAGGAAAATCAGAGTTCAGTCCGACAGCATGCCAGGCAGGGAAATTGAAAATGACAACCAGCCCCTGTCTCCTCCTCCTGGGGGCAATTATACTTCCAAATGTTTCCAGTTTACGCCCACAAAGTATCCTTTGAATCACTCCTTATGGTTTCCATTGGTTGCCCACCGTGGGCTGCTCATGGAGTGATCAATACCTCACTAAGAAATCCGGAAGCATTAAGTAATCCTTTTGCAAAATCATCAGATTCAATAATTTTATATTTCCATCCTTTCCTCGGAAGTAAACAAATTCACTTTGTTCACTGTCTGTCCGTTCCCAGACGCTCTCTCTGGGTTTGCAATTGTATTGATACATTTCTGTCAAAAGTGTTGCTGAATCAAAAGAGAGTCCGTTGTTTGCGAGCACAAGAAAGAAACTTCATTAAAAGACTACTTCAGCTAGATTCCACCTTTCAAATGAGGAAAGAGAAGCATCTGAGGCCTACATGAAAGCTTGCTGAATCATTGCCACGTTATGACTTATTATAAAACACACATTAATATGGATATTTCAGCTTTCTTAGTTAATTCACTCATTATTTTTCCCATAAATGTTACATGTCAATATTAGGTACTACTAAAAATATTTTTCACGTTATTCATTTTCAAACAAATTAATATACGTGTCACTTTTGATATACACGTTTTGTATCAACAATACTAAAGGAAAAGCTGCGAATCTTCATATTATCAAGTACTTTTGAACTAAACATTTTAATTGTTCCAGGTGTTTCATTAGGTAAGCATTAATTTCATTTGTCACATTTAGAAGTTATCAGCAGCACATTTTCTAGGTTAACTATGTTTAGTTTTCTCAAACACGTGATTACATGCATAAGTAAATAAACCTTTTCTCTCTCTTTATTTACGTTTTCACATTTTCTATGTTTCGAAACATTTCTGCATGCTTTTACGATGCAGTAGAAAATCTATTGTTTTTTCGTTTCAGCCATTTACTAAATCATTAATGGAATCTGGGGATCCAAACTTGGTTATTATTGGAATACTTGAACTGCAAAACAATTCCAATAAATATGTTTACAAGCATTCATCAACCAAATACACAATCCAAGAGGAAGATTTGTACTTTGAGAATCCATGATATTCCTTTTTAGAAGGGCTGTATATTGTTTTGCCAGCTGTAGTTTTGTATATATTTGTAACGTTATTACTGTATGCAGATGGCTTTTTTTATCAAAAAGCTTTTGCTCAATACACTAAACCTAAATTTTGTATGTTGATGAGCCAGAGATGAAGGCTTTAGACATGATTGGTTAACTGAGAGAAGTTATGTCAAATGCCATTTGTATCATCTATTTATTATGAAAAGGTATGACAAAAGCAGTCAGCTTAACATATTTTTTTCGAAAGTGTATGTTAATAGGTTTTTAAGGATGGATTGTTGTGTTTAAGCCTGCATACAGATATTGAGTTTTTATTCTTTTTTGGAGTTTTATATAGCGCAAACTCTATCCGAAGGTATCAAAGCGCTTTACATGAGCACCAGTTGCGTTACAGACGGACACATTAATTTTGTTAGGCAAAGGGAGATTAAGTGATTTGCCCAGAATCACAGGATGTTGAGCGCCCCTGCCAAGACTCGAACCCCGTTCCTCAGCTTTGAGGTTGACCGCTCTAGCCGTTAGACCACATCCTCTCACAGACTGTTGCAATAGGCAAGGATTTTGGTGTTAGTAACCCCCTCTCACAAACCACAAGATTGGAAGATTTTCACTTTGATAATCCTTGTTAACCCCTCTGTATATTGTTTTGTTACCTGTAATTTTGTACATATTTGTAATTTTTCGACTGTGCACCTGATAGTTATTTGGTTGGAAGGATTATGCCAAATACAATAGGTCCATGTTGGGTATGATGACAAGTCAAAAGCAAACACAAGGAGATGATGGACGGAGTGCTGAAACTTTTCAAACACTCACCCCCAGTCACAGATCTGGGTTGAATCCATCATCATTCTTTAGCTCACTTTGCCACCCCAGTTCAGACACAGCTATATGCAAATCAGTCTTGACCCTGTGCCTCATGGGAACAGTCTAGCCCGAACTGCCAAGCCATGTCTTCCCTGGACCGGAAACAAGCATCCTGGGACCGGTTTCGGGCTAACACCCCTCATCAGCCAGGCAAGCTTGAATCCAGTGGCAAAGTGAGCAAGGGACCCACGCCTGGGCATGTCACAAGTCAAAAGCTACATGTCTGATGTGCTTAAAAGGAAATGTTGCGGAGGCGTGGCTTGGCGCCCAGCGGTAATGGCAGCGCACGGGTGAAGCTCCCGGAGGAGTCTTGGAAAAACCCACTTCTAAGACCGAGTGACGACTCGGAGTGGATGACAGATCGTGAATGAAGGTTGGGAGAGCAACCTGAAGCCCTCGCCTCCATCAAACCCTAACAGCAAGTAATTTTAAAACCGAAAATCTGCTCTCTGTCAGAAACGCAATTTCGCGGCCGCCATTTTGAATTTTTGCCGCGATCGCGGACTTTCCCGATTTTGCTTCCTAAACCTCTAATAACTCCTAAGCTGAAGTTGTTAACATATCCTTCGCCTGAAAGTCGCTGGGAAACTCATTATTTGATCAAATTGACTTAGGAAGACACAACGTGTTTAAAATTATATGGAGGTTTGTGACAGGAATGCAGGGCAGCCATTTTAAGACTTTTAAGACTCTTCAGTCATTTGAGTCATCCTTTACAGAGAGCAATGGTTTTGCGTCACATGTTGCTGTAGGGAAGTAAACGAGATGAGCTCATTATTACATCCACAGACTGTTTTTTGGATGCATTCAGCATAACTCAGCCTCTGATGGGTGTCTAGCCTTTCTACAAGACAAAGTGATGTATTGTTGAAGTACGATAGTAATAAGTAGATGAGGGAGTTCGGAGATTCTTGTCAGTGTTGACCTCAGGTTATACAAAAATCCTCAGGAGAAGCGCTTCTTACACTCCCACACTGCTGACCGGCGACGGAGAGACTTATTCAGAGGTTTATGGGCAGAATAAAAGTACCCAGCTCGTCCAACTCCAAGAAAAACATTTTTATAAAAAATTCTAGAATCTTTACTGAATTTTCTAGATTTGAGGAGTCTTCATCATCCTCACCTCGACAACTAAGAACAACTATGGATCCCCCCTCTGGCCCGGCTGGGAAATCTCTCACCAAGCGTCTCAAGAAGGACCCTCCTTCTCCACCCAAGTCAGCCTCACCAGTATCGATGGAGATGCTGTTGGAGGAAATCAGAGCCCTCCGACCCTTTATGGAAGAGACTAACACCAAGCTGCAACTTCTAACAGACAATTGGTCCCGATTGGAAACGAGAGTTACAGAAGTTGAAAACACTGTTTCCTCCCTAAAAACACATGTGAAGGTGTTTCTCAGCTGCACTCTCAGGTATCCACACTCCAGAAACAAATCGAAGAGCTTGAAAACCGCAACAGACGGAACAACTTACGCATTTACGGTTTGGGAGAGGGACTTGAAGGTTCGGATTCTCTCACTTTCTTTAGATCCTTTCTCCCTAAACTACTTCACATGCCAGAGGGGACGCAACTCAACATCCAAAGAGCTCACAGGCTAGGTCGGATGCCATCTCAAACCAGCTCATCACAGAGACCAAGAGGAGTCATCTTATATTTCTTAGAATATACAGATTTATTGAAGGTGCTTGCGGCGGTTAGAGCCTCTCCAAAAATAACATGGTCAGGCTCGTCTCTATTCTTCGCACAAGACTATGCTAAAGCTACTGCCGACAGACGCAAAGCTTTCCTGAATTTGAGAGCGGATTTACGTTCCTTGGGGGCCAGATACGGTCTCTTCCATCCTTGTCTCTTCAAAGTCACGTATAATAACAGAACAACGGTGTATGAAGATCCAATGCGTTTACAAGACTTCATTAATTCCTGTAAGACACACGAGATGGATTCCTCTGGGCCCTCCTCTTCATTCAACACTTGATGGACTGTTTCTCCTCTTCTTCCTCCCACAAGTTCTTCAGTCTCTGTTTGCTTAACAGCTATACTCCGCCATTTTAGATGCACCTTTTAGCAGTTGGCGATATATTTGATACGACGGCTAGGACGTTACAGAACTATTCACGTTACTTAGTGTTAAAAGCTGGTTTTCCTGGTTCTGTTTTATAAGATAAATGGTTTACAGTTATGTTTTGAAACATCTCCTAATCTTTGATTGTTATTGTCTCCACAGTTTTTTCTACTCGTCTACCGTGGTTTTTCCTTGGTCCTCCGTTTTGTTGATCCCGGTTGTGTTGCCTAACCCATGTGGTCCCATCCATCCTCCCGTATATCCATGACCCTTCCTTTGTAGGTATGTCCTTCTCCCACATTCCCTCAAGTTTGGTGCTGGGTATGTCTTTTGTTTTTTGTCTTTTTCTTTCATTGCTTGTATCCTTTCACGTGCTGGTGTCACATGTATAACTAATTCTTCACACTTCTTGATATCTATCGCATTCTTGATCATCATAACTCTGCTTATTTCTATTTTTGCATCTTCCTTTCGCCTGTTTCTTAGATCTTTCTCTTCTCTTATTCCTATCTTCAGCTCACATTTTACGCCCTTGTTACATGATTTACCTATTTTTCTCAACTTTGAAGCTGCAGAAAATACTCCTTTCCTGTTTTGCATATCTCTTATTTCACATTGCTACTATAATGAATTGGACTTATGGCTCATAATTTCAGTACAAATTGTTTTTATTTATTTATGTCATTAAAATTGATCACCTGGAACGTTAGGGGATTAAACTCCCCCATCAAGAGGCAGAGAGTTCTCTCTTACTTAGCCAAATTAGAAGCCGATATTGTATTCTTGCAAGAAACCCACTTATGTTGAATCATTAAAATTGAAAAGGGGCTGGGTGGGGGAGGTCTTCTTTTCCCCCGGGGATGGCAAACGTAATGGAGTGATGATATTGTGCCGTAGATCCCTCTCGTTTACAGTTATATCCCAGGACCCGGATGCTGATGGTAGATGGCTAAATGTTAAGTTATCTTTGAAGGGTGTTCCTGTATCTCTTCTCAATGTCTATGCCCCTACATGCGGAGAACCTTCCTTTTGGCCCACACTGGCTAAGCAAATTACCCAACACATGGAAGTTAATTTCATTTTGGCGGGTGACTGCAACCAGACCTTTGATCCGTTTATAGATAGGAATTCCAAAGTTTCTTTCATTCCCAACAAGTCCCATAGATCCTTTATGCATGCTATTAATCAACACAAACTTTTGGACGCGTGGCGTCTCTGTAACCCAACTACTAGAGAGTACTCTTTTTATTCCCCTTCCCATCAAACACAATCAAGGATCGATTACATATTTGTCTCTCACAACATCTCACAAAACCTTACAAATGCAGAGATTGGTCCCATCCTATTATCAGATCACGCTCATGTCTCGATCGACCTAGATATTTTACCTAAAGTTACAGGTTCCAAAAGATGGCGCTTCAACAATACCCTCCTTCTAGACCCAAAGTTTACTGCCTCGTTTACTTCCTTTTTTGATGAGTTCTACGAGATGAATCAAACAGATTCCATATCATGTTCAACCATATGGGATGCTTTTAAAGCCTCAGCGAGGGGCTTCATAATTGGCTTTGTTGCAAAGAAACGAAAACTCTTCCGCAAATTAACTAAGGATCTCCTCCAGGATATTAAAAGATTGGAACACTCCTTCTACACTTCACATTCAAAAGATTGCCTCACAGCTCTCATAAACGCCAAAATGCAATTTAATAAGAAGTCAACGGAGGACGCCTCATTATATTTGTTAAAATCCAGTGCAAAATTCTACGGAGGCAAAAATAAGGCTGGGAAACTATTGGCTAATTATTTAAAAGTTAAACAAAACAAGCTGAATATTGAATCCATTTATGACAACGGATTAAACCTAAAATTTAAAGATAATGAAATTTTGAATGAATTCTCTCTCTTTTACAAGTCTCTGTACGACTCTGAAACACAACCCTCTGAAAATTCTCTTCTGCACTTTTTCTCTGGTATTCAAAAACCTCAAAACGCTTTCCCAAATCTTTCCTCCCTGGAGTCCGATTTAACATACCAAGAATTGTTAAAGGCTCTCCAACATCTTAAAAAGGACAAAGCACCAGGACCAGATGGTTTCACCGTAGAATTTTACCAACACTTCTCCAAGCTCATAATGCCCAAGTTACATTCTTTATTAGATTCCTTTAGCACATCAGGTAACTCTTCAGGTTCTTTTTCAGAAGCTCATATTTGCCTCATCCCCAAAGAGGGCAAGGATTTTAAATATTGCAAGAATTACAGGCCTATATCCCTGGTTAACATAGACTACAAAATTTTTTCCAAAGCATTAGCCATACGATTAGACTCATACCTACCTGACTTATTGGGGAAAGAACAATCTGGATTCGTTAAGGGGAGATTTATTACCGACAATACGAGACTTCTTTTTAATGCATGTCTAAATCCTCCCATTTAAAGTACCCCCTGGCAGCAATTGCACTTGATGCCGAGAAGGCGTTTGACAGAGTTGAATGGACCTTTTTATTCTATACTCTCAAGTGGTTTGGCTTTGGCCCTAAATTTACCTCCCTAATCGCTCTACTATACTCCAATCCCCGTGCGGCAGTATGTGCCAACGGTTTGATCTCACCATTTTTTGACTTAAAGAGAGGAGTGCGTCAGGGATGCCCACTCTCCCCTTTCCTTTTAACTTGGCCTTAGAACCCTTTCTCTCCAAATTACGTCAAAATCCTGACCTACATGGATTCCAATCATCTAATTCCCATATTAAACTTGCAGCATATGCTGATGACATTCTGCTTTTCATGTCCAAACCGGAAGACTCAATACCTACTTTTTGGAGGAGGTGCAGGCTTATTCTAGCATCTCTGGATATAAACTGAATAACGATAAGTGTGAAATTTTGCCCTTAACTAAGTATACTTTCAAGTCGGATTTTTGTGCTTCCAACTTTACTTGGAGCCCTCACCACATTAAATATTTAGGTTTACACGTGACTTCTTCAATAGCAGACACAGTGGCACTTTGTATGACCAAATGCATACAAAAGGTTTCAGATTTAGTAGCTAAATGGCATCCCCTTTATATATCTTGGTGGGGCCGTCTAGACACTATAAAGATGATGATATCACCTATAATTTTATATACCATCTCTAACATTCCAGTCCCTATTCCTAAAAAGTTTTTTAAGAAGATTAATTCCATACTATCTTCCTTTCTATGGAGCAACAAGAGGTCCAGAATGTCTTTAGCTAAATTAACTCGTCCTAGTACAGAAGGTGGGGTTAACTTTCCAGACTTTCAGACATACCAGACAGCTTTTCTCCTACGTCAAGCATCCTTTTGGTTACTTGAATCTGTGGATGATTGCCCCTTATGGACAATAACTGAGCATTCCTTCATATCCCCTTTCTCTTTTCAGGAATACCTCTCGTTTTCACGCAAACCACAGGCTATGTCCACTCCCATAATCAAATTGACCTCGAAGCTTTTAGAACCCACATCTGCTTCCACGCACAATACTTTGGAGCTATTTCTTAATTCCACAATTTGGCACAACAAAGGCCTAACTATTCGAAGTAAACCTTTCTACTGGAAGACTTGGCGACAGAGGGGTTTGATCTGGATTCATCAGTTATTTGCACAATCAAACTTTTTATCCTTCCCCTCGCTTAGTCAATTATTCGACTTACCTGCCTCGAGCATTCACAAATATAGATTACTTAAAACTGCTGTGATGGATAGATACAATCAATTATCCACCACACCCACTATTTCCACTCCATCAGAACCTTCCTCTATACTTTGCACTTTACTAAAAACTAGACCCAGAGCTTCCACTATATATAAGTATTTACGGGCCGGGACATTAATAGGCAGAAATCTAAAACAGAGGAGGCATGGGAACGGGATCTCACGTCAACATGGCCAATTTCTTTTTGGAATAAAATATGGCTTAAATTACGCAAATCATCTAGGGCAGCCAACACAACACAGACGCTGTTTTTTGTGTACAACAGACTTTTATTTACACCAAGTGCTTTGAGCAAGAGATTTGTGACTATGTCGGACGCATGTTGGACATGTTCCTCTTCAAATGCTGACCTATTCCATATGATATTTTCATGTACAATTGTAAAAAAATTTTGGAGGCAAGTGTGGTCTCAAATTAATCTGATCTTCGGAACCAAATTTTCTTTTTCCTTCACTCATGTTTTCTTAGGTAGTCTCTCGCCTTGTTGGGAGAATGTTACACTTAATGTGAAAATTATTGACTTGTTATTAGCGGTTGCATTCCAACAAATTACCGTAAATTGGAAGGATTTCTCTAAAATCTCCTATAAGGCATGGTGGTATACTGTTTGCCATAATCACAGATTGGATACCTCCTTTGTTTATCCTATATGCATGGCTACGAAACGCTTAGACCTGTGGTCACCTGTTACAGTATACCTAGACGTTTGTGCCAAACAATGTTTCCAACTACAACCATCCCAGCAAGAAGTTCCAAAACCCCCCTGAAACCCCCTATACGTTCCTACAATATCTATTAATCACATTATCTATTAATCACCTATTTACAAGATTCATTTGTACTGCTTAGATTTTCTAAAGTTACCCATAAGTCTGGTTTCTCATTTCTTAATCTTTACTGTAGCAAAACTTATTTATTGTACTGATGTGTATTTAATGCTATGAACTCTGTATTGACACCTTTATTCCACTAATAAAATTTTCTTTTTAAAACTTAAAAGAAAGGAAATGTTGCAACAAGAGCAATAGTCCTAACTTATTTCTTGTGAAAAGTATATGTTATAGTCACCGGGCCTTCAAAGTGGCTTGTTATCCCTTGTGTTAAAGCCTGTAGAAACTTCTTTTGTTGCATGAATTCTCAGAGGTTACTAAGATAGGCAAGGGATCCGGTTTGGATACCCATCTAACAAAACCCTAGGGGTAGAAGACATGTGCTGTGAAAATTGTCAGGCCCTCTAGGAGCAGTTGTATATTGTTTTGCCGACACTAATTTTGTTTTTTTTCCCAATGTTATGGCTGTGTTCTCGATGTTTAACTTGTAGGAAATATATGCTCAATACTGCAGGCCTGAATAGATTATGGCTATGAGCCAATGATAAAGACTATAGGTCTGATTGGTTCATTAGGAAACGTTGTATCAGATGCCATAGGTCCAATCTGTTTATTACGAAAATTCTGAAAACAAAGGCAATAAGCCTTACTTATATAAAGTGAAAACAATATCTTAAAGTCAATAGGCCGTTAAGGTTGGATTGATATTGCACTATAGTAAAGCCTGTAAAAAAGGTATTTTGCTACATGGAATCTCTCACTACACTGTATTAGGGAAATATGTGGTGTTAGTTACTATAAGAAACGGGATTATTATTTGGGATGGGCGACTGCACACCTCCAGGAATAATAACACTTCTTTTCAGAGTGAACCCACAAAGTCACTAAATTAACCTGGACTCAACCACCTGGTAGCTAAGGCACAGAACAGCCAGGCTTAATCCCAAACTACCAAAAATCCCAAACTGAATTAGAGAACTAGAGTATTATTTAATGAGCAAAATCACAACAAAATGACATAAATTGAAGAACTGGAATTGAAGATATGAATTTTGAAAGGTTTTAAGTAAAAATAGTGCCAAAAAGCCCTAAACGCCAATGATAGTCCTTCAAAGCAGAAGAATGGGACCTACGCACGCTATGAGGCAGACCGTGATGGAGCCCTGGTCAGATACACCAAGTATATTGATCCTGGAGAAAAGTCAAAACATTTGAAAAGTTTTTAAGTCCTGCTTCAGAAAGGGACTTTGTCTCTTTTTGGGAAGACAAATCCTCCCCGCCGGGGACCCATCTGTAATTGTAGCTGCCGTCGTTGAACCAAAGGCAGGGTAACTGAAGCAGGTTGATTCTGCTGGAGCTTTAGAGATTTCTCACTGAAATGCTTTCAAGTCCCAACATAGGATGGGACTTAGTCATTTTTTCTTAGTTACAGTGGCCTTTGAGCTCGATGAAGCTAAAATCCTATCTTATGCTGTGGAAATGCCGGTCGGATTCATTTTCCTCTGCAGGTCCCCATGAAGGCATGGCGCTCAAAAGGAAACATTTTCAAAAGTTTCCAAACTTTCTTCTGGTGCCCAAACAACCACAAGAGTACACTTCTAAGGCCCTCTGGGCCTCAGGGGAAGGCACTTCGAGACTCTCAATGTGTCAGGCAGAGGCCAACAGCATTGTCAAGTCCATGTCCAGTTATCACTGGTCAGTTGAGCGCTTCAGGGAAAAGGCCTCTTTCAGCTTGTTGTGTCCCTGAAGCCATGCAGGAGGTCAGCCAACTGACTCTTGGAGTTCACTTCTTTGCCATGTGTCCAGTCTTTATGGGCTCCTCTGAAGTCACAGACATCAGGTCCAGTCCTTTTTCTGATTTTACGCAGGTCCAGAAGTTGTTCCAAGGAGCGTGCCTTGGGGTACCACCTTTATGGTAAGTACTAGCTATTAGGTTAGTGTGACACATTCCTTCTCCCCAAACAATAGGGTAAAAGGTCCACACTGGCCACTTTTTTAGCAGTTCCAGTTTTCCGTACTGCAAACAATTCCAAGATTCCCCTCACGCTCACAATTCAAGATGCAGAAACACTTTCTCCCTTGTGGAGAATCTGTGTGCCCACACAGACTTGTTGCCATAGAAATTAGCAGTCCCCTCCTCTGTGGAGTCTCTCTCAAAACCAGTTCTGGGGGGTAGCTTTCCTCCCATTGGGTGTGGTGCCCCCCTGATTAGGGAGGCAAAGGTTAGGACTTTTCCAGATGTCATCTGACATTCACTTGTGACAGGGCAGGCCCCTTTGAGGTTAATTATGTTCCTGGGCCCACCTCAACTGGTCCTCTGCCAGGGGAGGAAAAACACTCCCTCACTTCCAGGCCATTGTCCCTGATGTGGGAGCAGTTTTCACACATCATTCAGGCTGGGATGTGTCTGGGAAGCTAATGCAAATTAGCCTCAGCAGCTTCAGGTAGAGTACATGCAACTTTCTAAAAGTTAAATTTACCATATATTTAATACAAATCTGATTTTCCCATTAGATTGTTTTTTTATTACACATAGAACTAACTCTTTGAATGGAGTCTGTAGCTGGTACAGGTGAAAGTCTTGGATTGAAGGGTATAATTTATACTTTGACTTTTCCTATGTGCCAATTAACAGCCTGGTCAGTGGCAATGGAATTTTGGGCCTAATTACTGGGGGAACATGCCATTTCTAATATGACCCATCTTCCACTCTTAAAAATTATGCACCCTACCCTGTGGACAGCAACGTGCACTTAGGGGTTACATTAAATATGTAAAATCAGGTTTTCCTACCTGCGAAAAGGTCATTTTGGCAGGTCTGTGCAGCAGGGTTCGAGCTGCTGCTACCAGACAACACAGGATGGGCATGAAACCATGTTTTCCGAGCCCTCTCTGTGGGTCCCACAATAGGTGCTGAAATCCACAGGTGGCATTTAACTTTCAGGCCCTGTGTACATTTTCTATACCATATACTAGGGACTTACAGGCAAGTTAAATAAATTAATTAGAGTTGAGCCAATGTAACCGTATTTTAATGGGGAGCACAGGTGATTCACTCCTGTGGTGTAGGGGTAACAGTGCACAGAGTTCTAAGTCCAGCAAAAATAGGGTCCAGAAAAAGGCAAACGAATCTGGCATGACCATGCAGAATACGCAGATTTCCTGCAGTTACTTCCTGTGACAAATCCGAGGTAGAAGGTTGTACACTGTGATAATCCTTGTCAGTCCCTCTTTGGAGGCCTGGTAGGTGTAATTGTCTGCCAGGTCATTGTATTTTTTTTGTACTCTACGTGAATACATATACATACACAGGGGGTCTTTGGGCCAGCCCTCTTCTGTCTGAGTGTCATTCACCTCCTGCTTCTCTCCATGACAGCACTCTGCAAGGAGCAAATGGTTAGCTCATATCTGCCATTGGCGCTATTGCCCTGTGAATTATGACATTTTGCTTGTTGACATGGGCATATCTACTTGAAAATGAGTTCACTTCAGTGCCTGGACTGTTGAACCAATCCTTTGGTTTCCCATGTTTCCTCACAAAGGTGTCCTTCCATTTCTTTCCTTCTTCTGCTCCTTTTTAAGGAACATCCTTCAGCTCTCCAGACCGTCCTACCAGGCTGCTTGCTTGCAGCTCATTCCATCTACAGTGTCCCATATTGTGTGCGTTTACTGTTTCTAAACTGGGTTGCCATCTGGAAATGGCATTTTCCATAGTGCACATTTATTTCACCATTTCCAAAATGGCCACCATGTCGAGAAGTAGTATGTTGGTCTCCTTGGACCAGTACAATAATAATACAGAATATATTTTAGCATTCTAAGATAGTTGCCCCGTGCAATATTTACTCAGCGGCCATCTCGGAATGGTAGTGTGTCTAGTTTTTACAGGTTCAAGATGGCAACGTGTTGCTTCTAAGCATGTCTGCTATGTAGGAACTTTAAAACAAAGGCACACTATGTGCAAAACCATTAGCAAACAGCTGCTTCCGATGTTTAATTTTATTTTAGTAGTGCAAGTATGTTCCTGCCAAGTTTAGGTGGTTGCATTTTTCTGCTTTTATTCTTTTAATTTGTCTTGCATATGCTTGTTTAGTTTGAGTGTCTGTTTTATTGCAGTTGGTAAGTGGATGAATGCAAGAATAAGTCTGTGGGTGGATGAATGGATATATATGTGCAAGGATGAGTGAAAGAGTAATGTAGCAGGACTTATTCAGTGACTGAAGAAGCACCTTCAGTTATTATAAGCCAGACCTTTTGGCATTGTGTATGCTTGCTCCCGTCAGTTACAGTAGCTGCCATTGCCATAATTATGTGTCTCAACTTTTTAGAGTAAAAACAGCCTTAATTGTGGAGCAGTTCTGGTGGTATGATTGCTTTAAACGGAATTTTGTTGCCTCCAACTCAATTTTTCCGCCACACAGAGACTAGCTTTGTTGAAAGAAGAAGTGTATTGAAAGAAGAAGTGTTTACACCCGTATGTTCGTTGTGGTACCACACTTTTGTACTTCTATTTGCATAAGGATTCCCTTTGAAAAAACCTAATTTCACAACACTGTACAGGGTTTACAGGACTTGTCCCTCCTGAAGACCCTGAGTTCTATAGAACATAGATAAATGTTTGCCTAAGTTATTTTGATTCACTATAGTTTGTGTACAAAACTAAATTCACCCAAAAATACATCAACTTGTTAGTAATTTAGCTTGGTGGCAATACTTTTGGCTTATTGCATGTGCTTGTTGACATTCATTTTGGGGACAAGTGTTTTCCTGTCACAGTCTGAGCTCATTGGCTATTGCAGCAAGCCAATAAGCACCCTTTGGCTGTGATGGGCCCTATTACTATGTCTTAGTAACTCACATGCACATGGTTTTCGTCTCTCAAAGCAACAAGTTTAATGGAACAGAGACAAAAGGCCTGATTTAGAGTTCGGCGGATTGGTTACTCCATGACAAATGTGACGGCTATCCCGTCCACTGTATTACAAGTGCCATTGGATGTTATGCACTTGTAAAATGGCGGGCAGAATATCCATCACGTTTGTGACAGAGTAACCTGCCCGCCAAACTCTAAATCAAGCCCAAAGCCCTGAGGCTTGGTTAGTACCGATACCAATCACTTAGCCTCAAGCCTTATTTGGCTAGTGAGATCAGTGATCAGCAGATAGACAGTAGAGGCTTCACAAGGGGGGTAGGAAGAGTCACCTCTCGGTATCTCCATGTTAAAGAACACAATTTTCATAAGCATATTAAATGGTGTCTTGTCGTGGGTTTTTCTCTTTCACCAGTGCTTGTTAATTCACAGGCATCGCAAGTTAGGAACGTTGGGCCACCTTTATGAAAGATTTGCACCAGTGCAAAGTCACAAAAAGTGATTCAAACAGATGCAAAGTCTTGATAAACTATTTACTATCCAGTGCAAATCTTTAATTGTGCTAGAAAGCGACCCTAAAGTAATGTGAAGTAGCACTTTGTGCTACTTTGTACTATATTCTGTCAAACGGACGGCCCATGGGTAGTGCTTGGGCATTCCCATGCAACCACCCATGGTTTTTGATGCAAAGTCCTAGCTTCTAAAAAAGGTAGAGAGATCTTTGCACCAAAAGTTTATGCATTTTTGAGGCTGGCGTAATGTTTGAGAAACATTGTTTTTCCTCAAACCATTCTAACTTTGCATGTGAGCTATAGTACAACATATATATACAAACTTGGAAAAGTGTGAAAGTATGCTTATGCATAGTATTTTGTACTGGAAAGGTATCCTTCCAGTACAAAACCTATGCCAGACATCACACACACCTTTGCACTATGGTGCAATTAGTCAATATTTTATGAATTGACCTATTAGTATCAGCCCTATTAATGCATAGGTCGGCCCTTGATGGTCCCCAATATTAGAGAGCCGCAAGTTGTGACCTACCTCATTAATATTCATGAGGTAGGCTGGATTGTGACTCACTATGACTCATAATTTTATGAACTGACTTACTCGTACATGGGACACAGCCTTTGCAAAGCAGTCTTAAACATGCGTGCCATTTCCCTGCAAGCGGAACATAGATCATATATAGATCAGGTCATAAATACTTTATTGCTCGCAAAATACAGGTCGTAAATTGCTTTCAGTTATTCATTCATCTGGCTCAAAGTTTTGCTACAACATATAAAATTATTCACCTCAGAAACAGAATCATGGATCTTCAATTAGGTGGCCACACGTGGTGAGTTAGGAACAAATCTATTTGGTCTTAACCACACCAAATTCTTGAGAGAAGGATTGTGTCTGGCAAACTGTGGCAACAGGATGCTCGAGCATTAGTTTGAAAATACAGCTGGCAGTACCACAAGAGAAGCATGTCAGTCATCAATAAGGAAGAAGTGAAAAAGAGACAACTGGTGTTGTTGGGTCTGGTGTATTAGCATTTTTGGGGAGGAAAAAGTATGTTTAAAAAAGGCAGCGGAGTCACATGCTTGGTCAAGTGTCCAACAGTAGCCTAAAATTTAAAATTTTAAAAATCGCAGGAAATATATTTGTACTACAAAACAAAAAGGGGGCAAGAAAATAATTTACAAGTGGTGAGAGATCCACAGCTAAGAAAAAAGTTGTATGAATGACCAGAAATAACATATAGATTGGTCTGTGTTTGTGTAATGAGCATGCAAGATCTGTCATAACTTCCTATTTTGTTTTTTTAAATAGCGCTTCATACCATCAAAATAACGTGTGCCACTTTTACACTATTTAACATACTAAGTTTACTGACTTTGGAAGGATGGAAGGTTGAGTCAGTGTTGCAGGGTCCGAGCCAAGGAAATGTTGCTCACTGCATGGTTTATTGGCAAGCATTCAAAAGACTGAGATATCCTTCCATTTGTATGCAGACATCACGAATGGCGTAGAAGACAATTCCTGTAAGGGATATTAAATGTAAAAAAACAGAGAAGGGTTTTGTATACATTTTCTGCAATTTGAGGCAAATGCTCTTCTCAAATTCCTCGAATAAGCATTACCTTGAAGGAAACAGTCTCAGTTGGGATATTCAAAGAGACGATGAAACTGTTTATAACGATTGCAGATGAGTTTCAAATAATGTGGGGGAAAAATAACTTGCTTTATATTTTTGTAAAGGAAATGCAGTGTATAATGTACATACGAATGTATTAATTGGATTATTTGTACAAGTGGACTAATCCGAAATAAAACACTGCGTCAGATCTTAAGCCATGGTATAGGACTCTAAATATGCAAAACCCACTCACAAAATAGATTACTTTTAAGAGAAAAAAAGGATTTTTTCACATCTGATTAAACAGATGGCTAAAGCTGTAGTAACTAAATTGTGCTGCGGGAGCAGATGCCAGATGAGGTAATCTATGACACTGTATAGCACGTTATATTACCGGATGGGTCCAGTGCTAAATTTGTGTCAGGGGTGATGGGGGTGAAAACCGACAACCACTTTGTGGGGGAGGGATTTATTTTTCCTCATCAGACTTTAACCCAGTGGAAGAGAGAAAAAGGCAGAAAAGACTGAAAGAAGGTAGAAGAAAATAATAGGGAAACAGTAGCCAAGGGAGAAAGGGGCGGGGAGAACACCTGCAAGCGTGAGCTCAAGAGACAGGAAATCCAGGGCAGTAGAAAGAAGGAGATATGAAGTGGAAAGAGACAAGACGTGATAGCATAGGTTTTAGGTAACCTCGGCATTCAGGTTCGAGAGCTCCTAAAAAAACTTAGGACTTGGGGATTTTTTTTTTTAAACAAATTAAGCAATGGTGCAATCATAAATCTTAGGACCTGATTTAGATTTTAGATGATAGGGTACTCCTCTACAAATGCAACGGAGTGCCCTGTCCACCAAACTCTTGATCTGCATTGTTGGAGAAAGGGTATTACACGAGGTGGACAGTGTAAAGTCAGTTTTTTCTGTCTGTCACCCCAAGGAGAAACCTAGCAGTGAGGGACAGAAAAAGAAACGAATGATCCCCACGCTCTGGGAGAAAACTCCCAGGGTGTGGGCAATTCGTTTTCTGTTTTTCTGCAACAAACGCCTGCTTTGAGAGTTTGTTTCTGAAAAACAAAAAAAAGTTAAAAGTTTTGTGGATGGCTGTCAAAGTGGTAGCTGTCCACAAAATTTTTTGTACCTTGAAGGGAAATGCTGTGACTGTGATTCTTTACACAGTGCGGGGTTTATAGACGAGTCGGCAGTCATCTCTAAATTTGACAGACGGAGTACCATCAGGATGGCAGAAGTAATGTTCTCCGCCATTTCGAAGGCTCGAAGGACACCATCATACTTATATTCAGCCCCGTAATCAGGAAAATGGAATGAGGGGGAGACTGTTATTTCTATGATGACGTACCTGACGTAAATGGGGAGTTCCTTGAGGTAGACCATTAGGTGACATTGTGCGCCCCTTTGTGAGGGGGCAAGGAGGGTCTCAAAGCCTCTAATCAGAGACTGACGCACCTTTATGAGTACCTTTAGGCCCTGATTACAACCATGGTGCTGATTCCATTTCAGGTGCAGGTTCCCAAGTGAGGTGGTATTTGCCCAAGTGGTAATTGAACATGTGCTATTGGGCATGCCTAATTACGAATGTACAAATGGTCTTCTTCTTGCAAATAGTGTGCAAATCCAATATGAGCACTCTGTAACAGACACAGGGGTTCTAGGGGGTACAAATCAGAAGACAAATGTATGTTCCAGGGTACACTAATGGCAATACTGCAGAATTTGGCAACACAGTTTGCACCAGGTTTAACTTGGTGGAAAGTTTTGTACAAGTAGTACATGGGTTGAACAAGATTGGCGTGCATTTTGCGGGTGCAAAGTGCGCACTTGCTAATTTGCGTTAATGCTCTGTGAAATAATTAGTGGGTGTGAAATCTGCAACCGATTTGATTTTACAGAACCAATAAGGGTGAAAATAATGCACTTGCTGTACACAAATTCACCCACTGTTAGGTGCACTGTTTGCACCGGCCATTTGCATCAGGTTTTCCTGATGCAAATGGCAGATGCACACTTCCACAAATTGTGGTCAGATAGTAATCCATTTCTGGGCACTAACTTAAAGCTGGATTAAAGTGCCCATCCTTATTGAGGAAGGGTCAGCAATTTGTACATCGGCAAATAGCACTTGTGCAATTAGTGCATAGGCGAATAATGCCTGACTTGGGAGTTTGGACCTGAAATGGAATTAGGACCAATGTTGTAATCAGGGTCTTGGAGGATGAGACAATGCTTTCTGAGACTGAGTAGAACACTATGCTGCTTACCCACGCACGTCAGCCTGCGTCATGTCTTGGCCGACATGCAAGCTCCTGGCCCGTGACAGCCAGTGATGGGGGTGTTCTTTCAGCAGTGTCTACTCATACTTTGTTTGCACTGCCCAAAACTGCAATGTCCTTGCTGGATTGATATGTAATCTCACTCTCGCTTTAATGATATTGTGTTGTTATGTTACAGGTTTTGATAGAGCGCACATCCACCAAACCGTCTCTTGGCGCTAGGTAACTGTCTCAGCATGACTCAGAAACGTATTGATAGGCTTGGTTAAAGAGTTAGGTCTTCAACAATTGTCTGAACTTTCCATAGTTTAAAGTGGTCCTAAGTTCCAGAGGCAGAGAGTTCCAGATGCGAGAAGCAGTGACTGAAAGCCTGGCTCCACCAGTCCTATTCCGTTGAATGGGGGAATCACTAGATGGTGTAGATGAGTGGATCTAAGATCCCGAGAGGGGGGAATACTTGTGGATCCGAGATTTAATAAAAGCTGGACTGTTTATGTGCAAAGCCTCAATGCCATGCTATCATTCCATGAGGCTTTACCTAAATACCACTCCTCTCTTTCGGAATATGTGTATGTAACACCGGCTTGAGATGGGAACATTATGTCTGCTGGAGCAACTGGAACGTGTTCAATGAATGATATTGTCAGATGACTTCATGAAAAGGCTGTGCAAAAATTATTTTACAAAGACTCCCAAATGTTTCTTTTGTTTCAGAATACCCATTTTTCTGACTTTGCAGACAAACAAAGTGGTTATAAAACAAATAATTTGTTGGCAACCCCAATCATGCATGGGAAGGAGGTGCTTGCAGTCATGATGGCGGTGAATAAATTAAACGCTCCTGCCTTCTCCAAGCAGGATGAAGAGGTAAAAGTCTGAGCGATGACAAGCCAACCTTACACCTTTTATCTGAGAAAGTCTGGGCCATTCAGATTCACATATTTCTTTTTTATGTTTGCAGGTGTTTGTGAAATACCTCAGTTTTGTTTCCATTGTCCTTAAACAGTATCACATCACTTACCTTTACAATGTGGAGTCTCGGCGAAGTCAGGTAAATCTATCTATCTATCTATCTATCTGTCTGTCATTATTATTATTAACATGTTTAAGGCCTTTCTATGACCGTGTCCTGCAAATTTATTTATAGCAAATTGTATCCAATTCTCAGTTAAGGCAGGACATTCAACAGTCAAATCAAACTTGCTTTGAAATCAATTTTTTTCATCATAGCCTGTGTAATATCTTGGTAACCAAATGTGCGTTAGAGAAGTTAATAACAATGCAATCTCCCTTCTCCTTCTTCACTGTACTGCCCAGCCAAGAAACTCTCCTCACTAGGATAATATTCTGTAATGCGCAGTTGCTCAGGTCCCCCACGGATGTACATAACCAGTGTATAGCCTTATTTTTTAGTTGGGTCTGGGTTTCAGTTTGGCTATGGTGCAGGGTTGGTACATTTTTTAGAATGATCACCCGTTGGGCCGCCGTTGGTGGTAGCTGAAGGACAGACTGCATAATAGGTTGCATATTATCAGGAATACTTTCAACGGCTAGTAGAGGGGTAGGATGTGGACTTGTTATATTAACCTGCAAAGGCAGATGGTGTTTAGCAGAAGGGGCGGCTCCTCCGCTATGGTGGAGGAGCGTCACCCCCCATGCCAGCACCCTCCAAATCAAGAAAAATAAAACAATAATAAAATGGTTTTAAAATCCGTTTCATTATCATATTGTTTTCCTTGTGCCGAGTCTTGGGGCAGGGGCCACAGTGATGACAGGCACTCTGGGGAGAGGTATATGCACTCCCTTCACCACACATGACGGTTTGGCCGGCCATCTCAGGCCGGCCAAACCATCATGCGCAGTGAAAGTTCTCTCCAATCCAGCAACGCTGCTGGGTCGGAGAGAGCAGGCAGAGACTCACAGTCTGTCCTGGAGCGCAAATCGAGGGTGCTCAGGCCAATCGTGAAGCTGCTCTCGTGCAAGAGCAGCTTCAGGATTGGCCGCAGGGCAGGCTGGGACCCAGTGCCTTCGGACGAGGAGAGGAGCAGACGAGCGCAATGCGATGGAGGGCAGCAGGTACGCTTTTTATATTTTACATTTATCTCCCGCGTCCCCCTTTCCACCTCCCCGCCCCACCTCTTTTCCCTCACACGAGCCGCGCCTGTTTATCAGCGGCCGTCCTCTTCATAGACTGTACATAGTTTTCCCCAGTTGAAATTCCCAACACTGTCACACTCTCAGAATCTTTATAGTCTCTATGGCCAGTTTTTTGATCCTTAGAAGCATTGGTATTTGATGATGCCTTCATACATAATGGCCTGTCTCTAGCTACTAGATCTAGAAGATGTCCTTTAATATCTCTCAGTGTCGAATCAATACCAGTCAAGGCTGCTGCTATTGGATTAATCAGTTTATGAATAATATATTCCATGCTTTTTAGATCAAACTGAGTGCTAAATCCTGTAGCCTCTGCGGGTTTTAAACTATTATGAAAATGTGATTCTGCAGAGCATGGCCCCTTCTCCAACATTTCCCTTCTCTTGTTTGGTTATCTGATTTCCACATTTGGCTTTTTAATACCATTTTTCTGTTGTTTCGTACTCTTCTGCCTCTTTATTGAGGCGACACCATTAGGTTTCTGGCCCCATGGGACTCACTCTCTTGTACCAGATCCAGCAATCCATCATAGACACAAGGCTCATTCTTCCCTCTAGCTAGCCCTACTTATTGGCTGCAAGCCCTCATCCACCATCAGCACTTTCTCACAAAAATGCCCCTGTGTAGTCTCTGTACTCGCATGTGAGCGCAAAGGATCTGTTGGGATAGAGCTCTTTGCTGTGACCTATGTTAAAGCTTTTTTTGTGGCTTCCAGTCTTTCTTCCACAATTTCAATTTATGTATGTATTGCCCCCATAGCGTTACTCAGAAAACTTGTAATTGTACTTGCTAAGAGGCAATCCTTTTTGGCTACAGGTGAGTCAATAGGGGCTGTTAATTTCTTCTTGCCCATGGTAATCACTAAAGTTCTATCTGTGCACTCCGAAGCGAGAGATGTTTCCTGGAGGCCTGAGAACTTGGAGCCAAAAGGGGGAGCCCAGCCCTGCCTCGTCTGGCCCATCTGCGCCCGGGCGTGTCCCGCACAGCGGGATCCCTCAGGCACTTATAGCTCGAGTCACTCTTCGCCGCTCCCTGCTGCCTGGAAGTATGGGGGATGTAACCCCAACTCAGACACGCTGGTGACTTGAGTCCTGGCAGGGAGGCGATGGAGGCCAAGTCATCAAAGGCCAAAATGCAGACAGGAAAACGGCGTGATACACACACCCTGAATTTTGTAATTTTACTGGATTGTCTTCCACAGATTGTGTGGGATTCAGGGCTACAGAAGAATGGGTCTCCTCCATCTTGAGGGGATGTTAATCTTGAGTTTCCCTCAGTGGAATTAACTGTGGTGTCCTGCAAGAATATAACTGTGACTGCCATTATTTAACTGCAATGTTAAACTTTTGCATGAACTACTGTACTATAAGGATTTTCAGTTTTTCTCAGGCTAGCCTCACACATTCAGGTAATTTTACAATGGGAATATTTTGTTTGGGTAAATTCTGTGTTGGAATGATTACATGAAGCTCAATTAGCTTAACCTTAACAATGCCAAACAGAATTTTTATAGGTGGCATGTTTCAAAAGATCAACCCACTGATACCCAATTACTCTGCAATACCTTAGCAGGAGCTGAAACTCACCTCTGATAAGCAGGTGAAGATTGGAGGGTTCATATCCTATAAAGTGCCCTGGGGTAGAACAGGTATGTGCACCCACTTTCGGCGCCCTGGGAGCACTTTGGTATTACAGAAGAGGCCACAGACACTTGTGCAGCCATTTCCGTAATATGGACTGCTCCAGCATTAAATGTGAGTTTGAGAGATCTCAATTGGGGTGTTACCTTTTTTGAATTGGGGCATGGTCCCATGCAAATGAAGGAATCCTTGACCTTTATCCCTGTGGTATATTAAAGTAGCGAGCGCAGGCACACTGACTGTGTGCAACATAGAGGTGGTGCACAGTCAACCCATCCCTCTAAAGGACCTCTTTGGGAGGGAGGCTCAGGGTGCCAGGGACCCCACTCATGCAGCTACAGGAGCGTGCAGCTACTCCCTTCACCTGTCTGCAGAAGGAACCCTGTCCCGCTTCAAAATGGAGGCAGGGTCACCACTTGCAGTGGAAGGCGGACTGATGTTTTTGAAACAGCTTGTCCTTATCACCAATGCGCCGATCACACTGTAAGCATGAGTTTGCTTCCACACCGTGAACCACGAATTTTCTGTGATACGACACACAGTTCCTGTCTGCGTCCAGGACACACATTTAAGGGTGCACCACTGCACAGAGTGGGACAGTGCACTCTACTAGTAATGCGGACGTGGCCGTCGATTTGGATTATTGGGCATCAATTCCCAGTGGTATCTTGAAACATTAGCTGCACTCATTATTGGAGCCTAATCGACTTATGGTAATACATTGGTTGAGCATCTTTTGGTGGGCTTATAATGTCATCAAGGGGGGTTGTAAAACCAAGCAGCAAGAATACTAAAACACCCGACAGATTACATACAATCTTGGTGCTTCATGAGATTCCACAGGTTCTTATAACATCTACAACACTGCCCACATGAACAAGCAAACATTTATATTTGTTTTGGAAGGCTCTAGTGATGGGTATGTGGCCTACTAATAAGTGTTTCACATGAGCCAGCCTTGCTGATCAAAGATGCATGTCAATTAAAAAATGTGTTAGGTAATTTTACCATGAGTTCCTATGTTTTAGGAGACTTTTATAAGAGACAATTTTATTTATTTATTTGTAGCATGGCGTACCCTGACCCAGGCCCCAGAGTGTGTGTGAGCACTTTATCATGATCAAGGAGTCAACAAATTTTATCATGACAATGATACAAATTTTTTAAACCAAGTGACTAGAAAATCTTCATAATCCAACCTATATATCCTTGGACAACTGACTTCAAATAGGATTCAGGGGTGAGGTTTTTAACATGACAGAGTAGTGGGAGCTGATGTTATTATCTATCACTTTTATATCACACAATCTACCATTAGTATGGTCTCCACATTTAAAAATGCCCCAAATTTTCCAATTTTGCACGTGTGCTGCACTGTGCGTACACACAGTGGGAAACGAATGAAAGCATAGTTTTCCACTAAAAGTGTCCCCCTTCTAGTACAGAACCAATTCTTGATAGAATGCACACACCCTACAATATAATACAGGGGTGTGTGTTTGGGGCATGGCAGCCCAAAGTATGTCAGCGCTGGGGGAGAGAAAAACAGCGTCATAACCTAAAAGTAAATATGGCTCTGATTTTCTCTCACCATTTGGTGCAACACAACACAGCTACTTTGGTTGCTGCTCAGTGTGCGCCAAAAGATAGAAAATCTGCCCCCTAGCTGCTAGTAAAGGGATTGGTATCGGTGGAGGGACTCCGTACAGTGGTTTCTTGCCATAGAGTGAAGTGGGATGCAGGGCTGATCGCAGCCATTGGCTTAACTGTAATGTTACCTTTCAGAACTTTCTTGAGAGGCTTTTAGTAGACTGCCATCTTTGGACACGATTGGTTCTGATTAATTCCTGTATTTTCTCCTTTGCCTTTTTGCCAGAGGAAAATCTGGTGGCAAAAAGTCCTTCACCATTCTACCCTGCTAGTGTCAGAAACATCTGTAGGGGGTTCTCCTGCAGATCTAGCCCAATTTTTCCATTACCACCCAACTTTAAATCTGGCCCCATGCTTACAGTGGACATTGAGTTTACTGCATGGTACAATTGATTCAAACTGTATCTGACTTCGAAACCTACTACCAACTCCTTGAATAAGCCTTGACCACTAGGCCTGGTTACATCTGGAAAATTAAACGTGCCATGTGGGTATCAAACTGGAGTGCAATAACACCTGAGACCCTGGAACATTAGAGATAATTGACTATCATCACCATGGGTACTGAATATTAGGTACTCACTGCCACACCACTGAATGCCCCTTCAGCATTTTCTAAGGAACTATATTTTGAGGCAGATCTCGTGTTGTCTACACGGTTTAGCAGGAGATGGCCTCTTACCGTAAAGCAGCTGAAAGGTGGTAAAGCACAGGTGAAAAACATGATGACAGTCATGCTTAATATTTTGTTTTTGCAGTTTGAATTTGGAAACCATGGCGTCTGTTTGGTCAGTTTCAAGGCCTTTGGGAGAGTTTTAATCCTCTGCTGTTGTTCTGTTTTCGGTCAAAATAAAGACAGTATGTGATGCTCTTTGGTTGCCTCTTTCTGGCCATCCACTTAAATGTCATATTTGACACTGAGGCTGTAGCCATCTTCAACGGCTGTCATGCAGTACACCCACCACCCGGAAGCAGCCATTTTCTATGTCGTTGATAGAGACCGTTGCGTTGGTACCGTATTGCTTAGACCTAAACTGCATCTTAATCGGATTTTATGAAATGGGGCCGCCTTAATCTGAAAGTCGTTGTGATGAGAAGTGTTTCACCCACCATTGTGTACAATAATGCATTGAAAGGATCTGGCTGAGGTGGTTTGAGACAACGAGGAGCACATTATAGTCATGTGTTAACAACAACATGTATTATCTGCAACTCAGAAAATCTAATACAAAATGTTATGGAATAGTCTTTGATATTTTTCCTCGACGCTTTCGAACCTTTAGTCACTGTTTTAATACAAATGGTATTGTAACGACTATTAAAATAGCCTGAATCGTCTGTATATTCGTTTGTTGCATATTTTGACTTCTGTATTGTTATGCTTTCTTTTAAAGATCCTTCTCTGGTGTGCAAACAAAGTGTTCGAGGAGCTCACTGACATCGAGCGGCAGTTCCACAAGGCGCTATACACTGTCCGCATATATTTGAACTGTGAACGGTACTCCGTTGGACTGCTGGACATGACGAAAGAAAAGGTCTCGCTCTCTGAATCACTGGCGTTTCAGCCAGGCGTTTTACTTTATTTATTTACTGTCGCTGCTCTTTTTGCCCAGAAATAGAAGCTGAACAGAGCTCACAAATCAAGATATTTCTTCCATTTGAATAATGTGAAATGTGAGGGTCGGCATGGAAGCAAAACTAGCTCAAAAGCATTTTGAAAGAAAAGGGTTTGTTTGTTTCCCTAAATCCCCAAAGTACTATAATAACTCCTGACATTATTCCGAAAGAAATAACACTGGTGGTAAATTAGTATTTAACGGAGATTACCATGCTGACCTGGAATATCGTGGCAGTATTCTGACTTACCATCGGTGGTGCAAACTCCAAAACTACCTATAGCTGGTCCCAAGGATACAATTTATAGATAACCTCATTTTCTTGCTTGCCTACACCTGAGGCGTTATTACTGTTAGCAACAGCTGTAAAGCTACCACTTTTTAGCATGCCCTCAAATGTGAATTATTTTTTAATTATGATTTATACTATCACCTACAACTAAAAACGAATACATTAAATTCCATCTAAAGGGTGGTTTTCTTTTCTTATATTTATTAACTTTTTGCAACCTATACAATAAATAACCTAAACATATCCATGGAAATTGAAGACAAGCATTTACATGGGGAAAAGAAATATCATGGGAGAGCTTTACAGACAAGTTTATAGAAGAAAATATCAAGGCATTCTCTTTATGCACTGCGCTCATTTTTACACATTTAAGCAACAATTTCTTATTTCCTTCTACTGGGCAATATTGCATAATATAACATTTTGCAGTTGTGATACATATGCAAACATGCATATATGTGTATATATGTTGACGTCAGCATTCTCGGTAATGGTAAAATCATTGAGTTAGTGGCAATAAAGATTTGTATTCAAGCACCTACAGATAATTCAGTCCATGGAGTACCCCATAATCTCATTATTTCACGTTTTTATGAAATAACATATGGGAATCGGTGTTCCCGCGTGTTTTTTCCCAGTGCTTTGCACACTTTCGGAGAAACATCAAAATTATGAATCCCAATTGGGCGGGTAACTCATAATGAGGCCCTTTGCATTTTAATGTCTGGGTCAAGGCCAGTGCACAAGAGGGTGCATGATGTAAAGAGTACCCTTCCCTTGTTTGCGCCATGGTGCACCTTTAATTGGGTGCATTGAGCACAGTCCTGGTCAGTGCACCATAAACCGGCTAATGCGCTGCTCCCAGGGCAGCTGCAAACTTGTGCCAGCCCTGGAGGCGGCACATTGGTGTAAACTCTTTGAAGCAGCAGGTCCGTCTTTCACTTTGCAGGTGGCAACGCATCCTGCCTTTCAAAGGCGGGCAGAGACCCCCTGCAGGTAGGTGTAGTGAGTAACTGCACCCTCCTGCAGGGAAATTCCTGGAGAGTACATGGGACCCCCATTCCACCCTTCCAAAGGGCATCCTTACGTGATGCAGTGACCGGGCACCAATTATATGTGTCGCACGGTCAGTGCGCCGCCTGAGTGGTCTTTTACCTCTGTGCCCTCATCTATAATATGGTGCAGGTCTAGAGGAAAATTGTTCCCTCATTTACATGGGGTCACGTTCCCATACAAATAAGTGGACACCCTCTTGAGGTTGCACTGGTGCACATGTAAGATCGGTGCAATCTATATCACAGAACATGCAGCACATGCATCTGCCACCCTTTCTGTGCAACAAATGTTTCTGAGGGTGCAGAAAGAGGGCACTCATGGCCATTGCACCCTGGGGCACTATTTAGACGACGATCGCAGGGGGTGTTGATACTTGAAGGGGCTGAGATGGTGTAGATAATAAGTACTAAGGATTGGTGTGAGAGAGCAAATCAGGGGGTGGCAGCCATGGACATCGTTTAGGGGTCGCCCCTGCGACCCCTGAATTGCCCCCTGCTGTCCTGGCACAGGCATTGCGACCCCTGGCATTAGAGGTTGTTAAAGCAGTGCCAGGAACCAGTGGCAGCTGGTGGGATTTGAAAGTGGTGAGGCGTAAATGTTGTGGACTAGAACCCGGTAGCGAGTGAGTGTAGCAAGCGAGCCCGACTGTCATAAGGGGGATTCGGGAGGGGGGGGGGGGTTCTCCCCCTCAATCCCTCTCCCAGAAAAGTTTGAAAAAAAGAGGGGGAATATTGGTGCATTTTCAAGCAAATTTGAGAAAGCAAAAAGGTTTAATTAAGCAATTGTGAAAGTGTAGTTATGACATCAAAAAGAGTACAGGAAGCTTGAAACAAAGTCGATGAGGTATAAAAGGCCTGGTATATGTTGCAGGACAGTTAAGATGTCTATCCATGGATTTAGTCTTCCTTTAAGATTTTGCTCGCAGCTGCATACTGCTGCAAGACTAGACCTGCAAGTGGTACATCTCATGGGTCTCTGCTTTTGTGTACTGGGGTTCACACCCATATGTCTGCAAATGAAGAAACTCCTGCATCTTTACCCTCATACATTAATTTGCCCGGGGTTAATGTGTGGTTCTCTGTTGGGTCAATTTTGTCTTCAACCGCTCGAACAGGCTCCTTTATTAAAGGGAAATCTATCACACATTCTTCAGGAAAACTATGAATAACTACTATGGAGACTTCAGGGAAGAACTGAAACATGCAGAAGGGACACCTCTAGCAAAGACTGCTGGGGAAGAGGAACTGCGGAGGAAGGTCAGTGGGAGAGAGTAAGAAGGGAGAGCAGAAACTGCCAGACAAAGAGCAGGGATTTCAAAGAAGGGAGAGGAAGCAGGGATTGCAAGAACTGCTGTTGTGATGGGAGTGAATCATGAAGCGCAAAAAAACATTTGAGAGCAGAAGGCTGCCCGAAAGTGCAAGCATTGTTGAATAAAACTGAAAAAGCAGGTGGCAAATAATTGCTCTGAAGAAAAACAGGGACTGCAAGTATTGCCTGAAAAATAGTAGACAGGGAGTGATGAGAGAGAGAGAGAGAGAGAGACCGAGAGACCGAGAGAGACGATATGGACTTTAATGATAAACAAGCAATGGCAATACCTATGTCACACCTTGACAATATGGTGGAAGGGTTTAAATTACAATTTATTTTTGTGGCACTCATATGTGTCATAAAGAAAAAGAAATAAATGATGCTGCTACCTAAATTTGATAGACATATGGTTGCAATAAAAATATGACATTTTTAAATTAGCATCACATATAACAGTGCAGTATGGATGTTTCCTAGCAGGTAGGTATGCTTAACACCAGTAGAGAAACCATTTTTATTTCTAAGGCACAAAACAAGAAAATATGATCCTTCTTCGTACAAAGAAAAGGTACTGTTGGCTTTCAATTACCCTAACCTGAGGACAGTTTAAACACGCATGGATGTCTAAATAATTAAGATATCACAAAGAATGGAAAAAAAGCATTAGTAATGAAAATAATTGAAAAAATAAAATATTGGTCCATCTGCAATGAAGTGCAGTTCTTTTAAAGTGATGTGCACATGCTATCACGTAAATGCCATTTCTTATAGGACAAGAGAGCCGGTGGCTGAAAACGACTAACCTTTCCACCATGCTGCAGTGGCAAAATGAGAATGTCTGGAGAATTGTTTTGTATTTCCTTTCGTTTACATGGGACTGACAAAACAGCAGAAGCTGTCTCTGTGCCAGACCATAAAAGGTGTGATGAGGGCCTACTGAATAGGGAGACCAGGTGGAGAGATTGAAAGCCAGTGATTAATTTGTGCTGAGAAATATTTTTCATGATTAGAATTTGACCCAGAGCAAGAGTGATGGCATGAAAGGGGAAAAGAAGGGGAAGATAGATCAACATTTAAAAAAGATAAAGGGGGAAAGTAGGACTGAAAAAGCACCTGCAAGAAGGAAATACAGAGACAAGTAGGGTGGGGTGTTGGGAGAAAGAGATATGGTGCGGAATGAATCTAGACTAGACATCTTTGCTATTTAGCAACCAGAGCTCTGGACAGCACTGAAGGTGGGCTGCTTAGAAGAACGTTTGGACCCTGCACCCTTTTACTCCTATTAAGCACTGAACTCAGCAGGAATTGGTGAGAGATGATAAGTACAGAAGAAGGAGTGAACAAACTGCGGATGTAAGAGCCAGCGACCTAGCTAGCCTTACTTGGACAAACATACAAAATAGTCCCCTTTGCTGCCAGCACCCCCTTTTTCCAGTAGTAATAAATAACAGAAGACTGTGGTGCCATTGCCACAGTACCATTATTCGATATGTCCGTGGTAGGAGAAGAACTGTTGAAATCGAAGGGAGCAGTGGGTTGCTAATGCGAGAGAGACAGAAGGAAAATGTCTAACTCTCCGTCTTAAAGCAAACTTTAAGGATCGAATGGAAAGACGCACAGCAAGGTGCTCTCGCGCCACATGCTCTGGGCCATACTATCAGATCGTGGCCTGCTTTGAACAAGTGGCTGCAACAAAATACATTCTCTAAAGTCACCAACATACCTTGCCGCCTTCCGTGTGATGTGGGCACAGTGGTCGGGCGAGGAATGTGCGTGCCAGTACAACCTTATTAAAGATTTGCCACACTTCCTGCTTCTCTGCCATCTTTATGACAGATTCAGATTGCTTCAAATAATGATATAATGTTAAAAAAATGAAACAGCTAAGGCCCGGCTCCAGGAATTTTTATTTGGGTGGGCCAAGGGTGCATTTGGGTGGGCCACTGCGGGCTCGATTTGTCGCATATATGTCTAGGCAGGCCTGCTTCAGAGCCCTCCTTTATCTCTTCTTAGTCTTACAAGGCCCAGTAAAACGCACTCTTTTCCAAATCTCCTTCTAAATATTATCACTCTCAAAAAGTGTTTTTTCCATGTAATGTTCCTTTGATGGGAAGAGGAGGTTTCTGAGGTGGGAGTATCAGGCAAGTGACACTTCTCGGGCTCCCTCTGTGCGAGCCTTCAGGGAGAATGCCTCTTCATTACTACCTCCACCTGACCCCGGACTCTGCAACGCACTCCCTTACAGGCTTGATTATCCACTACTCCTTTCCAGTGCACCTTATCTCACAGCTGACCTTGGCCCCAGCCCCATATCAGGCACCATTGGGCTCCACTTTCATTTTTCCCGGTAAAAACATTAGTAAAATCACCTTCAAACTTAAAACATTGAATATAGCAGTAAATATAATTAGCACGCACTTTAAAGTATGTTCCACAGTAGCCCTTATGACCCGACTGCTAATTAAATAAACAAAACAGAAAGGCCATGACAGGGCCGGCTTTAGCGCTGATGCGAAAGTCTTTTTTGGCGCCGCACCAATAACCTCTTTCTCCGTAAATACCTTTACTACCACCTTCCACCAGTGCCCCTCATCCCTCCATGGCCCCCCCCTATTGACCTCCTCCTCGGATTCCCTCACTGCCACACACCACAAGTGCCCCTCATCTCCCCATAGCGCCTCCCCCTCATGACCTCCTCCTCTGATTCCCTCACTGCCACCCTCCACCAGTGCCCCTCATCTCTCCGTAGCCCCTCCCCCTCATGACCTCCTCCTCAGACTCCCTCACTACCACCCTCCACCAGTGCCCCTCATCTCTCCCTAGCTCCCCCCCCTCCACCCCATGACCTCTTCCTCTGATTCCCTCACTGCCACCCTCCAACAGTGCCCCTCATCGCTCCATAGCCCCTCCCCCTATTGACCTCCTCCTCGGATTCCCTCACTGCCACCCTCCTACAGTGCCCCTCATCTTTACGTAGCCCCTCTCTCCTATGCATTTCATTTGTTGTATAGCGCTACTCATATCAGTGTAGTGTGTGTCAGTACTTTACACCACGCACACATTATACAGAGACAACGAATCATACAAGTATGTAAATCAGTCTACAGGGAATGTCACATAAGCCAATGAGGATTACAAGGTGTATGAATCACATGTCATCCATACTGGTGGGCAGTATATTTTAAGAGGGTTTGGTCTGGAGAAGCACAAACTCAGGATTTAAAGAGTACTCCAGTGGTTGGGGGTTGGCTTTACTGATAAAAATGTATATCTGCACAAACATACTCATTTTAGCAACATTAGAATAATGAAAGACTGAGGAAGTTCTAACTATATCACAAAACAAAAAAAGCGAAGTTCTAACTATACCAATCAGGTTTGCATGCAGCTCTTTGATGACAGTTCATTGGTCACTGTCCTATGTTCGGATTGTAACTTCTGAACTGCAAGTAACACAAGGATCTCTGTGACAAAGGCAGTAACCCACTGAGCTTCCACATAAAATACAGTTCATCTCCATTTAAAAACTACTAACAGACAAATGATTGCTCTCCAGCAGGATCATTAATCACCAGCATTATCTGGGCATTTTTTATTGTCATTGTGTGGCCATGATAATGATAAAAACTGTTTAAATGAAGCACACACGAAGTATGTGTCCTGCTGGGCCTGTGCAGATTTTAAAAAGAAAAACAAATAGTAACACATTCTCTTACCTACTCCGTTAGTCAAACTTTGTGTCACAGCCTGATGTGATAAGCAGCTGCAGGGGTCAGGAAAGGTGAATAGGAATAAACAAACTTCTTTTCTCCTGCGCATAGAAAAAGAAATATCCACGCAGCAGGACAGTAGGGGACAGTAGGCAAAGGTTACCGGTGCCAAAGAAAGGATTTGTCACCTTTCGCCATGCCCCTAGTGGAGATGAAGGGGTGAAAAATAAACAAAGCCTCGTTAACATGTAAATGGTCTTTTAAAGACCTGCGAAGTACTCTGGTGAGGCTGAGATAATCTCAAAAACTGTCTGTGTGCGCCCGGGAAACTGTCTCAGCCGGACTGACACACACGAGGGGGGGGGTTGAAGCCCTTTGAGCCCAATGGCGTTGCGCGCCTGCCTTCAAGCCCTCACTGCGAGGGCCAAGGCTCATGTTTGGGCCAGGCCCACTCGGCCCACCCGCTAGAACCGGGCCTGAAACAGCTACTCACCCGGAGCCAGGTTCTTCATTTGAGCGTGGAGACGACACATACTGCTCTCTTCATCACTGCACATCCTTCTGAGTACTTCCTCATTGTCACGTCACCGGAGAATGATCTCACTGCTTTAAAAACAGTCAATCCGTGCCCTGCTCTCATGCTGTTTTTCCTGTTAAACAGAATGAGAGCAAAGTAAGGATTGGTGTGAGCAGGGGAACCCAGCTCTCCAAAGGACACTGCGGCAGCTGTGCTTAGTTTCCCCCTGCCTCGTTAGCAGCGCGTTCAGAAGCCTAAAGTACGCATGTCTGGTTGGCCACAGTAACAGACCTGTCCAACCAGACACGAGCACCAGGCTTTAGCTTCTGACCGCCAATCAGCAGGACTGACCACGGCCAGCCCTACCCAGACGCGGCTGCAGTAAATAGTAATATGGCATTTGATTTGGCCCTTTTAAATTGTCACTGCGTGTAGGGGCAACAGAGGTGGCGGGCCAACGCCCCCACGCTCAAATGAAGAAACCGCCACTGCGAACAAAAGTTACAGTGCTCTGGTAAGCCTTTTTAAACTTTCTTATCCTGCAGCAAACGGGAACCTTTAGCTGACAAGAATAAACTCAGCAGTGAAACTGACACTGCAATGAAACAAAATGTTACCACCATTCTGAACTTGAAGCCCTGTTATGAGCTGCCTTTCCAGTGTGTTTTGAAGGGATGTCCTCAAACCGAAAATAATAATTGCAACAAAATCAATTTATTGTTACTAGTTGAGAGGGCTGGCAAAAAAGGTGTTTAAATACCTCTCACTCTCTCGTGCATTGTCAGGTGAGAGGGAGGGAAAAGAAGCGTTAATAGATGAACAGGGACAGTAGAGAGACTTGAAGAGAGGAAGAGAACACATCACACAGACAGGTGAAGTGACAGACAAAGAAAAAGACTACAGTGGCAGAGATGGATAAACAAGTGAGAGATGTGACAGGCAGAAAATGAAAGCAAGGAATAGAGGAAGAGGCAAGTGTGACAAAGGGAATCTAGAAAGAGAAGCAGAGAGGATGGGCTCATGAAAAAGATATATCTGAGAGAATGGGGTGATAGGTGAGAGATGGGTGATACAGAAAGCTTAAAGAGAGAGCGGGAGAGGAGGAAACAGCAGTAAGAGTAATAATAAAGAGAGACTGGTGTGAGAGAACTCGGAAAGAGACATAGGGGGAGAGAGAGGGAGGCATACAGCATAGAAAGAAGAGCAGAGATTTGGGGAAATGGGAGAATGAACATCGATTAGAGATTTTCAAGGGTAGCAGTTGTCACCCTGGCTCGCTCGTTGCAAGCCATGGTGCTGCTTTTGTTACCCCTGCCCTTGTAAATTGCAAGATCAGAGCCAAGAACACACGGATAATCACCCTCATGGGTAGATATTCAGTGAGGTAAGGTAAATGCTTTTAAATGTATGCTGTGTCAGTGTATGTGTATGAAAGTGCATTTGTGTGAGATCGAGCAAGTGTATGTGTGAGCGTGTGTGTGTGTTAAAGTGAGAGAGAGTGAGTGACTGCCGAATTAGTAACATGGAATTACTGGAAGAGAAGGTGAGTTAGTGAGAATGAATAAGAATGAGTGTGTAGACTGTTAGAGAGTGTGAGGCAGTGTTAATGGAAATTAATGTGAAAACATGACAGTGAATGAACGTAACTGTGAGTGAGAATTAATGCTTCATAGTGAAGGGGAAGAAGTGTGAATAAATGATTGAGAGTAAGACTGCGTGCAAGTGAGTTTGAGGGAGTGAGAACGTATGAGTAAGACTGGATGTGAGTGAGAATGAGTGCAAAAGAATAAAATGCTTGAGCCTGAGTGAGAAGTGAGAATGTGTGAGAAAGAATGAGTGAGTCCAAGTGAGTGTGTGATAATTTATGAGTATATCCAAATGAGAGTGAACGAATGAATGAGTGAGTGAATGTAAGTATGTGAGGGAATATGTTGTAATGCTTGCAAGGACAACCATGGTAAACTGGGGGGAGGGAAACCATGACCAAATTCTGGTTCTATCATACAAGAGGTAATTTTGGAATTAAGGGTCACCCATGTATATGGACAGCACCATGGCACAATTGGGGCACTAGCATATTAAACGTTGTTTTTGGTCTAAGGGGGCACCAATGGCATATGGAAGGGAGGGGCATCCATGCCACAATGCTGGTCCTGGCATAATGTAGGCAATTTTTGGCATACAGAGGCACCCATGGCCCGTTTTGAAAAAAAATGGTGTCATCTCTTGGAGAGCGTCAAGTTCTGATTGGCCTAGCACAGAATGAAAGGACTTTAATATTTAATGAGTGCACTTTCAGAGCATATGCTTTTTAGCAAATTTATGTAATAAATCTGGTTTAAAATGCAGTAGCGGCTGGTAGGGGACGGTGGAGAGGGGCGGGGGAAAATGGGGGGGGGTAGGATATAAATGAAAAATAAAACTTACCTACTGGTCGCTGTTGCCATCGCCAGCCACCACTTCTCCTCAGCAGGAACAGGAAGCCCCCAGGCTTCCAGACTCCCCTAGCCAATCACGACACTGCTGATTGCAGCGTTGTGATTGGTCTGAGCGCCCTGGTGTGGCGCTCAGAGAGGGAGTGGAAGCCTGGGCATGTTCTCCAAGCAGGCTGTAATGCAGCTTGGGTGGAGAACATGCACAGTGCGCATGACTGTTTGGCCGTCCCGAGACGGCCGGACAAACAGTCATGTGCACTTTAGGTGCAGCATCAGCCACTCCTCCTCCCTGTGATGCGGGCAGGCCAACTCCGCCCTGCCCTAACCTGGCAGCAACTCCAATACAAAAAAAAAAATGATAATAACGCTCTGTTATTTTCATTTTCTTTTTTCTTTTGCATGCTTTAAAGTAGTGGGGCGTTGCTTCTCCAACTTAACGGAGGAGCCGCTGCTGTTAAAATGCACTATTTGACTCAATCATATTTCAAAACTTTCTAGGTGGAAATTAGCCCCCTCTTGAATTCCTCTTAGAAGAAGTCCAGCTCACTTACTTCACTCTCTTGCTACAATTCAGGGCAAGTATTACGCCCTACCACATGCAAAATCACCAGCCTCCCTGCAAGAGCAGAAAGAAAACAGTGTCTTAATGAGCACTGTTTACTTTCTGCAGCTTTCTCTTAGACCAGGGCATTATATTTAGGTTTTTTAAATAAATAATTTCAGCGGTACATTCTTCTTATTAAATAAAAAAATGAACTAAAAAGCAAACACATTTTTGAACAAGTTGCTGCTTTGTTTTATTATTGTTAATAGATGAAAAATTATGTGTGTGAAAAAACCAACCTTCACCTCTGCGAACTGCACAAGTGATAGTGCTCTGCCAATGATCAGGAATCAAAATGTATTGAGAATAAGAGTTCATATCCAATATAAGGTGCATGCCAATTTATACATGTGAACTTAAATAGTCCCTATGCTCTGTTGATAACTATCTCATTGTGCTATACACTAGGGAGAACCATTAAACTATGGCTCTTTGTGTGTGGTTTGAATAATTTAGGCTCCCGGTACTGTTCAGTGCTCTGTAGCACTATGTTCTCTTCAAACACAATTTTGTTACATAAGAAAAAGAGAAAGGAGTAAGGTTTCCCTGGCTTATCGTATAAACACCCTAAAGGTCATGTGACATCGCTTCCTGTGAAGAGCTAAGGTCAAAGGTCATGATGATGTCATTTCCTGTGATGTTATTTAAGTCAAGGGTGTGTGATGTCACTTCTACTACCCCTGACGTTTTGGTGAATTGATGTCCATGGTGGCAGTTTAATGACCTGGCACCCTCTCCCTCCCATTGCCGGATAAAATGAATGTGATACCAGCAGCAGAGAACTCCTTAGTCGTAAAATTCTACTCCGCATATTCCTCCTCGCCGGCAAATAGGAAAGGTGGTGGGAGGGATTAGATAAGCGAAAGACAACTTCTCTCTCCATTTCTTCATAATTTACAGGATTTTTGAAACAGAGTAGCCATCAGATCTGCTGTTTGTACTTCTGTTTACTCATCTATTTCAGTTTCTTCCTCTCTCCCTTTTGCTGACCTAACCTCTGTCTTAACTGACTCAATTGATTTAAAGAATTGCTATCAGGAAAAGTTTCCTAATGATTCTGCCTCAATTAAGGTACCGCTACAGGGCCCGACAGGACGATCTTTCACCCTGGTATTTCCACGGTAGGTTAAAGGATAGGATTTTCTTTTCAGAGCAGGATAGGCGGCCAAGATGCTACCATACATCTAAGGTCCTATACTAGTTGAGGGTTCCTGCAGTGAGGGGCGGATTTGGGCATTTTTGAGAGGGCTTATTTTGTTTTCCAATCCGTCACTGTTCCACTCAAAGGCTTGTGTTAAGCTCTACAAGTCACTGCAGAAAAATTTGAAAAATGTGAGAAATCACATTCATTCTTCAACTGTGGTAGTGTCCCTCTAGGCATGGCCAGGCTTCACACCTATCAATGATACCTTTGAAGGAGAAACCTGCTGTGGAAGCGTCTGCTCTCAAGAAGTATAAAAACAGAATCAACCAATTAATGCTGCAGCCGCTGTATCAGCTGAAACGCAACCACATTTCTTTGAATATCTAAATAAAATAAGGATTACTTCATGTGGCTCCCACCAACATGGGAACAACAGGGGGCAACCAGCAAATCTTTATAGTTCAAATGGACTGTGTTGGCTGACGTCCTTTGAGTCCATATTAGACCCTCTGTTATGTCGTGTGCTATTAACAAAAAATATATTCCAGTCAAAGTTTGAATATTCCTGAAGAGGAGGTAGCTGGATCCAAGATGCCTGTAGCTAAACACAAGTCTAAGACACCAATAAAGGCCCTCCTCCAACCAGCATACACATTGAGTGCCTTGCTTTGATTGGCTTGGCGAGTTCTGAGCATCCAGAATCTGACCCTTATACCATGATCCGCATCTTCATGTCAATACGGCTGAATGCCAAAATATCATTAGCAAAATATGGTCTGATAGAAACATCATGTCATGTCCTATATACCATTCGCAAAACTACAGACTCAAAGGGTGTAGACTTTCTATTATTACCTCGAAATTTGGCATCAAGTAACACTTTGTTTGATTAATTAAAATCATCCAATGAGGCAATATGTTTGCAACCGAAATCTAGGACACAATATTTCTGTCAGATGATAATTTCACAATGAAATTCTGGAGCTATGCTATTATCAATCCTCATTCCTTTGTTCTCAGATAACCTTTCTTTGCCCAATACTGAATTGTTGCAGTACAAGTCTATAAGACAGCATTGCCTGTGGTAATCATTATTGAACACGCTTTGCTACCCTTATCAGAACAGTCATACCATTTCCTCCAAGTTGTCTATAAACAGATTAGGGGCAGGGCACTAACATTCACCCCTGTCTAACTCGAAGCATATCTGAAAGGGCTCTGTAACGTCCCTGATTCGGCCACAGCAAATTTTTGCATAGTTACATGTTACAACCTTCTAATTTCCTCTATCAGTCCAAGCTACAGGCCCAAGCCAAGGAAGGCTGCCCAAAAAATGGCATCACTGAACCTCATCAAAAAGAGGCAGAGGATCTAGAACTGAAAATACAGGGAGACATTCCCTGATTAGGGGGCATTAAGCAGAAGCACCTGATCTAAAGTGTTCACAACAATTCTAAATATTGCTGAATGTGAGTAAGCACATCATTAATGCCTCTGTGACTGGGGCTTGATGGGCTGAGACTTTTTACTGAAGTCTGCAGACACTCAGAGATACTCCAGGCCTAGTTCAAGAACAAATTCCCACTGCACAGCGATGCAGCTGAAGGATTACTAAACTGACATATAGAAGAGATTCAATCAGTGCAGCAAGTTATTATCTCAATGGACAAAAGTGCCTTGAGGCACATTTAAATAGGCTCTGTTTGGTTGTAAATTGTTAGTAGTAAAGCATTACCTAGACCGACAGAGGTATCTTTATACAATTTAAAAGATGAGTCTCTTTCGTGAGCAAGTATCTTTGCTGCTTGAATGTGGCTACCCCACAGCACGACTACTCAAGCAGACACTTTTCCAGTAACAGCCTAGTTTGGAGTCACAAAACCATAACTCTGCAGATGAAAAACCTATGCTTCCCGAATACAAGCATTTAATGGATTTTAATTTCTGCATATTATCCTGACATTTAATAGATTTAAAGTTCTGCATGTTTAAACAGATACAGAGTCCCGAGCAATAACACAAATCTCAAGTCAAACAAAGTTTAGCAAGTAATGAAAACAGACCTGGTCATATTTTGATAAGTATAGAAACTGGAAAACAGTATGGCAGTCCTGGTGACTAGTTTGTTTCACAGCTTGGCAGCATTGTCTCCTAGTCAAAGAATGAGGTGGGCGAGCCACTGAAAGCTGAAGCCTGAATTTGGCTCAGCTCGAGGTCTGTTGGTACCTCGAGCCCATAACGAGCAGAGTTTTCATGTGGCTTCCGCCTGCCACCCACCCTCTACCCTCGATGTGGTGTGGGGGCGAGAGCTGCCAACTTTGGAACTAGGGAGCCAGGTTCGAGTGTCGGAGTCAGCTTAGCATCCTGTTATTCTGGGTATATCACTTAATCTCCCTGTGCCTATAAAAATGAATGTGACCATGTGTAATGTAACTGGGGCTCATGTAGCTCTCCAGCACCTTTGGTCGAGTTTGTGCTATATAAAAAGTGCAAAAAAATGCTCAAAGAGGTTAAAACAAAACTGAACATAAAAGGAAAGACAAAAAGATACTCATCTGATCTGTACAAAGTAAAACCAGGAAACCTGGATAAATTGCAGATTCCCTGCTTAAAATGTGTGATCTTAGGCAAATATTTTATCTGATCAAAATTCCTTTTTCTTGATTATCGCATATGAAATCACTTTCAAATATGTGAGTTCAGAATACCAGTTGTACAAAAACTTAATGTGCTGATAGACTATCATGTTGCCCTGTAATAATCTGGGCCAGGTACAGGGTTTACATGCAAACTGTCTTGCTGCTTAGTTCACTGATTGTTCATGTTTAAAAACAATCACTTTTAATAAGTACTTCTCAGTGCCGTGCTATAATGTGGCAAATTAATGTCAAAGCTTCCACATGTTAAAAAAATCCACTTTTCTGAATCTTAAAGAAACTTCATTATATTTTATGTGATGTTTGTTATATGATTTACATAGCAAACATTCTAAAAGCCAATCCAGATCCATGGCTCGGCTCTCCCTGTTAATTTGTTTGCTCACCCACCTCTATTAAAATTTTAAGAAATGGAGGTTCGGTAGCCAACAGCCAAGGATCAACAAAGTAGTTGTAGCGCAAAATCTCCAGATCACGCAACACTGTGTCTTTACACGTCACACAGAAAAGTGAACTCTGGGAGAACCTGGTTGTTGGTGATAGAGGGGAAGTTGGATGTATGATTCACAAGCTGTACCAGGAAGCTTCTGTATCTCATGACATGTCCAGTTAGGTCTAGGCCTTTGTCTCCTCTGCTTCTCCACATAGCTCAGCCTGGGTGAACAACATGGTCCTGTCTGTGCTAAACAATTATAATGATGGGATGCACTCCTTTTGCCATTGATATGTAATCCGAACTTAGTCATAGTTATCCAAGAATGCGTGCTTTCACCGGTGGGGTGTCATGCCCCGTCGACACCCAAAATTGACAACGTCTGTAGAAGAGGCATAGTACTGCCTCAAACCGATCGCACTGCAAAATAGTGCCTCAGTGGCAGAACATCTCTTATATCCAATTTATGCTCCATTTTCATTCATGTACTCCATCTTTTCCATCCTTGTAATGCTTGCATCCACACTGGAATTTTGCCATTTTTCTAGTTTTCTGCTACTAAAACTGTGCCCATCCGGACCTCTTGTTTAAGCATGACGAATGCAAAAGTCTGTTCAAAGCAGCTTTTATTATTAGGACCCAATGCATTTCGGGCTTTAAACGCCCTTCATCAGGGACACTGTAAGTGAACAATAAAACAACTGACCATTAGCTTATGCATCTTTTAACACATTTGACATTTTAGACTTTCATCATTAATCAGAAACTTCCAAAATTGCTTAATTCCGTTTCAGCCCGTCCTTGTTCCCTGCGCTAAACCCCTTCATGAACAGTATGAATATTACCCTCCTTTCTACTGCTAACTCCCAGCCTTCATTAAACACACAACTCCGTGTGTGCACAGCTTTCCATCTTACTCGATGAATTCAAAGCGCAGCCTTGAAACCTTTCGTTCTTTCCTGTCAACATACATTCACCACCTCCCACATCATTCCCTTTTACGTAACTTTACACAACAATACTCCCGTCTTAGCCTGCACTATTTGAACCTCTGCCCTGGTTTACTTACGCTCTACCATACCCCTCAAGGTTCAAATAGTGCAGGCTAAGACGGGAGTATTGTTGTGTAAAGTTACGTAGAAGGGAATGATGTGGGAGGTGGTGAATGTATGTTGACAGGAAAGAACGAAAGGTTTCAAGGCTGCGCTTTGAATTCATCGAGTAAGATGGAAGCTGTGCACACACGGAGTTGTGTGTTTAATGAAGGCTGGGGAGTTAGCAGTAGAAAGGAGGGTAATATTCATACTGTTCATGAAGGGTTTAGCGCAGGAACAAGGACGGGCTGAAACGGAATTAAGCAATTTTGGAAGTTTCTGATTAATGATGAAAGTCGAAAATGTCAAATGTGTTAAAAGATGCATAAGCTAATGGTCAGTTGTTTTATTGTTCACTTACAGTGTCCCCTGATGAAGGGCGTTTAAAGCCCGAAATGCATTGGGTCCTAATAATAAAAGCTGCTTTGAACGAACTTTTTGCATTCGTCATGCTTAAACAAGAGGTCCGGATGGGCACAGTTTTAGTAGCAGAAAACTAGAAAAATGGCAAAATTCCCGAGTGTGGATGCAAGCATTACAAGGATGGAAAAGATGGAGTACATGAATGAAAATGGAGCATAAATTGGATATAAGAGATGTTCTGCCACTGAGGCACTATTTTGCAGTGCGATCGGTTTGAGGCAGTACTATGCCTCTTCTACAGACCCTGTCTGTGCTAACACATGTATAGAAGGGTAGCTGGATTAACAGCCTCAGTGCTTACTCCCTCTGAACTCTATCCCACAGCACTGTGTCATGGCTCATAATAAGACAAAAGAGATTACTGGGAGACTAAGGGTCCTCTGGATGACAAATAGTGAAAACTCCCCTGCAAGCGACTAAATAATCTAAGAAAATCATCACAGAATTCTCTTCTCCCCACATTACTATTGGTATATTAGCCTATCCCCAATTTGGACTTGCCTTACCTATGTGAATTCATGTGGATCAAAATTAGGCCTTATGGTTTTAAGAATTTACATTTTGTGCTGAACACTCATTGTTCCCTTGTACTAGAATGTGTATGAAATGTTTATGCATAAATATAAATGGAATTGTTTTGTGGGGTATGCCTCTGCTGATTGTATGACACTAGGCAAATAGACAGCAAGTTCTGCATGGTAAAAAAAACATTGGCCCAGAATGAATCAGTGTTTGCGCTGGTGCTCGCGCAACACTAATACATACAAAGTGTCACAAATCGTTGCAAAGTGCTGCAAATAGCAGCGGGGAATCAATAATTATACGCAAAATGTTTGTGCTGAATGTTGACACACTTGTGATGTGCCCGAAGTCTTTTGCACTATTCCTCTGCTAGTGTATGCAATAGGAGCGTGTCTGTGGCGGGGTGGAGCAAATACCACAGGTTTTGGTGCAAAGTCAGATTTACTAAATTAATCTGTTGGGCCAAAGGGGGCGCAGCTCAGACCACAAAACACGCTCATTATGTGTGAAATAGGCGTCTTTATTAAAGACTGGTGCACCTCACAAACATTTTCCCTTGGCCTTTGCCTTACAAAACTAAACTCGCTATATTTATTCACCTACCTTGCCTCCTCCCCCACCCCTAAGGTTTCCCCCTTTTTCCTTTCCTTGCAACTATTTAAAAATCCCTACCCAGTCATTAACTGTTGAACTTTAACCCTGTAACCTCTTACCTACTTCTCAAAACATCTACCTAACTAAGCATCTCCTATCTTAACTTCCCCTTATTTCCTGCTCCCAGAGTAATGTGTTCCCAACCATAAAGTTAACCTGTAAACATGTAAAAAACTAGCTACCAAAACGCCACTCAGAAAAGTCCCCGCCTGTCCATGACTTTTCTGACCCCCCCCCCCAAACTAGGACGGTTTAGGATACATCTTTATATCCAAGGACCTATCTAGGACCTTCTTTATCTGTATCAGATATAGGTCCATCCCGGAGCGTGACAAGTGCACACCATCATCCCTGAAAAAATACACTGCTGCATACTTCAGCTCCGGATGCTCAACTCTCCCAAAGCCTTCCCTTCCACAAAATAATCTCAAATCCCTGTTGATTTTCCTCCTGGCCTTGTCAATTGCAGCGGGTCTTTCAGCCCCCTTCCAATGTCTTCTAGGAATGAACTCCATTCAGATGATAAAACATCCAGACCATTGCTGCTTGCTTAATCTCTAACAGGTCCCTTTTAATTTGTTTCAGTAACGCTAACCCTTTACAAACCGCAAGGTCATTCTCTCCTAGATGCATAATCAAAACATCAGGGCAAATGTTATCTCTAATTAATTTGTTCAAACAGGGAATCAGCTCATGCCATCTCATGCCACCCTTCCCATGCCAAGAGACATTAAATAAAGATGTGTCCAAACCAAGATTCAAACCTTTTCCCTTTTTCATTTCATGACGTTCAGCCCATTTAACAAAAGAATGACCAACTATCCAAATGGACAGCTCTGCCGTAGCTGACCCCGCCACTGCACCTGAAAAGAGACACTTGCCTAAGTACATGGCAAACTATGCATCACAGTACGCCGTCTCCCCCAACTTAACATACGCTTTGAAACAATCCGAAGTCCAACGCCCCAAGCGCATGATCCTGTCCCCCACAGCAGCTGCACCGCAGTCACCACTTGGCCTCAAACCCTGCGGAAAAAAAACTAGAACCTGGTGCAGCTATCCCTCTCAATGTACACCCCCATCGCACTGGACATGCCGCCGTGTCACCTGTGGCCCCCATCGCTACCCACTTCCTTGTTCCCCTTTGGTCTTTCTTCGATTGTTTGAGCTTCACCGTAACCACTACTTCCCGCATGTCCACTTCGCCCCATTGTAGACCTGTCACGCCTTTCCTTCCCAGCAGCTCTGAAACCCGAAAGGCACCAAAATACATCCATGACATTAAGGTAGAGAACAGTGTGGTCTCCTCCCTATTACTGCAAATCCTCGGTATGACCTTTAACAAGCAGGACAACAAGGCTTTAGACACCGGCGTCCTAACTTGGGGCCTAGCCCCCTTCTCTCTAACCCAGCCTTCTAGAATATGACTGCCTAGTTCGCCCACCGAGGGGGCATACCCCCACCACAGCTTCCCCATGAAAGCGATCCCTGCCAGCTTGCCTGTAATCGTGACTTTCGACAGGCCTCTGTCAATCATTGACAAAATAAACTGTACAACATCCTCTTCCCTTGCCCACACGTCCACCCTCTTCTGAGCCCATCTAAAACCGGCTGTCTCGCCCATTTCTTCCCCACCCCCGCTGAATGCCCCCCCGTCAAAGTGGAGACCCACCAGCACAGCCCTTTGGCGCGTATATACCCTGGCCGGTGGCATAATCCCTGCCACATGTCCCTCCCCAGGGCCCCCATCCTGCTCCTCCCCCTCACTCCACTCCAGCATGGCCGCCACTATGGCCGATGCAGTGCCCCGGTCCCGTCCCCCCCTCCCTGCCCTCCGCACTTCCCCCTTCCCTCTCCTCCTGCCTCACCAGGGGCTGCGTCTGTACCTCCTGTGTCCAGGCCTCTTCCTCCGACCAACGTGACCTGAGCCCCCGTGGGGCCATTTCCAACCAACCTTCCAGCTCTAATGATGCTGGTGGCCCCCACCGCAGGCCTGCCCACTCCCCCTTTTGGCAGGCCTCCCTCCCTCACCCCCTCATTGCCCAGCAGGCCCATGGTTCCCTCCTTGCTCTTAAACCCCAGATTGCTTTCCCCTTCACCTCCTTCCCCCCTCCCTCAACACCCCTTTACCCCCTGCCCTCCTGCCCTCCGCCTGCACCCCTCGCGAATGCTTCTCCCCAAGAGCCTGTTCATTCACAGCCTCCCTGTCCTGGGGCTCAGACCGTCCCCCCCATTCTTATGCAGCCACCCACCCTCACACCCAACAGAAACCAGCACATTCTTTCCCCCCCTCCCCTTCTGTGTGCCACACGTGGCCTCTCCGGCCGCTGTGACCTCATGGCTTGGCTCTTTGTGCCAGGTCCCACCTTCTCCCTCATACTGGAGCATGGGATGCGTGCAGCGCCCCGCCCCCCTTCACACCGCCGCAGCCACACCGCCAGCTGCAGGCCGTGCCGGCCACACCTCCTGCGCTGCCGACACCACAAGATCCATGCATCCTGCCTCCGCGAGCAGGCGCATGGCTTCCGCCACACGTAGGTCACTGCTAGACATCCTGGCAGCAAAGGTAGGCACCACGCCACACACCAGCAAAAACGACTAGGACCACGAGAACTCTGCCTGACAAAAACCCTGCACCAAACTGCGCAAAACTGCCTAAAAAACTGCCTGTAAAACCCAGCACGCAGACCGGCTGCCGTGTCACCTTACTAAAATGGTGACACAGCATACAAAATGTCCGGTTAAATATGTAAATGTAAGTCCGTTTTTATATAGCGCAGCTACTCACCTTTACGGGTCTCAAGGCGCTGGGGGCCGTCGTGGAAATTAAGTGAGCTATTGCCCAGAGTCACATGGTGCTGAGCTGAGCTGAGCTGCCGCCGGAGCCGGGGATCGAACCGTGAACCCTGTGCTCCGAAGTCAGCTGCCCTGGCCGCTGCACCACAACTCTCCACCTCCACCCACTCCCCCAGTCCAAAAAACGCCCAACCAGCCCAATTGTGGTCTGGGCCACACTACTGGCTCAAAAAACCCCGGGGTGCAATCCTCCCTGGCGGTTGGCTGCCCCCCAAAAATCCCAATCAGCCTCTGCCCCAAATTCCAACATTAAAGAAAGCAGGTGCTAGCAAACATTCAAGTAGTATAACGTCTGATATACTTACATTGTTTGCTTTAGCAAAATCACAAATATTACATGTATGGTCCCTAAGCTGGTGTCTACACATCGGAATTTTTACTGGAGGGTGTACCTTCATATTAAAGCCTACGCTAGACAGCGAAGACTCGATTTTGTGTCACAGAGTAAGGCGTTGTGTCACACAGAACACACTAATTTAGAGTGAGCACCAGCAATGACATCATCAGCAGGCGACTCTTACTAAATCTGGTTCTGTGCTATTTTCTGCTTTTTGTGCAATGCAGCGCTGCAAAGTTTTACCCGGACCCCCTTCAGGGGAGGACAGTAAATCTGGGAAACAGAAGAGGCTTTGAGTGCAGTGTAATCTATTTCCCACCTTGCCTTTCACTCACAGCTGCTCCCACATATGGAACAATGAGAATCATATATGATTCTAAAACAGAAACTGCTGTGCCTCTACTGTGCATCCACCGAGGCCGCAATTCTGAACAATTAAACATACCATGGGACATGACACAAACCACCATCAAAAGTATGGGTTCTCTATTGTCGTAAGATGTTGTGCCCATTCCTAGCCGTAATCACTTCCAAGACTTTTATCATCACCACACTTATATCTGATGCCAACATTTTGTTGAATTTATCTAAGCGGTAATAGCGTGACAATGCTGTGATTTATTGTATTTTACAGCAAAATCAGATTGTTATCCAACATTGTACATTAATCATTAGCATTTAGAGAGATTTGATATTATACTATTTGTATTTTCACTGAGACCTTCTGGAATTAATGCATGAGTGCAAAGATCCATGTTCCATTGGTACCATAAAAGCATAGAAAAACACAGTGGTAAACTTCACATTTTTTCTTTACGCTTAGGAATTCTTTGATGAATGGCCAATCAAACTGGGAGAAGTCGAACCATATAAAGGTCCTAAGACACCGGATGGGAGAGTATGTATGCTGAGCCTTCCATTTCATTATGCCAGTCTTAAAGTTCAGATGTTGAATGTAATCTGCATTGCTTTACATTTTTTTCTTGCAGGAAGTCAACTTTTATAAGATAATTGATTACATTTTACATGGAAAGGAAGAAATCAAAGTCATCCCGTAAGTTACATACAATTATAAAATACCTGCTAGCTGTATTGTGTCATGGTTTTCCACCGTGCACTGCACATGACGTCTACTTTTCTACTTACAGGTCCCCTCCCCCTGACCACTGGTCTCTAGTGAGCGGGCTTCCTACGTATGTGGCGGAAAATGGATTTGTAAGTTTTGTGTTTCTTTAGTAATATTGTATGCCTCTATCTGCAGTATTACCAATCCATGTCAAATGGAAACTAAATTAAATGCAGCTGCTTATTAAATCAGTGAACAGGCCTTCAGTGGAATTTGTAGTATGGTCCTTGAATGAGTGTGGCATGCACTGCTTGTAAAAAAACTTGTTTCGGGGCATCTGTCTTTACATTAAAAAAAAATGTGGTCCCCCTCAAGCCCTTCACCAAGGCAATAATGCCCTGGTGCATCTCCCCCTAATAGGTGGCAGGTATGTGCCCAGGGCCAGCTTTAGGGCAGTATGACTGGTGCAGCCGCACTGGGCGCTGACTTGAAGGGGGAGCACTGACCTCAGGGAGAGGGCGCTGTGTTTAGAAATAACTTAAGATTTAAAAGCACCTGCTCCAGAGTTCCTTGTGTGTCCATCTTTCAGGCAGCAATAAAAATGTCAAGATAACTCAATGTTCCTGCTAGAGATAGAGATCGGAGTTTTGTCTCGTGGCAATTTTGACTGGCCATAAAGTACCGCAGAGGGTTAATATGCCTGCTGCAAAGATCTGTATTTTATGTGGATAGCTGAGTGGATTAGTAAAGCCAGCCTTTACTAGAGCTTTAAAACAAATGAAATGTATGTGAGAGAGGGGCTATGGAGCGATGAGGGGCACTTTTGCAGGTAGTAGTGAGTGAATCCGAGGAGGAGGAGGTCATGGGGGGGGCACCAGAATAGATTGTCGCACTGGGCGCCACCAGCGCTAGAGCCGGCCCTGTATGTGTCTGTCATAGGGTGAGGCTGCATCCACACCGGTGAGGTAAGGAGACTGTTGTGGTGTGGTAAGTAAATGAGTTAAATATATATAAATTGCCTAGCGCAGACTAAACCTTTCACTGACATGCAATTCAAATTAAGGATAGCAATGGGTTGCTGTAAACTTTGAGGTAGCATATTAAACCCCCCTTATTTATAACTAGCACAAATGCAGTTCACTTGCCTTGTGAAGCCCAAGGGGAGTAAAAACCGTGCTGCGGAACCCCAGGGAGACTGGGGCAAAGATGCATCTTGGCATCTGATATAGGCAGGTGAAGTGGTATACATGGATCTAAGATGGCATTGTGACCATAAAGCCCACCTGCCAACCGTACATCTGTTTTGTGGGGCTAAGTCTGCAATTTTGGAGTGGTCAGCTGGAAAACAATATGAAAATGATGAATTAAGAGTAAATTGTGTGTTCAGCAAAGCCTGCATATATGATTCTCAAAGGAGTAATGTGGAAGGTTAGTGGTTAAAATGTTTAATGGTACATAGATCAGGGACACACCGATGGCAGTTAGTTCTTCAGGCAAGTTGAGTACCAACAGCCCTGTGAGAGAACCTCAAAGAGGAGGGGATAGACCAAAACTCAACAAACCAAAGCAATCGTAAGGTCGAGAAGACAGAGGGCTGTCAGACGAAAGGCAATGATTAAATAATAACTTGTGGTTCTTGCAACGCTTCATACTGTACTTCTGCCATTTTTAAGTGCTGCAAATAACAGGTGTTATTATTACCCAATTTAATGGTATTCAATTTTCTGGCCTGCGAAGGATAACAGGCTGAGTGTGCCTTGTTGGGATTTGAGCTCATGATCTGCACATCATTGCATGTTTCAGTGGCAACCACTGAACTCACCTTGTCATCATTCCAGCAATAAGTGGGTTGTATTTCAGGGCAGAGTAGTCAAATGTCCTATGGAAAAAGGTGGATCGACATCCAGAATTCCAAGAGGAATCAAGTTGCTCATCTAAAGTGTCATGTGTACAATATACTTATTTCTCCACCAATAACAGACATTGCAAAACTGCCCACACGTTCTGTACCCCAATAAAGCTTGCCTAAAGTTCAAAGCACTATCTAAATTTGGTTGGTACATTTGCCATACAACAAACTAGGGGTTGCGTAGGATTGCTGTGAACTTTGACTTATTAGATTAAAGCGGCATTTTGTACATAGCAGGTCTGTCTGTGATTGTTGACTCAGCTGCCCTCAAATGAGGTTTCTAAACATAGTGCCACTGCATTGTGATCTCAATACAGAATATCCTCTCCAATGGCTTGTGTCTGGAGATAAAATAAAAACCAATGCAAACAGCAGGATTGTTGTGCCAGAGATTTATATGCACAGCTAAAGATACAGATGAGATAGTAATTTTCATGTGTTTACCTTTACTCTAAACTTGTCTTGTCTATATTCTAGATTTGCAACATGATGAACGCAATAACTGATGACTATTTCACATTTCAGGTAAACATTTCACTTTTCTTCAACCCTCGGCCAATCATAGTTGTAGCAGAAAAGAAAACATATTTAACCCTGAAGGTGAAAAGTATTTTATGTTCAGTGTGTACGGTACCTTGCAAACCAGTTCAACATGAAATATCAGAAGACTTCATTCCTATTGGCTATTAAGCTGGTCCGCAATTTCCATGGAGTGCACTGGTGAGGAACAACGGCCCTGTACTTCCTGGCAGGCAGCAGGAGAGCAGCGGAGGCACATCTTTTCAATAACCGACAATATCTCTGACCCAAAGCTGAAGGAAACGTGTTCCTTCCTTGCTGTAGCTGGAGTGGAAAGCGCCCTTTGATCAACACTGCCGGAGACAAACTTGCTTCAGCTCGCGCCATCTTGGAATGGTGCCCCTACTGTAATAAGAGGTGGACTGCAGTGTGAGTTTCTATGCAGGAAAGAGCTTCCCTCTGTCACAGAGGCGAAGGAGATTCGATTGCTGCTGTTAACTTCACTTCCGGTACTGGTCAGGGAGAGAAGGCACTCGCAGATCACTTTCACAAAAGTCATATCAATCTGTCCGTCTATGTTCTCCAGTTAATAACTACTAAGTAGAGCCCAACCCCAGCCAATATTGCTTAATAATAGCCTGTTAAGTTGCAGTGCAGCTACTGCTAGTTCGGGAATGTATAGGCATACGCTGCCGCAATGCAAGTAAATGAAAAATGATGCTTTCTGTTTGCATGATTTTAAATGAAAACCTTTCTCTGGAATTTCTCTCCCCTGGTACCAACCTAAGCACCATTTATTCCACCAGGCCCCAATGAGCATCTGCTTTACTGAACTGTATTAACTCGCGACACATGCTGGAACGTGTCGCTAAGTTTGCAGGCCAGTATTCAGTGCTAGACATGGCAAATACACCTGTCTCTTTTGACTATTAACTATTTTGAATTTAAAGCTAAGCGTCCATCTTGCATTGCTGTTCTTCAGTATTTGTGTAGTGTGCTTACGCCATTGTTATGGCCTAGTGGTGGTGTCAAGTTGAAATGATCACATTTTCATTTTGTGTTCTATTTCCAGAAAGGGCCTATTGACGAGACTGGATGGACAATTAAAAATGTCCTCTCACTGCCCATTGTAAATAAAAAAGAAGAAATTGTCGGCGTAGCTACATTCTACAACAGAAAAGATGCAAAGCCCTTTGACGAATATGATGAGCAAATTATCGAAGTAAGCTATGCTTTTTGTTTTTCTCTATGATATTCTTTTGAATCTGGTTGGCACTTTAAATCCATAGTTTTTCTTTTTAAGGACCAATTGATGGCATCGTGTCATTTCATCCGAGCACATTACAAAAAAAATATTTCCAAGCAAAAATGTTATTGAAAAACAATTTAATTAAAAAAAACTAGATCAGAGAAATACAAATTAGAGAAAAACAGTTCATCGAAATTAGGACAATGAAGGATGGGTTCAAGATTAGAGGTAGCTAGATGGTTGAGTTCAAGTTTAAAGTTAGGGCAAAGATTATGATCATCCAATGGGTAAGGGCCACGTCAGAGAGCGTGTACAGGGAAGGCACGGGGTAGGAACTATGTTAGAGACAGGGTAATGGTGAGGAACAAGGTTACGATTGGTAACAAAGTTATAGAGAAGGAATATTAGGTTACGGCTATGATTTATGATTGGGGCAAAAGTTATGGTTAGGTTTAAAGCAAAAAAAGGAGGTGAGGTTTCATTGAACATTGCTAACATTTTTCAATGAAAAAGTTTTAACCCAAAAAGCTTTTATTGAAATGTCTGCGGCAATGCAAGGATTTAACAAATCATGGCTTTTCTTAGAACCCGATATAGCTGGGGGTCGCGTAACTAGTTAGCATGGAGGAGTCTTGTTCGTTATCGGCATTAACTAGCTACGCGACCCCCAGCTATATCGCTCACACACTTTTTCAGTTTGGAGTGTTGCTGTGATTACTTTATTCTATTATCTTTGATGTATTTCAATGTGACATTGATTCTCAAATCCTAAGTGATGGTGGATTTACAGAATAATACATAAGTAATCACTAATTGCATGGCAGAACCACTGTCTATTTACTGTTAGTACTCCCCAGGTTCTGCATGTTACTGGGATACCCCATTGTTATTAATGGTTTCACAGATATAGGTCCCTGCATCCTACAGAAAAAATAAATATATTTATGTTCTCAATTAGAAACAAAGGGGGTTCAAAACATGTCTTGTTTTCAAGGGCTGTAATTTCTGAAGTAGTTTGTGGCCTGCCATTTCCGGCATTAATGGTTAACTATATATTTGCAGATGTCTGGCTTTTGAAAGGCCTTTAATACTGTGGTTTGGCTGAGCGTAAGTGCTTCCAAACCCCACTTTTGGAGATAAAGGCAACTGGGTAGTGGAGAGCTAAAGAAGGGCTACTATAATGCTCCATGCCAGGAGGACACCATGCAGCCAGTTGTGGGCACACTTGTAAGAAAGTAATTTATTCTGGAAACTTGTAGTCTTTGCTTGCTACAGTTTAACCAACTGGACCAATATAACTGTTAGCAGTGATTTGGACACATGCTGTCCTCCTCCTGATATGGAAAGGTGTAGCAATTATGCAGAAAGTGATCTGCCCACGATCACAGATTTGGCCGAGTACAAGCCATCATAAGAACCCACGTCTTCTGCAGCCAACACGCTAGCCCCATTACATCTCTTCTTTTCCGTTTCTAATTAAAATGTAGAAAAATGAGCCTATCATAAAAATGAATTTATCTTAGAATATTCACAGCTTAATGATTCTGTATTCGATGTGAGCCGCATTGCTTCTGGTGGCTAGGACAGCAAAGATGAGGGAGGGGAATGGTGCCGCCACTTAGCAGTCAATGATCTCCTGGGGTGACTTGCCCCCATTGTCAGGAAGAGAGGGGACACTGAGAGAAGGTGAACAGGGAAACTGACTTCAGGAGTGATATGAAGATCCAGGATGCTGGCGACAAATGTGCAAGGCAGTGAGAAGCAGATATGTGGGCTGGCAGTTATAATGTTTTAGAAACTGATTATTGATTGACATACAAAGACGTAGGTGCCAATTGATATGTTATCTAAAATATACAGTACATACATCTTTTTCTATTCACTTGCAGATAAAAAGTAGGTTCTTTTTGTATGAGAAAAACAAACTACATACATACACTTCCTGGGTGGTGTTAAGATATCAGCCAACTAGTCATAGGCAAAACATTGAGTTTACCATTCTCACAAACCATTAGCCTAATAGATTATACAAGGCAACTGCAAGCACGGTGTGATTATTCATAAAATGACCTTCCTAAATATGGTTTACTAAGCTTTTCTTTGGAACAAATCAAAAGCCATGCCGTTCAGTGAAGACAACAGCGGCGGCCGGCACTGATCAGAGGTAGGAGGGTGGGTGCGGGAGGGGGGGAGAACGAGGGAGGTAGAGGGCAGGGGTGGAAGGGGGGAGGACGCGAGGGAAGCGGGAATAAAAAATAAAAAAAATACTGTAATGCAGCCTGCATGGAGAACATGCGAAGTGCCCAAGACTGTTTTGGGCGGCCCGAGAGGGCCGGCCAAGCAGTCACTGCGCACTTTAGGAGGGTGCTCCCTGCCCCCGCCTCCTCACGCAAAGCGGGCGGAAGTAGAAGAAAATAAAATGATGATAACACAAGTTATTATCATTTATTTTCCCTTTGTGTCACTACAAAAAAGCAGTGGGGCGAAGCTCCTCCGCCTTAGCGGAGGAGCCGCGACTGGAAGACAATGCAGCTATCCCCCATATGATCTAAATTAGGACCATGGGTGCAATGTTTGAAGCTGACCAGCCAATCGGAATGCTCACTTTGTGGAATATAGCTACTGTTACAGGCCTACAAAGGAGGCATTTTGTGCTGCCACCTTCAAACGTCCCTCTGGTGTGCTGTGGGAGAACTGCGGCAGCAGGAGCAGTAGTTTATCCTAAAATAGTTTGAAAAAAGTCTCCAATCGCCCACAGTGCTCCTTCGCCTTTTCTGAAGCAACTGGATGACGTGCGGCTGTCTAAGCTCCTCCCATTGATTCTGCTGAGAGAGGCCCTGTCAGACAAAAAAAAGTAAAAAAACTTTTGTTTCTTCCAAAATCACATTTTATCAGCATATGTCCCACACTGCCCATCCCTCTTACAGACCTTACAAACCAATAGGAGTGGGGCAGGAATTAAGACTTGTTCCAGAAATCAAAGCAACCAATTTGGACCATGCCCGTTAGCCTGAGTGAAGCAATTCTTTCCGATGCTGGAGTTTTAATCTTAATTCGCCACGTGTTGGACGGTCAAGGCATACGATCACCCACTATGGGCTAATACCCACTTTCTAAGCACACACTAAGACCCACCATGTCCTTACAGGTGTTAGGAAGCACAGTACGTTCACTTCTCTGGGCGGTCAATCTTATTAGACTTCAGTCTATAAGAGAGCAGGTGCAGCTCCATTTTCCTACATATAATCTGAGCCCACGTAATCTCTGGCAAACCCACCAATGCCAGCATAGGATTCTATTGATATTCCCTTGTCCTGCAGGTACTCCTCGAGCACAACAGTGGCATGTCCCAAAATACATCTGCCAGGCATTGCTGATTAAATCCTGTATATCTGTGATTCTGGCAGGTATCTCCTTTTACCTCTTTGTTACCCCATCAGCTTTCCCGACCCCACTAAGGCATCCATTGGACTTCAGCCTTAGTAATCTTACTAAGCTCCTTAGAAAGACATGTGAGGTATCTACCATCACTGCACAGTTTCAGAGTGGAGAATGTCATCTCTGGAGTCCGAGGTTCAGAACATTTGTTGTGGTCCAGCAATTGTCCACCCAGAGCTTAATTTGTAAAACAGTAAGTGTAGTCTAAGTCTAAAGTTTTGCTCAGAAGCCTGCTGCCGAGCTATCGAAGATCAGGCGCTGAATGCAAAGGCTGTTCAATCTTGATTCCACCTTATGTCTCTTTAATCCATTACCAGACACCAGCTTTCTCTCTTTGTCTCTGTTTCCCTGTTTTCTCTCCCTCCTTCGTTTCTCCTTTTGTGTTTTTCTTTCTCTTGTTCTGGATCAAAGTCTGTTGAGAAAAAATAAGTGACCAAAATTAGAGGGAGATACCTAATTCAAACGAAAAGGGACGGGTAGTAATATCAGAAGAACAAAGAAAGTCCCTTTCCACAAGACTGTATTGTGTGTAAAAAAGGCCCCGTATGTAAGAGCTCTATTAGAAATGGATCATGTGTTATATTTCTTTGTCTACCATAGAGATCAATTTTTAAACAAATTTTAAACAAAAACCATTTTATCTGCTGTGAAATTACAACAAAACAGCTTAACAATAAAAATATACAAAATATTATTTATTCATTTAAAAAAGGTTTTTACAACTCTTGAAAGATCAAAAAGCATGACAATCAATGCTATTGATGGCTTAAAAATATCTCCTCACAGAGAAGACATGATACATAGTAAAATTTATTACAAATAAAAAAACTTTGTTACGAAAAGGTGTCGACGCGGCGTTTCGGTGAGCAATTTCTATTTCGTCACCTTCTTCAGGAAATAATTTTCAACTTAATCTAAATTACAGAAAACATTTATTATAAACTTGTATTGTTCATAACACAGCAGTAATTTACCAAAAGCATATTTATTATATAGACATAGTCCTCTAGTGTTTCTAATATCGCTTAACATTTTTAACACATGATCCGTAGTGCCATAAAGATAATGTAAGGCACTGATTCCAATTGTTAAGGCCAACTAACACCCTAACATAATAACACATGATCCATACTACTATTAAGACAATATCATTGGGATAAAAAAAAAATTAATACACCCACCTAATGTAATGAGACCCAATGTATAAGTCGTCTCGAGCAATTCAATGGCTCCAAACCCCTCAGTTAAGAGTATATGTAGGGATTGTCTATCCAAAAGGAAATTTTAAAAGTTATTGATATATCTTCGAATTAGGCTTATAATCTGTCTGTATAACAGGATTTAAGTCAGGACATACCTATATAATAGAGCAAAGCTCCAACTGTTCCTGATAGAGCAGCCGGTAATTCCAAATTTTAAAAGCCAATTGGACTTAGGTACTGTTTCCTATAGGAAAAGGAAAACAGAACAATTTCAAATATAAGTCCCACTGTTGTGTTTCTCATGATTCTAACTAAATAAAGGGGAGTCTTACCACTTTAAAATTAAAACTCGATATCAGCTGTATATTAATCTGCAGCCGTTTTCAGTCATTCTGGGCCTTCCGGTGCCAGTCCACATAAATAAGTGCCGGTGAACCCCACCTGCAACCACCAGCTCAAATTACGCACTGGGTCCACCTGCTCTCCTTGGCTGCTAACACTCCAACAATTTCTCTATCTTTGGATTAACTTCCAGTGTCACACACATTAACGGGGCACTGCAGAAGTCTACCTAGGGGCTTATGCCTGCCTCCAACCAGGGCCCCAGAGGAAAAAAACACAAGTGTTCAGTTTCACCCAGCCTGAGAGAAGGCTATGATTTTAAAGAGAAGGGGAAATTATATAAGGCAATCACTTTCCACCTATGTGATTGATTTTACTTGAGAAATGACAATCAGAGTAAAGGCGATGCAGCGACCAAAACTCAAAAAAAATGTATATGAATCAAACACGGAAACAGGAATTCTGGAATTCCTTTGTGGAACCAGAGTTAGAAAGGGTTCTCTGTTGGCCCTGGTAAAGAAAAACTTGGTTGAAGGATTTAAGGAAGTCATAGAGTCATATCTTCCTTAAGCCTCTCGAAATGAGTCACACAGGAGAGTGTTGCACCAGGGCAGCAAGCGGCCCAGTGGTCCAGCAATGAAATGCGAAAGGCAACCAAATGAAGGCCTCTGCCTCCTAACACCAAGCAAGTTCAGAACGTCTTATAAAGCCCTGCTCAAGGCAAAGGAAAATTAGCTTTCAAGAAGGAGACCAATAACCGTACATTTTGGTTTTCATTGCCTAAATAAGGGAAAGGCAAAAGTGAGGCTAACATTTTGGAAGTAATATGCTTAGTATAATTTGTGTCAATAATCAATTAAAAGTTAACCCCTGGTCCAGAGCAGGCATTCCTAGAAGTAGACGACAAACTCCCTCAGATAGAGATGGAAGAAATTGGGCATTGGTAAGGAATGAGTGTAGTACCTCTTTGAGGATTTTAACGTCAAGAGAGCCTTTGATTATCTCACAGCTGGAAAGATCCCAGGACAAAACCATAGCCCCATCAGATATTTTCCAGTACTGTGGGATTGATTTATTGCAGAACTCAAACATGTTTCTCTCAATTTACAACCAACATTAAGCTTCCTAAGTCATGGAAGAAGGAATCGTAGTGTCCAGTTATTAAAAAGGTGTGACAGTGGACGTCAGGTCATACAGATATAAATATATAAATATATGAATATATATATATATATATATATATATATATATATATATATATATATCTGTTTAATTGATCTGGACTACAAAGTTTACACTAGAATCATTGTCAATGAACTAAAGTTATGGATACGAGGCATAGATAAAGCCAGCATGATGTCACTTATGCTGTTTGTTTCTCACAAATATGTGCAAAGGAGGACAATAAAACTATATGTGTCCTATCTTGACATCTCATCTGCATTTGACCAAGTCAACAGAAGCAACCTGGAGCTCAAAATGATGCATGGAATGGAAGATACTACAGATCATATTGGTTCTCATTTCGGATATGGCCATCCAGGTGTAAATTATCTGTAAAGGAAGACTAACCAACGCGTTTCAAACAACAAATTGTGTGCATAGGAAAGCCGCTTCTGACCCATGAAGCTCTCAATTTTTTGTTTTTGGACTTTTGCTGTGAGTGAGTCTCCCTAAAGGAAACTCACCCACTGGAAGCGTCTGTTAAAATAGTATTGAGCTGCAACTGTCAGTTCCTACCTTGTGAAGTATGGTCAGCTACTGAGTGCAGTTCAGGTAATGGGCTCTGAGAAGCTTGCGCATGACATGTGTTCACATCTATTTGCACATGTATAGCGGCTTGGAGAGGGACTGCTTGTCTGGTTCAACCAGGCATATAGACACTGTAGCTGATGGGAACAAGATTGCATTGGTTATATCCTGCTAAGGCCTTATAATTCAATAAGGTATTCAAAGGAGCGCCCCCTTTCTATTTAGGTGAAAAGTAAAGATTGCAGTATTTAAACTGGTTTTTTTACACTTGGGGAAGTAGGCCTAAAATTTAACTTTTGATTATTTTGAGGTAGAATATCTAGTGGCATGACATTTCCCAACAGTTCTTGGGTTAGGGTTCACTCCACATTAGTTCTTTAGCATGGTTAATATTCGGTCATATTTCCCTGAAGCAGCATTAATGTAATTTATGCTTTGAGCTGACCTCCTGAGCCAGTTATTTACTCTGATGTCCAACTAGCTGTTTAAACTTCCCCTTGGAAAAATAGATCCATCTTGAGAAATCAGCCTTCTTCGGGCAGAGGAAGGACTAAGGGTTAAATCTACCAAAGCTGATTAGCTGCACCGGAGATTGTCACAAGGGAAAAAGGGAGGAATGAAAGACCTCTTGCTCCAGTCACAGCAGGGTTTTTGTTTGATGCTCAGATGGAATTAACTAGGCCTACATGGGCAGACGTTTGCTCAGAGAGAGAGATGTCCCACTTTTACTAAAAAAACGGCCATTTTGGTTCTTCTCAGAAAGCGGTGAAGGGAGATGGGGTGCCCAGGAAGTGCCACTTAGATGTAGGGATGATATAGCAACATCGGACATCCGATTCTAAAAATGTCCATTTAGAATTTTAAAGCATACATAGAACAAGATATTCTTGATCTTTGATCGTAGTAGGCAGTGGGTGGCTTTCTACCCAGTTGGTTTTTAGAATGCACAAATAAACACAGAGTCTACACTCTCCATTATTTTTATGGGTCATGATCACAGGGCTAAGTGATAATTAGAACTCAATAGGTTTTATCACCATTTCTTCACATACTTGTCAACCATAGATAGTGGTTGACAGCCTTAATGCTAATGTGAATACTATACATTTTATGCCTTATAAGAATATCCCCATCCTCAATTTGATCATATATTGAAAGTCATCCAATATTGCATGAGCATCTCTTGTGCTCTTCCATAATAGTTTCAAATTGATCCTATGCTGTCTCTATCGGAGCTTGTGGTTTCTGCCCAAGTCCAAGAATAATACTGAGTTTTACCTGATTCTCCAAGCCTAAAATATGTATATTCCGTAGTGATACATACATTTTGCCTTCAATTCTCCTACTTTTGAACTCTCTTCAATCATTACATTTAAAAGCTCACTCTTATCTGAATTAAACAGAAATATGTAAAGCTGGTTTTATTTCACAACACAGTAAAAAGTGTTTCTGAGTAGTCCACCAAGCACCAAAGGCCGAACATAAAATGTGGTGTTAATCCTCAGTGAACGTAACCCATATGAACAGAACAATAGGATGGAACAAACATGCAGACAAAACAATCTACACATCACCACACCACCATAATTTCACAGAATTTACAAGTATACAGCAAGAAGAGTTTGTAATTGTGTAAAACTCCTGTTGTAAACCTTTTGTTGAGGAGAGCTTGCATGCTTCAAAGTTGGTTTAAATCATTAAAAAACTGTTCTCGTTAAAGTCATTTAAATTGTGAAGCTTATCTTATTTATCTTGTTTGAAAATAGACAGCTCCCCATGCTCTTTCACTGGTATCAATGATCTCAAGTGTTATAGGTAAGAAGCTGACAGGCAGCCATCTTAGAAGGAGCAATCTACTTGGCACAGGATCCAGGCGAATGTAAGTGGAGCTTATAATTAAGGATGCTCAGATGTGTTGTCTGAGACTTGAGATGGCTCTCTCAAGTTGTTCTGTGTCAGTTCTGAGTAGCTCATCCAGTTTGCATTATGTTACTTGCCATTTATAATGGGAAAAGTGCAAGTACCAGAATGTGAGTGAGGTAAACTAGCATGCCAGAACTGGCTGAAGATCACACTCGGGACCTCTTGAAATCTCTGAAGTCTCAAGTTTCAGAAAATGAATGGTACAAATCTCAATTTGCTTGAAACCTTGATTCTTTATGTAGAGTCATGCATGCCTGCGAAGAGGCAAGCACCAGGGAGCAGATTTACAAGAAAGTAACGCATCTGTAGAGATGCGTCACTTTCCCTGCGCCACCCTGAGAAACCTTGCGCCAGCATGGATGCGCCGTATTTACAAAACGGCACACCATTGCGCGAGGATTGACAGATGCGTCAGAAATTCTGACGCATCTGTTGGGGCAAAAGTTACGCATTGCTGGAGTAGTGTCGCAAGCACCACGCAACTCCAGCAATGCATTTTGAGGCCAATTCCCATAACACTACGACACTCCTTACGCCTGCTTGAAGCAGGCGTAAGGTTTTGACGCAGTGGCGTCCTAGAAGTGACGCAGTGAAATCTTGTAGATTTCACTGTGTCACTTTTACGAGGCTTTCCTGCGTGGGAATGCCCACCCTGCATACATTATACCTGACGCAGGTATAATGTGACTCAGGGTTTTACAACGTGACGCATCTCCCTAGATGAGTCACGTTGTAAATTGGCCGCATTTTTTACGCCGCTGCTGCATCAAGTGTCGCAACGGCGGCGCAAAAGTGTCGCAAGGGGCTTGTAAATCTGCCCCCAGGTATTCAAATAACCAACGATCATGGTAAAAAGTGAGGCCCAAGAGAATCTTTGACATTTTTGCTTTCATATGTTTCCCTATAGGCACTCACCCAGTTTCTTGGATGGTCGGTGCTAAACACTGATACTTATGACAAAATTAATAAAATTGAAAACCGAAAAGACATTGCTCAGGAAATGCTGATGTACCAATCAAAGTGCACTCCTCATGAAATCCAGACAATTTTGGTAAGCAACAAATACTTTATGTAATGTTATTGGCATTGTATAGTATACAGTCTGGTAGTGAAGCAGATTGAGTTGACTTCCAGACCACTCCTACACTGGTCTGGAATCTGAAACATCTTGTTGTGATATGTGTAGGGTGTTCATTTCCATGTGTCATACTGTGTGCTTTGATTTGAGGTTGAGTCTCGGTTTGACATTCAAATGATTATTTATGGTTTTAATGGATCGCGCGTGGCATTGTGGAAAACCATAGGACAGTGGGTGTACGATATTTGTGTCAGAGAGAAAATGTGTCCACAGAGCTTCACCAGTTGCCTGTGCGAATCTTACCTAAGACATATGGCTTTAGCCTTGCAGACAAGGGCCGGACTGGGAACAGCAACCAGCCCTGGCAGATTGTTGCTCGACTGTCCCTGGGAGCGGGGGCGGCCCCCAGTGACAAAACAGGACCCCACCCCTCCGGCCCACTGGGTAAATGCCCGGTGCCCGCTACAGCCAGTCCGGCCCTGCTTGCAGATACAGATATACTGAGCTCTGTACTGCTTTCTACATGCTGTGACAGAATGCCATCCTTTGTAGCTATCTATCTGGTATATCTCAAGTGTGCTTTATGAAGCCGGGTCTGCAGGCTCAGTGGACTAATGCAACCACTCCAAGAACCTGTCTGACCTCATGGTCACAGGATTAAATCCCAGCAAGTCCATTCAGCTTTTTATCCTTCCAAGGTTGATGAAATGGGTACCATTGAGTTAGGTATCAATAAACATCTGTTATTCAGCACGAAGGTGCCTCAGGCGATGAACATGCGCTTTACAAATAAACATGTTATGTATATGAGCTGGTTTGCGTGATGTGTCTTTGAAGGGTAATATTGTGAAGAACCTCTCAATAGCCAATTCTATGACCTTTCTGAGATGGATTGCATCTAAGAGGATAGTTTTGTCGAATATATTCTGTTGTATATTTACATGTGGTGTATTTTATTGGCAAGTGCTGTTCGCAGCTATATCGGTGCTGTGTTGGAAATATATAGTGTTTTCTTGTGATATATTCTTTTATATGTTTGTGTGGTTAGTTCTGTGGGCAAGTAGAAATGGCAGTGACAAGCCAGCCATCTAATAAGCATGTGTGCTGGGTTGTGTGTATGTGGAGTGTTCAGTCTAATGTGTCCTACTGCATGTTTTTGGTCACACTTCATGTCTCCAAATATTGTTGGAAACAGTCTGATGGCTTGCTAAAGGCATATGTGTTCTGAATTGGGTGAGTGGGGAATGCCCTGCTTAATGTCAACTGTTGCACATTGTTCTGTTCTGTGGGAACAAAAAAACATTGCAGACTTTATCAAGGTAATACAGTGAGTAATATAGACACAATTGATCAATCCCCCAACACAGGTGATACAAGGAAGCCAGAGAGCCCAGCACCACAACCAACATAGCCCCGACAGGGCCGTAGCTCGGTCAGTAAGACTGGAGGGGTGGAAGCTTCAGATTTTCCGACATTCACGCTGGCATATCATGTTAACCCATTGCGTGCGTCTGTCGGCCAACGGCGTCGCGAGCACTACCTCTGTAGTGCTGCGAACGTCCGTTGGCCGACGCGGCCCCGACCACTCCGCTAAACCGCCGCACCGCGGCAGAATTGCCGCCGCGGTTAAGCGGTTAACTATTACATGAGAAGCAGCGCATGAGGGGGGCTTATTTGTAAAATAACCATGTTTTAAAACCTTCCAAACAGAAGGGTGAGTGTGTGTTTTTGTCTGAGTGAGTATTTAAAAAAATCCCAGGTGAAATCTGACAGACACCTTACCATACCCAACTGAAAGCACCTGTGCCCAACTATTTACTAAATAATACATTTATTAGGGGAGTGTAACACCCCAAACACCCCCCCCCTGAAGCTACGCCCCTGAGCACTGCTACATTCTTGCCAGCAGGAAGCATAGGTACCCACATCAATAATCACAAGGCACCACCCACCTGGCATCATGATTTGGGGAATTGTCTGGCACTGTCATGGTCATGAATGTAAGCTCTCCTGTGTAGTTCCCATATAGGGATTGTTAGACTTGGCTTTTTCAGCGGGTTTACCCCCAGACTTTTTGCTTTTTGGCCTCCTGTTTTTGACCCTGTGTGTGTTGGTTTTAGGACTCTGGGCACTTTACCACTGCTAATCAGTGCTAAAGTGCATATGCTCCTGTATAAAATGTGTTATGGATTGGTGTTTCCATGATTGGCCTATTTGGTTTATGTGTCAGTCCCTTGTAAAGTGCACTGCGAGTGCCAGGGCCTGTAGACCAAATGCTGTTGGTGGGCTGCAGCACTGGATTGTGCCACCCACGCAAACAGCCCGTAAAGTGTAACTTGGGCCTGCCATTGCAGAGCCCGTGCGCAGCCTGGGGCTGCCATATCGACTTGGCAAGTGCACACACTTGCAAGTCCCTAAACCTTCCCTTTTCTACATGTTAGTCACCCCTAAGGTAGGCCCAAGGTACCCCTGTGGGCAGGGTGCGTTGTATGCGAAAGGTAGGACATGCCCTGGTGTGTGTGGCATGTCCTGATAGTGAATTACAGCCTAGTTCGTTTTTCACTATTGCAAGGCTACCTGTTCCCCATAGACCAGAACGGGCAGTTTTGATTATTACAGCTTATAATCCTAACTGACCCCGGGAACATGGTAGAAATTCGAGTTTAGTATGCCTGGACTCAGAATGATAAAATGCATCTTTTAGTGAAGTTGGTTTTAACATTCTGTGTTTGAAAATACCCCTTTTAGAAAGTGGGTATTTTCTTGTCTAACCATCCAAGCCTGCCTCTGCGAGGTTGTGTATTCCTTGTCTGGAGTGTGAGTGACAGGGGCTGGGGGATGCCAGAAGACAGGGTGAGTCAGCGCAGGGCTGAATAGCAAGATCTACATGTAGAACGGTGGGAGGAGTTGCACCTGGGCCCTGAATAGGACAGTGCCTTCCCTCCACAATGCTGGCTCCACCTCCTGTGGTGCGTCTGATGTCCCTGGCCTACTCACTGAAAGAAGGGACGGAGACTGTCAACAAAGTGCTCCAGAACTGGTTTGGACTAGGCAAAGGCCTCTCTGCCTTCAGAGAACAAAGGAATTTGGGATATAAATATTGGGGCCCTGACCCCATGAATTTAGATCTCGCTGGAATCAAGGAACCTGCCAAGACGAAGAGCTGGAAGAGCTGCCAGGAGGAGTACTGCCCCTTGCTGTGTTGTTGCTTTGTTGGGTTGGCCTGCAGCTGCTGCTTCTGCCTTGGGCAGTGAAAGGAAGGAACTTTCTACAAACTTGTGCTGAGTATCTCCAAGGGCCTGGAACCGAGCTGGCCTCCTGTTAAGAAGTCTCAGGGACTACAAAGACTTCACAAGCCTCTGGGTACCGCTTCTGGAACGCTGTTTCAGTTGCCACAGAGGAAGGGAACTGCAACCGACTCCGTCAACCGAATCCATCCCTGGCCGGTGACCTGTTTGCACACGCAGACCGCATCGCCCCGCTTCGCATCGCAACCCTGGTCTCACCGTGGGCGACGTCCGACGCCGCCAACATCGAGCCGCTGCTTGCACCGTGACCTGTGGGCACCGCAGTTCGCATCGCATCGCTTCACTGAACCAGCCGGACCCGACCGACGCGGTCGCTGCCACTGGCTCAAGAGTCGTGACCGCACCGCATTTGGGGCACCGCTCGCACGTCTGCGACGCACCGCTCCGACTCGCACCGCTGTCCGACGCCAGCTCCCGCACTCCGGCTTGGTTGCACCGCATCGAGCATCGTCTCACCCTGCATCGCACGCCTTGGACTCACCGAATCCGTCTGCACGACGCTCATCGAGCCGCTGCCTGCACCGCATCGAGGGACACCGCACCTTGCATCGCTCCGTCTTGCACCGCAACCGCGACGAACGCCGACCGGCTCGTACACTCCGTACCAGCCACAACGAGAAAGGTACTGTGACCGAGTCTGTTCACGACTTTGCTGGCCCGTATCGACGCGGTCGGCTGGAACTGTTAGACTCTGTGGTTTTCAGCATCGCAATAGACTCGGACGGAGCTACCGACTCGTACGAACTTTGTTTTTTAACTATTCCTGCAAAGAAGAAGTTACCTTATCAAGCATTCGTTTTTAAAGTATAGTATTGTGGATTTTTGTCATAATTGGTCTTGTCTTGAGTATATAAAATATTGGTTATTTTTCTAAACTGGTGTGGTGTCCGTTTGTAGTGCTTACACTGTATTACTGTTGGTTATGTGCAAATGCTTTACACACTGCCTCTGAATTAAGCCTGACTGCTCGTGCCAAGCTACCAGGAGGGTGAGCAGGGGTTACTTCACAGAGTGTAACACCCTTACCCTGACTAGGAAGAAGGGTCCCTACTTGGACAAAGGTGCAAGCCCTTGCCAACTAGAGATCCCATTTCTAACATTGGTTGTCAGCGGTGAGGATAGGACTTGTGTTTGCACTTGACTTACAGTGATTGGTGTGCACTACTACCATATCGCAGACCATTACGTACTACATACTGGTTCTTTTTCTTTTGGCCTATTTTTGATCTTGCCAGTTTTCAACTCACTACTTTTGTCATGCCTGACACAGCTGCATCGTCCGTTGCATCTCTGGAAATTATCTTTGAGGAGGATAGGTTGGAATCCTACTCCGTAAAGGAACTACGAGCGATTTGTAAAAACCTGAAAGTCCAAATTAAAGGCCTCACAAGGAAGGAGGAGCTACAGAAGGCGCTGAGGGCCTGGGTAGCAGCCAGACATGCCAGTGGACAGCCTGGTAATCTCAGTGAGGAGGTGGAGGAGCCTATTTCAAGGGTGGATGTGCTTTTGGGTAGGGGGGAACCCGCCAGGTCAGGCAGCAGCAGTCTGTCCCCAGAGGAGCTGGAGGACAGGCGGGAGGCAAGGCAGTTTGAGCTGCAGAAGCTCAGGCTGGAGAGTGAGCGGGAGGAGAAGAGATTGGCCATAGAGGAAAGGAGGATGATCTTGGATCATGAGCTTAAAATGAGAGAGCTGGAGCTGGATTGGGAAGCCGGTAGGGCTTTGTCCAGCCCAGATGGTGGCAGCAAAAGCGTAGTGTCCAGTACTGAGGATGAGGTAGACACACACACAGATTTGGGGCCCTACTTCAAGGAGGGGGTTGACATACACCAGGGGGTTCAGGATTGTGAGGTTACTCCAGTGGTGCGTAGTGTCCCTGAGGTAGATTGGGGAACTGGCGCAGGGGATCATATTCCTGGTAGTGGGAGGGACACTCTACTGACTCTAGATGAGAGGTGCAGGGAGAGGGGTTCCCCCATGGTAGAAGCCCTGGTAAGTGAGTATGAAGACCAGCCAGAAGAGTATGGGTTGAGGGACAGCAACAGTCAGACACTGTCTCGCCAGTCTTGTGAGAATGTTGTGGGGTACTTGTCTGAGGCACTGGATGGTTGGGTGAAGGGCAGTTTGGTTAACACCTGTGTGGGGCTGTGTGATTCAATTGTTGGAGAGCATATTTTAAGTCCCTGTTTTCCAGAGCTATGCCAACACCCATTGGAGTGTGAGTTCTCTGACCCCAGGGAGCTTGCACTGGAGGCAGACCTTTTGGTGGATTCCAGAGGGTCTGGAGAAGCATCTGGGGGTGATCCTGGAGGAAATGGCTTAGGTAGTTCCCAACCAAGAGTGGTGGGAAAGGTTTGTAATAGCCCAGATAGGTCCCGGTGTCATGGGAAGGGGGTAGGGACTCACGTCCTGTCTCTGCGGAGAAGGAGTGAGAATGGGCTGCGGCCCAGGGTGCCCAAAACCCGGTCCCGGAGCCTCAGTGGTTCCAGGAGGGAACCCCAGGTGGGGAGCCTAGACTGTACTGGTAGGCCGTCCGTTGAGGGAGATCTCCTACTGACAGGAGAACCTGGCGCCTCTGTAAACAGAGCTCCAGTGGTTCTGGTGTCTGGCAGTACCGCTCCAGTTGGGAGGGTGCATGAGTCCAGAGAAAAGGGTGAGGGGGGGGCGCTGTCCCCAGTGGAAGGACCAGTGGGTCAGGGGTTGCCCGCTCTGAGGTCAGAGCACCCCAGGACTGACCCTGGTGAGGCCACTTCTGGCCTGGGGGGCCTTCATGCTCTGTCAGGTGGACAGGAGGCTGGAGACCTGCACCAGGCAGACTCTCGCACGACTCATGAGGAGTGTGTTTCCCTTGGGGGGGGTTGGTGTACTCCCCCGGAAGTCCTGGGTTGCCAGGCACAGGTTCAACCTAAGGGTACAGACCCTGGGTTGAAGGACCAGGTTCAGGGTGTCCCCCTGACCTGGAGGAAGGGGCGACTGCTAACAGTGCCCCTACCAGTTTGTCTTTTGGGGGTACCGCTCCAGGTGGGAGGGTACAGAGCCCCAGGGAGGCGGACCGGAGGTGGGGAGGCCACCCCAGTCCCCTGTCCAGCCTAAGGGTACAGACCCTAAGCTGGAATCCCAGTTGCAGGATAGAACCCCTGAACTGGTGGGCAAATTGTGCAGGACACCTGCCACAGGTGCCCTGACAATTCTGGAAGGGGGTACCGCTCCAGGTGGGAGGGCACAGAGCCCCAGGGAGGAGGACTGGGTGTGGGGAGGCCACCCCAGTCTCCTGTCCAGCTGCCGGGTACAGGCCCGGGGTTGGTGGGTCAGTGTCAGGATGTCATACCTGACCTGACAGGAGGGAGAGTGGACCAAGGGTGCCAGGCACCTGGGGCTACCGCCCCCACTCTCTGACGCCACAGAGGTTAGAGAGCCCTGAGAGGCATAAGGCCTGGGTCTCCCCACTGACAACTGTCGGTAGCCACTGTGGCTTACTGTCCTGGTGGACAGCATTGCCCCTGGGAGGGGACAGGAGTCACACCCCGGGGGTGGACTGGGCCACACCACTGTGTTGGCCATGTGGGCACTGTCGGCCTGTTGGGACACATCTGTGAGCAAAGTAAGTTTAGGCGCTGCACAGATGGGGTTCACAGGTGAAGAGAAGGGTACCCCATGGGTCAGCTTAGTGGGCCCTGAGAGTATGGATAGAGGGATCCAACTGGGTGTGGAAAGGCGTAGAACCAGAACGTGCCCCCGCTGTTGTGGGCCAGGTCTATGTTCTATCGCCCCAAGCAGGGAAGTCCATCAAGGGATTGATTAGTCTACCCTGGCTTTAGGCTGGGAGGGGTTGTGTTAGACTTGGCTTTTCAGCGGGTTTACCCCCAGACTTTTTGGCCTCCTGTTTTTGACCCTGTGTGTGTTGGTTTTAGGACTCTGGGCACTTTACCACTGCTAATCAGTGCTAAAGTGCATATGCTCCTGTATAAAATGTGTTATGGATTGGTGTTTCCATGATTGGCCTATTTGGTTTATGTGTCAGTCCCTTGTAAAGTGCACTGCGAGTGCCAGGGCCTATAGACCAAATGCTGTTGGTGAGCTGCAGCACTGGATTGTGCCACCCACGCAAACAGCCCGTAAAGTGTAACTCGGGCCTGCCATTGCAGAGCCCGTGCGCAGCCTGGGGCTGCCATATCGACTTAGCAAGTGCACACACTTGCAAGTCCCTAAACCTTCCCTTTTCTACATGTTAGTCACCCCTAAGGTAGGCCCAAGGTACCCCTGTGGGCAGGGTGCGTTGTATGCGAAAGGTAGGACATGCCCTGGTGTGTGTGGCATGTCCTGATAGTGAATTACAGCCTAGTTCGTTTTTCACTATTGCAAGGCTACCTGTTCCCCATAGGCCAGAACGGGCAGTTTTGATTATTACAGCTTATAATCCTAACTGACCCCGGGAACATGGTAGAAATTCGAGTTTAGTATGCCTGGACTCAGAATGATAAAATGCATCTTTTAGTGAAGTTGGTTTTAACATTCTGTGTTTGAAAATACCCCTTTTAGAAAGTGGGTATTTTCTTGTCTAACCATCCAAGCCTGCCTCTGCGAGGTTGTGTATTCCTTGTCTGGAGTGTGAGTGACAGGGGCTGGGGATGCCAGGAGACAGGGTGAGTCAGCGCAGGGCTGAATAGCAAGATCCACATGTAGATGGGTGGGAGGAGTTGCACCTGGGCCCTGAATAGGACAGTGCCTTCCCTCCACAATGCTGGCTCCACCTCCTGTGGTGCGTCTGATGTCCCTGGCCTACTCACTGAAAGAAGGGACGGAGAGTGTCAACAAAGTGCTCCAGAACTGGTTTGGACTAGGCAAAGGCCTCTCTGCCTTCAGAGAACAAAGGAATTTGGGATATAAATATTGGGGCCCTGACCCCATGAATTTAGATCTCGCTGGAATCAAGGAACCTGCCAAGACGAAGAGCTGGAAGAGCTGCCAGGAGGAGTACTGCCCCTTTGCTGTGTTGTTGCTTTGTTGGGTTGGCCTGCAGCTGCTGCTTCTGCCTTGGGCAGTGAAAGGAAGGAACTTTCTACAAACTTGTGCTGAGTACCTCCAAGGGCCTGGAACCGAGCTGGCCTCCTGTTAAGAAGTCTCAGGGACTACAAAGACTTCACAAGCCTCTGGGTACCGCTTCTGGAACGCTGTTTCAGTTGCCACAGAGGAAGGGAACTGCAACCGACTCCGTCAACCGAATCCATCCCTGGCCGGTGACCTGTTTGCACCGCAGACCGCATTGCCCCGCTTCGCATCGCAATCCTGGTCTCACAGTGGGCGACGTCCGACGCCGCCAACATCGAGCCGCTGCTTGCACCGTGACCTGTGGGCACCGCAGTTCGCATCGCATCGCTTCACTGAACCAGCCGGACCCGACCGACGTGGTCGCTGCAACTGGCTCAAGAGTCGTGACCGCACCGCATTTGGGGCACCGCTCGCACGTCTGCGACGCACCGCTCCGACTCGCACCGCTGTCCGACGTCAGCTCCCGCACTCCGGCTTGGTCGCCTGCATCGCAACCTGTCAGCACCGCATCGAGCATCGTCTCACCCTGCATCGCACGCCTTGGACTCACCGACTCCGTCTGCACGACGCTCATCGAGCCGCTGCCTGCACCGCATCGAGGGACACCGCACCTTGCATCGCTCCGTCTTGCACCGCAACCGCGACGAACGCCGACCGGCTGCGTACACTCCGTACCAGCCACAACGAGAAAGGTACTGTGACCGAGTCTGTTCACGACTCTGCTGGCCCGTATCGACGCGGTCGGCTGGAACTGTTAGACTCTGTGGTTTTCAGCATCGCGGTAGACTCGGACGGAGCTACCGACTCGTACGAACTTTGTTTTTGAACTATTCCTGCAAAGAAGAAGTTACCTTATCAAGCATTCGTTTTTAAAGTATAGTATTGTGGATTTTTATCGTAATTGGTCTTGTCTTGAGTATATAAAATATTGGTTATTTTTCTAAACTGGTGTGGTGTCCGTTTGTAGTGCTTACACTGTATTACTGTTGGTTATGTGCAAATGCTTTACACACTGCCTCTGAATTAAGCCTGACTGCTCGTGCCAAGCTACCACGAGGGTGAGCAGGGGTTACTTCACGAGTGTAACACCCTTACCCTGACTAGGAAGAAGGGTCTCTACTTGGACAAAGGTGCAAGCCCTTGCCAACTAGAGATCCCATTTCTAACAGGGATGGCCTGGTCTTTTATTCATCGGGCATTTCTGGGGCTACTGGAGGCTGGTTTTGAAAGCACAGGGCCGCTGCTGGCGCCTTTGTCACTTTCCACAGCTCCCTGAGATTAACTGCAGCAGGCAGGCACAGGAGGCATTAAGAGAGAGAGAAGGGTGAAGGATTGAGGGAGTGAGAGAGAGATCACAGAGATCAGAGGGGGAGACAAGAGAAAGGAGAGAAAGCAGACTGGGAATGGATGGAAGCAAAGGGAGCGATACTAGTTTGAGTTTTCTTGCCAGGGCGGCTTTCTGTTCCTCAGTCCGGCCATGAACCCAGGCCTTTCCAAGCACAGTCTTCTGTTTCCTGTTGAAAGCTTCCACACTACACCAGTTTGAGAGATCTCTGACTGCTTGTGGGGTTGATCATTTTGATATTGTTACCTACTATTTCCATATATACGTCTGTTACGTCTGTTACCCCTGTGGCCCCTGAGTGCCCAACCGATCTGATCCAATGCTGGACGGAGCCCACATGGATGCTCGATGGCCCACGTGGGAGAAATGCAATTTTCTATGTAAAGACCTAAGCAGATGTCCAATTCATGCACAGTGATCGTTTGGCTAGACATAACTATATCTGGATGATGTGTAAGCCAAAAAGAGCTCCAGAATTCACCATATGATCATCCAGGGCATCACACTGGTCTTCACATAGTACCAGAGATGTTCTCTAGCTATATGGTCAGTCCATGAACTAGATGACGCTTGATAATTAGGCTCACTGGACTGCACCAGTAGATGCGTGGGCTTGGTTTGCACATGTGCCTGGACTTACAGGGATACCATAGAATGTCGTACCTTAAACAACTTCCAGATGACAGAAGAGTGCAATATCAGGCACATTCAACAATGGCAGGCTGACCTAGGTGCAAAGAAAGCATAAAAAAGAACAAGTGTAATGTTGGACTCACCTAGATACTATGAGAGTTCAATAATAATATACAGACACCAATTGCTAATGCAAGCCCCAACCCTTGGCAACGTGACCGAACAGCAGAACATTCACAGAGTGTGCCTGATTCAGTTAAGGCAGGACTACTACAACAGAAGAATCTAAATGCAAGGTCCACCCAGCTGCAACATGAGGGCCACAGCAAAACAATCACAATGTAAAGTCCAGCCAGGTGCAACATGAGTGCACACCAGAGCAATGACGATATAAGGCTCACCTCGATGAAAAGCGAGTAAAGCAGAGTACTAAATCATAATTTTAATGTACGCCCACTCCATTTCAAGAGAAGAAAAATCCCAACATAGGACAGTCCCATTGTGCTGTGTCAACAATAGCAGAAACCCACAAGTAAGGCCCATTCAGATAGAATGTCAGAACAGTAGTAGTAATCCATGTCACAGCGTATGACCCACCCCTTAATAATGAGTGTGGTAGTAGAACAACCACAATGAAAGGTCCACCTAGTTGTGACATCTGCCCACCAGCTGACAAACACAATGTAACGGGTACCAAGAGCTGATATGAGTGCAGCAACAGAACAGAAAAATGTTATGGAGTACAGCACACCCAAAGGTAGCAAACACAAAGGAGAGCCATTAGGGTTAATAGAGAAGAAACTGAATCATAATTATTAGAGGGTAGAGCCCTCTTAAACTGTCATGTGCACACACTGGAGAAAAGGGTAGGGCAGCTGTGGAGAACAGAAATGGAAGAAAAAAGTGGGTATGTTTGTGTGTTGAGTTCACTTCGCTCGGAGCATGATAGTGATATATGTTTTTTTAAAATAAAATATTAATAATTTTACTTCTGTCTTTTTAGAAAACAAAAGAGAAACTGAAGAAAGAGATTGTTGACTGTGAAGAAAAAGAACTCGTTAAGATATTGGTAACAGTTTAACAATACACATTCATGCTTGAGTGCTTGAGTTTGTTTTCCACATATGTTACCAAATCTATCTATCTATCTGTCTATCTATCTATCACTCTCTCTATATATATATAGATATATATATAGATATATATATATAGAGAGAGAGCACCGTAGAGGTATTTTGGTGCAATATATATATATGTATATATACATACATATAAATACATATATATGTGTATGTATATATAATATATATATATATATACATACATATATATGTGTGTGTATATATATGTATATATATATATATATATATATATATATATATATATATATATATATATATATATATATATATATATATATATATATATATATATATATATATATATATATATGGTTTTTCCACTTGGGAAGCTATCTTTCAAGGCATGAAAAGGTAGTTACACATAAACCTTTGCTAGGTTGCGGTGGTCTGTGGTAGCCAGCCGAGTTGTGATTTATTGATAAACAATACATTTGTGAGGTTCACTGAGATCATTCCACATGATTATCTCCAAAACCAAAATATTGATCTCATGCTAAAGAGTGACTTTCCATCATTTGCATCAAATACAATGGAATAGTTGAAATATATCGACTTATCAAACATTGAAAAGATAAAGGTAATTAATACCAGCTAAGAAATATGCTCTCGTTAAAATCAAAGGTAAGGATTAAGAATCAATATATGAGTCTTTCTGTGAGGAATTCATATTTTGTCCATTTTCCACGGCAGGGAGGTCAGCTCTCTGTAATCCCTATTGCTTTTCCTTCCCCCACTGTTACACCCCAAAACATTTTAAAGTAACTGCAAAACCACAACACGCTTTACGAAACAACCAATGCTCTTTGCTTTGAAACAAAATCTGAATGAATGCTAAAAAAACACAATTGAAGTTCCGACTCAATTTATATGACTCTAGTGCACTGATGCCCTCCATAGGTTGTGAGCTAATATGGGAACCATCAGGCAATCAGTGAAAAGTCCATAAGCCATCAGCTTTACAATTGACTCCCAACTTCATAAAATGTTACGGAGGATAAGCTGGAAAGTGGAGTTGTTCATTCCACCTTCACAAACTTTTACTGGTATGGTAAACTAATGCCCAAAACCAGCTACCATGAAGCACTGAAACTGAAGTGGCTCCTTTAAAAACAGGTTTTACTCTTAAAAATAACATTTTAAAGTTTAAAACATGATCTCAATGAATTTCCATTTAAACCAAAATGTAGGACATTTTCTCAACTTGTTTCATGTCCCTCGGGTGTAGATCAATAAGGGGTCTTTATGTTATTTGCAGTACTTAAACATGTGACTTCAATTTTTCAATGCTTATTCATGGACATAAATGTAGTTCAACATTTTTGACTGAGCCTTATTACAATTCAACACTTTTACTGCATTAAATTCAAGATTAACTTTATACTGATTTTAGAGGTGTCATTTGTATTCTGTTAAACTGACTATGGGCCTTATTTACAGTTTGTCGGCTGTTATACTTTGTCACAAATGTGGTGGGTGTCCTCTTTGTCATATTACAAGCAGCGGCGGCCAGCGCAGGTAAACGCAGTGGGGCGGGCGGGGTGGGAACGGGGGCAAGTCAACAGACGACAGAATAGGTATAATTAAATAAATAAATAACACCTATTCCGTTGTCTGTTGGCTTCCCCCCTTCCGCACCCTGCCCCACCGCCCCACCAAGTTTACCTGTGCCGGCCTCCGCTGATTACAAGTGCCACATGGCCTGATTTAGAACTTGGTGAACAGGTTACTTTGTCACAAATGTGATGGATAGCCCATCTGCCTTCTTACAAGTGCTTTATATGATATGGCACTTGGAATAAGGGGGACGGAATATCCATCACATTTGTGAAGAGGTACCCTTCCGCCACACTCTAAATCAGCCTCATAGTCTATCATGTGCTTGTAATTGGGTGGGCGGGATACCTGCCACGTTTGTGACAGAATATCGTATTTAAGAACCCTCTAAAAAAGGCCCTAGGTATCATATGTACTCTATCAGACTATGGCCTTAATAAATAATCCATTCATTCATTATTTGATACGCACATTATAGTAAATTCATTGGCTGTTTCATGCTTTAAAGAAAGTAAGTTATCATTGCAGGTCAGTATTGCTGCATGGCACATTTGACCCTTCTTTGTATGTATATTTTGCAGAAGGAAGAGTTGCCGGATCCTGCTGCCCAGGACCTGTACGAATTCCACTTTAGTGACTTCCCAGTAACCGAACACGAACTGATAAAGTCTGGAATCAGACTGTTCTTTGAGATAAATGTGATTGATAAGTTTAAAGTCCCCGCAGATGTAAGATTCATTTTCTAATGTGCCATAGCTTGTTATATTTTAAGACTATGATAAAATATTTCTGAAGTGTGTTGGTTTTTATTTTGTTGTGTAGATGTTATCTCATTCTTGTTGTTAATTTCTGAAGTGTGTTGGTATTTATTTTGTTGTGTAGATGTTATCTCATTCTTGTTGTTAATTTCTGAAGTGTGTTGGTTTTTATTTTGTTGTGTAGATGTTATCTCATTCTTGTTGTTAATTTCTGAAGTGTGTTGGTTTTTATTTTGTTGTGTAGATGTTATCTCATTCTTGTTGTTAATTTCTGAAGTGTGTTGGTTTTGATTTTGTTGTGTAGATGTTATCTCATTCTTGTTGTTAATTTCTGAAGTGTGTTGGTTTTGATTTTGTTGTGTAGATGTTATTTCATTCTTGTTGTTAAGGGGCATACCAATGAAATGACAACCAAATCTGCATAAAAAGTCTCGCACATTTCTTCATACTGTATGGTGGGATATATTAGTAACTGAATCTTCCAGCTGCAAGCAATACCAGTTCTTGCCACAATCATTCCTAAGTAAATGAAGCCGTATATCTTCTTGGCTTACTCCAAGCTTGATGGTAACTGCAACAGATTGCAGATGGCCTAGTCATCTCCCAAGTATTTCAAATATTAAAGACCAGTACCTACATAATTTTGGCCATGTGGCTAATGGGTATTCTAGCAACTGCATTATTCCCATCACTTAGGAATGGGGTATTGAGGATTTTCTACAACGCAAGACCATGATTACACTTTAGCGGAAATAGATACAAATCACATAGGTTGCAGTAGTGTTGCACTCTATATTTTGAGATGCAGACAACAGTATGCGTTACGTTCCCAGGTTTCTTTATTAATTGGATTTGGAAAGCACCACAACCACTTTGTTGCCCACTTTAAAGCATATCATCTATCATGGTCAATCCTTGTAGAGTGTAAGCAGAAATGGAGAAAGTGAGCAACCTCTTTATATCCCCCTACCAGTCCTAAATTGAGCTGCAAGTACATGCATTTACCAATACCAATGCTTCAAATTGGAATATATTGGTTATTTCTTTGACCCAGCTCATGAGTTGTGATGGGCTGCTTAGTCATGCCGTCTCTACCCAAAGAAATGACCATTCATTATGATCAAAGGCTTTTTCGGCCTCAAGCTCTATTAAAGCCTATTGTGCCTTTTTAGTTTCAGGTCAAGTTATTATTGTCACCACAATATTTATATTTGTATGTTCATGTTCTTCAGTGCTTCTTCCCGATATAAAACCATGTTGGATTGGAGACTAAGCCCCCGCTCACTGTAGCCAGCCACTTGGCCAAAAAATGTCCATACAACTTCACAGAAAAATTAGTATTAAAGAACCAGGGAGTCAGGAGGGTTGGTGCCAGTTCATGCAAGTCATTAATGATTATTTCATTACAGGAGGCTGGGTGAACCTGCCCTTCCTAGCTATTACCAACCAATTCATACAATAACAAGACAAAGTGGGCAGCAAATGTTTGGTATATTTCCACTGCAATCTTATCGAGTCCTGTAGTTTGGCATTAGGTGCTTAGTTTATAATTTCTTGAACTTCCCGCAGTATAACTCATAAGATTAGTGGAATCTAGTCCAGAGAGAGCTCAATTTTCTGTTGATAAGTTACAATGAGAAATGTATAGAATCCTTCCACAATTTTATTATCACTGGTTCAAATTCCCTGTGAATTAAAAAGCATCTCAACCCTTTATATCCCGTTTTGATCTGGCACCATTGCTGCTAGTGGTGCACTAATCTTATGCACGAATTAGAGGATCCAGCGTTGGTAGACTAAAGCACTCTCAGATAGCTTATTCAACCATAACCATGTAATATGTGCTTTAAGCTGCATACAATTTTGGGTAGCCATACTTGCCCTCAGATCTCCTAGTGACACATTAATGAGAACTTCAAATAAAAGATACTGGAACTGAATGATGGATTGATAGAGATGAACTGTAAACATCTAATGTTTCATTTTCATCAAAGGTGTTAGTTATTTCTTTGAGAAAGCCCACTGTAAAGTCTTGATTAAATATGTTTTGGCTCTCATGTGGTTGATAACTCAGTCTGGTTTTATAAATCTTCAGTGTGCTTGACAAATAGCTCCATAATAATGTGTTCTTATTTCTACAGTCTCTAGCTAAGTATAAATACTTGAAAGTAAGTGGTTCACTTAATTGTCACTTCCAACCCTACAGGACTTTCCACCCAAAAACAAATCCTTCTCTGACATCAGACTCCTGCCCTGATGGAAATAATTCCACTGCCTAAAAAATCTCACCGTTAAAATCCATATATTACATACTTTATTTAGGACATTTTAAAAAGTTGAACTTGTTGGTAAAAAAGTTACAAATAACTAGTGTATCTAATGTACTATAAAACTCCTTTAAAAAGTATGTCATTTAATTTTTTTAGCAGTCAATGTCAAATATTCAAACATATATAATGTGAATTATAACGTTTTCTCTAACAAAAACAACTCATTGTAAAGCTATAAACATAATTTAGCATTTCAAGAATTAGATTTATTAAAAAAGTTATTAAATGTATTTAAGATTTAAGACATCTTTCTGATGCATGAATAGCCTTATCTTTCAGCAGGAAGGATTTGGTGTAGTTTTTCTCATAAGTGTCAGTTCCTTTCAGATATCCAAACTTTCCATAAAAATATGATGAAAACATCAGATACCTATGAGTGAAAATTGCAATTCTTGTTTTGGAGGGTGGGGGGGGGGTCTACATGGCAAGGCTCAAAACTCTCAAACCTATTTAGAGTTAATATCCACATTTTATCTGTATTGGGCGGTTTGATAACAGGGTACAATAAATTATCTTTCACAGATTGCAGGACTCTTTCTATGTATCAAATATCCACGGATTCATTATTGAGTGTTAAATTGTTCCTGTTGTTACAGGTTCTCACACGATGGATGTACACAGTAAGGAAAGGATATCGTGACATAACCTATCACAACTGGCGGCATGGGTTCAACGTAGGACAAACAATGTTTGCATTACTAATGGAAAGTATACTTATCATTTTTCCTGTGTCTTGTTATCTGTAAAATATATATGCAGACTCTGGACTTTAAGCATTTATTTACACCTATGTTTTCTTTTGTAGACTGGTAAATTAAAGAAATATTATTCTGATCTGGATGCTTTTGCAATGGTTGCTGCTGCTTTCTGCCACGATATTGATCACAGAGGCACAAATAATTTGTATCAAATGAAGTAAGTCAAAAATATACTGCTTGAGAACCCATCATAAGTTTATTTCTTGCATTTTTAAAATGCTGTAAGTAATTTGTCTTTGCACACTACAAATTCATTGTTTTTGGATGCATCACCTACTACACTAGAGGAGCATGTTGTTGCCTTGTCCTGCCTGCTTTTGAGGTAGAAGTGAAATATTTGTAAGAAGTTAAGATACAGAAGAACTTTCACATGGAAAGGATTCTGGTTCCTAGACTTTAATGCCTTGCAAGTGAAAAAGCAGTCGTCAAGGTGGAACTGCGTGAAGGAAGATGTTGGTGGATACAAAGTTTACGTAAAGCAATACTGGATGGTTGCCCCCCCACCCTTTCCCACAGCTCTGCATTGATATGAACTACTGCCAGAAATATGGATGAATGAGTTAATAATGACTGATGCATGGCATCTAAGCTGGTGTCAATGAACAAAGATGATGTATCTTCAAATATACAGTAATCTATAGTGAAAAAATACCCCCTTTTCACCTTCAAGGGATTGTATAGCCATTAATTATGATACCAAAAAGATTGAGTGGTATATTATTATTATTATGTAAATTTGTAAAGTGCAACTGATACCTATGAAGGTGTCCTAGTGCATGGTAACAGCCAAAGGCACAACTGGATTGCCCTGAGCAACACTCTAAAGTGTGTAAAGCTAGATTCTAAATTGTTTGTTGAAAGGAAAGAATTCCCTGATAGCGGGAAGAGGACAAGGAAGGTTGTTCCAAAGACGAGCGTCCTGACCAGAAAATGCCTGCGATTACTCTTTAGAACTTGAAATGAGCAAGTTGGCATCAGCAGAGTGCAGAAGACGCTTAGGGTAGTACCGTTGAAATTTCTGTTGAAGAAAGATAGGTCGAGCTTGATGAATCGCCTTGTGAACAATACAGGGGGATTTGACCATACTCCTTTCAGGCAAAGGCAAGCAGTGTAAGGAATCCAAGTCTTCAGATGCAGAGGAGTGACGAGGAACTGACAGATCAAGTCTAGCTCAGCAGTTTGAATTCTGTAAAGACGTTTGAGAAGGTAAACAGGAGAGCCAAGAATTAACTAATTGCAACAATCTATTCTACTCAAAATGAAGGGCAGAACTACTAGGGGTCAGGTATGACTCAGGAGAAGAAGGAAAATATTATGAAGAGTTTTCAGTAGAGAAAAGCAGGTAGAAGATAATATATTAGCCTTGCTTGAAAAGAATAGGTTCTCATCAAAATGGAACCCAAGATTTCTGGAAGAGGGGGTACCTGTAGGGCCTATGTTCCCCTGAAAAGCCCAAAAAATCCACTGGAATTGTATAAGAGGGCTTACCAGTAGAGCAACATTTAGAGGAAGTGATGTGCTTCTTATAACCTTTGAAGATGGCCTTAAATGTAAGTTTAAGGTCAGAGGCTTAGTTAAACCAGCATCATTATAACAGGGAGAAGAAGGACTTAACGTGCTGTTGTTTATTTTTGGGTAGAACAGTGTCAAGAGCAGATGTGATCCAGTTGTTATATGTGAGGAACTCTTCATCGACTGAATATCCTGATAAGGAAGAAGTTGTTTATTCTAAAGTATCTGATAGAACCTTATGAGGCAGTCTAAACTACGGATGAGCAAGGACAGATGTACCTTTCCATCCACTCATACGTGACTTATCTGATAACCATGCTCGGAAGAGAATTAGAAAATGGTTTGACAAAACCTTCGTTTTCTTACGCCCCACAGTAATCAGTCTTAAGGAAGTGAATATAAGGTCCAGCATATGGCCAGCTTTATGTGTAACAACATAACAACTAGATTACATAGCAACCACAACTTTGTATTTTAGCAGTCAAAGCACTGAATGGAATATGAGAGAATATAAGTCTGAATGGGAAGGATTACATAACTCAGAAAATCAGATTTAGTGTAGGGTATTTTGGAGTAAGTTAGGGTGATGGTGACAATATTAATGAATGTAGAATCCTGGAATACATGGAGCAGAAATCATTGTCTAGAGGTTTGGTGGGAAAGTTACTCGGCCAGCTTAGCGTAACGGGGCCAACATGTGCTGGCTGGTATTATATTATGCAATAAGGCATTTATATCGGCACATATGCATAAGCTTCTTGGTGCTGCAATATCAACTTAACTTATTTAGCCATATTCACAAAAATGAATCACTAAAATTACTGATTTAAGATCTAGGTTTTCATAATGTTTTTCAAAACGAAGATAGGCAGTGGCATAAGTGCAAGAGCATAGAATTCAAGAGATCAGGTACTGCAATGGAAATTGCTCTGTTGGCGGAATGCAAGATTCTAATGAGACTATACCAGGAAAATTTATAGTGAGAAAGCTCAGTTTTTTCTGATCGATGGCATTGTGTGCTAACGTCATACATTTAAGATTTACCTTTATTATTGATTGACCTCAGAGCCGGCATGATGTGATCACGTCTGGAGCATCCTGAAACCTGCTGTGTTTTGCACTAACTGAAGACCTTGGACCAGTTTAGTTGTGGGAGCTAAGTAAACTGAGTTTGCATAGTCCAGTCTTGACCAGATTCATGCATTTACAACTGGCAAGTGGAAATGAGACTCCAGGAAAGGAAGAATTATTTTCAGGACTTTAAGCTAAAAAAAACAGTTGTTGCCCACTTTGGTGGCCTGGGATTTCCAAGAGAGAAAAATATCAAGAGATATACCCAGACTTATTACAGCCTTTGTGGGGTTGGGACGTGGACCCATAAGTGGAGGCAAACAGATGTTGTTCCATTCGTCAGTTTGCTATGGTGTGAATCTAACCTTTGCTTTAGACAGATCGAGCGCTTCAGACAACTGGCAGGTATCCACCGTTGGGTGGCTGACAAGCAGTTGCTTAACTTCTCTTGATTGTGACAACATGATGACGTTGGAAAATGGCCCTCTCTGCAGGGTCACCCCGGAACATTTTGCCTTCACCCTCCACGTTTTGCTGAATTCGTATTTGCTGGCCTTAGGCCACTGAGTACTTTACCATTGCTAACCAGTGCTAACGTGCTTGTGCTCTCTCCTCTAAACATGGTAATATTGACTCATACCCAATTGACATATCTAATTTACTTATAAGTCCCTAGTATAGTGCACTACATGTGCCTAGGGCCTGTAAATTAAATGCTACTAGTGGGCCTTCAGCACCGCTTGTTCTACTTAAGTAACCCTCTAACACTTAAGTAGCCCTCTTAAGTACTCATACTTAAGTACTTAAGTACTTAAGTAGTCCTCTAACCATGTTTCAGCCATGCCATTGCAGAGCCAGGGTGCGCAGTATACACTGCCATTTCGACCTGGCAAAATAAACCTCTTGCCAGGCCAAATACTTCCCTTCTGGTACATCTAAGACACCCCTAATGTAGGTCCTGGACAACCCACAGGGCAGGGTGCAATGTATTTGAAAGGCAGAACATGTACTTTTAAGTTTTAGATGCCCTGGTAGTGAAAAACTCTCAAACTTTTTTTTCACTATGGCAAGGCCTATCTCTCCTATAGGATAACATTGGGATTACCTTATTACATTTTATAAGTGTAATTCCCAGTTGTGAAGAGAGAGACTTTTCAAGTTTGTTGTCTCTGGAATCAGAATTTAAAATCCAAACTTATGGTGAAGTTGGATTTTAAATTGCAATTCTGAAAATGTCAGTTTTAGAAGTTGGCATTTTCTTAATTTAGCCATTTGGTGCCGGCTGCCTGTCAATGATACACGTCTGGGAAGGGTGACAGCTGGGCTTTGTGTATTCCCCCCAGACAGCCACGTACAATGAGATCTTAGGTGTGACTTGATGAGCCATTCTGGCAGGATGGTAGGGAGGAGCTAAACCCAGCCTCACTTACACCTGAATAGGCTATATCCTATCCCCACACAAAGGACTTCAAACCCCCCTGTAGTGAGCCTGTAGCCAAGGCAGGAAGGGAGGCCCTCTGTGCACTTCAAAGGCATCTCTTTGAAGTCTCCCCCACTTCAAAGGCACAACTGGATATAAGTACTGGACCTCTGACACCACCACTTCAGTACACATCTGGACCTGTGAAGACTCTGCCAGGAAGAAGGACTGCTATGCTGCTGGAAGACTGCCACTCCGATAGACTGCTGCTTTGCTGGATTCCTGTCTTGCTGTGCTGCCCTGCTGCCTTCTGCAGTTCCCCTGCCTGGGTGAGAAGGACTGGACCTGCATCACTTGAACCCAAAGTGACTCCAAGGGCTTGCTGGCTTGCCTTCAGTTCTGGAGTCTCAGGGACATAAAAGACTTCCAACTATTCTGTTGCTACACCTGGACTCTACCATCTATAAGTCTACCCTGCCAAGTAGTGCCACTCCAGTCATGGACCCTTGAAAGTGGGCCTAAGGTGTTTTGCTCAGCAGAGCCAACATCGCCACTGCGAACACGAAACCAGCAGATCATTGCTGTAGTGTGGGCTGCACTGACGGATCTTCGATACTGCGCGGATCAGAACAGGCGCATCGTCCCAGTTCACATCTGTGTTAGACACCACAGTTTAATGGCTTTGGTTTTGATGTAAAAGGGGGCTGTCCAACAGGCTGTGCCCTGTCTGCCATAAAATGATGAATCCATTTTAGTGCTTGACCCCAAATCCACATTGCTTTGAGAGTTTTGATGCATATGGTATGGTCGATGTTGAATTCTGAAGATAAGTCTAAAAGCAGTAAAGAATCAACACCACATCTGTCCACCAGTTAGTGCAGGTAATCCAGTACCAATAGCACAAATTATTTGATTCTGTGACCTGGTCTATATCCAGCTTGGAAAGGATCAAACAGTTCATTCTCTTCAGCAAATTTCTTCAGCTGGACAAGGACTATTCATTCCAGTAATATGCCTAGGTGATATAGCAAGGAAATAAGGCGAACATTACTAGGGTCATCCACTATTTGTTTCCAGTCATCAGGAACTATATTATGGGTAAGGGAGCAGTTACAAAGTTACAATAGATTGGTTTTCATGTAAAGGCAAACATGTTTTAAGAGATTTGCAGGATGAATTTGTGAGATAATATCCAGCAACTGAGTTTCAGTGCTGAGTTCAAATGTTGTAAAAGGGGTCCAGCCAAATGTACTGGAAGAGAGCACTCTAAGTGCATGTTCTCTGGGAGTGATTTTTTTTGTTACCGATCACAACCTAGAATTTAGCAATCTTGTCCTCAAAGAAAAATGCCACGCCATCACATACTTCCCTGGAGGGATGAGCAGCAGAGAGCATGGACTGGGAGGGTTGAAATTCCTCTATAATGAAGAGTTCCTTAGACAAGTTTGAGGAGGATGTAGGGCATAGAGAAAGGAAAGTTTTCTTTGCCTCCTCTACTTTGCATTTATATTCGGCCATCTATATGGCATAATGGCATTGGGATTCAGGTGAATAGTATTTCTGCCATTTCCACTCGGCTTGGCAGACCTTTAGTGTCTGGGTTATTCCAGCCCATTGTTCTTTTGCCCATCATGCCACTTCGCTCTACTGAAGAGCCCCAATTAGAGCAAAATAGGTCTTGGATTGCTTGTATTTCAATTCAGGGAGGTCCTGGACTGGCAGTTCAGGCTGAACTGCTCGTATTGGAGCAGGGTCAAGACTGATTTGCACATAACTGGGTCCATAATGAAGTGACATAGTGGGCAAAAGTACGATGGGTTGGAATGCTGCCCCTAGCAATTGCCTGTAGTTAGACTTACTGCAAGCATTCCTACTATCACCTTTTGTATATTTGATGTCACGCCATAAGAGGCCAACGGCATGCCCAGATGTGGGTCCCAGGCTCTCTGTACCAATGGAACCAAGCTAGACCTGACTGAAGGGTCCCGGTCAGGGCAAAAACGGTATTGTGTTACCTGTGTTCCGGTTCAGGGAGGACGTGGCCTGGTGGTCTGGGCTGTACTATTCCTATTGGAGCAGGGTCAAGTTGAGTTGCATATGTCTGGGTCCAAACTGAGGGGGCATGGTGGGCAAAAGAATGATGCATTTGACTGCTCCCCCAAGTTGTTGCCTGTGGTTAGACTTATCGCAAGCATTCCTCCTATCACCTTTGTATATTTGAGGTAGCACCCTAAGTGGCCTAGAGTATGCGCAGACGTTGGTCCCGTGCCCACTGTCTCATTGGAATGAAGCTACCCCTGACTTGAGAGCCCCAATCAGGGTAAACCGGTCTTGAGTTCCTTGTGTTCATGTTCAGGGAGGACCTGGCCTAGCAGTTCGGGCTGGACAGTTCCTGTTGAAGCAGGGTCAAGATTGATTTGCAAATGGCTGGGTCCAAACTGAGGTGGCATAGTGGGCAAAAGAACAATGCATTTGAATGCTCCCCTGAGTGATTGCCTGTGTCTAGACATATCTCTCAAGCATTCCTCTCATCAGCTTCTGTGTATTAGTTGTAGGTGTTAACCATGGTTGTGCTCCTCTCCTGCACTAACAATCCAGCTGCAAATAAGTAAAACGTGCCGTATTCTCGAAGGGAAGCAGAGGTCTGTGCCTACTGTGTTCTGGTCTGAGAAATGATTAGGAGGATCTGGCAGTTGGGTATCTAAACTGGTTCTTGAAGGTTGAGGTGGTTCCAGGATTCATTCCTACGCCAAACTGTTCAGCACTACAAACCACGATTGGGTAGCTACATGGGATAAAACAGAATTGATTTGCTGCAGTCTGACCTTACAGTTGTTCTTAAGTGGGCACATTCAGGTGTCGCTAATCATACAGTGGGTGGCCATGTTATGCAGGAAATGGTTAGTAGAAGTGTTAATTATAAGCATTAGAGGCATTTGTGAGCAAAGGTCTCCCAAGAAAAACAAGGCAACTGATGTAAAGCCGACTACTACGGTAAGGAAATAGTGTGGAAAACAAAGTCTTCAGCATCCCTACTTCATTGGACTTTGTGCAGTAAAATATCTTTACTAGTTTCCTCAGTGCAAATTAAGCATAACTTTGTAGGTGGTCTATAAACATTGGCAATTGAAAAGATCTTATGAATTATTTTCAGGTCACTAAGTTTAACAATCCAGCAGTTAGCAGGGATAAGGTGAGGTTTACAGTTTTGTAGCTATATTGAGGCAAACAACACTTGTTTCATGATCTAAATCAGAGTGCAATGTTTTGTTAATAAAGGCCCATCACTTCAAAACTGACATACTAAAGTCCCACACAAAGTCCTGCATAGTGTATTGTTTTACATTTGCATTATTGGTTTCCAATGAAATGACACAGAGTTCCAGTGTTTCACGAACAATCCAATTCACAGAGTTTGTTTAGTGGATCAACTATACATACAGCTAATCCAAGAGAAATATTTGATTACAGTGGTCAAAGGTTCAACCTAGATAAGCACACATGTTGGTTACAATAATTCGGTCAAATGTCTTACATTGGTTTTTAAACTAAAGAGCAGAACACGATTCTCAATATGGACTTGTATTAGTTTATGGTGGTATGTCACCAGGTGAGCTCTTCAGTTCAGTTTTTTTAATGGTGCCTTCCATGGTAGGCGCACTTGATGATTCGGGGTAATGGCCGGCCAATCAGGTCAGATATACGCTGGATTTAGTGTTCTATCGGTGTACAGGTCCACCACAGGTGTACATAGGTGCCTATATAATTTGTGCAGACAGAGCAGCTAGGGCTGTTCTCTGGTTGTACCTGTACATCAACTCAGGGGACAGATATGTTCTGTCAATGCATTGAGAATGTGTCAGTTTAAATCTGGAGGTTTTTGTTACAGATCTACAGTTTGCTTATATTCTATGCCAGTCGGTTCCCTCAGTGATTCCCCTAGGTCGCTGTGCCATGCCTCTTTAAGACAACACAATATTCTCTCATCAGTTAACAAGCAAGCCATGTAGAGTGTCGATATGTATTTGTGTGCTTGCCCCAGTTGTAACAGTGTTTAGTTAATTGTATTCACATCTAGCACTTTAGGAAAGTTCAGCTATGTTGAGCAAATATTACCACTAGTCTCTCATGGTTGAGGAAGCTGACATTGCCTATCGACCATGTTGGGCATCAGTCAGCGAAACTCCATAAATTATCCACTCTGTACATGTATTCCGGGAGACATGGTCCCCTCTGTTTGTTGGTGGTGGCATAAAGCAGGGGACATCAGGGAGCACAGCCATCTTCCAGAAATCAGTTTGTAAGTTATACGGTCTAATTTACCTGTTGTCAACAATGTGATGGGAAGCTATTAAGTCCACTCTTGGTAATAAAGAAATAAAGTTCTTAACGTTAATGGATGTATTATATTTTAAATCTATTCACGTGTTGAGTCTCTATATGCCAATAAGAGCCGTAATAAATCAGGGACCTACATCCTCCCTCCTTCCAAGGCTGCCTCAGCATTGAGAGGACCGTGTGCCCTGACCTTACCCCATAATAGTTCAACAATGTCAACACTGGGTCTAACCATTTGAAAACATTTTCTGGTACTGGCACAGACAAGTGTTGGAGATCATATACCACCCTAGGGAGGAAATGAAGCATTTTACTCAATTGTATATGACCCATCAATGATATTGGGGCCCTCAGCCATCCTTTTACTGATGTTCTATTGTCCGTCAATAGTTGGGTTACATTTTTCTTTTATACTTCATGCACATCATGACTGATTTATATGCCGAGATATTGAAATGGAGTTGTTTGTATGTAAAAAGGAGTTGAGTGGAGGGACACAATGATGAGTTCCTGCAAGAGGATGCATAATAAGTTTTGTTAAATTCAATTTGAAACCAGAGATCAAACCTAACTATGATATAGTGTGTGTATGGTCAGCTCCCGTATAAAGAGCAACACATCTGCATACAATGATATAGATGTGATGTGTCCCCTATTCATATTCCGCCACTCAAGTGCCTGTTCTTCACTAGGGGCCAGTTTGCAAGTCCGGTGGTCCTCGGACCACCAGACTTGTGGTGACGTGGCGGATCCAGCCACCGCCGCACCGGCGGTCCGACCGCCCGATTACGACTCGGGAAGTCGTCGGACAGCACTACGACCTCCGGCTCCACCAGGGAATCGCTGTTCCCTGGCGTAGGAGAGGCAGTCAGAGGCCGCAATATGCTTGGCGGGACCGCCACGGTCCCGCCAAGCATATTACGAGTTTCCTCTCAGCCAGGTTGGCGGTTCCACCGCCATGTAAAGCCTGGCAGAGAGGAAACAAAGGGGGCCCTACAGGGCCCCCTTGTGCCTCAGACATATGTGGATGCACACAGGGGGGCATAACATGTGCCCCACCCCTGTGTGCATGCACATAGGTTCCTGCACGGCATGGACTTACGAGTCTATCCTGTGCAGGAACCATGTGAGGCGTTCCCATTGGGGTGCTTTTTTAAAGGCACCACCACTTATTAAAGGGCACTGCAGGGGGAACTGCCACGCCGCCCGCCTGCCAGACCACTGGAAAGTAGTAATCTGGTGGGCGGGTGACAGCGGCGGCCTTCAGCAAAGTGGTGGAGCGGCGGTTTGCACCGCCGCGCCACCGCTCTGCTGTAAGGTCGTAATTAGGCCCTAAGTGTGCTAGTGATTCCAGAACAAATAAGAAAATCAGCAACTACAGGGAACAACCCTGTTGTGCACCCCTGAAATCTGCTAGATATTGAACCTGTAGTTTTTACTCTTGCCGGCTGGTTCCTATAGACACACCACTGCATGAACACGTTGCCTAAGTCATATTGTTTTAATGTCTCGAACATAAAATGGCAGTTGACAGCGATGAATGGCCTTTGGGATCTAAGTTGTCTATTGCATACATTCTCTGTTTACCCTGTAAATATTCTGTCATAAAGAATGTCCTAATATTTGTGGTGGTGCTGAAAACTCCAACGAAACTTGATTGATCAGCATGCACCAAGTCACTCGCTACTTTAGATAATGAGTTTTCTAATATTTACCATAATATTTTGTTGTCTACATTTATCATTCATACAACTCGCAAATAAGGAGATCCTTATGAACCTTTCACAGCTCTATTACCACCTCTCTCACTGTTTCTACTAGTGGGTGTACTTGAAGTGCTTCATTACATATGCTCAGTAACAGTTGTACAAGCACTTCCACATAGTCTTTGTAAAATTCAACTGGCAAACGTTCACTCTCTGGTGTCTTACTAGTCTTAGCTTACACGTCACCCATTTTATACCTTCTACATCAATTTGCCTGTTTACATTTTCCTCAAAAATCTTTCACTAACCTGGGGAGCTCAGCTTCAGTTACCAGGTTTGACACGTGCTCCAAGTCAAAATCTGGTTGTTGTTTATATAGTTGTGAGTAATAATTCCTAAATCTGTCATTGAGAAGACTCACAATCATTCAGCTCCGTTCAATGTTGCCCCTAGTAGTGGGTTTTGCCCTAAAGCCCTTTTTCCTGTTCACCAGTCATGTCAAAAGGCATTCCCTTTTGCCTCCACTCTCAAGTTGAAGTTCAACATATTGTCTGTAGTGATATCTCCCTAATCTATCTCTTGCCGCGATTAGCTCTTTTTTTGTTAGCAGTTTTTCCTCATCTCTAGCTCCTTGAGTCATCTGGGCATTTATCAAACAAATATCATTTCCTATCTAATTGACTCTATGCACTAAATCTTTCCTCACACCGGAAAATGCGCACATGCATTTACCTCTTATTGTCATCGTAAAGGCTTCCCATAGCAATTCTGCCAAATAACTGAGCCTGTCTTAAAATAAAAAAAACTGTGTTAACAGCTTCTCTTATGGGTTGCCACTTCAGTTGCATCGACGCATGGTCAGACAAAATCCAATTGATATGTAACCTCATCGAACATTTCTACTAGTTCGGGGTTGACTAATGCAAAATCTCCTGTAAAGTATGATCAATATATGGCGGGGAATAAAAGGAGTAGCCTCTACTCCTGTTCTGATGTTGCCATAAGTGCATAAAGATTAACTTACCACTTCCAATAACATGCTTGAGGACTTACCTAAAGCACTATTCAAGGCCCTAGAACTGACCAAAAGTCAGTCTGTTCGATATGCAGTTAAATATCCCATCAATTAGATTCCAAAGATTTCATATGAGGTCGGTATCTCAAACAAAAATTGCACTTTATATTTTGACTGCATAAGTATTGCAGACCACAACCGATCTTCTGTGTTGGTCTCCCAGTAATTAAATTAAACTAGCATTGGGGTCTTTAGGAATGTTATCGACTGTGGTATTGTGTGGGCTTCTCACATAGAACCTCCTCTGACCAATGAGCTACATCCAGAGTACCAGCAAGATACCCCATTTTCTTCCATGTTTCTTGTGATCCTCTGTAGTTGAGTGTGCTTCCTGCAACATTCCTATGTGTACCTCTCTTCTTTTTAGGTATGATCATGTTTTATGCCTTTTCACCACATCATTTACACCTTTGCATTCCATGATAAGGCTACATAATCCACTGTCTCCTGGATTTACATGGTTTGACGTGTATTACAAGTACATAAACCATTTTATCTTTCAACATCAGCAAACAATTACTCAACATCCATTTCAATACATACATCAGTCACCCCCCCCCCCTCGTGTGACTTATGCCTCAATTTAACCAAATCAATTAGTACAGATAGGTAGCAACCCTCCCTTCAAACAATCTCACCGTGCAATGATGAGTCTAAATTTGCTCTCCACTACAGTCTGGTTCTCTGTGGGCCTCCCTATATCAAACGGACAACCAAAGAAGGCCAGGACAGTAGTTCCTAACTCTTGTAAGAAAACCAAGGATGATACAGTTGCTGCAAATGTCTATGTGTGAACACCATGCTGCGAAGTATATATATCTTAATATTGCTTGGTGTATCCTCCTATCTTGTTCCCCCTCCTTTTGTTTCAGGGCAAACTTTGTGAATCCGGGGGACCTTGTAAAATATCCTACCCTAAGTTTTCAACGTTTTGAATTGCTTCTTCAGAGCAGTCCAAGAAGTACCTTTTCTCTCATACATTCGTAGTTTGACTTTGGGACATATGCATACAGAATACCACCATCTCTTAACTTATGCTTGATCCTATCAAATGTTTATCACTTTCTCTGCCATAGTAAGGATTGAAGAAAAGATGGACACCATTGTAAACAACAGGTTTCTGCTGTTGTGCCAATGTCAATAGCTTAGCCCTATCACGGTATCTCTGTAGTCTGATCATAATCATCCCCACCAGGTGCTGCACATGGTGTGGGGGCTTTTGATTCAGTATCTTATGGGCTCTGTCCACCTGAATCTCTTTCATGGCTTCCTTGCCTCTAAAAAGTGTAGGTAGGAGTGTTCCTGGAATAGTTCTATAGAATGTGACTCAGTTTTCCTCTTGGAGTCTAAACAGGAGTACAGTATTACATCTCAATCTGTTCATGTCTTTGCACAGCACTATGCAGTCCCTTTAGTTACCTGGCATGGTTTCGGTATTTATTCACCTTTGAAGAGACTACTTAACGTTTTCATGGTGTGCTCCCTCTTGTTGTCCATATCTTGAGGGAGCAGGATAACAGTAATAAATAATTGATTAATTTTTTCAGTGCTATTTTTATTTCCTTCCCTGATAAGTTGTTTTAATTCCAGGTTAGACGTTCCCTGCTCTACTCCCTCCACCAGCATTGCAGAAGATACCTGTATCATTCTGGCAACAAAGGGCCTGATTTAGATCTCGGCGGACAGGTTACTCCGACACAATGGTGACGGATATCCCGTCCATCGAAATATAAATCCCATTGTTTCATATGGGATTTGTATTTTGGAGGATGGGATATCCGTCACCGTTGTGACAGAGTAACCCATCCGCCAAGATCTAAATCAGGCTGAAAGTCTTTCATTGTGTGTTGTGATTGTGTTTCCTCAATTTTGGGCTAAGTCACCGATTCTGACTCCAGTAGTGGGTTAGACTTTGGGGGGCCCATCCCTTCAGATCTGCTCAGGCCTCATCAGGGATTCTGTGTTAAGATTTTCCATTTCATTAGCAACTGCTCCAACAATTCCCTCATTAACCCCACTTTCCAGCAACTGAAAGTTTTGGGTAGGAAGTGCTTCTCTCTATTGTGCCGCTTCTTTGTACACCATGTTGCAGCAATAGTCAAATTTAGGCCCAACAATGCCTCTGGTTGCTTTTTCCGACTTCTTTTTTAAACGTTTTGGGGGTGCAGCTCCCGTTCTCGGAGGCTATCTTATCCAGTGTCCCTGGTGCTATGTACCCCTCCTTCATCCAACTCACAATCCAGCACTACACTGTCACCCCTCATGCATGGGCTCTCTAAGTTGGTACAACCAAAATCACTGCTCTCCTATGGAGTTCAGTGTCATTTCCCTGCTCAGCTCACCAGTTGCAATCCCTCTTCCACAGGCCTGCTCCTCACCAGCTCGCACCCATCTTTTCTCAGCTGCAGAGGTCGGTGCCACTAAATTCTCATCCACAGCCTTCGCGCCATGGTGTTGGACACCAGCTAGCATTCCTTCCCAGTTTCTGCCGGAGCCAAGTAATCTGCTGCAACCCACTGCACCGTTGCTTCACTCCCCACAGTGACTGTGGATTCTGTCCTTGCAGTCCATTCCTCAATCTGTATATGCATCTGTCGCTCTGTAGGACAGTCACAGGCAAGTTGGGCGTCACTTGTCCCGCATCGATTGTTGGGGGTATTTGCTCCTCTAATCAGGCCGATTACATTGCTTGAGCAGGGATATGCATTGATTTATTCTGGCAGCGTGGCAGTGCTGCAGGCATGTATGTCTGTGCAGGCAGCCATCTTGGCCCCTCCTTCCTTCTGGACAGTTTTATTTGAAATGTACATACCATGACATTTAGCGTGTAAAACCCTGCCTAAGCAGTACAGTAACATTCTGAGTTGTGATTAGGACTTCGCCTGAACAAATCCCAAACAGATAGAGGTGACCAGAATTTGTGTAATGTGCAGTGCAGGGCTTTTACATTTTTGATACATCAATATAACAGGTGCTTCAACATTCCAGACATGCAGCAAAAACTCAGCTTTAGCCAAAACTGAAACAGCTGTGTAAGGTACATCACGGCCGGCGTGGCTCGTAGCTGGGGGTGGGCAGTGGGGCGCGCAGGGGGGGTTAATTTAATAATAATAATTTTAAAAAAATGAAACTTACCTTTCCGTCGGCCTGGTTCTGCGTCTTCTCTGCTCCTGCGATCCTGCCTCCGGCAGGAACAGGAAACAGACAGCCAGGCTCCCTCCCCTAAGCCAATCACAACGCTGCAAGCAGCAATGTGATTGATCGGGACGCCGCCCAGTCAGGGGCGTATGGGGAGGCCATGTTCTCCATGCAGGCTGCATGCAGAAGGGCAGAGTGCACATGACTGGTTTGGGCGGCCCCAGAGGGCCGACCAAGCAGTCTTTGCACACTCAGGAGTGGGCACACCCCTCCTCCCCTGCCCTGCTCACAGAGCAGCCCCGCCCACCCGCAACCAAACATAAAATGGTAATAACTGAAAGTTACTACCATTTTATGTTTCTGCTTCTCGCACTGCGAGAAAGCAGTGGGGCGACACTCCTACGCCCTAGTGGATGAGCCGTCCCTGGTAAGGTATCGAAAATGTGGCCACGGCATCAGGTCGTGGCTGAAGAGTAGCTGAATAATTTCTAGGGCAAAGTAAACGTGTAATGTGCATGGCTGTAGTACGTTATTGTGGTTTTAGTTTGGATAAGGCTTTTATTTTGACCTCAGTGCCTCATGTCACTGCAGTAGGGTAATCATTCCCATAAAGGATGCATTCACATTTCATCCAGCTTTTGTGCTCTGAAGCAGCAGGACAGCCCTCCTTCACCAAGGAAGCCCTAGAACTATTGGATCTTTGAAAGGACTTACATGTTCTTTGGTTGCTCTTTCCACTGTGCTCATAGGCTCAGAGCAGAGTTTGTGGAGCTGAATCCCAATACAACATGGGCGCAAATTATTACATGTTCAGTAAAGGATGAGCGCCCCTTCAGCCGCCCATAGCCCAGTGCCATTGCCTCGTGGTACTCCTTGTTAAGCTGACTCATTTGATCTAAACTACCAAAAATATCTGTATTCAGAGTGTGTTCCCCTAGACAACATAGTAAAAAAACTACACAAATGACAGTGCTTTCAGTCAACCTATGATATCTGGAGGTATGTGAACCCCAAATTGTCACTGCCAATGGGGCAGAATATAGTCTCATAAATGGTGTAGACCCAGACCTGGGATGATCTGAAAGAGGCATGGCTCAAAAGGGTGCTTGGGCTGGAAGATATATGGCCAGGAGTGCCTGGATATGTGTAATGGGTGGGGCTTAGACTGTGGGGGTCCACCCGTCACACTTGTGTTTGAGGGATAACGTGGAATTCTCCAACTAATGTGTTCCGGTAGAAGGTTAGTGTGATCATTGGCATGCCACTACATCTTTGTCTCAATCAAGTACAACAGTTTGAACAAATATGTAATGAGATTCTACATAGAAGCAACACAGGTTCTCAAAAATGTAAACAAGTATAATGAGTAAAGTGGGTGATAATCATTTTATTGTTTATCCTTAGGTCAGCGGCTCCACTGGCAAAGCTGCATGGCTCTTCTATTTTAGAGAGGCACCATCTAGAGTACAGCAAAACTCTACTACAAGATGAGGTCAGTAGTGGTACAAAGTCCAATGACCATAAGATGGTGTGTAGTTTAAAAATGTACTGGTTGCACTTCATTTTTCTTTTGTGATGAGTTGTCACTGGAATGTTTGCATTGTACCTCTAGCATAAGTGTTGCAGTACTTCAATATCACACCCTGACTATATTGACTGATGCTGCAGCATGTACTTTACCCAAGGTTCTTAAATAGTAGTCGCCCAATGCATCATCAGACACGCGTAGTTTCTAATCCTGCATTTTTAGACAATATACTATACATTTTCAGACAAGATCATCAGCAAATTTTCCATCTACCAGGAGGTGAATAAGTAACAAATATTTATTAATGAATGTGTTCTTCTAGGGTTTAAAGTCTTCTGCAATTCCCGATTGACGGGCAATGCCAGTAATAGCAGCTCTCACAAGATGGCCGGCAGGATGGATCAATGAATTACATTTTCATTCATCTGCAGGTCATTACTGAGCCTTCCATCCTTCTGAGCTTGGCAAATTGGCTACCATTAAGTTGGGTGATATCAACACCAGTTGTTTACAGCAGTTAGAAAAGGCAGAAGTGTGGTATGAAGCACTACATAAAAGGCAAATAATTGTTATTGTTGTTAAAGCTATCATGCAGGCTGTTTCTGCATATTATTACAAGCAATGGACTGACAGTTCCAAACTATACTTTCCTCCCTAACACTACGGCAGGTCCAAGTACTCGAAATCCCTTCCATCCCTGTGATGCTGAGTCGTTTTCTTCCTTGACTGGATTGAGAATAGAGAGGAGAGGCAGGAGATAGGAAAGAAGAGGGAGAAAAATGTAGGAGGGGTTACTGAGAGAAACAAGCATTGGCAAAGCCAATAGGTTTCACCTATGCTAAATCTATTGGCTTTGCAATATTTTTGTATATGTTGCACAGCAGTTGAGCTGCTGTGCAACATGGCTTAAGCACCCGTTAATCCGAAAACTCAATCAAAATGAGAATTAAAGGCATGCCCAGCATCTTTTGTGTGTTGTGCGCTATTATTATGCTAGGAGCAGCAACATTACTCTTATGAAATCAGACTTCCGTGTCACACACATGTCGACGGGACGCACAACTTACAACAACAAAAAGAAATGCACCACTTACAGAGGGCTCACGGGTGTGTCCACAGGACCACTTTTATAGTTCAAAACAAATGAGAATCGTCACACGTGGTGACTGTGGGATTACTGTTCTCCCAGAGGATTTGAAATTTCTTTGGAGAGCCCTGTGCCTTTGTGCTCTAGATAACCGACTGCATGAAATACGAACAATAAATCTTGCAAAATTACAGAGAGCTGCAGATGCATGCATGTAATTTTATAATGGAAGTCCTTCACTCGCTATTATTATTGTAGTTTTTGGGCACACGTCGTTATGTGTTTGTGTGTTGTGTGTCTGTGCATATTGTGTGCATGTGTATTTGATGTGTGTGTCGACGTGTGTATGTTTACACATGTGTATTGTAGGTGTGTCCGTGCTAGCGTGCTGTTTGTGTATTTATATTTGCATGCATGTATGTGTTCATGTATGTGTTGCACATGCATATATGTGTTTGTGTGCGTGGATGCGCATTTATGTGGGGATATTTGGGTCCATTTATAAGACAGAACAGGGCTCCTAGTGAGCGTATGCTTGCTTAAGATCGTTTTTGGGTGAGGGACAGGCAAACAGGGGAGCAGCCTGCAGCAACGGGAGTGAGGTAGTGGGAGGGACGAGCAAGCAGGGAAGGGGCATGCAGGTACGGGTGTGAGGGGCAGTCAAGCAATGAACGGGAAAGGGGCATGCAGCAACGGGAGTGAGGTGGTGGGAGGGACTGGCATGCAACAAACTAAAATGCGGAAGTTGAAAGAAAAAAAAAGAAAAGAAAGTTCCTTTACAAGTGCGCGGCCAGTGGAAGGACACTGGCCACCACCGGAAGCAGTGCTTGGTCCAAGCTCCACAGCACGGACGAAGACATGAAGCGAGAAGGAAGCTTGAGGCAGGAGGAGGAGCTGATCAACAGGAAGAAAGGAAACAAGAGTAACGCGGGAGCCAAACAATGGTAAGTAAAGGTAAGTAATGTGCGGGCCCTAAGCCCAATGTAAGATTTTCTTTTTCTGTTACAAGAGATTTTGCAAGAACGGTGCAAGCGCCGTGCAGGCGAAACCTTTACAGGAGATATTAGGAGAAAGAGAGATAGAGAGAGCAGGAGATAGGAAGATGGAGAGAGTGAGAGAACTTCATCACCATTATCTATGTGATAAACTACTCCCACCTAAAAGTAATCAGTGTATTGCAAGTTCCCCCAACCACGTAGAAGCTCAAGACCGGAAACAGAGGGCTTTATTAGGTTGTGTAACACCAAAGAGTACACCCATCTGACCCACATGGAGGAACAGGCATATGCAATCTTGTACAACATGAATAGATTGCTGTGCCTGTTCCAGGAGTTGCTTGAGAATCTAGAAAAAGGCAGCAATATATACAAATCGTAGATGAACACTACAATGCATAGATTTATGACTTTCACAAAACATGCATCTAGCATCTACTGCTTTTCCCCTCGCGTCACGTGTAATGAGCCCATCGTTCTGGGGTGAGATCAGAAATAGAGCTAGGGGACATAGTTAATGGTTCAAAGTTTACTCTGTCGAACATTTACACTTTAATGGATGGTTGGGGAAACTAAATGTACAGTTAATTGATTAGGCTAGTGTGAGCTTTTTGTGGCACTAACTGCCATTATATTTCTAAATAAGCAATGTAATAACAAGTATTGGTAACTTAAAAACAATTATTTAACCCCAGAAGACTATGAGTTGGAGTCCATCCAACTGATGTAATCATTCGACCCTCAGGATTTACATGTTTCTGCGTATTCACAAAAGCTGCATCTCTTCCACACATCCGCCACTGCGCCCCTCTCCCCCCACCAGTGCCTCTTCCACTGTTCCATGCTTAACTTGTGTCCTTTGGAATCACACTTCTCTCCCTACCCCTATTGCCGGGCCTTCCCTCTGCTTTCTATTCCTCCCACTAACATATATGCAAACATACATGAATACAAATGCTTAAAACAACCCTCATTAACCCCATGTAGTCATCTTCGTTCTAGTATCTAATTCATGATGCTTTCTATAGCTCCGAAAGACACAACCTAATCTTTCCTCTTTGTCTACGCCACAGTGTGACATAGTACTAAATGACCCTTGCTCCTTCCGCACTTTCTGTTCTTTCTTCTGTCGAAAATGATGCTACAATCTCCAATTGAATACAGAGGACAGCGCGGTTACGGAATAAAAAATTGGTAGCATTTGCGCCAAGAATTCTATTGAGGACATGGAGGTGAGGATTATGCTTCTCTTTTGTTTACTGCAAATTCCAGCAGCCAATGTTTTATTATCAACATAAACTACATATCCCAGGATACCATGCTCACAACCAGCAAACATGGTCAAGCAGACCATATAAGAGTCGATACAACCATCTTTCTTTGCTCTGAACAGTTCATAAACTCAAACTGCAACAATAACCGATGGCGTCTGCATGGCCAGCTTCAGCGGCCATCTTCAACATATGAGCAACAGCTCATCCAGTAACAGGAGCACGAAGCACCAACACAACGATGAAAACTGGAACAGGATCGCTCCGATTTCTGATCCGAACCTAGAAATTAAATAAGACCCGTAATATCCATATAACACAGACTAAATACGGGCAGGAAACATTGGAAGAAAAACAATCAAATCATGCCAATCAATCAATGATGGACAGTAATGGGTGGGATAATCCTCGCCTCCGTGTCCTTAATAGATTCTATTTCAGGACCGGAGGCTCCGATTATGCTAGTTTAACGCTTATCGAAAACCACTGAAGTAATATCATCCACAGGTTTCTAATAAAACTGTTTAAAAGTAGACTCTGAGACCAGTCAGCTGATCTCATAATGTCCTGAATGGTGGAACCCAACATAAATGATTTGGAGGCCATAGTCCTTCGAACAGAGTGAGCCCCGAACACTCTAGTATCTATACCTGCTTCTGTCATTATTGATTTCAACCATCTTGCAATTGTGGCAGATGACACTGGTTTAAACGGCTTCTGCAAAGCAATCAATAATTTCATAGAATCATCAATTCTCAATTCACAAGTACATTCCTCATAAGCTTTCAAGCACTTAACTACACACAACATGTCATTATTAGGAAAAGCATTATACTCAATACATCGTGAGAAAGTTTTTGTTCTGCCAGTAATGGTAACAGAAATTCCCTCTGGAGTAAATACTCTACCGGCTAAATCCAGAACTCACACATCCAAAGTTCTTCTACAAGCGGATAGGCATAACAGCATATCAAATTTAGCTGGCAACTGCTTTCTGGAAAGATGAGCATTATTCAGCCATTTATCAAAAAGAGCCAAAACCAAAGACACATCCCATTGGAAAGAATACTTAGCTTTGGGAGGATTAGTCACCCTAATGCCCTTAAAAAGTTTACATATCACAGGGTGCATTCCTACCGGCTTACCATCAACTTTACTATGCACTGCTGAAATAGCAGAACGAAAATCATTCACTGATCTGTAGGACAAACTGTCCGAAGCTTTCTGAGACAGAAAATTCACAATGTGGGGTAACTCTGCTGCCACGGTATCCATGTGCTGTTCCAGTCACCAACCCATCCAACATCACCATGCTGACGAATACCTCTTCATAGTAGAGGGGGCCAAGGCTCGCTTGATGAACTCTGAAGCCACCTCCGAAATGCCTGGCCCACTGTTATCTGAAAGCCTCCAGACCATGAGGGACAACTGCCCCGACATTGTGCAGTTCTTCGTGAGGGCCCTGGAGCATCGTCTGAGACCAAGGAAGAAGGAGAGGGCAATCACACATCATCTCCAAAAGAATCAGAAACCAAGATTGTGCCTTCCAAAGAGGGGTGACTAGCACCACTTCTGCTACCTGTCAGTTGATCTGAGTCGCCACCCTGGGTATTAGTGTGAATGGGGTGAAGGCATAATTCATTGTCGTCGACCAATCCTGAGAAATAGCATCCGTCGCTTTCGCTAACAGATCCAGTCTCCAGCTGAAGAAGGTCTCTATCTGTCAGGTCAATCTGGAGGCAAATAGGTCTATTGTGCACAAGCCCCAAATCGACTGAATCCACTGAAACAGATGTGGATGGAGCTGCTAAACGATGTAGTCTGCGAGATACCTGGAGTTCCAATCCGCCACTGCGTTGGATTGTCCCGGAATGTATTCTGCTATCACAGTTATTTTGGCCAATAATGCCAAAAGTCCTTGGCTATCTCCACTGAAAGGTACGACCTCGTACCTCCCAACTTCTTGATGTACCTCACTGCCGACACATTGTCCATCCTGAGAAGGAAGCAACAAGATACTATCTTGGGGTAAAGGGTCCTGATCACAAAGGGCCCTGCATACAAACTCCAGGGGGTTGATAACAAGGTTTAATTCTTGGAGAGACCACCTTCCACCAGTGGAGATGTCTCCACAACGTGCTCCCAGGTCCCAACGGCTGGCGTACGACTCTATTACTATCTCCATCTGGGACCCGAAGATGGCTCTGCCATTCCAGGCATCCATGTGTCCCAACCACCAGCAGAGTTCTTCCCTCATGTCCCCTGTCAGGGGAACCTGGTCTCTGTAAGACAAACACTTCCGTGGTTGTTGAATATTCAATCTGTGGTGAGCCCTATAGTGAAAGGGCCCCAAAAAGATGGCCTGGATGGAAGAAGCCAGCAGGCCGACCAGGCGAGCGATAGCCCGCAGGGAAACTACTTGGGGAGAAAGAACTGATTTCAGTTCCTTTTTTATGTCCCGCAGTTTGGGTTTGGGGAGCTTCAGTTGTGCAGACTGAGAATCGATCTCAAACCCCAGAAAGTCAATTGTCTGAGATGGGCAGAGTACTGACTTGTTGCCGTGTATGACAAACCCCAAATCCTGTAAGAGAGAGAGAGAGAGACTGTCATCTGCCGGTGACGGTTGGCTAATGTTTGGGAATGAGCCATATTGAGAATGTAATCCAGGTAGACTATCATGCTGATTCCCTTCTCTCGGAGATGGGCTTTCACTGGCTTTATCACCTTGGTGAAACACCACGGCACAGAAGAAAGCCCGAAAGGAAGGACCAAATATACCAGCCACCTGTCCCTCCACCGGAATCGCCAGTGTGGAGGAAAGATGGGGATGGTTAAATAAGCATCTTTGAGGTCCAGATGGACCATCCAGTCCCCTTTCCGCAACAGGTTTGATAAAAGATGGATGCCTTCCATCTTGAAATGTCTGTAAGTGATGTAATAATTGAAGTCTCGTAAATTCAGAACCAACTTGTGTCCACCTCCTCTCTTTAGTACCAAAAAGAAGCTGCTGCAGAAGCCCGCAGTGTTGTTGTCGCAGTAGGCCACCGCATGCTTCTGCAGCAGGTCTTCTATTTCTGCGTCAATAAAAATGGATTCTTGTAGGGAAAAATGTAACAGTTGAGACAGTGTCATTTGCTGAGGAGGTTGATAAAATTCTAGGTGAAAACCCTGAATGGTCTGTAGTACCCATGGATTCGGAGTAAGAGTACTTCAATTGTGAAGAAAGAATTGAATTCGACACCCCAAATGTAATTCGGAGGCATTGGGAATTCTTACCTGTAGTATTGTGGGACTGGAAGCTTGTTTTGGGACCGCCTCTGCTAAAGCGGCTTCAGGAGAACCTTTCGTTGGATAGAATATGCCTCACCTAGTTAAGTCGTGCCAGTCAACTCTACCTCGACTGTATGCACCTCTGGGAGGGCCTTGGTAATAGTAACGGCCTGGCGAGCGGTCCGTGCCTCACATGGCCCAATTAAAAAGGCCAGCTTGGAACACCCTCTTGATATTTGACTGTGCTTTATCGAGAGATGTAAAGGTACTGATGTACTTGGAAATGTCCGTCACAAATTTGTCTCCAAAGAGGTGGTCTTCGGCTTCGGGCCCAGCTTCAGCTGAAGCAAGCTCAGTTAAGTTTCAATTCATGCGCATAAGATGGGACGTACGTCTCTAGGTATAACATAGCGCAATTTGTCTTTCCCAATAAGCAAATAGCTTGCTTGGTCCAGCCTGCCAGTATATCGGGGTCAGCAAGAGAGCCAGTTTCCTTGGCCACAAAGGCCATTTCTAGAATCTTCGCTAGGGGACCTACAAGGTCCAGCATCTTGTCTTGACATCCATGCCCATCATACGGACCTTGGCAAATTTCTTCAGAAAAGGCAACATGCTAGGGTCGATCTCAGGAGTCTCAGCAACCTTGTCAGGATATCTGGTCTGGGGCATTCTGCCCTAAGACAGTTGCAAACTTCTTTGTCAAACCCTTTACATAGATTCTCATGTAGATATTTAGACACCGCCAGATCGGGGTCCAATAAAATGATCTTGTGTGAACAATGTATTAGGGATTAAAGGTAAAGGAATTGGAGGGAGACCTAGAAGGTGCCAGAGGCTTGGCTGAGGCAAACCTTTTAGCGTTCTTTCTTTTAGGAGTGTTATCATGGTTTGAATGGGTAGAATCTGTATGTATAGAGTCAGTGTAATTGTCCTTATCATCTTTTCGCTTCGGGTGCGAACACTTTGGATGTAAAGGGGGCAAGTATCCATAATCTCCAAGTGGATCTTGGGGGAAGTTGGACAAGGCATCAGTATGAGGCCATTCAGATGACTTGGCTTTGACTTTGCAGGGCACTTCTGAGGTACCGTCCTTAGGATCCGGTGTCACTGGATGGTGGTAACCATGTAGTTTGGCAAAGTTTTCAAGTTTAGCTGTAATGGCCTTGAGTGCAGCCACCAGAGCCTGATTGACTGTGATAGGAACAGCAGTTTCAATTGCCATGTTGACAGACTGCTGCACAGAGGCTTCCAGAGCATCAAACAAATTGTTCTCTAAATAGGGCCCCTGTGGTTGTTCCGCATAGTAATATTCGTACTCCTCCTCTGCAAAGGTATGCCAAGTCTATCCCGAGGGATTAAGTCAAGGGGGAGTCAAAAGAAAACCCCAAGTACACCGGTAACAGAGAGTCACAGGCTCATCCGCAGGTGCTGTAATGAATTTATTGCAGCCCTCACAGATCAAAGGGCATCCAGATCCTTAATTATTATAACAGCATGCACACCGCTCTCTTGGGCACTCGATTCTTGCAGCCAGAGTCAGCGTGTCTTCCATGCTGCAAGATGTAATTAAGAAGACAGCGGGACGCTGAGTGTTAAAGGAACGCTATGGCGAGGAGGCATGGACATAGAAAGGGGGCGGCGCATAGCCCAAGACAAGCCTAAATACCAGCCCAATTGGGCTACGTGCATCCCAAGGCTCAACCAGGGAGAAACTCGAGCCCGATTAGGGAAGGCACCGAGACATACTCATCACAGTCGCTACACCGTGCTCTCTGCAAGCTCAGTTGATCGAAAAGGTAACGCGGTCGCTCGGACCGGATTATAGGAAAAAAGCACAACAGCTCGCTCCTCTGCAATGTGGGTGACACGGGAAAGGAGCTGTGAAGAGTCAAGGCAATCGTGTAACACAATGTTAGAGAAAACAATTATAATAGACATACAACATGACAATAAGATAACGATAGAGAGTCACTTATCTCAGCTGCGAGCAGCAAAGAAAGAGGCTCTCAAGATGGTGGTATTGACTCTTTTATGGACTGCTGGACCATGGTTGGTGGTTGTGAGCAGGGTATCATGGAATATGTAGTTTATGTTGATACTAAAACATTTTTTATTGGCTGCTGTACTTTGCAGTAAAAGAAAGAGAAGCATAATTGGAGCCTCCAGTCCTGGAATAGAATACTGAGCGTGAATATGCTACAAAGTCTAGACGGAATGGTATTAAGTCGGTTATGTTATGGTAATTGTTATGTTAATTGCATTTGTTGAGCACACGAATACCCAAAGGCATCTTGGAGCTAGCTACTAAGTGCTGTTGAGAACAAGGAACAGATTAAACAGAATTAAATAACCAGGTCTTCAAAGATTTTCTAAAGACAAGGAGATTTGGCGAGGTTTTAATATCAAGAGGAAGTTTATTCCAGGAAGTAGAAGTGCCCAACACAAAGCTGTGACCTCCCCAGGCCGTGCGTTTGAATTTGGGCATAATCACCAATTTGGTATTTGCTGATCTGGGTGGCCTATTGGGATTGTACCATTTGAAACTATTTCGCAAGAACAAATGTCCATCCTCATGTAAGGCTCTGTAAGCGAAACAAAGAGCTTTAAAGATGATTCTTTGTCTGATTGGTGGCCAATGAAGTTTCCCCATAGGGTAAGAAACAGATTGGTATTTAGGGATTCTAAGAAGCAGATGTGCAGCAGCATTTTGCAAGGTTTGTAATTTGGTAAGAACATGTTTGTGTGCATTGAGTTCCAGGCCATTACAGTAATGAAGCCTGGACAGCACGAGCGAAGTACCAACTGTTTTCTGGAGCTGTAATGGAATGAACTGAAGCAATTTCTTTATGATCTTGAGCGAATAGACGGCCTTAGACGGAACCCCATTGGCTTGGTCACTCTAGGAAAGTTTATCATTTATCAGGACCCCCACGTTTCGAGTTGTATTGACCGGTGTGGGAAGAAGGCCCAACTCTTGAGCCACCAAGTAGGCCTTCAATAGGAAGACTGAGCTCCGAATAGCAGCACCTCCGTCTTGTTTGAATTTAACTGTAGGCAGTTTTCAGCCATCCATTTGCTGACCGCCCTCATACAGTTACAAAACTTGGTTTCTCTATCAGATAATCCTTTAGCTAGGGAGACGAAGATTTAGGAATCATCAGCATAAGACAGTAGAGAAAAACCAAAAGATTTAATGAGTTCGGCAAGAGGGGTTACATATATATATTGACGAGCGTAGGACTAAGCAAGGACCCCTGAGGGACCCCGCAAGGAAGGCAAAAAGGCTGAGAGACAAAATTGTCCAGACAGACTGATTGTTCACATGCATGCAGAAAGAAGCTAAGTAGGTTCCATGCTATACCAGTGACACCGATAGCGGTCAGGCGTGACAGTAATCTGTCATGATTGACAGTATCAAAAGCTGCCGACAGATCCAGAAGGATCAGGGCAACATTCCCTCCTTGGTCACTTCTTTTTTTGTTTACTTACCAGCGGGGTCTGCACCAAGCGGCCCTTAGGAGACAGCTCTGGCCGTACATCCTTTCCTGTTCAGGTCAAGCATGTACAGCTGTGCTGCAGAGAAGTTTTGGTTGAATACGGTCTTGCTTCCTCGCAGTTCTCTTGGGAGCACGCACAAGGAAGCAGGCTTGCATGGGAAATGTAGCTATCATTTTGATCTTGCAAGATGAGAATGAGTTGCTAGGTTCCCTCATATAAATGGAAGTTGCTGCTGAGCATGGCTATGCTACAAACATGGATGAGCAACCAGGCACATCAGCATCGGCTGTAGCGGTTTAAGAGGAGATTATTTCAGTCTCCAGGACTGATCATCAAGCCATAACAGATGAGGCTGTTGCCTCAGTTTTATCACAACCTGCTGCTAAGTGAACAAAATGCGTGCAGGACAATGAAGAAGACCCTGATGCCACTCAGAGTGGGAGATATTTGCAAGGCATGCATTTTCAGAATACGCTCAAACATGTCAGGACTGTGTTGGGGTTTGAGCATAAGGAGGTACAGAGCGATGAGTTCCTTGCACAATAAAGCCTCAGAAGTGGATGATCTGCCAGTGCATGTGGTGACTGAATACTATATTAGAAAGACAAAGATAAAAATAACTTTCTGTGTTTCCTAGCAAAAAGATATCCATTACATTATTTCGATGAGAAGTGTTCTCAATATCCTAAAATCAATGCGCTTTTGGCTAGTATCACACCCACTTCTTCCTTGGCATCTGAAGAAGCATCATTGTCTGACACAGTAAATGTGAAAGTAGAGGCTTCGCTCAAAACGGCATACGCGTCATCCAGTTTTGCCCTACAGGCCGCCACATATGCGGCATATTCATCACAGATGATGCTCAAACACTTCCAGCTTTTATATGACTGACATGAACAGAAGGACCCAACATAGATATTGGAGAATATGGAAATTTTCGCGCAATTTTTGTCGGATGTCTCCTTTGATTTCTTGTGGTCTTCTGCTACTTCTAAAGGGGCATCGATTGCAGGTTGTCAGCACTTGTGGCTCAAACTATGGAAGTTGGAGAAACTCCAAAAGGGGCTGATTCTTCGTCTGCCTTTCTCAGGGGACAGACTTTTTCTACCTCAGCTGGATGAGTTAATTAAAAAAATTGCAGAGTAGAAGAAAGTCTTACAACCTTTCCATCCTTTCAATTAAAAAAAATCCTTTATTCAAAAGTGTTATGCACAGACAATGTTTACCAAACAGCCCTTTCGAGGCTGAGCCCGAGCTTGGGGACCTGCGACTGGTGGAAAATCCCAAAGCCAGTTGTTGCAGCCACTGCAATACCAGCAGCAGAGTAAATTACAATAAATTCATTATGGTGGGCTGAAGAATCCTTATATCACACAAGGGGAGAGATACAGAGCATTAGTGGGTTCATGCCAGCCCTTAGTGACTGATCAAATCACAAAATTGGTGTGACACCCCAGTATTTAACTCAGTAGGCTATTTAGCGAAACATGAGAAAGAGATGTATTGATCTCCCAGCTATCGCTACCTACTTTACTCCCAGTTTTTGGCAATTCCACAAATTGGACGAGGATGGCTCACTCACGTAATGTGACATGCTTCATCATTTGCCACCTCGTCCAACCCCGGTAAGGTGGTACTACCAGGGTGGACTCAACCTCAGGCTGGGGCTTACCCGAGGGAGTTCTTAGATATTACTTATCTTGTCTGGATAATATTATGATCCAGCTGGCTGGTTAAAAACACTTTAGGATAGACCACAAAAGTGTCCTTTTTTTCAGGTGGTATCCTAGGTATATTAAAAGGTTACTAAAAGAGTAACTACAGGAGGCATATATGGGTGTAATGACTAATAGGCATCGCTGTATATGAGTATATTTTCATGCCTCTGCATATCAGTAAATATTCATGCCAACATGTTTCTGCCTTCGGTTGGCCTATTCGCCTATGGCATTTGTCAGGGCAGTCTCTGTGAGTCCCTATACTGTAAGAAGTCAGTGCAGAGAACCCATAGAAAAAGATGTGTGCTTGGAAAGGACCTACCTCTTGCATATGGTTTTGTCGTTTTAGGAATAACCTAGTTTTTTTGCGCTATTTGCTGCATGGTCTGTTCGGGGTGGGTCACTCCTGTATTCACACTTTCGTCAAGGATGAGAACCCACACGTATCCTACCGTGCTCCTTACAGCCGAGGTAGGTCCTCTCCAAACACACACGACTAGATGGCTACGGTTTGCGCTTCGATCTCTTATGTACTAGTTTTTGCTAAAATAAATATAAATTCATAACTCCAGTTCTACTAATTGGACTTTTGTCATTTTGGTGTATTACATTTTACTCTATTTTTTCTGAAACAATGTGGAATTTGTATGGTGTTGTGTTATCACTTTATTTCTGTTAAGGTGCTGCATAAATACTTTACACATTTCCTCTAAGTCAAGCCTGGCTGCTTTTGTGCCAAGCTACCACAGGGTTAAACACATGTTAATTGAGTGACTTTTGTGGTTCACCCTGACATGGATTGTGGCTGTTGCTTGAGAAGGGTTCACACCCCTTTCAACTAAAAACCCAATTTCTAACAGGGTGTTACCTTTTGGAGCAGTTCCAAATATCTATTTGGAGTCAAAGGCTCTATGACATTTCTTCATCATTCTTCCTGAACTGGGCAGGGGACAAGGGACAGGGTTTACATCTGAACTGGTCACTCAGAGATATCTGTAGCATGCAATATTTCAAGCTGTCTAATCTCTGACCCTCAGACGAACATAAAGGAATGCATCCTCTAGTGCTGATAATTCTGCAGGGTATGTGTTGTTTTGAACTTTGTGATGGAATCTCTCAGCAGGTTTGTGTCTGTTGCGCTGATCCACAACCAAGTGAACGGGCTTTCACAGAAATGGTAATGTATTCAACGCTCTTATCATCAGGGGTCTTAGTACCTAGTGAGCAATTAAGCTTTATAGGTCCACCCAATAGTTTGTAAAGTCTTGTCCCGCAGCAAATATTCTCTCTCTCAAGTCAGGATGTAAATGTTATTTCATGATGTGATTATTCATTCAGCACTTCTAAATAATTTGTATTACTCTTAAAAAAAAATAGGATAGCGTTTGAACCCATTTTAAACAAGTTCGACACTTTCCAGACCACCGCGCCCTTTTAGAAATGCTAAATAGGTTTATAACTTTTTCAAAGGTTAAACTGATTTGGGTAAGTCACTTTTTTCAAACGTAAAGCTTTTTCAAACCCCAAAATAACTTCAACAGCTTTCTGAAAATTATGCTTTGTTTGTGAAAATGTTGTATATAACTTTTAAACTCGTTTCACAAGCAGTCCCAACTTTTAAACAAGCATTGGCATAGCCAATAGGTCTCTCCTTTGGTACCTTTTAAGTGCTTAGCTATGCAGTTCGTATATACATGGCGTGGCCAATCGCAGACCAAAGAAAGGACAGGCTTTCACGCTAATGGATGGTGAATTGTACGTTTATATTGTAAAGTTATGAAAAATGTGGGAGTCACAGAGGCGCTGAAGACAAACGATTCTTGTTTAACTGTAAAGGTTACAAAGCTTGCAAAAAATAATCTGACAGCACAGACAGGTTTCCTGTTTTTTCCTACCTCTGTGACTCGTTTGTAAATCTTCCTGTAGTAGTGAGGACTGAACAAAATACATTTTTTGTTGCTGCAAATAGTAGGGACCCTCCCCGCCCCCTGCACTAGCTAAACAAGAGGCGGAGCGCAGTCCATCGACCAAAGAAGGATCAAATGCTCAGTCAGCCCCCACAGCATTGCACACCCTGAGCTTTACGCTGCATGCTGAGCTCTGTAGTATGTTGCATTAACCTAGTGGTCTGTATTATTGGATTTAGAAGGATTAAAGTCAGAGTGAGACGGTCTTTCAGCCTTTATGAGACCGCATCCGTCACGCGCACTCTCTTTCTCTGATCTCAGCAGCAGGCACTGATAACGGTGATGAAAAATAGTATTTCCCGTTCCTTGATTTATCTCCAAACTGCCCCCAATACCCCGCATTCTCCCTGCAAACAATTTAGTTAATTTATGGCGCCGCTCCCCTTTGACTTCAGAGACAAAAAAAACGTACTGGCAATGGTCACAATTGTAGAGAGAGATGGCCCAGGCTTAAGCCACTTTGCAGCAGTGAAAAACAAGCCTCCACTGTGAACGCACTTGTGAACAGGAATGAGGGGCTGGTTGTGTGTCATGATTGTGGCGCCCTACAAGGAATGCTGCTGAACCGGTGTTAATGGATTAAACAAGGTGTGCTTGTGCGGTTTAAAGTCTCACTGGGAACTGAACAGTGATTTAAAAAAAAATTATTTTGTATTGGAAAACAGTTTAACTTTGTGAGCTGGTGCACACTGGGGCTTTTATGCAATGTAGTCGCAGTGTTTCCGGTGGTTGCCAACACTGCATCTCGTTGAAATGTTCTCTTTTTGTTTTTATTTTGTATAAACTGTTTTTTTTTTTTCGAAAACCTGGGCTGTTGCAACCTCAAACCCTATTTCTTTTTTTGATGCTCATGACGTGTTCTCGTTCTTTTTGCATTGCCTATCAATGCTAAAAAGACACAAGGAAAACTGAACTTGTTCAGCTTTCGTTTGCTATAAACAAAAATAAAAACTCTTTGGAAAGATGAAGGTGTTGCACTTACGGTTTTTGTGCTTGGCTAAAATAACTGCTTACGGTTTATTTGTGACAACTGTTTCTGATGTCTGTTTGCAAGAAGCGGTGCGTGGAGGGTTGAAGGGTTGTTGTTATTGTGGGGGGTGGCAGTGTTTCTGCCTGGACCAAGTTGCGGAGAGTTTGGTAAAACGCTGTCAACCGAAAAGGCAGCCCGGATGGGTTGTGTTCCTGTTGCTGAGGTCGGAGTGCATCCTGCATTTCTTCCTTCGAAATTTGGTGGTGCAAGTCCGCAAACAGTAAGCAGTGTTTTGTGGTCAGTTTTATTGGACTGGCCAGATGGGTCTGTGTGCCAGTCGTGGCTGAGATGGGCCTCGCCACACAGACACTTCACCGAAGCTGACCCCCCAAACTGCAGACGGGGTGGGGACACTCGCCTAGCTCACTACAGAATGTGCAACAGGCTCGGAAAGTCAAACGAAGAGTGAAGAAATTGTCGCATGAGGTGTGGACCAAAATGGAGTTCGTGTGTCTAAAACACCTTTTCTTCAGCTAGGCGGGAATCGAGTCTGCTTGTGTGGCCTGCTTCCAAGGCGCAGTTTTTGGAGTAAAAGTAATTCGAAACGAGGGCGGCGGTGTCTAAGACTTTTGAACCTGGGCACCAGAGTTCAAATTCTCTGCTCCCTAGTTTGCAGAATTGAGTGATCCTGGGCACATCAGGCTAACATTTGCGTCTCTGTACTCTTCTGTGACCAAATGTAGTATGGTCCGGTACCGCCTAAGAGTCCCCCTCCTCCCATTCATTAACCGAACAGATCCTTGGGTTGGATGGGGAGCCCACCCATCTCTCACTCCCCCCCCCAAGGCAACCATCACATAATACAGACACCAAGCTGTTTGGATTAGGGTCGTAGACCCCGGCCGTATTTTATTACATAAAACAATAAAACATTGAAACAAATATCATTTTCATTATGTACACAAATACGCAGAAAGTCCAATACATTGATAGGTACACGTCTGTCAGTTGGCTAACTTTAACATGTTTCTAACATAACCATTCCTATCGTAAGCTAAGCAATGAAGGTCATTTCCTTTCTGCGTATCCCTGTTAGAGCCTACGGCAAGGTCAATGACTGGCGGCCCCAGATCCCAATCAAGCTACGTCCCAAGAACACCTACCGCAGTGATGTTTGTTGTGTAGGGGGTCCAGCTTACCGGATGGATACCTCCCCTGGCCCCCCTACGCCCTCAGCCTTAACTTCATAAAGGGGGCCGCTGCAATTAATAAGCATCCTTGCGCTGCGCCCTTGAGCGCATGCGCGTGCGGGGATTGGCCAACAAGCCTACGGAAAGCGTGGCTTCCCTTCCCCCGCACCCTTCCAGCTGTAATCCCAAGACTCCTACTGGAGCGATGTTGCGAAGGGGGTCCAGCTTACCGGAGAGATACCTCCCCCGGGCCCCCCCTACGCCCAGACTCTTAACTCCATAAACGGGGTCCTGCAAGTATGCATCCTTGCGCCATTGAGCGCATGCGCGTGCGGGGGTGGCCAACAGGCCTACTGGAAGCGTGGCTCCCCGGCCCCGCACCCCTTCAGCCTACCGGCTGAAACTGCCCCTTGGAGTTCTATGAGAGACCCTCTGTCTCCCCCTCGGGCGTCCCCCTTTGATAAAGGTGAGGCCCTCTAAAGGACCGCAAACTATGCTCACCACTCATGACCTTACCGCCTGACCAGGGAAACACAAAATACGACAAAATACATTTCCTGAAATTAAATCACTTAGTTAAGAACACACTTTTATTTCAACATAACGACAAAATCTGAGATACTTTATTAAGACAACATATAATTCGTAAAAGTAAACCAATTAATTTAAGAAATACTTCAAGAAAACACTTTTATTTCAACATAACTATAACTCAAAACACTTATTACATTACTCTTTCTGTCCTGCAAACATACAAAATTACCCCAATGCCTGCCTTAGGGGATGGTGGGTGGGGAAAAAAGAAGATTCGGGGCCTCCGACCGAGGCCCTGCCCCGAGGAACAGTACTTCTAAAGCTGGGGAGCGGCGAAAAGAGGGATTGCCCTCTCCGCTCCCCAGACTTTATATGGCATGCTTTGGCAAAACCAGTTTAGACCGGCTCGCCCAACGTTGGGACTTCCGGGGAACCGGAAGCACTTGAAGTGCTTTCAGTTCACCCGCGCCAATAGAGAGGAACCCGAAGGGAGGCCGCCAGGAGGCGTGACCTCCCCAAGATGCGGGGGACAGGCGCGACCGCCATAGTGGCGGCGTGCCCGAGTCCGTGCCCGCCTCGGCAATATGGTCCGGTACCGCCTAAGATTCCCCCTCCTCCCATTCATTAACAGAACAGATCCTTGGGTTGGATGGGGAGCCCACCCATCTCTCACTCCCCCCCCAAGGCAACCATCACATAATACAGACACCAAGCTGTTTGGATTAGGGGTCGTAGACCCCGGCCGTATTTTATTACATAAAACAATAAAACATTGAAATGAATATCATTTTCATTATGTACACAAATACGCAGAAAGTCAAATACATTGATAGGTACACGTCTGTCAGTTGGCTAACTTTAACATGTTTCTAACATAACCATTCCTATCGTAAGCTAAGCAATGAAGGTCATTTCCTTTCTGCGTATCCCTGTTAGAGCCTACGGCAAGGTCAATGACTGGCGGCCCCAGATCCCAATCAAGCTACGTCCCAAGAACACCTACCGGAGTGATGTTTGTTGTGTAGGGGGTCCAGCTTACCTGATGGATACCTCCCCCTGGCCCCCCCTACGCCCTCAGCCTTAACTTCATAAAGGGGGCCGCTGCAATTAATAAGCATCCTTGCGCTGCGCCCTTGAGCGCATGCGCGTGCGGGGATTGGCCAACAAGCCTACGGAAAGCGTGGCTTCCCTTCCCCCTGCACCCTTCCAGCTGTAATCCCAAGACTCCTACCGGAGCGATGTTGCGAAGGGGGTCCAGCTTACCGGAGAGATACCTCCCCCGGGCCCCCCCTACGCCCAGACTCTTAACTCCATAAACGGGGTCCTGCAAGTATGCATCCTTGCGCCCTTGAGCGCATGCGCGTGCGGGGGTGGCCAACAGGCCTACTGGAAGCGTGGCTCCCCGGCCCGCACCCCTTCAGCCTACCGGCTGAAACTACCCCTTGGAGTTCTATGAGAGACCCTCTGTCTCCCCCTCGGGCGTCCCCCTTTGATAAAGGTGATGCCCTCTAAAGGACCGCAAACTATGCTCACCACTCATGACCTTACCGCCACAGGCCAGCATAGTTGACCGACTATCTGGCCTCCCCTCCGCCTACAAGAAAGGTCATGCTGTGTCCATAAAGACCATAATTCCCAGACGAGAGAGGTGAACCCCATCCTGTATAGAGCAGTTTACGGTTTAAACCGGGATGTACGCATGCCCGATTGTCCATAGCTTCGGAGTCTTGCATTATTTATCACTCTGATAGCCAACTTCTCCAGCGTGACTCCAGGCCTGGACCGACTCACCCCCACTTCACTGTAATCCGGGGATCACGTGTGCCCTCACTATCAGTGACCCGGGGCATACCACCGCCGATCACCCAGATCAAATGCACTCCGCAACTGTAGTGCTAGATGCAGTAGGCCCAACCTCCTACCGGAGTGATCTGTGCCATGGGTTCGAATCACCCGACGGTTAGCTCCTTCTTCCCCTTCCACATCATGCTGTCCAGCCCTTGCTGACAATTTTTTAAGTGGGAATATGACCACTTCCGGCCTCTTCCTTTGAGAAATCCCTAGCCCTATAGCTCTTGGACCTGTGTGGATTCCTTCTTTCGTGAGGTCCGCTCACCGAATCATACCGGGAGTGTTTGTGTATGTGGCCCGTCTGCCCGCTAAGATACCTCCATTCACCCAACCTCGACCCCCCTTGTGTTTAGCCTGCGCCCAATGTGCCTGGGCGGGCCTCTGTAGCCCCCCCCCCCCCTCGACCCATCCACTTAACCTTGGGATGATTGGGAGGGGGTTAACGGACTAGCCGGGAGCTAGTAGATGGCTTCAATTGATAAAGACAAGTTGCACCAGGCGACTCATTGCAATTGTAGCTGCACTAAAATCCACAGTGTTGGGGTGTACCGAAATAGACGGCCAATCATAAAAGATGAAGGTCGGGAATCTAGAAAAGAAAAGGAGGGGGGGTGGGTGCCTTCACAAGATCTCCCGCACATCTCCCACGAACATAGCCAGGGAATGTGACTGTGCGCCTGGCCCTCAGACTTGGTGATAGGCTCTGTGTGCACCTCTTAACCCCGTAACTACCTGCTTACCTTCCTGTTCCCTGGTCTCTAACACGGGAAAAAACCCCTACCAAGGAGCATCCCAATGCCGTGCAGCACCCCCCGAGATGGCACTCGTCTATACAAGCGCAGTAAAATATCGCTTAAGAGCAGGTATCAGTTCAATAGGCTGCTGTGTTGCTGCAGCTGCACGTGGCCACTTAGTTCGGTCGGGCTGTTAAGACACGTACTGTGGGTCGCAGAGGACTGCTAAATACCCCTACCAACAACAAACTCTGGCTGCCATATCTTACACCAAACTAAAAAAAAAAAAAAGGTGCGTGAGCCACAGCATCTCACTCATGCATGCTGGCACCTCTGTGTTTCTTCTCGAGCGCTTGCCGCACTTGATGCCTCTGCTGGCCATACCCGTTCCAGATCTTCAATGTCCAACGGCACGCAAGCATCTTGCTGTCATCATGATGTGTTTACCTCCCCGACATCAGTCGTAATTCCATGCCATAGATAAAAGAAACACAAAACAGTTGATCAGTGCTCTTAGCATTTGGTACGCTGATAGAATTCACATGCCAGCCCAATTGTTTACACCAAGAATACCCCTTACGCGCTGCCAGTCTAGCTGCCCCCCAAACTAGCTCCCCGCCAAAATTTGGTAGAGGGGTCAAATGATTAGTAACCCCAGTCACATGATGACATTATCCTGTAATTCATGTGCTATGATGCGTCTACATTATAAACCCGCCCTGTCTGTGACCACCCAGTGACCCCCACATTTCATAAAAGTGGGACTTGCGCATTTGACCCCATTTCATAACCGCGGGATTTGCGTAACTACAGCAGACCTGGGCGGTAACACTGTGCTCATCAATGTGCGTTGTAAGCTGAAGACTACTGTTGGTAATTCAATTTGCAATCTGAGGTAGACACTCAATTGTCCATGAAGTAGGACGAACTTTGTAGCATAAGCTATCACTCTATAAGCCAGGGCACCAGCAACCCTTGCATCCGCCCTGCAAGTCAGCCCAAGACAAACACCTCAGGAAACATAAAATAGTTGGCAAGCTTGGTTTGCAAAGACTCCCTCCCAGGTATCAACAAGCATTGGCATAGCCAATAGGTCTCGCCTTGGGGGCCTTATAAGTGTTTAGCCAGAGCTATTGACTTTGCCAATGTCTTCAAGCTGTGCTGTAGAGAAGTGTGGCTGCTGTGCGGCATGCTGAAAAGTTATAATAAAAAAGTGTCAGAAGCATTTTTGTTACTTTATATATGACCAAGAAGGCATTATGTAAAACTGAACGACCATATTAAAAAAGTATTTACAATAAAAAATTTCCTCAGTTTTCTTTTGTTCTTGCAATGCTGGCAACTTGTTTCTGCCTATTGCAATGGTTGTTTGTTAAAGCTTTTTTTTTGAGGGGCACAAACAATCGGAGGGTGAAGGTTGGGAACTAGTACCTGTATTATAACACTAGCAGCGGCCAGACGCTAGGGGAGAATCAACAGATGCCAGATTCCGAGAGCAGGCTGAGGTGGTGCTGAGTGATGCTGAGGTGGTAGTGGTGGTGGTGGTGACTGTTGCGGAGACGATGCTGAGGTGATGCTGAATGATACTCAGGTGTTGCTGAGTGATACTGCTGTGGTGCTGAGTGATGCTGTGGTGGTGCTGAGTGATATTGTCTTGGCGCTGAGTGATGCTGTGGTGGTGCTGAGTGATATTGTCTTGGCGCTGAGTGATGCTGTGGCGGCGCTGAGTGATGCTGTGGTGGCGCTGAGTGATGCTGTGGCGGCGCTGAGTGATGCTGTTGCGGCGCTGAGTGATGCTGTGGCGGCGCTAAGTGATGCTGTGGCGGCGCTGAGAGATGCTGTAGCGGCGCTGAGCGATGCAGTGGCGGCGCTGAGCGATGCTGTGGTGGCGCTGAGCGATGCTGTGGTGGCGCTGAGCGATGCTGTGGTGGCGCTGAGCGATGCTGTGGTGACGCTGAGCGATGCTGTGGTGGCGCTGAGTCATCCTGTGGTGGTGCGGAGTCATCCTGTGGTGGTGCGGAGTCATCCTGTGGTGATGCTGAGTCATCCTGTGGTGGTGCTGAGTGATGCAGTGTTGGCCCTGAGTGATGATGTGGTGTCGCTGTGTAAAGCTGTGGTGGTGCTGAGTGATGCTGTGGTGGCGCGGAGTGATGTTGTGGTGGCGCTGAATGATGCTGTTGTGGCGCTAAGTGATGCTGTGGTTGTGCAGAGTGATGCTGTGGTTGTGCTGAGTGATGCTGTGGTTGTGCTGAGTGATGCTGTGGTTGCACTGAGTGATGCTGTGGTTGCACTGAGTGATGCTGTGGTTGCACTGAGTGATGCTGTGGTTGCACTGAGTGATGCTGTGGTTGCACTGAGTGATGCTGTGATGGCGTTGAGTGATGCTGTGATGGCGTTGAGAGATGTTGTGTTGGTGCTGAGTGATGCTGTGCTGGCTCTGATTGATGCTGTGCTGGCTCTGTGGTTGCGCTGAGTGATGCTGTGGTGTTGCCGAGTGAGAGATAGAGTGAAGATATAATGCCCAATTAGAGAGGGTGGTGAGAGAGAAAGAGAGAGAAAGGGTGTACATAGAATAAAGAGTGGAGCGGGATAGAGAGAGAGAAAGAAGGGGAGAGAGAGTGAATGAAGGAGTTTGAAAGAGAAACAGATAAAGGGATGAGAGAGAATGAAAGGCTAAAAAGATAGAGAGGGGAGAGTTAATTAAGTAGAGAGAGAATTAGAGAGGGGAGAGAGAGAGAAGGAGAGAGACAATAAGAGTGGGGGTGTGGAGTTGAAATAGAGTGAAGAAGTGACGCGGAAAAAGTAACCTTAAATATAGCTTTGTGCTTTGCGCGAATAAATATAAAAAAAAACAGTGAGAGACAAAAATACTGGTAATTAGGCTGTGACTCCTAATATAAAACAAATAGCGATATAAGGTGAAATCAACCCACCGAAGCAATATTTCTAACTAGACAAAAAAAGCTTGCATTTCAATGCTAATCGCTGTTGTTTTTCATGTGACTGTAGTCCAGGGCCCTCAGTTGGTAATGTGAGCTGCTGCTGCGATTGAAACATCAGAGTCCAGAGAGTTAATGAGCCATGACGAGGAAATGAGGAAGAGATAGGAAACCCAGATGGCAGCTGCGCGTGCACGCCATCGTGAACTCAAGCTGGTCGCCAGCCGAAAGCCAGTGCGTTTGCACTTCCAAAACCCGCTTACTAAAACTCTCGGCCAGACCAGCGCAAGCGCTGGTGCAGGCCGAGACCTAAAAAGGACCCAGCTCTCAATGGTAGCATGTATCTAGGAAGAGAGATGTTACGTTACTGTTCCCCCGACAATAATAAATAAATGGCAACCTTGCTTCTTGGAGGATCGTTGTCCGAAGCCAGATTAGTTTGGGTTGGAAAATGCAAGTTTGTCAGAGACTTATGACTCCCTAATCGTGGCCCTAATAAGCCATTCCATATAAACGTTACCAAGAATCCTTCCCACATACCATACAGTATACAGCGGGGCAGTAGGTTAGTGCCCTTCCCTTTCTGCCATTTTTTGCAGCAGTTTCCAGATCTTCTTAGAGTTTCCCTTTGCTCACTTGCATAGGATTTCTGATTTCTTACGTTAACCTAGTCTTCATTGCTTGATTATGCTCGATAGAAAATGTACTCATAGTAAATGAACGTTCCTCATAATTACACTGAAATTATGAAAATGTCACCTATAAGCAACCTGAAAACTGCAGCTAAGAGATACATGTGGCTCCCTGCGTATTATGTCCCGCTAGCACGCTTTCAAAAGAGCCGTAGCCTAATCAAACGACATGTAGCAAAGGGAAATGATAAACAATGTACGGAGAAGTAACAGGCCCGGCGTGACCATCTATAAACAGTGAAATGCAAATCAAATGGGCCTTTCTAACCGCTGGCAATTCTTGATTGGTATTTAATTTGCCCACTAAATTGAAAATTGTAGCGTGTATAAAGCTACACAAAATAGTAAAGTTTCTCCTAGAAAGACGCGCTTTATCATACACACCAAACTAACATTGCAGTCCTCGTTGGCTGGCAGTGCTACCGTTCGAGAAAATTTTAAGCCAGTGGACCCCGGCAACAGCCAAGGGCTGCGTTGGGGTGGAGGGAAAAGTGGCATCCACCCGTAGCTGCACCCTCGCCTTTACTGTGTGGAGCCCTCTGTCCTACAGTCCCATGGCACCGCGCCCGACACTGGTGCCTCGGGTCAAGTTGGCCCTGCCTAGAGAGCTAGAACAGTGTCGGAAATACCGGAGCGCATCCGCCGCAGCCCCCCTGGCATACCGCGTATGGCTGAGAAGCTGGACACAACAGTAGATAACCAGTGCTACTTACTAGTAGCATGAATTGGCCGGCCTGCCGCTGCAATTTTCCCCTACGCCTGTTGTGGCAGTGCATGGCTGCCGGCAGTCCAGGAGGGCCTCAGACTTGTGCGGCATTCATGGCTGTCCACTGCCTCCCTGAAGTGAAGGCCCAACTGAGGCACCAGACCGGCCAATCCATTACGCTGCGCTGTTTAAACTTTGCACTGTCCCTCTCGCGCGCCGCAGGCGGCTCACTTATAGGCCGCAGATACTGGGCAAAATCAGACTGACTCCTCTGAGGTCATTACTGGTTGCTGAGATGTCGAGTAATGGGTAACAGTGTAGCCAGGCAAGCAAGCTCCGCTGACCCAGCCCTTAAACCTGCCGTAAGCAGAATGAACCGCGCGCTGCCACTAGGTTCTACGGCTACACAGCGGTGCGAATTTCATTGAGGATGTGTCTATAGCACTTGCTAATTGAAAAGGAGTATTCCATAATTAAAGTCTGTTAGGAACCTCTAATCTTAAAAACATTGTGCTGTACTCATTAAAACCTCATTGTACCTCGAGTCCTGAGGTCTGTGCACTGCTTATTGAAACTCGATTTATACAACCCCTGCATACAGTGCGCACACTATGGGCAAGTATCTGCAAGATGCAACCATTCTCCAGTGAAACAGGCAGTGCCCTCAACTTGTAAAACGATGGTGTTAATTAAATTTTTCAAACGGACGAACGAGCTCACCTGCACATTTCCATTAAGAATATGATACTTTGGCAGAGCCCTACACTGAATTGCCAGAATCTCTTTAACAAGCAGCAGCTTCCGTCCGTACGCAACATTAAAACAGAAATAAAGCTCCTTACTTCCCTAATGTGACAACGACGGCCACTTTGCTTTCGCCTTCATTTAAAGATGTAAAAAGAGATATTACACAGGATGCAAGGATTTTAAGAGCTGTACCAGTGTTTACCCGCAGCAGATGGCGACCCAATTATCCTATCCCCGCTGATAAAAACCTCGATCCGTCGGTGAATCATGTAGTTGAGAGGCCTTTATAGTGCATATCAACTGAGGCCAATCGCTTCCCGTGCGCGACTCTATCGCCGTAGCAACGATTTTAGAAGCAAGGGCAGCAGGCTTTTAAAGCAGACATCACGCGGCAACATACACCGCAGCACAAAGGGGCCTGCAGGGGAGACCTGACAGAAATGATCACTCTGAACGGCCGCTCGAAATCTGCACTTACATCAGGGTCGGCTGCTATTTTCCCCGATCGAAAGCCGAAGCTGCTCCGCAGTGCTGCGCCTCTAACAGCCATGTCCTCTTGGGCTGCCCCTGGCTCCGATGCCGCTCCTCGCGCCGTTCAGCTGCCTCCAAGCGCTGCCTCCGTATTGCTGGCTCCCGATGAACTCCAAAGTCCTGCTGCCGCTCGCCATCTTTTCGCTGACTGAAAAGAAAAAAGAAAATTCGGGGCCTCCGACCGAGGCCCTGCCCCGAGGAACAGTACTTCTAAAGCTGGGGAGCGGCGAAAAGAGGGATTGCCCTCTCCGCTCCCCAGACTTTATATGGCATGCTTTGGCAAAACCAGTTTAGACCGGCTCGCCCAACGTTGGGACTTCCGGGGAACCGGAAGCACTTGAAGTGCTTCCAGTTCACCAGCGCCAATAGAGAGGAACCCGAAGGGAGGCCGCCAGGAGGCGTGACCTCCCCAAGATGCGGGGGACAGGCGCGACCGCCATAGTGGCGGCGTGCCCGAGTCCGTGCCCGCCTCGCCAAATCTCTAAGGGGAAGTTTAACTCCAGTAACTTGATATTAGCATTTTCTGTGCCACATTTCAGTGGTTTACAGCGTTTCTCCTTGGAACGAGGCATGGGCGATGAAAAACAGCGTTTTGTCTGCCATGCTGAATTTTCATTTAATTTGGGCGAATATCTTGCCTCAACTTGCCTGTGCCTGTCAAGGCGCCTCATTGAGTAGCCCACTGATAGGCCAGCTGCTCTTTTCAGTGCTTCGAAGCTGCAAGACGATGGCTGTGAGCTTTCACCTGTTCCTTTTTATTGACCAAGAAGAAAGTAATTTCGCTTTTTGCTTTATGGCGATAGCACACAATGCCAAGGCTGCCTCGCTTCACAGAAGTATCTACCATTTGGCGGTCCCCTCCCCTGCCGAGAACGAACCTCTCGTTAAAGGCGCATTACTTCCGGGTGTAGCTGGGAAGTACCGTCCCGTTTATCACGAGCAACGACCAGCAAAGTGCATCTTATATTAATGTCGGATGGGGATTAGTAAAGATTGCGTACATCGTGTCCGGATTTTAATATTTCAGTCACAGAATTACATTTTATATATTTGCACTCTTCGGCACAGCGATTTGCCTAGAATCACATGCCTTTAGTCTAGTGCTAAAGCAGGGATTAGAGCCCAGCCCCCAGGTTCCAGAGTCCAAGGTGTAGACCCGTTTGCAGTATAGAGGAGATCCCCTGTGACATCGGCAGCAGGCCAGGGTTTCTGAGTGGGGCATGGGCAGGGCCCTGCCACGTCAATCAGTTATATGCAGAACCGTCTCGGTGATGATGAAATGTTACAGCTCTGTCTTCTAACCTTGACTATAATATTGTGTTACTGCCTGCACTCAGATGCCTTTGGGTTAGGTTAGCGCTTAAAACTTACAAAAGTACATTAGACATTGATCGGGTTGAAAGGGAGACCGGGTAACGCCAATAAAGTTTGACAAACTATGCGAAAACGTCTTTTTGGGAAAGTGCAGAAATAACTTTAGACCAGAAAATGAGTATTTCGGGGGAAAGGCAATTAGCAGTCCAAACTCTTGCAGCAAAGGGTTATTCCGCCAGACGGCAGAATGCAATAACAAGCATTTCAAAGAAAAGCAGGGCGGCGCGTTAAAATCAATTAGTAACATGATACAGGATACTAGGTTAAGCAAGGGCGGCAGCGTTCGGAAAGGCAATAAATTGCTTTAGCAGATAACAAGCAAAAGCAAAAGCACGTGACCAAGGAGGAATGCAGCTGCCAGCCTGCTCGCTCCCAAGAGCAAAACGCCATGGGAGTGAACATTTTAAGAAGAGGTGGGACATGCACCCGCCTTTGGCCAATTGCGTGCTTTCATTCTTTGAAAGCCACACGCAAAGGCCAATAGAATGTGACAACCACACGCACGAGCTTTCTGAATGTCTGGAGTGATTCCAAGAGGCCCTCTCCTAGAGCAGCGCATGCGCGCTGCGCTAGGCTCGACCTAAAAAGTTACGTTGTTAATAATGCAAACGTTTAATAACGCCCATATGTTTCAACAAAAAGGCCCAACAATTACAAAGTTACTGAGCCTAAATCGAATGTTAATGTTAATTAGAAATGTACAAAAATTACTTTACGTTCTCATGCCATTGTCTCATAAAGAAAAAATATAACCTACAAGTGGTGAATATTATGAAAAGAGGAACAAATATCAAAAACCTCTGATGAGAATGTGAGTTTTTCTTGAAAAGATCTGATTTGTCACATGGGAATAAGCTGCCATTGGGAAATTTCAACCACTCCCAAAATAGGATAGATGCTAGAGACACTGCTAAATGATACTCCTGATTATCACTGAGGACAGTTTTAAGAATATTGAGACACATACTGCTTTTTAAGAGGCACATTTTGCAATGTACCGCAATGATAACAAGGTAGTTTCACAGACAAAGTAAGAAGGAAATGGTTTCTCTTTAAGAAGATTGTGAAAAGGAGGCGTGGCCAAGATGGCGGACAGACGCGAGGTGAAAGAGCTCCACGCGCCTCGCCCGCCAGACAGCATCCTGCCTCATTGGTGAGCCCCTCAGATCTCTCATATTTGCCTTCCTGCCTCCCTCTTGCATGATGCGGCTGGAATGGTGACAGCGGGGTGAGGTGCTTTATCGCAGACGTCGCAACATCTTTCTGAGCGCCAAACCTGCGGCTAGCATCACCCTTGTGGCCTGGGTGGGTGATTAAGGAGCTCAGCCTTCCCTCTCGGCCAGAGAGCAGCAACTAGTGGGGCTGTTGGAAGAGAATGCGTTGGGGCCTCTGGCGACAGGCATGGCCCTTTGGAGCTTTCCTCCACGTACCACGGACTGACTCAAACGGCAGCCCTGATGGGGGCAGCACACGCGTCTGACTTGGGCCGTCCTGCGCTGCACGTGCAGTGTATGGGAATGGCGGCCTGCTGTACATGAGGACCCTGGTGGCGAGCCAGGGCACACAGCCCTGAACAGCAGCAAGTCCATCCATGGAAGTAGAGGCAAGGACACCTACGGCCTTGAGGGAGTTGACCACGGACTGCCCCAACCTCGTTGTGGTGCAGGGCCGCTAAATCGGTGCCCTTAGCCTGGGACCATTCTTTCAAGGCCCCCTCCCCTCTTTGGGGGCACAAGGTTTCCCTCACCTTGTGGATCTGTTGGGGGTGGGGGGACTTGCTGATCTGGAGCCCTCCTGCCAGCCTGGAATTTATTCTACGTTATAACCAGGTACAAGGGAAGACTGGAGAGGGCAGATTGTTGCCCATGGTGGCCCCCTGGCCTTACTGACCGCGCAGGCACATGTTTGGGCTGGTAGGGGCCCGTACGGATAGACACAAAGCATTGAGCCCTGGAACTGGTGTAGTTGATAATCCAGTACATCCTGCTCCCGGGCTGAAGTGGCACTGACTGCACAGGAGAGTCGGTTGAGGCTGGAACCGCATTGGTCTCTGTACCCGACCTGTATTGCTGCCTACTTGTGTGTCACTTTAGTACCAGGTGCCAATGTGAGTACCGTGTGTGCACTGCGTAGGGCGCTTCTGCATGAGTTGCTAAGGGCCTGGCTCTGGGGCTACAATCATGACTACTACTTCTCATTGACCCCTATGCTAAGAGCTTTTCCTCCCACTATGGTCAAGCAACGAGGCCTGAAAGGGGGCCCTGAGTCTGGGGGGGACACCACAGGCCTCTGTACCACCAGGGATTGAAGGTGCCCACGAAGAGGCCGACGGATCAACACCAATAGACAAGTTTGATGAGCTTCTGGGGGCCATCAGAGACGTTAAAGCTAGGCTGGACCCTAAGCTGGATGCCTTAACAGTTGAAATGACTTTGCTTAAGGGTGATCAGGCCAAGTTAAGAAATAGAGTGGAATCCAATAAATCTGCTCTGGCCAACTTGCATCCTTCAGTGACTGACATAAATCTCAACTGAAAGCCCTTCAGGCAGAGGTGACTTGATGGCAGAATCGAGCAAATGATGATGATGGCAGATGGAGACGCAATAATGTTTGAATTGTGGGGCTCCCGAAGGTCCCAACATGGACCTTTTTCTGGAAGACTGGCTGCTTAACACGGTTCTTGATGGGCAGAGATCTACTCTCTTCTCTGTGGAATGTGCCCTCAGGGTTCCGGGCAGGTTGCACTGCCTGGGTCCTCCCCATGACCAGTGGTGGCACGGCCCAGTGAACATATACCCAGAATTCATGGCGAACGTGCAATCCCAAAGGGGCTACTGTTTGCCAGGCAAGTGCCAGCAGTACTCCTTGATGTTTCCTGCCAAGCCCCTGGTGCTGGTCTCTGAAACTACCCGTTTCTTGACATCGCTGGCAGAGGCCTAGGAGTTGCTGGCACAGGACATGGCAAGTGCTGGGGGTGGGCAGCAGTGGCATATCCCCCATCAGCGATGGCTCCATAGCCCCTCTAGGAGCAAGCCGTTGGAAGAACAGGCTGCAAGAGAGTGGGCCCTGGCTGTGGCGGAACTGAAATCCTGCCATAGCTACACCACGGGCTCCCCTACCCGGTCACTTTCTTCACTTGAGGGGGAACACATGCACGCTGTGATGGGCATTCCTCCGGAGCTCTGTACTGAACCAGCTTTTACCCCGATGACTGCTGACCTCGTGAACTGAGCAGAGGCCCTATGTCCTTTTGCTGTGACTTGGTGTGGTATCAATGGGCTATACCCTGTAGTAGGGGAGATCTCTTCCAGCTTCATAGGGGCAAGGGGGCCGAGTCCTCCATGCCTTCTCCACAACTAGCACCTCTGCCCCCTCAACCCTGGTGGACTTTGTTTGACTTGTGCTCCTTATGATTTATTATTGGTCAGGGACTTGTTTTTGCTTAAACCAGCAAAGAGGATTTGGGAGTACTGTTTTGGTTGTCGTATTTGTTTCCATTGATATTCTTGTCTGTGAACATTTGTGTGTAGGTTGCAGGGGAGAGAAGAGCTATGTGTGGTTTGGGAGGGGGGTGGACGGGGGTGCGCTTAGGCAATTCTTTGACAAGAACTACTGAATCGCCCCCATTTACAATTTCCTATCCTGGAATGTGTAATGACACCAGGTGTATTCATACTTATGGCGGAAGCACATTCACATTGCATATCTCCAGGAAACGCACAGGACATCGGTTGAGTTGCTGCACTTGCAAACCTTTCAGACTGAGTACCACGGGGGGATCCGGAGGGGCGACATGTGGTGATAGAGGGACAGCTGGCCAGTGCACCTATTGCTCTTGCAGCTCTTTATGCACCTAATGCGGGCCAATCTCACTTTCTTGAGACCCTCCCACCAACAATACTCCATGATTTACAAACCCTGAGCCTTTGGGGGGAGATTTTGATTGCGTACATGACATCCATATGGATAAGTCCACCCCTCCGATCTGTGGACCCGAGCGATCAGCGTAGCGCACTCTTTGGCAGACTGGCTGAGGCATGGTGGACTTCAGGATCTTTGGCGCTCACTGAATCCCCTTGCGTTGCAATATTCTCATTTCTCTTAGGTCCATCAACTTCATACAAGAATTGATCTCCTTTTGGGTAATCCTGAGATGCTCATCTTTGTACGATAAGGGCAAATATCTGGTGCATACGTTGTCAGATCAAGGACCCCTAATGGTTACTTTGTGTTGGGGTAGGCGTCAGACCTGATACTAACGTGGAGGCTGCCTGCACAAGTTCTTCAGGACACTGTGTTTCGTGAGACTGTGGACGCGCATGTACTCCAATACTTTGACTTTATTGAGAACACCACTTCGGCTAGAGGGGTGGAATGGGAAGCATTTAAGGTGGTCATGTCGGGGCTTTGTATTAAGACTGAATATGGCATCAAAGCGTACTTGCTGCGCAAGCTGATTAAGACCGAGGCCGCGATTTGTGTAGCTGAAGTTCACTCAGGGGCAGAGGAGAATCAGAGGGCGGCACTTACCTTCCCTCAGGGCAGAACATAGCACTCTGCTGGGTAGACTGGGGAAGCTAGATTCCACGAAATACACTGCTCAACAGCATGCAGAGGGCGATAGGGCAGGGCATGTCCTGGCACAGTTGCTGCACTTTGAAAGTGAGCTGCCCCAGTTGACAGCCATTAGGTCCCCGATGGGTGACATACTCACATCACAGATTGCCATTAACGAGGCCTTCTTCAATTACTATGGTGTCCTCTATCTCTAGATAGACGTGAGGTTCGGTGAACAAAATGCCGTCAGAATATCTGGACAGCCTGCCGGTTCCTTGACTTGACCCCATCCACGCCGAGCCCTGGATGTCCCACTGACACTTGCTGAGATCCGCCTGTCCCTGAACCAGATGGCACACAATAAGACTCCAGGGACTGATGGTCTCCCTGTGGAGTTCTACTCGATGTATCGAGCCACACTTGATCCGCAGCTTCTACGACTGTTTCAATCGGCTAAGGCGTTGGGTGCCCTCCCACAGTCATTGCAGAAGGTACTGATCGTGGTGCTCCTCAAGCTGGAGAAGGACCCATTGGAGGTGCAATCCTACTGCCTGATCTCGCTTCTCAACATGGACTGTAAGGTGCTGGGGAATATTATTGCAAATCGTTTTCTGCCACACATCATCGACTTGGTGTACCTAGACCAGAAAAGTTTTATTCCAGGGGGGCGTGGTCTGCCGAGCCGCGGAATGGCCACTTGTTGAGCGTGCTCCGTCGGCCGGGAATAAATCCTGCAATTCTCCGTGCAACCGGAGAGCATTTGGAGGGCAAGACGTGGGCCAAAGAGTTGCCTGGTGTCCGAGGCTCCGAGGGATCAACCCGAGACTCGCAGGGTCCAGCTATCGGAGGAGAGAGAGCTCGTCCCGCGGAGCTGAAGTCTGCAGGCCCCTGGAGGGCGATACGGCGGCGTGAGAAAACTGAGCCCGGGTTTCCGCTTGTGGGGGTGGCCCGGACGCTGGCTGAAGAGGAGGAGTGAGCGGACCCGAGGTGAGAGTGTCGCAGCGCAGGAAGAGGTGCCGTAGGAAAGAAGGGACAGGCTGGTCGATGCTGGGCACGGCTACAGCACCAGGAGTCTGTGGACGTGCCCGCGGGAGGAACGAGCACTCTTAAGAGGCGCATCAGTTTTGAAAGGGAGGCATACGGTGAAGCGTTGCACTGCCGCCCGGCTGTGGGTCGCGCTGCTCTCCGTTGGTTGGTCTGCTGCTGCCCACGTCCCTGGGGGGCCGCCAGTGGGGGTCCGAGAGACTTGTGCACACCGCATCACCACACGAGGGGCTCACTGGCGCCAAGGTCACGAACGGGAGTTCTGGGGGGGCAGTGAAACCCCAACTCAGGGCACCAATTGCAATTGTACCCCGGATATGCAGCAACTCTGATCTGGCATACTCCACATCACCGGAGTATAGGACCGCCGGAGGCGATAGAGCATATAGTGGACCGAGTGACCGGAACAGAGGTGGCGGACGTGAGAGATGGGGTACGACTGGTGCATGGGCGGCGGCGGCGCAGGGCCGCGGGGCAGCTGAACTCCTGGCTGGCATCGCGCAGCTGAAACTGTGGAGCCTGCACGAAGAAGTAGAACGCTGCCGCATGACTGAGTTGGGCACGGCGGAAAAGCGATATACTGGTGCGCAGGGTATTTGGCCACAAGACACTCTGATAGAGGAGGTGCGAGGAGCGCCCTGGTACACAACCGCGGCAGGGGGTGGACTGTCTATCGGAGGGACTGGGGGTAATTGGGGCACCAAACCTAGTGAGAAAGAGGTGACTATCTGCATCGCACAGCGCTCCAACATTGACAGCATTAGCCCATACACACAGCGGGAGCGCAGGGCCTTTGATCAGCAAAATGGGCAAGCACGATGCTAAGCAACCTAAGTTGACATTCAACAATAAAAGATCCACCAGGCTCACAGAATCTGACCCGGAAGGCAGCACGGAGAGAATGCATGATACTCAGACGGAGGACCAGGGGGAGAATTTGTGCACCCTCATGTTAGAAATGCGCTCCAGCCTGCGTAACATCGACACAAAATTGGACACGCTCACGACTCAGCTGGACGCGGTCAAGAAGCAGGTGGGGACACACGAAACACGCCTTGATGTGCTGGAAAATCGAAACTCTGACTTTCATGAGTTCCAGGTGGAAACGAAAGAGCAGCTATTACACATGGACAGAGTGTTGGGTATAATACGCGCCAAGAATGAAGACTTGGAAGCGAGGTCCCGTAGAAACAATCTACGCATTACCGGGATCCCAGAAACGACGGCCATTTCTAAGATGGAAACTTACATCGCAGACCTGCTCCATGAACTTTTCGATCCTCATTTATCAAATGTATTCGCAGTGGAGAGAGCTCACCGCTCCTTGGGCCCCAAACCTCCGGTCGGAGCTACACCCCGGCCCATCCTAGCCAAAATCCTGAATTTTCAAGATCGTGACCTCATTCTACGTCTAGCCAGGGAAAAAGGTACAATCACGCATAAAGGAAACAACATCTCCTTCTATCCCGACTTCACAGCGGCCGTACAGGCGGCGAGGCGTGAGTTTTTGCCTGCCAAGCGGTTGTTACTTCAAGCCCAGATTCCGTACTCTCTACTCTACCCCGTCAAGCTAAAAGTGACACATGAAGGAACAGCTCACTTCTTTACAGATGCGAAGTCGGCCCTGAAGTTCGCCAAACATGTCGGCGGGAAGAGGAACACGCAGAATCACGTTGCTACCAGCTCACAGACTGGGCACCTAAGTGATAACGACTAACATTGGGTATTGTACTATTGTCACAAATACACATCTGGCTACAGGGGTAAAAAGTTATTGGGCTCTGTGGGGTATTATATGCTTGCATTTGCTAACACCGTTTGGGGTCTTGGAGCTAGGCGGCGGGGGGTACGTTAGTTTGGTTGGTTTGCTAATTAGATATGCCTGTTATGCTCACTGCATTTTTCCCGGCCACCCTGCACAATGCAGGGAAGTGTACCGACACTACTGCGCCCTCATGGGAGATCTCCCAACTAAGACATTGACTGTTGAGCTGTTTTGGGCGGGATTACTACAACCTGATTGGGGGGTTGGTGTGGGAGGCGGGTTGGTTGGGAGGGGGTTTGTTTTGTGTTATGCCAAAGAAATGCCATGCAGAATATGTTACATCCAATATGACAATAAGCCCATCTCGCAATGCTTTGTCCTCATGGCATCAGATGTAATGCAGATTAGTTTGCCACATGTCTAAGCTAAATTTTTTAACTTGGAACATCCAGGGCTTAAACGACTACAGGAAATCGAGGCTAGTACACTCCTATCTTGTACGCCACCAGATAGATGTTTGTATGTTGCAGGAGACACACTTGAACGCCACGCCATCTCCCAGACTGAAGCCGAGTAGATGGGGGTCTGTGTATTCTTCGATTTACTCAAATTATTCTAGAGGGGTGGCGGTGCTTGTTAGACGAGGGATAGATTGGAAGGAGATCGCAATTCAGACTGACCCCGCAGGACGGTACCTTATAATATTGGGTGAGTTGGGGGGAATCCAGGTAGTTCTTTTTGCAATTTATGGTCCAAACACTGACGCCCCTGGTTTCTTCCAAGATATATGGGCAAAAATAAGAGAGACACAGTGCAATACGGTTATATGGGGTGGAGACTTTAATGCCATATTGAACAATGAAATCGACAGAAAGGGAATCTCTAGGGCACTGCATCCGGCGGCGGGCGCTGCATTAAATGCAATAATGGAAGACGGGGGGCTACTAGACATCTGGAGGCAACATAACCCAACGGTTATGGAGGGGACGTGTATTTCAGACCACCACAGGGCCTGGTCTAGGTTGGACTTTTGGTTGGTGTCTAGAGATGTGGCAGCCTGGTGCAACGAAGTAAGACACCTCCCAGGTCTCTATCCGACCACGCGCCCAGCATGTTGCGCTTGACGTTACCCAATTCTGCCCCCAAGGTGTTCGCCTGGCGGTTGCCGGAAGATGCCCTTCTCGATGAAGTGTTTAGAGAAGAGATCAGGAGCGATATAACAGACTATTTTGAATTAAATGAAGGCTCGGTAGACACGCAGGCCTCCTTATGGGAGGCTTTTAAGGTAGTAATGAGGGGTAAGTGCATAGCGCGTCAGGCAGGAGTTTTGAAGTCACTACGAGACACAATTGCTAGAGTCGAGAAGCAAATAAAAGAATTGGAGTCCGAGTTTTACACAACGGGTAATTACCAGACACTGGCCTTATTGAAAGAGAAGTTGGTGGAATATGAGGAGGAGGCACAGTGAGAAGTGAAGTTTCTAGGGAAACATGCTCAGGCCAGAAGGTCTGGGGAAGGTAACAGGCCAGGGAGGACTTTAGCTAACATGCTGCGTACACCTCGAAGCAATGCTTACATCGCTGAACTGCAGGTCGAACACAACACAGTCATCAGAGGCCAAACAGATATACTGGATGCTTTCTCCCACTTTTATTCAGAACTGTATACGTCTCGTCACGCTGGTACTCCAGAACATTTGGGTGCCTTTCTGGACTCATTAGAGCTCTTATGGTTGGGTCGGGGACACAGGGACTACTTGGATCACCCCTTCACGGTAGCTTATGTGGCCCAAGTTATCAAAAGTTTGCCCCTTAATAAAGCACCAGGCTCAGACGGATTGACCACTGCGTTTCACAAGACGTATGTGGAGGAACTGGCGCCATGTCTTACCGCTTTATACGAAGAGGCACAGACCACGGGCATACTGCCGCCCACAATGAGAGAGGCAATAATAATAACGCTGCTGAAGCCTGGGAAGCCTGATAATGAGCTGGATTCTTACAGGCCTTTGTCACTTATAAACCTGGATGTAAAAATACTGGCAAAACTGGTGGCGAATAGGCTGCAACCTCTGCTCCCCCTTATAGCACGCCCAGACCAATCGGGCTTTATCCCCGGGAGGTCTACCTATCACACTCTCAGAACTTTTTTCACTGTGGTCCACTACTTCATCCGGACGTGCGGGCGGCGGCGGTATTCCTCGACGCCACCAAAGCGTTCGATACGCTGGAATGGCCCTACCTATTTAGTGTCTTGGAGCGAATGGGGTTTAGTCCCTTGTTCCTCGGTCTCATACGCTTGCTCTATAGGAAACCCTCCGTTCGGATACGTGTCAATGGTCTCATGTCGAAACCATTTGAAATTTCACGGGGAACAAGGCAGGGCTGCCCTCTTTCCCCCTGCTTTTTGCGATAGCCATGGAGCCGCTTGCGGCCCGCATTCGGCAACACCATGCGGCTAGGGGCATTGGGTTCAGCACCAGAAGCCTGTTAATTTCGCTATACGCGGACGATGCAACACTATATGTCATCGACCCTGCATCTAACTTAGACCCGTTACTGCGCGAATTCATCAAATTCGGGGGACTCTCCGGAATCTCCATAAATTGGAGTAAATCAATCATCTTTCCTTTGACAGACAACACTGAGCCCGCATCTACTGAATTTCCATTGAAGTGGGCCACTGAGCCGATTAAGTATCTGGGGATATGGCTAAGTAGAAACGTACAAGACATCTGGGAAATGAATTTCGGTAGAGCTGTGGAATGGCTGGAGGGAAAGGTTACTGCGTGGGCCAAACTTCCCCTTTCTCTGGCGGGACGGATATCGTTAGCTAAGATGGTGATATTACCTAAACTACTCTACTTATTCGTCAATGTCCCGATCCCCCTCACTCAAGCTTTTTTTAAAACAGTCAGATCTCAGCTAGTGTCATTGATCTGGGCGGGCGGACAGGCCCGAGTCTCATGGGAGCTTCTTACTCTTCCGCTGCGACAGGGGGGTATGGGGGCACCGGACATACAATTATATGCTTTGAGTGCACAGGCGCAGTTCCTACACTACTGGGTGCATCCAACCCCATTTCAGCCGCACGTTGCGGTGGAGGCGGATTCGGCAGATCCCACGCCTCTGCAAGTTGCGGTGTACCACACTGGCAAACGACCACGCGCAGAGATAGACACAGTCAACACTCTGAGGTGGGCGTGGGAGGACTAAAGAAAAGAGCCAAGCACTCGATCCTATATGCCCCATCCATACCGTTGGCTTATAATCCACAGCTACCTACGATGGCGGAAGGGGCTAGCAGGACACTGGCAATCAAAATGGAGATACGCACCTTTGCTGACTTATACCCGGACGACACATTCAGACCCCCGCCAGAGGCTGCTGAGGACAGAGTTGTGCCGTTCTCCGAGCTATTGCTATATCACAAACTCAGAGCCACATGCAAAACACTACACAACACGTTCCCGAACTCGCCACCCACACTGCATGCTTTAGAAGCAGTTCTTAAGTCTCCTTCCCCGCGAAGACTAATTACTCATATTTATAATCATATGCAACAAGAGGCCCCTCTGGCACCGCCGAGGGCTCTACAGGCATGGAATGAGGAACTGTCGGTGGTAGTCTCGGAGGAACAATGGGCCTACTGTTGTGGCCAACTCACGGCCCTACCACCCAACTATTCACTATGTTTAATACACTTTAAATACCTAAATCGGTTTTATAGAACCCCCGTCAAGTTAAACAGGATAGGCCTCAAAGAGGATGATGGATGCTGGAGATGTGGCGCTGCCTCTGCCTCGTTTCTACACATGGCGTGGAGTTGTCCGCAGGTGGCAGCATATTGGGTTTGGATCTTTCTTATAATACATCAGGTAATAGGTACAAAGGAGGTCCCAGACCCAATTCAGGGAATACTTGGCTACGTTAAAGATACACCGGTCGAGAAGAGAAAACTGCATGCTATGCTACTTCTTTTCGCTAAACGGTGTGTGGCAAGGCACTGGGGTGCGAAGGGCAGTCCTAACATTACAGAATGGCTACGTGACATCACATTCGGACATACACAACTGACCACGTACTGGGAATTGATGCCACCAGCGTCAAGACCTAAAGACATCTGGGAACCGTTCGTGTCCTGGGCTCGCGCGCAGCAAGGTGAGGGGGAGGTGGAACAGGAGATGGAGGGGACAACACAGGCAGCACCTATCAGGTCTGTAGAACACGGGGGCAGGGTGCAGGGAATAGTACATTAGAGTAGGGTGGGTGAAGACAGAGAGTCTGTTGGTGGGTAGGCTAAAGATAAGTGAGATGTGACGGAACAATAGTAGAGATGGTAAATGAATAATGTGGTTGCATAGTGCCTCATTCCCGTTACAGATGTAATTCGGGTGAAAACATATAACGTGCGTAAATTACATGCGGACAGAGGCGAGTATGTATGTTTCCCATTGTTAGGATGTTCAGATCTGGATGTATAACACTAAATGTACTGATAAGTTACTGGCATGCTGCTGGCATAGTTTGTCATGTTTTGAAAATTTCAATAAAAAATAAAAAAAAGTTTTATTCCAGGAAGGGACACATTCCTTAATCTCTGCTGGTTGTTCTGCCTCATGGATAAGTAATTACTCGAGACGCCCTCAGGTGTGGCCCTCTCATTGGACATAGAGAAGGCTTTTGATTCCCAGGGTTGGCCGTACTACCAGGGGGTGTTGTGGCTCATGGGGCTGGGTCTACAGATATAACAATGGAAAGACCTCTTATGTACAGATCCGATCGCTAGTGTGTGTACTGGCACGGATATATCTGCCATGTTTTGGGTTCGCAGTACTACCTGCCCTGGCACTGGAGCTGCAGGCGGGCCTCTTCAGGTGACGGGGGCCACAGTGGGGCATATGGAGTGGTGCTTTGTGGGAGGTGATCTCAATCTACGGGGATGTTAATATTTCTTCGGGACCACTTGCGTGACTTGCCTGTGGGTGATGGAGGCACTGGTTAATTTTGGCAGGGCCTCGGGCTTGCAACTATATTGGTCTGAGACCTATCTTTTTCCTCTCTGCAATATCCTGGTTGCGGAGCATTGGGCCCCTCGCCATTCCGGACTGGTGTGGCTGTTTGACACCTTCCGCTATCTTGGCGTTAACATCTATCAAACAGAGCGTGACCTGGTAGATGCCAACCTGGGTAGGGCTCTGGCTGGTGCATGTTGTTCACTGCCATTTCGGAACTTGCTGCCTTTATCTCCAATGGGCAGGGTGTCTATTGTGAAGATGCTGGTATTGCCCTGGTTGCTTTACCACTTTTCAGCCCTACCTGTCTCCCTGCCACGGCTCTTCTTCAAGGAATTGAATTTGTTCCTTATTGTCTTAAACTGCGGTCCCGGGAGGAAAAGAGTGGCAATGCTGAAGCTCTTTGCCCCTCTAGAGAAAGGGGACTTAGGTGCACCACACTATGAATTATACTACGCAGATGCTCAGTTGCAGTGGTACATGATGTGGCTCGATTTGGGTTCTACACCTGAACGGGCTTGCGTTGTCTGATATTTGGGTAGACAAGTCATCCTGGGTTGGCTTATGGGTCCTGAACAAGATATGAGGAAGGTGGGGCATCTGATCAGGGTGGCTAAGTACTGCTTGGACAAATATATGAACCCATGCCGTGCCCCGTATGCCCCTTCCTTGCCGTTGTGAGCACTTTTGGCGTTCTTCGGGTTTCCTGAACATCATGATGCGGGCACATGTGCCGATGTGGGTGTAGCCACCTTGAGGGATCTATATGAACACAATCTCCTGGAGCCCTTCCAAGATCTCTTTTTTTTTTTTTTTTTTGTGTCTTCATTTTGCCAGATTTCTTGCAGGGTGACACTCAGAGTCTTTCTAGGCCTTATCGGAGTGAACCAAAACCATTAGCCGTATTACGAGACCCTGAGATGATCTCCCACAAGTTTACATCCATTTCCTATTCCATCTCCACATACTAACTGGGCCTACCAACGGAGTTGGAGATTATAAGGCCAACAGAGTAAGTGGCATAATCATAGGACTCACGTTACCTTTTCTCTCCACTTATTCAATGGAGCCCAAACTTTCTCTTTGCTTTTCGGATCACATGTCATATCTGATTCGCTCACATATACAATGCTTCTTAAACACTCAGAAAACATTGGGGGATTTCCAGATTTCCACAATTTACAAATTTCCCGTCTTGCCAACAAAGTTACATAAAACACAAATTTGGAGTTAACCTCAGACCTTTGCTCTTCTTGATCCCCACTCAAACCAAAAAATATTAGGCTGAGTGATACTTCTAGTTGCATCCCAATAGTTTCTCCAAAAAAGGCGCTAATCTCATTCCAAAAGGGGTTATTTTTGGGCAAACCATAAACATGTGTATATCATCTGCATTAACACACATGCATCTGGGGCAAGTATAGATATTCCCTGTGACCTTAGAGAGTTTTGCGGGCGTCCAATACACCCTATACGTGGTGAAAAGATGGTTTCGTTTTAGTGGTGCTGATTTTACTATTTTTCGTAGAATATTATACGACTTGCTCCACATTTGTATCATATCCTGGTTAACAGGCTCCTCGCCCCACAATTTTTCAATTTCGTTCTCCATCTGTCCGCCCGCATCTACAAAGGCCCAATACCAAAATGATGTTTCCTTACTCCACCGATTGGATCTCATCACCTGGTCAAATTTAGGATCTTCCACCTCTGCCCAATCCTGTGTAATCCACCAGGAACTCAGCTGGTAGTATTTAAACCTTGTCAACGAACCCTTGGTACAATTACAAAGTACTTCCCAACTAATCATATTTGTACCATCCTTAAGGTCCGCCCAACACTGAATGCCCCCGTCTCTTAAAGGCTGGCTTAATTGGTCCCTCATGCACTCAGGAGTACCTGGCGAATCCCAAATAGGCGCCCATGATGAAAAATATGGGACTCTTAATGCCTTCCGCACATACATCCATGTGTGCAAAGCAGACTTTAAGATCTTAAGCCTAACTTTTAAAAAAAATTTGGGATCCCCATATTTAAAAAGAAACCCACTTTGACCATATGGCACGTCCACCAATAATGCTGCAAATAAAACCCCGATTGTTGAGTTATTAACTTTGTTGGCCAACATTCGCACGTTCTTAAACTGAAATGCATAACAATATGCTAAAATATCTGGTAACGCAAGACCTCCCATATCCAGTCTCCGACGTAGCTTTTTCCATGAAATCCTGGAACCTTTTGATGACCATATAAAGCTTCCTATCTTCCCTTGAAGTTTTGCTATATCTTTCTTTTGAAAATTCAACGGGATAGAATTAAACAAAAAAATCACTTTTGGTAAAATAATCATTTTAACGAGATTGACCCTCCCATATATATTAAGTGGTAAGTTCGCCCATTTCATGAGTAGACCTGTGACTTCTTGACTGACTTTCCTCCAGTTTACATTAATAATATCCTCAATTTTCTGCGTTATTTGGATGCCAAGGTATCTCATTTGATTTCTCGCCCCCTGGCTTGCCAACCCCTGATTCCAATCCATGAGCTCAGTCTTACTTGGGTTTACTTTGTACCCAGAGATGTAACCGAAGGCTTCTGCCTTCCCCATCAAATTAGGAATTGCTTCTTGCGGGGTACTAGTATAGAGCAACAAATCATCTGCATAGAGCCCTAACTTAACTTCAAAAGTATTAAATTTAAAAGGAAGAATAGTTGTATCTGACCTAATCAAGTTGGCAAAGGGTTCGATATATATATTAAATAGGAGCGGGGAGAGCGGACAACCCTGCCTGGTCCCTCTAAAAATATCAAACCAATCTGACAACCTTCCATTGATCAACACTCTAGCTTTTGGACAGTGATATAGAGTCTGAACCGCATTCACCACATTCTGTGGAAAACCAAAGCCTCGTAAAGCCTCCCATAAATAAGGCCAATGTACCTGGTCGAAGGCTTTAGCTGCATCGACTGCTGCGATAATCAAAGGTATTTTCCAAGCCTCCGCCAGATCTATACTCCCAATATCTGGAAGGTCAACTCATTTAGTTGTCGCCCAGGGATAAAGCCTCTCTGATTAGGGTGTATAATCTCGTGTATTACCTTCGCCACCCTTGCAGCTATGATACCAGAGAAGATCTTATAGTCTATATTTAATAAAGAGATCGGCCTATATGAGTCTATCTTCCTTGGGTCTTTGTTAGGCTTTATAATCATAGTAATTGTGGCTTCTAACCAAGATTTAGGAACCCTTTTTCCACCAAGATATATTTTGTTAAATAGGTTTTGTAACACCGGAATTACAGTATCCAAGATACAAAGAAAAACTTCCACAGGAAGACAATCTGGTCCAGCTGCCTTTCCTTTTACCATCTTACTGCACTGAGCCCTTATCTCCCCCTCCATAATATCCCCTTCCAAGAATTTTGACTGCTCTGGAGATAATCTCGGAAGAATTGTTAGCCCAAGCCACTCCCTTATATCTGTTTGACTAGATGTTATATTTTCTTTATATAGGTCTTCCATAAACCTACATGCCTCCTTGCACATATCTGAGTTAGTAATCAATAGGTCTCCTGATTCCCCACTAATTAGCTCTCGGATGTTATTCCTTGCCCTGTCTGTCTTCGCTTTCCAAGTTTATAGTGATCCACATTTCTCCCCATAGGCAAAATGTTGGAGTTTACTCGTCTTCCACTGATCCATAGATTTTTTATCCAACTTTGCCATAAAATCAGCTTGTAGCCCCTCTAACTCTTTACTTAGGACCCCTACTCTAGTTGGGTCCTCCATAGATGCCCTTTGCAGCTCCTCCTCTTTATTTCTGATATCCTGGATAGCGCTTTCTCTGTCTTTTTTCTCCACCCGATGTTTCCCCACCATGATAGATCTTAAAACTCCCCTTAAATATGCCTTATAGGCATCCCACAACACGTCTTCATCCGCTGAGCCATTGTTATTAACAAAAAAACTCTCAGATTCTACCCTCAAATCTTCCACTACCTTCTCATCTAAAAGTATTGACCTATCCAAGGTCCACCTTTTACACTCCTCTAATTGATTATACCTTAAAGATATCACTACTGCAGAATGATCTGAAAGTATTGCTGGAATATGAGTTGCCTTAATAACATCTCCGCATAACTCCTGGTCCACTAAAAAATAATCTATGCGAGAATGGTGCCTATATTTTTTACTATAAAAAGTAAATTCTCTTCTAGACTTATTCAAAACACGCCAAATATCTACTAAATTAAATTCCTTCATTATACTTGTCAGTCTAGAGAGGGTTTTCGACGGACTAATATACTTAGCTTTCGAAGTCCTATCAAGTATTTTATTCAAAACCAAATTAAAATCTCCACCTATCACAATGGGAGCTGTTGTCTCCATGAGGCAGGACTCTAATTTTTCTAGGGAATCCGGGGTATCATTATTTGGCCCATAGTAAACAGCGCAAACCAAAGGCCTCCCATATACTAAAAAAGTTGCTACCAACCACCTACCCGACTGATCGGACTCATATTTGAGTAATCTTATTTCCTGGTTGGTTTTAACAATAATCGCCACTCCCCTTGTACTCCCTCTTTGGTCGGAACAAACAACCTCTTGTACCCATCTAAACTTTCCGAAACACTGCTTAAACTCTATTCTTTCAAGATGTGTTTCTTGTAATAACAATATTTGGGCGTCGCAGTCCTTACAAAACTCCGCAACCCGAGAAACTTTTTTCCTAGATCTTAATCCATTCACGTTCCAAGAAAATATAGTGATTATTTTTGTATTATCTATAGACATTTACCCCCTTACCACAACAGCCCCATCTAGAGCCTCCAAAAACCAACCAAAAACCGCATCCATGAGGACAAAACTTTTTATTTTTTTTCTCCCACTGCTCCCCACACCCTGTGACCCTTACCCTCCCTCCCCCCCGGGAAACCCCCATTGGCCTCTTGGGTGATTCAATCCGCCCTTCGTGAACCCCCATCTAGAGGGGACAGAGGACTGGGGAGGCAACCACATAACTACTCTTTATGCGCTTTTCCTCATACTCATTACTATATCAACTCAGTTGCCCATCTGTTGTATAAATATGTCAACCTCCTCCGGATCACTAATATTGTGCATTTTATTTCGCCACATTATTCTTAACATAGCTGGGAATTTCAATTGTACCTGGGCTCCCTTTTCCCGGAGAACACTCATCCTTGTGCCTAGCTCCCACTGTCTCTGGGCTGTCCTCTTACTTAAATCCGATCTAATCTGATAGGTGAAGTCTTTATATTTTAAAGAGCCCTCTTTTAGTGCCTTTCCCAGAATAAGCTCTTTGACAGTGAAGCTCAAAATATTAATCAAAATTTTTCTCGGGGCTTTCCTCTCAGGGTTTAACCTAAAGGGGTCCCTATGTGCCCTCTGGATCTCCTTTTCCCACTCAATATCTAATCTATCGGGCAACATTTCTCTCAATAAAGCACAAATAAAGGACTTGACATCCCCTTCTCGACCCCCTCTGGAATTTTTAATAACCTCAAATTATTCTGACGAGATTGTGTCTCCAATCTTTCTATGTCCTCTTGAAGCGTTCTATTCTGTTTTTTCAAATGTTCCATGTCCTTAGAGGTTTCAGAAACGGCCACTGAAAGCACCTTAACTTCCCCTTCCAGTGTGCAAGTTCGTTTCACAATATCGTCAAATTTTTCTTCCAATGCTTCACATTTGTCATGAATTCCCCTTTGATTAGCCTCTGAGATTTCAAACTTATCAAAAATATCCTGTCTTAGTCTCGCAAATAATTTTTCCATGGATTGTTCATCTCCCCCATTTCTTTGGAGTGTTACTTCCCCCTCGCACCTAGCCCCTTGCTCCTCTCTATGTTTTAAATCGTCCAATGCTTGATGCAAGGATTCTGGGTTTATATCCGCGGAAATAGGAGAGGTACAAGGAAAGCCCGGATTATGACTACCGGTAAGACTTCTTACAGGACTAGGACCAGAGCCAAAACTGGAACTAGAACCTGTGTTAGGGCATAAGGTAGACTTGGCAGCCAGACTGGCAGTACCCCCAGTGAGAGCTTTCTCATTCTCAAACTGTGGCCCTTCTCCATTAGATTGTAAACCATCTAAGGCAGAGAATCTATTTTCCACCGGGAGAGGGGTAGATTTTGTTTGCAATATTTGCGTAGGGGCCTGCACCACCTTACTTTGTAGACCTGTCACATGCTCCATAATCTTAAAATATGACTTCAAGGAGGGAGATGGTCTTACCACAGCTCGCGCCTCCTTCTGTCCACACCTCCGTGGTTTACTGGCACTTCTCAAAACCTTCTTTTTTGGAGAGACTGGGACCACCGATATATCTTCCCTAGGCGACTGTTCCCAAATCACCCCACCTCTCCCCCCTCTGGATTTCTTCCTCCCGTCTAAAAGAGATCTCAGCTGATATCTGCTCCTTACTCTGACCTCCTGACCTACTGTAGGGCTTAGCACCAGACTCTGCTCACTTGGGGGGGCTTCCTGCGTTAATGGAATAGAGTTTGTTTTTTCTCTTAAACTCTCTTTCGTCTCCAGAAAGTCACTGTTACCTCTACACCCTCGTCCAGAATCGTAACCTAGATCCGACACCATAGGGGGAGAATCTTCCATCAGCTGCTGTACATTCAGGGCCTCCCCCAATTCCCCCAATTCCTGTCTCGGCACCAATAGGTTAACTGCCCTCCTGGTTCTGCTCACCGCCACCTGCCTCCAACAGGATATTCCTCTCGTACCTTCGTTATGCCAATTCAGAGAAAAAAACTTAGCTTTGTCTCTGGCTTGATTTTCTCCTGTTTCACCGCCGCTTTTCTCAAAATGCTGTTCTCGGTGTAGCCTGCACCACAAGCTCGCCGCTCTGCCACTGCTGACCCGGAAGCCGACCGTCAAGGTCACCGCCCTAGTCTTCCGCAGCACCCGGGCAGCTCTACACCAAGCTCCACATCCCGTCGTCACCGCAGCACTCATGGACACGAATCGACACGATAAACAGAAAAAAGGAGAAAGATTATCATGGTTCTGTGGCAGGTCTGTAATTCGGTATCATTACGTTTAAAAATTGCCGTACGTTTCTCGTAAACTCATGTTCAGAGCACGATTGCCTCCTCACTCTCTCCCCTCAGCCCAGGACGCTCCCGCGACCGGCGTCAGCCCGCCGCCATGTTTCCCCCTCCCTCAGTAATTGTCCCCTTCCAAGATCTCTGGGTGAGATATGAGATTCATGAGGGTCAATTTTGGACCTACAACACCTTGGTGGTAGCCATTGGGGCTGAATGGGGACCAGACCGTGCTGAGCCACCTACGTTCTCGGTCTTACAGACATTGTTATGGCATGGCTCTGGCTGCCATGCGATTTCACTGCTTTACTGTGGATTGTTGGACCCATGGATGCACACCCTCAAGGCTTTAAGAGACAAATGGGCTCAATCTATGGGCTGGGAATTGATAAACAAGCAGTGGACACAAGTGTTAGACCAAGTGTGGGGTGTCTTTAGCAATTCCTGCCTGAAATACACTCAATTTAATTATGTCCACCAGACCTACCTTACCCCGGTGTGCCTTCACCATCATTTTCTGGGAGTCTCCTTGAGATGCCCTTGCTGCCTCTGCACAGAGACTGATTTTTATCATATGGTTTGCGAGTGCCCAGTGATTGCCCACTTCTGGGGGGAGGCCATTCAGGTTTTGTCCTAGGTTATGAGCCAACCACTGCAGTCTGACCTGCTTCACTGTTTGCTAGGATTGGCCACCCGAAAACATAAAAATAAGTATGTTGTTAGATTCCTAGACTTGCCATTTGTCCTCCTGAAGCGCTGTATCGTCATGACTTGGAAATCGGCTGTAGTGCCATTGCTATCACTCTGGCTGAAGAATCTCCTTAAATGGGCATTGGCCAAGATAGCGACATGGAGATCATTGCCATTGACGTGGGGAGTGATGCCCTTGTTGGATGCCTGGGACAGATATATGGTTGAGGTGCTCACCAAAACGGACAAGTGACCTCCCTGAGGTGGTGGGGCTTTACCTTTCAGCGACTGCCCTGGGGTAGCGGCCTGTTGGCATGTTGGGTGTGTCCTGGAGGTTTTCTCATCTGCAGTCCTCTGGCCCGGTGGGGCCTTCTACCTCCGTCGTCTTCCATATATGTGTTCGACAATGCTGGCCTGGGTGGCTGCCTACCTCTGCAGCAACCTCTCCCTACCGGAAATTGGAACACTGCCTGATCGTATAGTCAGCCGCTTCCTGCCTCACCACCTGCTATATGACTCAATGTTATACTTGCACCTGGTATCTCGTGAGGGTGCCATCGACTTCACAGACATTGACTATTTTCTCTAGTTTATAGTTATTGTTGCTCCGATATAGCTCCTTCCTGGGACTGAGAATCGGCTCTAGTAGACACCATACACTTCTGTGCCCCCCGTATATGGAAGTCATTTACAGGGCCACGGACTGTCAACATTGTTTATTGATTGGGGATGTTGTTCTGCTGAATCTCTCGTTATTGCATGCTTACTGCCACTATCCCAATAATGTACAATTGTGTACCTGTATAGATGGCTACTGGTAGACTGTCAAAGTGCTCTCCGAGTTGTATATATGTTTAAGCTGAAGACCGGTGTTTTAATGGTGTCCTTGCTGTTTACTTTTGTATTCAATGTCTTTACAAAATAAAAACAATAAAGGGCTACTAGGGAAAAAAAAGAAGTTTGTGAAAAAATGGAGCCACACTGTACAATTTAATGTCCATATTTAGTCAGAAATGTCACTCAAACAAGGCTATGTGTGGGAAAACTGTAGGATTCTCTGCCAAATCTACATATGCCTTCTGAATGAAACATAATGCAACATTTTAAGATCTATAGAAAGTATTGACAGATACGGACCCAGAGGATCAAAAGGAACTTTAGGGTATCTATTCCTTCACCAAATTTAATATTACACTTCAGTTGTTTGTTTCATTGCAGCTTTGTATTTTATGTTCACAGTGTTATTTACACGAGTGCTCCAATTATTTGAAAGTCCATTATTATTTTTCCACTACATTAGTTTCAAGAATCCCCCAATGTTTCTGTGAAGAACATCTAGATGTTATTCCTAGGCCTCCTAACCACTAACCTCATCCCAGAAATTTTGGTCTAAGTCGTACCCCCACTGTAAGGTGGGTACCACTGGCCTCAGTAATGAAGCAAAGCGCCAAAACATCAGAGGAAAACTTACAAGCTGGTGCTCTAACCCAGGAGCTGTTCTTCTTTCATCCAAGAAGCAACTTGAAGCAACATGAGACGCTGCGCTGTACAAGCTGCTCATTTATCCATTCTTTCAGATTATGTGTTTTCCCTACTACAATTTTACAAATCTGCCATCTGGATTAGAAATCTTTGGACACACGTATGTGTGCATTTATATATATATATGTATATATATACATATATATCGATATATATAAATATATATCCATAGATATATGTATATATCCATACATATATATTATCTACTGTCAGTCGCCAGTAGGTAGCTATAGTTAGGACCTAGTTTACGTAGATTTTTTGTTTTGCTAATAACTTTGGCGCCGTTTGATGAATCGCCATGAAATATTCAAAACAAGTTTGACACTCACTTCAGCTGCTGCCTTGAAAGTTTTGGGTTGATCTGTCAAGCGGGGGCTGAGAAAAAGTGGGGGTCACAAACCGAGTTTTCCCAATGCAATTTACCATAGGGATTTTAGACAAGACTACAGCCTGAACCGCTGAACAGAATTACACCAGGAGCCCCGACAGGGGCAAAAAACTTTTTTTTTGTTCAATTTTGCTGCAAATTTGCAGAGGATCCGGGAATACACAGCTAAATTGACAAAAAAAAGCAAGCAAAGTTTCCCACGCTTGCTTTTTTCCAGGTTCGGGGGGGGGGATAAGTTTCATATTAAGGGGGAGAGGGTGAGCAGCCCCCTCCTGGGCCATTTTAAAGCTCCTGCCAAGCGAGAGGAAACACTAAGTCCACTCCCAGTGGGCGGGAGCACGTAAAATGCTCCCACCCACCAGGAGTGGACTTTTCATCTGTTTTTCATCTGGTTCCAGGAAAATGCCGTCTCCTGCTGGAGGGCGAGGAGTCAGCTGAGGCCATGGGGGCATTGGGGCTCCCCCCGTGGCCTCGATCAAAAAGAAAGTGGGTGCTCCCCTTGGGCTCCAAGGCACCCACCCGTTACTGGACAGGCCCCAGGGGATGGGGTCCCTGAGGCCAATATTGGCCCAGGGAGGGGAGCTGCGTGCCCACCCTCCCAATTGGTATTGTGGCCCGGCCCTGGGAGATGGGGTCCCCAGGGCCAAAATCGGCCTGGGGTTGGGGGCCATGCTGCCCCCCTCCCAAATCATTAATTGCATTGGCCCCGGGGTTGGGGTCCCCGGGCCAATATTGACCCAGGGAGGGGGGCTGCATGCCTCCCTCCCATTTGGCATTGTGACCCGGCCCTGGGAGATGGGGTCCTCGGGCCAAAATAGGCCCAGGGAGGGATGCCATTTGGCCCCCTTCCCAATTATTAATGACATTGGCCCCTGGGGATGGGGTCCACTGTGCCACTATTGGCCATGGGAAGGGGGCTGCGTGCCCCCCTGCCTCATCAGAAAATGGCCGGGCCCCGGGAGATGTGGTCCCCAGGACCCAAATTGGCCTGAGGGGGCCACAAGGCACCCCTTCCAAGTAATAAAAGACAAGGCCTCAGAGAATGGAGTCAGCAGGCGAATATTGGCCCAGGTAGGGGTGCTGCATGCTCCCCTCCCACTTATAAACATGTCTGGATTCCAGGAGATCGGGTCCCTGTGGCCAGAAATCGGCCCGGGGAGGGGTGCTCTGAGACCCCCTCACCATTTAAATTAAGGCCGGGCCCTGGGAGATGGGGTCCCTGGAGCTGAAATACCACCCAGGGAGGGGGCCACATACGCCCCTCCCCCCCAAAAAATGTGGTAGGCACCGGAGGATGGGGGACGAAGGCTGTGCACGGCGTGAGATTGGCTGCCTGTGGGGTTGGCCGCATTTACCTGGCCAACCCTAAGTTGCATAAAAAAAAATTGTAGAAAATCAATGAAAAAAACAAAGATTACAGGGAGGTTATAGTTAGGTTCAGAATTTACATACACAAAACCATAGAAATTCAGTAGCTATAGTTAGAGGTATCTCAAGAAACTATAACTCGTGCCCTAAGGTAACTATAACTTGAGTTTTGCCATGCACTGCTAATTACCCCACATACTACATCACTCACGGCATCTTCTATGACATCATTGATAATATCACCGCAACATTTGCTGTAAAATTATTGATGAGAAAACTGTGCACTACGGGGGCGCAATTTATAGTTACCTTAGGCCACGAGTTATAGTTTCTTGAGGTAACTGTAACCATAACTGCTGAATTTCTATGATGATTTTGTGTGCGTATATTCTGAACCTAACTATAACGTCCCTGTAACCTTTGTTTTTTTTAGTGAATATATATATATATATATTACCTACTGGCAGTTGCCAGAAGGTAATTATAGTTAGGACCTAGTTTCCATAGGAAGAGCATTTTTTGTTTTGCCTATAACTTTGGCGCTGCTATACGAATCTTCACAAAATTTTCAAAACCTTTGTTTTAGTTGGTTCAGCTGGTTTGTTGAAAGTTTCAGGGTGATCTGTCAAGCAGGGGCCGAGAAAAAAGGGGGTACCAAAACACATTTTCCCCATGCATTTTCCCATAGGGATTTTAAACACGACTACAGCCCGAACCACTGAACAGAATTACACCAGATTTGGCAGAAAGCTAGATGTTGGTCCAGATTTGTGCCTTTTGTGATTTGGTGTAAATCGGTTCAGTAGTTTTTAAGATATTTAAGCTTAAAGCCAAGTCCCACAACAAATGTAAAAAATAAAGAAAAGGGGGCAGGGTAGGACTACCCTGACCCCCCAGATATGGTGGGGGGTTCCACAACGACCCCACCAGGGGTTAAATGCATTTTTTTTAATTCAATTTTACCGCAAAGGCGCAGCTGGATCCGCAGCAAAACTGAAATAAAAAAGACGTGTGGGCTCCCGGCGCATCTTTTTCAGGAAGCCCTTGGGTGGGACAAATCTCAGGGGCAGTGGTTTTCCCGCACCTCGGGGACCGCCACCTCCCCGGGGCAAACAATAGTAAAATTATGCGGGGGCCCTGGGGACGCCACCTCCCTGGGGCTATTTATTAAATTAGTGCGGGGGAGGCCCGTGTGGCCCACCTCCTCTGGGCTCTTTAATTTTCAAATAGGGGGCCTCATGGACCCCCCAGGCCCTGGGGACTACAACCCCCAGGGGCCAAAATAATTTTTTTTAAATGGGAGGGGGACCACGTGGCACCGCCACCTCCCCGGGGCAGGCCCTAAAATAAGAAAGGAGCTTCCGCAGTCATACATGGCCCTGGGGTCTGCCACCCCCCCCCCCGGGCCAGCTCCTGCTATGTCCCGGGGTACCCACCCCGGGACATAGCTGGTTGCTATGGCTTGGCAGGAGCTTTACCGCTCCCGTCAAGCCATAGCAAACTGTGCTCCGCTTCTAGCAAGCGAGAGCATAAAAATGCTCTCACTTGCTAGAAGCGGAGCATAATTGCTGTTACAGAGAGGGAGCTGCATTTTAGCAACTCCCTCTCTGTAAAAGCAATGCCGGCTTCCGCAGGAGGCGAGGAGGCGAGGAGCCTGCAGGGACCACGGGGGCCCCGAGGGTTCCCCTGCGGTTCCCAACAGAGTGGGTGCCCCGGGTGTGACAGGGTACCCACAATAGAGGCTGGGCCACGGGCCGATGGGGTCCCTGGGGCCCAATGAGTGGGCCATAAGGCACCCCTCCTTTATGTTAAAAAGGCCAGGAAATCAGCCCGAGGAGGGGGGCTGCGCAGCCCTCTTCCCCTTTGCAGAAAGGCCTGGCCCCGGAAGATGGGGTCCCCAGGGTCGAAATCACCCTGGGGAAGGGGGGACACACAGCCCCCTTTCCCTAAAAATAAAAAAATACATTTTCTTTTTTTAAACGGGTCGACGAGTCTCCGGAGGCCCTGCCCACTTTAACCACCACTCTGCAAATGCGCCTCCTGGCACACTACTAGTTGGAGGATGATGTCCCCTTGGATGCTGAGGGTCCTTGGGGGCCAACAAGCCCTCCTGTTGCTTCCAGTATGTCCCAAACAGTGGGATTTCAGAGAGGTCATCGGAGGCCACGCCCCCTTTCTCCACCACTCTGCAAATGCGCCTCCTGGCACACTACTGGTTGGGAGATGAAGTCCCCTTGGCTGCTGAGGGTCCTTGGGGACCAACAAGCCCTCCTGTTACCACCAGTCAGTCCCAAACAGAGGGATTGCTAAGAGGTCATTAGAGGCCCGCCCCCTTTCTCCACCACTCTGCAAACGCACCTTCTGACTCATTACTGGCTGGGGGATGAAGTCCCCTTGGCTGCTGAGGGTCCTAGGGGGCTAACACATCCTCTTTTTACCTCCAGTAAGTCCCATACAGCGGGATTGCTGAAAGGTGTTCGGAGGCCATGCCACCTTTCTCCACCACTCTGCAAACACACCTCCTAGCACACTACTAGTTAGGGGATGAAGTCCTCTTGGATGCTGAGGGTCCTTGGGGGACAGCTTATGACCTCACATATTACATCACTCATGACATTGTCAGTGACATCACTGATGCCACAACCGACGACATCAGATCCATCCTCGACCGTGGCGAGACAGTAGCCCGACTCCTCCTCGACCTCTCAGCAGCCTTTGACACCGTATCCCACCCCACCCTCATCATCAGACTCCACTACATCGGCATCTGAGGAAACGCCTTTAGTGGATCTCCTCCTTCCTCTCAGGACGCACACAAAGAATCCACCCTCCTCCATTCACATCCGAACCCAAAAGCATAATCTGCGGAGTCCCACAAGGATCGTCCCTCAGCCCCACCCTCTTTAACGTCTACATGACTCCTTTGGCCAACATCATCCGCACCCATGGACTCAGCATCACCTCATATGTAGACGACACCCAACTCATCCTCTCCCTCATGGAAGACACCGAAGCCACCAGATGCAACTTCCAGAACTGTGTGCGAAACTGGCCCTAAGGCCTTGAGGGTAGAGAGGTACTTCCACACCAGGGAAGGGGGAAGGGATACGTCCTCCCAAGCAATATCCACAATCAAAAAGTATCCAACCCAACCAAAGGTAATAGAGTATAATGAGTAAGCTCGATTCTCAGTATGAGGAGTGATGACTTGCTACTACCACTATTGGGAGCAAAACCTCTTTGTTAAATTACCCTCACACACTCTAGTAGTGTCATGCTTCATCATCGGGTCACCCTGGCTCCTAAAGGTCAGGGTGGGCTCAACCGTTTTCCAGGGAGCTCTTGTGAGAGAAGGCATGGGGTGTTAAAGATTAAAAAACCACCATCTACTCCAGGTATCCCTTTAATATGGAGAGATAGCAGTTATTAAAAAGAGAAGATAGGGTATTCCCAGGATACAATGGTCCTATGACCCTATATATGCCAACATCTCTCCATATTAAAGGGATACCTGGAGTATATGGTGGTTTTTTAATCTTTAACCCCCCTGGCCTACTGAGAATCGAGCCTACTCATTATACTCTATTACCTTTGGTTGGGTTGGATACTTTTTGATTGTGACAACTTCCAGAACGCCATAACCAATATCACCGACTGGATGAGTTTCAACTGCCTGAAATTAAACACAGACAAGACAGAAGTTCTCATCTTCAGAAGGAACACCTCCCCATAGGACGACGCATGGTGGCCCACTGCACTCAGACTCTCACCCACCCCCACAAACCACGACCGCAACTTCGGCATCATTCTGGACAGCGATCTCTCCATGAAGTGCCAGGTCAATGCAGTAGCCTCCTCCTGCTTCCACACCCTCTGCATGCTTCACAAGATCTTCAGGTGGATCACCGTCAGCACCAGGAAAACCGTGACTCAAGCCCTCGTCACCAGCCGACTGGACTATGGGAGCGCACTATACAGCGTAACTGCCACCCATCTCCTCAAACGACTGCAGATAATACAGAACACCGCAGTCAGGCTCATCCTCGACCTCCCCAAATGGACCACCATCCCCCCCACTTCAGAAGGCTCCACTGGCTCCCTGTCCCGAAGAGATGCAAGTTGACCCTCGCCTACAAGGCCCTCCACAATGTCGGACCTGCCTACATCAACCACTGCTTGACCTTCCACCAACTGACCAAACAACTCACATCAGGTGAAGTCACAGTGAAGATCGTTCTTTCTCCTACCTCACTGCCAAGTCCTGGAACGACCTTCAACTCCACCTCCGAACCTCCCCTTCACTCGACGACTTCAGGAAGGGACTCAAGACTTAGCTCTTCGACTGAGGCTCACCGTACCCCAGTGCCTGGATACCCCCCGGGTTGCTAAGTCACGCCATATAAATACTGATTGATTGATTTTAATAATATTGTACTGTAATGCTATTTGTACAGTGCTTTCTATAACTTTTGAAAGGCTTAAACCCCTTCAATTGTTGAATAAGCAGCTACTACTCATTTATACAGCCTGGAGCAGCCACTGAAGTTCTCCGAATTTCCTCGAGTTCATTGATGCCCTTTTGATGCAAGATTGAAAGAGTGTTGGTTGCATTTAGACCTGTATGAAAAATATTGGGTGCAGTGGATGCTGTTCGTGGGTAACTTCAGTGAGCTTCCTGGCACATCAGAATAAGTGTTGTGGAGTAACGTAAGGATAATACCCCCAGATCTTCACATCAGCATCTTTGCCCCATCTCCAGCAGCTATCCTGAGTTCATTACCTTAGTATTGACTGCTTGTTGCTCATATTCAACTGTTAGTAGCTCTATGTCTACCCCTTCGCACCAGCACTTTGGCTGTTCCTAACCTTGGCAATGGCTTCCCCAGAGGACCAACTGTTTGTAAATCGCTCCTAAGTACAGCATGCAGATGGTTCCTTCCAGCAGCTCAGGACTGCCCCTTCACATTCAGAGAACAAAGCCATTCACCTCAGCCATTCATCGCCCCTCAACTGCGCACTGTGGCAAAAACAGCAAGCTATCACCCCCAGAACAATGTCTCTCAAATTACCCGTTTGTTCCTGCATTCCGGATGTGAAACACCACCAAATAAGCAGTGAGTGGACCACAAATCAGCAGACTATACCACCAAACAAGAATATAATGGCTAGAAAACTGACAGTTCCTGTGGCTGATATCAACCGCTCAGGTTGACGGCACCATCAACACTTACCTGCAGATTAGTCTTCAGCAAAGTAAGATCAGGGGAACTGGTCCTTCCAATTTATTGCTGAAAATCTGCCTACAAGGATTTCAAATAAGGATGAATCTAATTTTGCTTCATTTCAACGTAGAAAAAAAGAAGGTTCTGCTTTTTAACGTTTTTTATTTCCTGAAACTTGTAATATCTTAGTTCCAGTGCTTGGGAGCTGCTCACAGCCAGCTGAGTTTGTCAGAGGCCAGGGCTTTACTGTTGACTCGAATGTGACCCAGGTGCTTCAGGTGAGCTCCACAGCCGATTCCTGTTTCTATCACCTAAAACCCTTGAGAAAAGACAAGCTTGCTTCTACTTTCCCTACATTAAATGTAGTCAATGCTGCTTTTGATTATTACTCCTTGGAGTCATTCCTGTAAACCCAAAGTAAGGACACTTCTGAGCATAGATACTCCTATACAGCAAAGTGACATACTCTTTAAACATGCAAATGATATTTTAACATAACTCAGTCATTATGGATTGCTGTGTCACCTTCCCTGCTACAGGGCTTGTTCCCTGTATGTTATGAAAATAAAATCACTAGCAAGTTCCAAAAATGTTAATGACAACGTTGTGTAAAGGATTATGTGGATTGCAAGTTGTAGTTTGGCTTTTGCTCATAACCGTGCTGGGGTGGTGGTAGCCACAGGTTTGGTTGTGGCAGTTGGCCCTTCCCAAAGTTGCCAGTTCTTTTTACTCCCTCTTACGTTTGCTGGGGCAGGCAGCTCATGTCTACAATGCCTAACGCCCCTTCCACTTAATACTTTTGGCCAGTGGTGGCTGGTGACATTTGAAAGTGGTGCGGCGTAAAATTATTGGCATACTGCACTGCAGTGAGCGAGCGTAGCGAGCGAGCCCGAACAACCTAAGGGGGGATCGGGGGGTTCTCCCCCCGAGAACATTTTGAAAAAAGAGTGGACAAATGGTGCATTTTCAAGCAAATTTGAGAAAGCAGGAAGGTTAATAAAGCAATTGTGAAAGTGCAGTTATTACATTAATAAAGAGATGTCATATAACATAGGTAGCTGCTTATTCAAGCTTTCTTTCACCCCATAGTCCAGCAGGGTCTTGATACAAGACAGATAAGAGAAAAAGCAGTGTGGTCCTCGACCAGGAAGACACTCATATTTCGTTGGTAAGAAGTCAAAGGATTGGTCAAATTGAAAACCTGAAATGCAATATGCAATCAAACAATTTGCAAGTACATCTCATCTATGTTCAACAAGCCATGTTTTACCCATGATTGGAATTGTGAATCACCAAATAAACTGAGCCACTGCAATCAAAAGCAGAGGGCCTCCTCAAAAAGTATGCCCTTAAGAGAGTTCTCTCATCTCATGTCCTCTCTATATTTTCTCTGGAAGTTGAAAACTCATCACATTCTACTGCACAAACCTGAACCCTTCTGCATATTCCAACACCAGAACTCATTCTTGGCCATTTAGTTTGGAGCCATTCATACCAGGAATACAGAAAATACCTTTAAATAGAGTAGAAGGTTTATGAATACAAGCACTTAGCAATTGTACATATACTATGAATGAGAGCCAAAGGAAAGAAAAAGGAATAAAGAAGGGAGCAACACTCAAACACAACTCATGCTCCGGAACGCCATAAAATTCTCTATGTGGCAAGTTCATCACCTATAGCAGAACACAGTACATTTAATGTCTCCCTCAGTTTAGCATATTAAACAATAGCAAGTGGTAATTCTTGTGATATGTACTCATCACTGTAGACTATTGTAGACTAGAGGTGGAGCTTTACTCTCAACATGAGTACTTGAGTAATGAAGCAAAGGACATTTGGCGGTAATGAATCAGCAGGACTTCTTAAACTTGTCGATGAGGAATGAGGTTGTAGAGGGGAAAGGCAAGAAGCAAGGTCACTGAGAGCATCCAAACACAACAAACATGTGCATGGCGGGAAGCTGAGTGCCAACTGGTATGTTAGCAAAGGAGCCCAACAAGATGCATGATTTCCAGGTAAGGAGGAGCTGGCTTGAACTGATTATATACTGTCTCAGCTGGGGCTTAAACCGAAAGTAATGTGTCACATGCCTCCACCATCATGGATAGGGAAAATCTCCAAACCGTGAAGAACACCAATTATATATAGGTTTTAATAAAGTAATAAAGAGTGAGGATGGATTCCATAGTCTCACGGTATTTGATTCATGCCACGTGTACTTCAGGCTAAAATATTTTTGGGTGATTATTGGTGTCATGAATTCTAGCACAGCGGTGTGGGTGATCTCCAAGACGGGCAATAGGGCAATAGATTGGTAGGAATGGGGATACACCTTTGTCCAGATAGTGTTAATGTGTAAAAATTAAAACACAATGAGGTAATATCACAAGATATGCTGCAGTATGCTGCACAATTTGCCTTTTCTTGCTACATAATTTACAAAACCCTGCCACTTAATTCCAGAGGCTCTGACAATAACATACTCAAAATAACATAACACCACAAATAAAACATAAGATGGCACATCACAACATATCAGGCAAAACAAAATGCAACGCAATTAAAAAATGCAACAAAATAAATTTACATTTCAATAATGCAGCACAAATACTCAGCAGCACAGAAAATACAACAGAACACATCACCAGCACAACAAAATGACACATGCAAAATGTGCACATTCTTGTCCCCATTTCCACCTCCAGAATCCTATTTTCAAAATACGATGGTAAGAAGGTTTTTAGAGCAAGCACTAGCTTAATAGCACCAGTCAAAACTGTTTTGTGATCTGTCCTGAGACTTCTAAACCCTCAGAACAAATGTTTCCATGCTAGTGCTTCATTTGGAAAAGAATGAGTGCAGGTGCCTGAAGCTCAGCTCAGAAGCCCATGGCTGACGCTATGAACGTCACGTGCCGAATGCATGATCTTGAATCCACTTGATGGCTCTTTAACCCGCAACCGGACATACCATGCTCTTTATCGCTTGCAGGTTCATACTTTCTCTCTTTGTAATGATTTTTGCACCTTTCTCTCCATTCTTCTTGTCCCTGTGTTTATTTTTTTAATCTCTTGCTCTTGGTCAATGTCTGATGAGGAAAAATATTTGCTGGTCCCCAAAAATGAGTGCCGATTGGCACCATCGGAAACTCACCGGCTCAAACAAAGCACTGGCACATGCTTGTTGTACTGAAGAATGGTTTTTGTTCCAATAGATGGAACCAGAAACAATATCCTGATATCGGTTTACAATGTGGCTGTGTGATGTACACACAAGTTACTGACAGCACATCTGTAAGGAAGTACCATCAACTGCAGCACAGACAAACTCACATACACACATATTTTAAAAAAGTAAACTGCGGATGTCCCTTTATGTACAACAAAACGCATCATCACACAAACATAATATCATTGGGCCCATGGCGAGTCACAAAACTGAAGAACTGCAGAGGAGATACTCGAGTGCAAAGATGCGCACACTAACGCTACTCTTTAGAAACTATAATGGTCAGCGGTGTATGCGGAAGAGAGAATTACAATGGCTGAAGGACACGTGTACAAACCAACAACTGTAACCCTTCAGACACAAATGAGAATCTCCATCCCATCTAAACTCTCAGCATTGACTCGCCGGATTAGCCACCAAAGTGCAACATACACATTGTCTGATGTACAAAACAAATTAAGAGATACATTCACAAAGGAAATTAAACGGATGGAAAAGTTGCCAACCTTGGCTGTGGACACACAAACCACAAGGAGATGAGGGAATGCAAAGTGACCAAGCCCCTGTATCAGTTGGGATCCGTAGCCTAAAGCGGTATCACTGTCCACTGCAGGTGCCCATCGGAGATGTATTTTACACCACAAGCACGCATGCGCCCTGCTCTGCTGCACCGGATCTCCCTGCAGCTACTCGCAGAAGGGTGCAACCACACACTGCCCCCATCTGCAGGAACATCCCTACCCCCGTCTCCACGTGCCGCCAGCCCTTCTGCAGTGAACCCTATGCCATCAGTTGGCCTGCCTTTCCATGCAACCTCTATCCATGGCACGTGCGACGTCACGCCTGCACTGGGGCCGCACATGTTGTGTGTAATGTGGCTCACTGTGCGTCAGCCCTGGCTGCACTCTACTGAGTGTGTGTTCTTTTCACAGAAGGATAGTGAGCCGTTTTACACAATATGCCCCCAGATTGTTAAATATCGAAACATGAACGAAGACTATTCTCTAGGTATCACGCAGTGCCACCACCCTGTCTTTGTACAGCTGTTCTCACACTTAAAGTGTCTGCCACGCAACCGTGTTTGGCTTGCCGAAACCAAACCAAACAGTTTAGCAGCAGGGACCGAGCCCACCCAATAGCTGTCCCCCCGTCTTTTATGTTTATTGATCGCATACAATGTGTTAGGTACCAGACGCGGCTTGCGGGGGGGGGCTTGCGGGGGGGTTGTGCCGGGGGCCCGGGGGATTTTTGAAATAAAAAAAGAAAATCCTACCTTAGGAGGTCCGCCGTCCGCGCCGCCTCGGGTCCGACTCCGTTTGGCCCTACAGCCCCTCTCAGCCAATCCTGGCGCTGCTGGCAGCGCCAGGATTGGCCTAGGGCACGGTTACCTCTCACCCGCCTGCCCATTAGGAGACCGAGGTTTGAGTCTTTGCTCAACCCTCGCTCTCCTAATGGGCATGCGCAAGCCAGTGCACACACAAGTGCGCATGACTGGGCACGGCGCGAAAATTCGGTGCCCTTCCCCACTCATGCGCACTTGTGCTGCAGTGCTGCCTGCTGCCCCTGGTCCCTCTGACAATCATGTCAGTCAACCTGACGCAGGACCGCCCACCCCTTCAGACTCTGAAGGGGGTGGGCGGTCCGACGTCATGCTGACTGACATGATTGTCAGTTCTCCCTCGGCGTCTTTGAACTTAAGTAAACTGATTCAGTTTACTTAGGTTCAAAGACGCCGAGGGAGCTGCGGGCGGGGGGGCTACGCCCCAATGGATGCACCGCCCCTGCTTTTGGCATCCCTTTAAATCCATGTCATAATTGATGAGAAGTGGGTTAGTGGGTTAAATTGCTCACCTGGGAAACCAAGACCTGGATTCTAATTCTAGTTGAATATGTGTTGAAAAGAGGTTTCTTCCTTAAAGATGAGAAGAGGCCTTGAAGTCTTGAGAAAGGAGTTTATTAGGTTGTAGTTAGGAAGGACAGCTCAGCCACCCAACTGGCTCTGCCCACAGATACCGTTCAAGTCCAAGAACATTCTACAGCCAGCCAAGAGCTGGCAAGCATTCTAGAACTTGCACATATGATGTAATGATGATGCAAAGCAGAAGCACATTACCACACATCTCCCTCACTAATACAAAATCATAAGTAACAACATTTAAGAACAAACCTAAAAGAAAACATGAAACAATTGCTTGTCAGACAACAAATGTTAATAGGACCAAAGTAAAAGAGGAGGTGCAGGTTTACACAGCATAGTCTTCCAAGTATAGGGGAGCGCGGGTTTCTCTCCTCGGTTTTCTCAGGGAAACAACATCACGCTTGTTTCCATCATCATCTCTACTCTCATCAACACTCTGGTGACTCCCCAACCTTCTCCCCCTGCACACAGCAACTCTGCGAGATTCCACACCCTATGGTCGGATGTTTTGATGGCCTTGTCAAAAATCTTAATAACCCTCAAGGGTTTAGAAAACTTAGATCCAGTAACTCACCATCCAGGTTTTTTATTCACCACAAAGTCCCCCACAACAACCTCCGTGTTTTTGACGGCATGCCTCAAGTCATAATGCATTTTACTATACTTGCACTTCTCATCTTCCCTTCTTTTCCAATCTTGCGTGTCAGTGTCGACACTTTTATCGGAGAGGAATTTATTTACCCACGGAGGTTCCAAGAACGTATCAGGATGCCTTCCATGAAACAGGAAAAACTGAGATTTTCCTGTATTCATGTGAGGTGAGAATCTGTACTCCCCGACCCTCTTGGAAACCTCCTCCTTCCAATTGAGACAGTTACTCTTTGCCAATGAAATAGTTTCTTTTAGGACCCTGTTGAACCTTTCCACAGTTCCATTGGACTCGGGATGATAGAGGGCACATCTTTTATGAAGAACCCCACACCCCAGGAGAAAATCCTCCATCTCCTTAGAGACAAGCTGTTCGCCATTGTCAGTCATCAGTGTTTCTGGCAACCCTTCTCTTGTGAATAACACTTTAAGGAAGTTAATTACAGTTTTTGTGTCAACACCCCTAAAGAAACTGATTTCAGGCCACCTGGAGAAAAGATCCATCACAACAATGACATAAGTGTCCTGGCCATCACGATGTACAGGACCCAGAATGTCCAAAGCGATGTCCTTCCAGGGACCACTCGGCTGTGTCCTAGTTACCATGGGCTGAGTCCTAGTTTTCTTGCTCTTTTCACTCAGAGAGCATTGTACACAGTCTCTCGCCAACCATTCGTCCTGGAGGTCCATTCCAGGCCACCAGTAAGTGGAGCGTAATCTCTCCTTAGTTTTAGAAATACCTAAATGGGATTTGTGTGCCAGGTCCAGCAGCTCCTTGCACAACGTAACCGGAGGAACTAGCCTATGACCTCTCCACAACATGCCCTCACTGGAGGATAACTGGTCCCTCACACACTAAAAATCTTTATAGCATGCACCTCCTTGTTCCTTATGTCGCCAACCAGCATAGATAAGCTTCATAACGCCTTGAAGGACCTCATCCTCATGACAAGCTTCACACCATTGTTCCTGTGAAATGATTTTGTAGTCAATCTTGCAAACAAAATCAGTAAATTTGTTGAATGCTGGATCACTCTGGGATTCTAAGTTGGCCACAGGGACCAACCTAGATAGTGTGTCAGCCTCAATATTCTCAGAACCAGGAATATATTTCACACAAACGTTATATCCTTGCAGACTGACAACCCACTTAGATATCCTGGGAGAGATGAAATCAATGCCCTTACTGGTAAAAACCTCACACAAAGGCTTGTGATACATCTTAATCATGAAGGAAGTGCCCCACAAAAACTTCTTTAATTTCTTGATGGCCCAATGGACCGCAAGGGCCTCCCTTTCAATGACTGAGTACCTACACTCAGCCCCTTTGAGACTCCTGGAAATAAACATAATGGTGCCATCAGTACCAGAACCACCTTGATACAAAACAGCACCAAGACCCTTAAGGCTTGCATCGGTGGAGATGACAGAGGGTTTGCTGGGATCAAAATTGCAAAGTTTGGGTGCCTGATAGAGTTTGGTCTAGATCCCCCGGAATTCTCCTTCACACTCCTCACTCCACTCAAAATTAACCCCCTTTTTAAATAAATTCCTCATGTTAAAAGAGACCTCAGCAAAAATATTTATGAAATTATTAGAATACTCTGCCATCCCAAGAAAACGCATAAGTTCTTCTTTGGATGAAGGAGAAGCCAAATTCTTAATGGTGTCAACCAATTCTGCCTTGGGAACCACACCATCAGCAGTTATGGAATGTCCTAGGTAATCTATTTCACTGAGACCAAACTTTCATTTTTCCAACTTGATAGTGAGATGGTGTGCACTAAGCCTGTCCAGAACCTGCCTGACCCTACTACTCTGTTCAGTCTCATCACATCCATAAACAAGTATGTCGTCCTGATATACACAGACACCTGGCACATTGTATAAAACCTTCTCCATGGCACACTGAAAAACTGAGGCAGCCGACACAAGCCCAAAAGGTAACCTAACGTATCTAAAGGTACCAACAGGTGTAACAAATGCAGTGAGATCTTTAGATGGCTCATCCAACAAAATTTGGTGGCATGCGGAAGTTAAATCTATGGTACTGAAAATGTTTGCACTAACCACCATTGTTAGCAGATCAGAAATATTAGGAAGAGGGTATTTATCCACCAAGACACACTTATTAAGCTGTCTGAGGTCCACGCATAATCTCAGAGAGCCATCAGCCTTCCTTGCAGCCACCACAGGAGCCAGCCAAGCAGTCCCCTCAACCTCTTCAATAATGCCTTGAGACTTAAGTTTCTCCAATTCACAGCACATCTCTTCTTTCACTGTGAAAGGAACATTACGTACCTTGCTGGAAATGGGGACTGAACCTGGAGCAAGCTTGATCTTGTGACAGTAACCCTTCAAGCAACCTAGTTTTGCGCCGAAAACTTGGGTATACTCTTCCTTTAAACTTTATTGCAAAGAAGTATCATGCCCTATAAGTTTGACAGGTTGTCTATCCTTTAGAATGATGGGGGGTCACTGTTAGGGTCTAACATGACACCAAGGTCCCTTTGATGCCACCAACTCAAAATACTGTCTCCCTTTTTTGATACATAGATCTTGCCTGAGGTAAAACGGCCCTCGTATTCCAACAACCCTACAAAGTACCCCCGCAGTTCAATAGGGTCACCGCCATTCGCATAAGGTTTGATGTCAGGTTTGAGTAAAATGACTTTCCCCTGCAATTTATACTCATAAAATATTTTGGGAACAATGGTAATTTTGGCACCAGAGTCAAATAAGACTTTGGTCTTTTCGCCTTCGACAACAATGAAATCTAAGGGGCCCTCACTTCCAACCAGGAGGACAATCAGTCCACACTCGAAATCATGAGCATCTTCGCTCGAGTCATACTCAACTTCACTCACCATTTGTTTGAGTCCTTTCATCCTACATGCAGCCGCAAAATGCCCCTTCTTTTTACAAAATGTGCAGACAGATTTAAGAGCTGGACATGACTTGTCATTAGCTAGATGTCCTACTTTATAACATCTAAAGCACTTTCTTTCCCTCCAACCCTGAGCTCTAGTTGCTTCCTTATCATTGTGAGATACCTTGGTCTCACCATTTTTGGGAGGAGGTTTAACTTTGGAGGTAGAGTTAAAACCTGAACTAACAGCAGATACCTCCTTATTGAGATCTTTCTTGAACACCTTCACACATTCAAGAGAGTGTTCAATTAGTTTTGCAACAAGTAAGACTTTGTCTAGACTTGGTTCATCTTTGAGCCATAGCTCATCATGTACCTTCTCCGTCCTACAACCTAACATAAACTGGTCTCTGATTCTTTCATCTATCAAAGCTCCAAACTTGCAGGAAGAAGCCAGACGTCTAAGGCCCGTGACATAATTCTCCGTTGACTCTCCTTCTCTTTGTATCCTCTTGCCAAAGTGATAACGTTCCAAAATAGTGCTTACTTTAGGTAAATAATGTACATCAAGTTTGTGCACACAGATTTCATATTCGTTACGATCAACAGCAATTCTGTCAGGAACATCAGGAAGGTGATCAAAAATATCTTGACCTTCTGACCCAAGGCAGTGCAAAAGTAAAGCTGTCCTCCGCTCAGCACTGAGGGAAGTGCCACAAACTTGAGTGTACCTCTCAAACACTTTCTTCCACTTAGACCACTTAATGGGTGGATCACCAGGAGACTGGAGAAAGAAGGGGGGGCAGTAACATTTTGCATGGTTGGGATTTAAAGTGTTACAAACTTTCAAATTGGTTCAGTGTTAAGAGGTGTAAGTTGCAACGTGAAGAAATGCAGCTAAGGTGCAAGGCTTTTAAACTTGAAGTTGCCGAATTAGTGCGTATAAGGGAAAAGAAACAACTCCTCGCAAAGACGTTGAAAAGCAGAGATGTGTGTAGTGCCAGTGAGTGATCGTGCAAGAGTCACCAACGATTTAGCAAATGAGATATACTGTGAGGCAAAACTAATTCGGTTTTACTGGGTATATCAACTAAGAGATTTTGTTTGAATATTATCAGTGATCATATGATCAACTTGCCTTTTAGTGCTTCCTGTAATTGTTTTTACTAATCATCATATCACAATGAAGTGTTTTTGAAGGTTGGTTTTATTTTTCTTTACTGCTTAGAGTAAATGATTTTCTGTGTGATGAAATAATGTCATTGACTGGAATGTGGCTATTCATGTATATATATTTCCAGAAGGACTCAGGATTCTTCCTTTCCCTCTTGCAGAGCTTAAATATTTTCCAGAATCTAAACAAGCGCCAGTTTGAGAACGTGCTGCATATATTTGAGGTTGCAATTATAGCAACAGACTTGGCTTTGTATTTCAAGTGAGTACATGACCTTTTCATTTGCTTTGCAGTCGATTCAGTTGATGTGCCATGTTAACGCTACGCTCATTCAATTTTTTTAAAACTATGATTTAATATGGAGGTAACTTGAATATAGTGCGTGCCAAAACAGAAACGAAAAGTCCTTCAAATCCCGTCTCTCGTGGCAAAGATTCTGAGTTGTTATCCCGTCAAAATCTGACATTTGAGAGGGGGTATTAAATGTTGGAGAATTTAGGTGAGCTTAAAGGAGAAGAAGCTTAATAAAGTATTTGCACATTGAGAAATAACTCAGACAAATATTTATTTAAAATGTGGACATTATGAACCAAACCATCTTCAGGCATCATCTTAATTCAGGCAGGGAGGGAGATGGTTTTAAGGCCTACCATGTATGAAAAAAAACAAGGAAAGGGAGCTTAAGTCAATAGCAAATTAGTTCCAGAACTTCGAAGCTAGAAGGGAAAAGTGATGGTTGAGCAGTGCATTAAGTTATAGGTGAAAAGGGTGAGAAGTAGTTGGCGGGCAGACTATAAATGTCTATGGACAATATCGCGAAAAAATGTGTCTCAGACATAGGTGAGGGTCATTCAGGGAGGAGTTTGTATGTCAGACACGGGACTGTGATTTTAAACCAGCTTTTGGCTGAAAATGAGAGGAGGCCTTTTAGGAAAGATCTATTGGCATCTGTTTTTTTAATATCCAACATTACTAGCTATATGTTTTGTTTCACTGGACAATGTTAATCTGATATTTGTAAAGGTACAACTGGAGCTTGGCATTGAAGACAGTGCAGTCAAAGTGAGCGGGGTAGGAGGAACAACCTCCTAAAAGGTTGCTTAACCTTAATAACTGCTGGGTAATGTTGTGTTGAAGAATTAATAGCAATAGAGAGATGGTTAAGCACAATGTTCACACATACTTTCGGAAGGGATGCTAACAGTTGAAACGTTTATAGACCCTTATGAAGGCACAAAGGGATCATCTCCAGTCTAGGGCTGAAGTATAAGGGTAGGGAAGGTGAGAGTTGCACCAGTGGAAGGATTGGGGACCAAATAAGAAATATTTAAGGGAAGAAGCCACAGAAGCTTTGAGGTTAACTCTTATGAGGTATTTCATTATTTCTAAATATCCTAGCCTTCATTTATTTTGAATAAAGAAATGGGGATGCTGGAAAGTTTGGGTTTTCTGGCACAGAGTCTTTACAGTTAATTGTCTTTGAAAGTGATCAGTCGGGGCAGCCAAGCACCAGGATGGCCACAAATCTCTTGACTCTGGTGTGGGCTCCTTTGCCTGCCAACCCAGGCCCGCTTTAGGTAGTGTCAAGACACCAAGATGCAATTGCAATTTGGGAGGCAGCGGTACCTACCTGGCCTGAATTTTGAAAGGAGGTGTGCTCCTAAGCCTGAACTTGTTGCTCCAAGGAATCAAGGCAGCACCATTTATTGATGTCTGCCACAGATGAGAACCGAGGCCTTTCCACAGCTATGCCTGGAAGAAAGAGTGTTCACCCCTTTTTAATCCACCATAATACAAAGGGATGTTGGGTCCCCAAGCATACTGGTGCCTTAGGGTGACTAATAACTGGTCTGGGATAGCAGAAGAGAGGGCTGAGGAGAGGAACAGCATAACACTTGGGTTGAGCTCTGTTACATCGCTCAGTGATTCATTTTTAACTCTGCTGCATGAGGAGTGTTCTACGGACATCCGCGGTGTAGGGACCAGCTCTGACTTTTCTTGTGTTTGTCAAACACACAAAAGGTGACGGGAAGAATGCTTGCAATAGGTCTAATCACTGGCAATCGTTCATCGTAGCATTCTAACCATTCATTCCTTTGCCCACCTTCTTGTGTTTGAGCAACATCTGTTCTGCAGTGGCTCTTATAACAAGAGGAACATGAATTTTCTATGTGCATGAAATATGACTAGGGTGAGCCCAGGAGATGCACTCACCAGACTTATACAAGACGTGAGGCATGGAAAGAGACTATGAAGCCTCTGGATCAGGTCAGTTTCATAGAGGATGCCTCCTCGTAGCTGCCATAAAGGGGCGCCCATTTACTAGGAGCAATGTGGAGGATAAGATGCCATTAATGGAGGCCTGGCTAGATTTAATTAAGACCCAGGCTGAGATCAATATTGGTAGATTCAGGAGAGGAGGTCTCACAAATGCAAGGCGAAAGTGGCAATAACACCTCATGGAATTCAGTGAATGCAGGGTTTCTTCTGTTATCCAGCTGGAAATGAAGGCAGAGAGGTTGGAGCATGTAGCTAGGTTGAAAATTGTTGTATCTTGCATTTTTAAATGCACCAAATAGAAGAGGATGTATCAGAGCTATGCCTGGAAGAAAGAGTGTTCACCCTTTTTAATCCACCATAATACAAAGGGATGTTGGGTCCCCAAGCATACTGGTGCCTTAGGGTGACTAATAACTGGTCTGGGATAGCAGAAGAGAGGGCTGAGGAGAGGAACAGCATAACACTTGGGTTGAGCTCTGTTACATCGCTCAGTGATTCATTTTTAACTCTGCTGCATGAGGAGTGTTTCTACGGACATCCGCGGTGTAGGGACCAGCTCTGACTTTTCTTGTGTTTGTCAAACACACAAAAGGTGACGGGAAGAATGCTTGCAATAGGTCTAATCACTGGCAATCGTTCATCGTAGCATTCTAACCATTCATTCCTTTGCCCACCTTCTTGTGTTTGAGCAACATCTGTTCTGCAGTGGCTCTTATAACAAGAGGAACATGAATTTTCTATGTGCATGAAATATGACTAGGGTGAGCCCAGGAGATGCACTCACCAGACTTATACAAGACGTGAGGCATGGAAAGAGACTATGAAGCCTCTGGATCAGGTCAGTTTCATAGAGGATGCCTCCTCGTAGCTGCCATAAAGGGGCGCCCATTTACTAGGAGCAATGTGGAGGATAAGATGCCATTAATGGAGGCCTGGCTAGATTTAATTAAGACCCAGGCTGAGATCAATATTGGTAGATTCAGGAGAGGAGGTCTCACAAATGCAAGGCGAAAGTGGCAATAACACCTCATGGAATTCAGTGAATGCAGGGTTTCTTCTGTTATCCAGCTGGAAATGAAGGCAGAGAGGTTGGAGCATGTAGCTAGGTTGAAAATTGTTGTATCTTGCATTTTTAAATGCACCAAATAGAAGAGGATGTATCAGAGCTATGCCTGGAAGAAAGAGTGTTCACCCCTTTTTAATCCACCATAATACAAAGGGATGTTGGGTCCCCAAGCATACTGGTGCCTTAGGGTGACTAATAACTGGTCTGGGATAGCAGAAGAGAGGGCTGAGGAGAGGAACAGCATAACACTTGGGTTGAGCTCTGTTACATCGCTCAGTGATTCATTTTTAACTCTGCTGCATGAGGAGTGTTCTACGGACATCCGCGGTGTAGGGACCAGCTCTGACTTTTCTTGTGTTTGTCAAACACACAAAAGGTGACGGGAAGAATGCTTGCAATAGGTCTAATCACTGGCAATCGTTCATCGTAGCATTCTAACCATTCATTCCTTTGCCCACCTTCTTGTGTTTGAGCAACATCTGTTCTGCAGTGGCTCTTATAACAAGAGGAACATGAATTTTCTATGTGCATGAAATATGACTAGGGTGAGCCCAGGAGATGCACTCACCAGACTTATACAAGACGTGAGGCATGGAAAGAGACTATGAAGCCTCTGGATCAGGTCAGTTTCATAGAGGATGCCTCCTCGTAGCTGCCATAAAGGGGCGCCCATTTACTAGGAGCAATGTGGAGGATAAGATGCCATTAATGGAGGCCTGGCTAGATTTAATTAAGACCCAGGCTGAGATCAATATTGGTAGATTCAGGAGAGGAGGTCTCACAAATGCAAGGCGAAAGTGGCAATAACACCTCATGGAATTCAGTGAATGCAGGGTTTCTTCTGTTATCCAGCTGGAAATGAAGGCAGAGAGGTTGGAGCATGTAGCTAGGTTGAAAATTGTTGTATCTTGCATTTTTAAATGCACCAAATAGAAGAGGATGTATCAGAGGTGGTGTCTGTTTTCCTGAAATCCGAATTGACAGGAAATGTTCTTGCATGATTGTTGGTGTGATCAGGATATTGAGACTCCATATGAATTATCTTGCTGGGAGATTTGAAAGTGAGGGCATGATCTAGTTGAGGTTCAGGAAATACTGTGGAGAAGAAAGACTGTCATTTATACGGATGAGATCAAGAAGTAGTCAGTGTGGGGGGAATAGAGTTTTGCTCTTCCCATACTGTGGCAGAAGACCACAGCAGAGCCGACAAGCCCTCCATAAGGGTAGACATGACTTGGTGGCACTTGTCAAGGTTGCCATCTCATATCCTACCAGACCTAGGAAGGTACAGGTGAAGAAAACTCACTTTTTTCTCGAGGCTTTGGCAGCTTGGGCCTTTAGCTCCTACTCTGGATCAAAGGTACCATGACTTTGGAGAGTTTCCTCTGTGCTTCTGTTTCTAAGAGATCCGGTAGATGACTGGATGTCTGTTAGCTATGCAGAAATGCTTGTTGGCTTATAATTGGGTTTCCTGTCTTTCATGAGTTCATTAGACATTGAGTGTAGGCAACAGGACCTGGCTGGCACATGCCCTCTACTCTCCTTTTTCACTCCACTTAGCATTTTCCTCATTGGTTGATCTCGGAGCCACTGGATTTCATTATGCACAGATTATATTGTATTGTAATTGTATTTATATAGTGCTTACTACTCCTGACGAGGCATCGAAGTACCTTTCAGCAAGTAGCACACTACTCCGGAACCCAAAAAGGATTAGTGGTGGATTAGTATAGTGAAATTTAATTTGAGCGGTGGACATGTGAGTCTGTTAGTTGGATTGAAAAAGATAATGGGGGATAGAAGTGGAAAGAGTCTAGAACGTGTTTATTGGGAGATCATAGTAGTAAGATGAGGTTTGGGATGAGTATAAGGAGAGATAGAGGAGGGAACAATCTCTAGCAATGGATTAGAGCGATCATAGTAGTGAAATGAGTTTTGGTATGAGTCAAAGTAGGTATAGGTGAGGGAAGAATTTAGAAGGGTTGTTTGGGAGATCATAGCATTAAAATGAGGTTTGGGGTGATCCGAGGATTAGAAAGGGTTATTTTGGAGATCATAGTAGTAAAACGAGCTTTGGGATAAGCCAGAGAGTGGAGGTAGAGGATAGATTGAGAGAGGTATAGGGTGAAATATAGGGTAGTGCATTGGAGAGTCGAAGTTTTTTTTTTTACAGTAGGATTAAAGTAATAAATATCTAGATACACAAGTACATATTTATACATATTCATATTAAGAAATACACATATCTAGATACATACATATAATCAAATTAAACATTTATATACACAGGGAAATGCTGTAAATTTGTGTTTGAGTATGGCGGTTATGTAGGAAAGAGCCAACTCTTGAGTAGTCTTCTGAAGATAAGATAGTTATCTGTGGATCTTATGTTTGGGGGTAATGAATTCCATAGTTTGGCTGCTTGGACAGAGAAAGATGTGCCACCTATGGTTTTTTCTTGTATGATGGGATTTTGAGGAGAGGTGCCAATATGGAGCACAGGTTCCTTTGTTGAATGTATTTGGTGATTTTATTCCTGTTGAAAAGTGGTCCTGTTCCATGTATTGCTTTGTGGGTGATACAAAGCAGCTTGAATGGGATCTTCTGGCAACTGGTAACCAATGTAGGGCCCTGAAAGCAGGGGAGAAGTGGGCTTGTGGCTTTACATGTAGGAGAAGTCTGGCAGCAGAGTTCTGAGTTTGTTGTAGTCTTTTCATAGTTGATAAAGATGGTCCGTGATAAAGGCCATTGGCGTAATCAAGTTTAGACAGTACAAGAGAGATAGTGGCTTGGACCTTGTGTGGACATCCCAGATGGGGGAAAATGCGTCACAGAGTTTTCATAGTAATGAAGCTTGATCTTGCTCATTTGTCCACTTGGGCATTTATTGATAACTTGGAGTCCATGGTAATTCCAAGGTTTCTTACTTCCTTAGATATTTTAGGAGGTGGTCCCAGGTCGCCAGGCCAGGTGCAAAGTGAGTCATAATTTTTCCATTCACCACATGTGAGTATTTCCGTTTTGGAAGCATTCAATTTGAGATGGCTCCATGTCATCCACTGATCATCGGCTCTGAGGCAATTGAAGATTTGTGAGTTTCCAATGTCTTTGGGGGCTTTCAAGTTTAAGGAGTATTTGTGTGTCATCTGCATAGTTATAGCATGTGAGCTAAAATTCATTGGCGATTGACAGTAATGACTTCATGTAGATGTTGAAAAGCATGGGTGAAATGATAGAGCCTTGAGGGACCCCTGCTTTTGTGAAGTACGGTTTGGATGAGAAAGGTGGAAAATGGATGACATTTGTACTGTTTTGAAGGTAGGATGTGATCCAGTCGAGAGCAGTCTCCTCTATGCCAGCTTCATAGAGTCTTTGTCTTAGAGTGTCATGGTCAACTGTGTCGAAGGCAGTTGAGAGGTCCAAGAAAAGTAGTGCAGCAACCCTGTTACGGTCTGCTGTGTTTTTAAGGTCATCCCAGATGGCGATGAGGGCAGATTCTGTGCCTCTTCCTGGGCGGAATCCTGTTTGGAAGTCGGAAAGTATGAAGTTATCTTCAATGAATTGTGAAATCTGGGCAAAAACTGCTCTTTCTATCTGTTTGCCGAGGAAAGGTCCATTTGTAATCGGTCTGTGGTTGTCAAGGTCAAGCAGGTCCGGGTTAGTTTTCTTTAATAATGTGCATATGTATGCCTTTTTTAGGTCTTCTGGAAACATTCCCGTAGTTAAGGAATTATTAATGATTCTTCTTTCCGGTGTGGCAACAGAGGTAGTTAGAAGAATGTTCTTGAATATTTGTGGTGGACAAGGGTGAGAAGGACTGCCGGCAGGCCTGCTTGCTTTGAACAGAGCCATAAATTCACTTTGTGATATTTGTTTGAAGGAATGGAGAGGCAGGGTTAGCCTACTCTTGGAGGGTATTTTTGGAAATGGGATGGTGCTGGTGGTTTTCCTTTGTTTTAAATAAGAGTCCAACGTGTCTGCATTGGTTGTGTAATGAATTGCCAGTTTGACAGTGAATTCTGGATTAATGGGATAAGTTCTTTCTATACATTTAGTTTAACTAAATTCTGTGAGAATTTTGTAAAATTCTATATATGCACATTTAGCATTTTGAATTCTGCCTAAATATTAACCTTTTTTAGCTTTTTGATAGTTGATTTGTAGAATCTGTAACGTTTCTGTGGGTGAAGTTTGTCTTGATTGCTCTTCGTTTTGAGCCAAGTGCGTTGCAGCTACCTAATTAGCTGTTTTATCTCTTTTAGTTCTGTATTTCTCCAAAGTGCCTGTTTTCTTTTGTCCTGTTTTGTTGTTCTGAGTTGTATTAGGATATCAAAAGTTTCCTGTAGCCACTCATATAGTTTTTGAACAGAATATATTGTGTCTAAATCTGTGTTGGATGTTTGTTGTGTTTCTTAAGTATTCAAAATTGAGTTTGTTCCATGGTCGATAGGCGGATGCATGTGAGGTGGTTTTAGGTGTGTTGCTTTTTGGTATTTTATGTTGGAAAGCTAGCAAATGGTGGTCTGACCATGTGACTGGAGTAATAATTTGAAAGGGAACTAGTTCTGGATTCGCAAAAATGACATCTAGGATGTGTTCAGCGATATGTGTGGATTTGTGGACGATCTGATGTAGGTTCAGTGTGTCAAGGCCAGAGATGATGGTTTTTGGATGGGGCATTTGGGTTTGTCAAACCAAATGTTGAGGTCACCCAGAATGCACAGGTTGGATTGTAGTGTTATCAGGTTTGAAATTGCCTCTAGAAATGTGTCTAGGAATGTTGCATTGCTAGGTGGAGGTCTGTAAAGGAGAAGGAAGTTAGAGGAGGAAGTTGGTGTAGGGTTGCATCTGGTGAAGAGGGCCTCACAATCTGGTATGGAAACATCGTCATCTTTAGTGAGATGTATTGTTTGCTTGAATATAACAGCTAGTCCACCTCCTCTTTTGCCTACACGATTTTGTGTGATAGTTTAATAGCCTAGAGGAACGACTTCATGCAACACTGGGGCCATGTCATCTCCCAACTATGATTCAGTTATGAAGAGTAAGTCAGGTTGTGTGTCAGTGAGTAGGTCGTAGATGTGATGCTTGTTTTTAATGAGTGGTCGAGCATTTACTAGTAGTCAGTTTAGAGATTAAGTTTTGGTAAGGGTATGACTTTGTTTTGTAGAACAGCAGTGAGCAGTATTTTCTGAACTTGTCGAATGGTGTGTCATTAGTACTGGTATTAGCTGCATGAGGATAGCAATCGTGTTGCTTTTCTATATCGTATGCCTTATCCAGCAAGTTTAGAGGGCATTTTGATTGGTCTGTGTGTGTAGGTGGTGGAGATGGTATTTGAAACTGGGTTGGTGAGCTGTGTCGTTTTTGTAGAGTAGCCTTGTTGTGTTATTTTGTTTGCGTTTGTTTAGGGTGGAAGGTGTATGAATTAGGGGTGGTGGTGCAGCATGTGGGTCACATTGTAGGGCTCTGAAATGTGCAATGATGAGAGGCATTTGAATGAAAATTGTTGTGTTGGTGTATTTGTGTTAGGTGAGGGGGAAGAGAGAAAGGTTGGCAGTAAATATAGTTTAGGATGTGTATTATTTGTATAGTCAGGAGGGTGGGGGTGGGTCTATGTATCTAGTTTGTGATGGAAAGTATCATGCAATAGTGTGTGTGTTATTTTGTTGTGCTGGTGTGTGTTTTATGTATTGTTTTTGTGGAGTAGTGAGAGGAGATGATGATGTAGTGGTTTTCTGTGAAGGATTTGTATGTGAAGTATTGTTGGTGAGTGGACGTTGAATGGTAAAGGGGTGGTGTGTTTTGGAAAAGAGTGTATGTTATGAGCGTTTGTGTTAGATGTGATAGCTGGAATGTGTGGTGGAGTGGAGTGTGAGGATTGCTTCGTTGTGTGTTTTTAGTAAAAGAGTATGGTGTTTGTGGATGAAATGATTGAGGACTGAGTATAGGTTCAGTGATGACAGAAATGGGGCTGGTAGGAAAAAGTAGAGGGTAGAGCTGGTGCTTTGTATGAATAGGCAGTGTGTGTTTGGATGGATTAAAGTTATGCATAATGTGGCTTTGTGTTGTGTTGGTGATGTGTGGATTTGTTAGTTGTACAGGACAGAGTAGTGTTTTGTGGGAGACTGAAGGTGCCATTGTGTGGCAGGTGGGGTAGAAGAGTGTATATGTGTGGGTTGTGGGGTATTGTAGAGTTTTTTGAGACAATGAAATGTGGTTAAGGTTTGTTTGTAGTACATGAATAGACTACATTTGCTGTGATTGTGTTAATATGTTTGTGGATGGGTTAAGGTTGGTGCTGGTGAATGGAAAAAGGGCAGCATTTCTGGTCTTAGGCCCGACCTGTCCCGAACAGGCCCAAACAGGCAACTGCCCTTGTCCTCTCTGCCCTTAGCCTCGACGCCAAGGCTAAGACACCCTGAGCCTTAAGCTTAAATAGCCCTAGTGATCAGGTAACGCATTCGGCCAATGGGAAGCCTAGCCCTAACCCCAACTAATCAGAACACTAGCCCTAAACCCTAGGACCAGTAGGAGACTAGGTCCTTACAACCAATCACAGCCCTAGTCCTAGCAACCAATCAGAACCCTAACCCTAAGCCCAATAGAAAACCTAGCCTCAGGAACCAATCAGAACACCAAACCTATCGGTCAATCAGAACCCAACCCCTACGTCAATAGGAACCCCAGATATGGGAACAAATCAGTGCACAAATGTAACGACCAATAGGAAACATATAAGGGGCATGTGACCTTAAGCACAGGCTGATGGCCTTGGGGAAGGGAAGCTGCTCCTGAAGACCAGAATCTCCTTGGAGACAAACAGGCTCAATCCACACTTTGCAGAGCCAGGTTTTAACCATGCAGGTAAGGCCCAAATCTAAGCCACTTAATATACTGCTTTTTGCGCCCTTAAATATTTTTTTTCTAGCCAAAAATGAGTACTACATACATTTTCCAAACACAGTTTGAACCATAAATTAGATGAAGCAGTCTTTTAAACACACTCTGCTTAGCCTCTGAGGGTGTACTTTGCCTTTTTAACTTTATAAATCAAAAAGGGGGTATGGGCTGGGGGCTTGCCCCTGCAGGCCTAAGCACAGTACAGGGGAAACTAGGTCACTAATTCAAACAGTCACGGGTGGAAAAAGCCAGCAGTTTTCACAACACAGTTTAAACCACAAAGCAGATGAAGTCGTCTTTTAAACATACTCTACTTAGCCTCTGAGGGTGGACTTTGCCTTTTTAACTTAAAAAATAAAAAAAACAGGTGGGGGGTTGGGGGGTGGCTCGTGACTTGCCCCTGTAGGCCTAAGCACAGTACAGCGGAAACTAGGACATAACTTCAAACAGTCACGGGAGGAAAAAAACTGCAGTTTTCACACTACAAATTGCACAGAAACCAAGAGTTCTATTTAAATAATCACGAGTAGAAAAACAGCAGTTTTAAAGTTTCAGAAATCCCCAGCATAAGTCTGTGTTCTTACCACCTTCTTTGTTGTTTGTTCACTGGGCTGTTTAGGGCACAGGAGGTTGGGGCTACAAGATGAAGGTGCCTGTCTTGGGGTTCCCTGCACAGACCTTAAAGGGCTTGTGCAGATGCGAGAGGAGGAGGGCTCAGGGCTGCTTGGGAGCTAGAGGGCAATTGGGAAGGCATTGGCTGATAGCCTGGGGGCAGGGAAGCTGCCCCTCAAGACCATAATCTCCTTGGAGGCAAACCGGCTCAATCCACACTTTGCAGGTCCAGGTTTTAACCCTGCAGGTAAGGCCCAAATCTAAGCCACTTAATACATGCTTTTCGGGCACTTATATAAATCACTTTTTTTCTAGCCAAAAACAAGTGCTACATACACTTTCCAAACACAGTTTAAACCATAAAGCAGATGAAGCAATCTTTTAAACACACTCTGCTTAGCCTCTGAGGGTGTACTTTGCCTTTTTAACTTTATAAATTAAAAAAGGGGGGGAGGGTATGGGCTGGGGTCTTGCCCGTACAGGCCTAAGCACAGTACAGGTATGATATGATCGCTCCATTTATTTCTTATGGAATGCCACATTTACTCCCAGTGTATACTTATAGGTTTTTTGGAAAAAGTTTGTACAAGGCCTCAGAGTTGTCTTCCTTTGTTGTACGGAACAAACAAATGCACTGGAGAACATTTAGTGAACTTTTCATAAACGTGTGCGGAGAAATAATTATAAGCATTTGGGAAGAGAACGAGAGAGGGCCACGAGATCTTTATAAATGTAATAATTTTGTATTTGGCACATTTATATTCGTTTTTGTTTGAATAGTTTTTCACATAAAATGGGTGAAGTTTTATTCCACCTCATTTAAAAATCAATGTGTGTGATAACTTGAACCCTTTTTTGCAAGTGTGAATTATTTGCTTTTGTTTTACAGGAAGAGGACGATGTTCCAAAAGATAGTGGATGCAACAGAAAAAATGCAAACAGAAGATGAGGCTATAAGATACATTACATGTGACCCAACAAAAAAGAAGTTATCATGTAAGAAGTGCATGCCTTGATAGTCCTTGACCCAGGAAATCATACATTTACTATTCTAAATTCTAATCAAGTATTTTGCATTTCTTATAGGGCAATGATGATGACAGGCTGTGATCTGTCTGCAATCACTAAGCCGTGGGAAGTTCAAAGTAAGGTGGGTTCTTTTGGAGCAGCCGTGAGAAACAAAAAAACTCCAATCTAAGGTTATAAGTCAGAATTGAGACAACATAAATATCTCCAGTTTAAATTTCAACACTGCGATTATCTACAGCATTAATCTAATCATCTGCTTACTACCTCCTTACCTTAATATTGAAATGTTACGCTATTGTGCTATCCCTCCGAAAAATGCACTTGGCTTATCCTAGGGCCGGGATAATTCTCTGTTGTAACCTTTGTCCCAGTTTATGGAGGTACATTGTTTGAGGATGGCATTATATAATTGTTTTCATCCCAATGCTATTGGATGCAAACTTTAGGTGGACATCAAGATTATTGCTGTAGAAATTCGTGGTGCTGGGGTTTGTGTTGGAGATAATTTAGGCTTGAAGTTATGACAAGCTAACTTTGTGTTAGTGTAATCTATCTAAAAATCTTCAAATCAAGATGATTTGGGCTAATATTTAACTTCAAGTTGCCTCAAAGTCTGTCAATTTTATGTGCTGTTTTGTGCTGTACATCGATCCAAATGCGAATACATTTAAGTGTGTTTAAACTATTGACCGAAAACCAGTAAGAGGATTCCACTTAGAATGTTCATGGATGTAGTTTTGGTACCTTTCTTGTCTTGATGTTAGTAAATGTTGTACTTCCTCAAGTGCTTATTAAATTACACATATCGCACCAAACCTCTCAATGCAGTAAGTTATCAAATCCGGTATAAATTGAAAAGCTAATTTAGTGTGACATTATAAAATTAAAGTAGTGTTTTATGCAATGCAAGTTTCAGAGCATTTAGTTAAACTAAATAAAAAGGGTGAGATAAATTGCATTTAGCCCTAGTCAAGAACATATAGAAAAGCATGATGGGCTAGCCATGTTTGGAAGAGTTCCGCCCTACCCGTAAATGTCCTTCCTTCTGTGCACTGTTGCAGATTTCGGGTGGCTCTAGGTATAAAGAGGAGGGTTCCTCTTGTCAATCGAGGAGAGACACTAATAAACTCAAAAGCAGGAGTGGTGTCAATTATACGACTAGTGACATCAAATTCTTCGTCCAGAGTATGGACCTCAGGAGGGATCTGCTGACATCATGAGCAGAAACCAGCGATGGTTTAAGCTCATGACATGACTGAGTAGCTGCCTATGGCACCATCAGCAAGGGCACCAGAGCTTATAAAGGTTGCCCCTGTGCTGGATGGGTAAATATAAAGTCCTGGACTTCAATAGCTCCTCAAAATTCACCTTTTCCCACATATAAACTCCTGCAGCCATTGGATTCTCGGAGCTCTTGGTCTTAATGTTTGCACAGGTGTATCTACTTTTTTATATTTAGAATAATTATAACTTTGACATTGATTTACTAGACTGAAAGCATTAAAAGAATGTGGTATTTTGCCCCTACCTTGCAAAATTCTCTCAGGTTAGACACAATTCTTTCTCTTGAATCTTATTAACGAACAGTTCATTTTTGCAAGCAATGTTAGGAGTAGAGTATACTTCAGTGCAAGAAATTCACCAAAATAGAGTAATAACTGTACATTAAGTTTTATACCTGCCACTAAAGTTTTAGAATATTTTCTAAGATACATATGATTAGGTCACTGTTTGTGAGTAATTTATGTACCGTGATTTAACAGGGGTCAGAAAAGAGTTGCTTCCAAGATGTGCTATAAATTAAAGAAATACATAGAAACGATACAAATATCAGTACATTAATGCACACAGACCTTCCACCTTATCATATATTGTATCAAGAAAAATGTGGGGAGCTTCCAATAATAACATGTACATTATTAAGGCATGGTACGTTCACAGACATTGAATTTAACATTTTCACAGCTTTTCTATGTGAGCTAAAATATTCCAATTATTAAGTGCTATCAGCTTTATAAACCAATCTACGCAGGTCTGGTACACATAATAATTGTCCTGTGGCATATTTGTGGCGTGCAGCCACGGCCTGTGCAGGTAAGAGCGGTGGGGCAGTGGGGCCAGGTGGGGGGATTTCGAGGGACAATGACGAGGGAAAATTAAATACATAATTAATTTCCCCTCGTCTGTCGAAATCTCCCCCCCCCCCCCACCCGGCCCCACCGCCACACCGCTCCTACCTGCACGGGCCGCGGCTGGTGGCATGTTTAAAGAATACTAAAACACATAATGCCACTGCTAAACCTACCCACTAGAGTAAATGCATCTCCCTGCATTCATGCTGCCTGTATTGACCAGAACATGTATTGGGCTATTTGCATTCTTCAATGTTACCCTCTGCCTACCTGTCCCTGACACCTGCATATTGATTCATGATGACTGCATTATAAACATGCTCCTAGTTCCCAGCATTCCAACTGGTGCCCATGTATATTACAGTTTGCAGAAGTATTTCTTCCGTGCCTATCCTAGGCAGGAAGACACTAACCACCTTTGAGCATTCATGTTGTTTCAGTAGATTCATGTTTCTCTCTCCAACCAAAGGAGATGGAAGCACATCTCAATGTACATAAGAGCAATATTTCGAACACACATGCAATGCCCGGGTTCATCATTTACTACACTGCTTACTGTTTTGAGTAATGAAACACCTTCCGCGGAGTGACATGTCTAATCTTCTCTATCCCTACCTTGCTAAATGCTACTATTTGTTTAGATAAAACCCTAACTCTGCATCAGAAACGACTGTTATCTCCGTGGCTTATACTACAGGAATAGAGACTCATGCACTAAAAAGAAAACTTACCTAAGGTGCATGGTCATGTGAAAAGGAATAAGTCAACATAAATTCCTTTGGTCTTTTTTTTGTTGCTAACAGCTATAATTTCATAGGAACCAAGATGTATCAGCCTCTGACATAGTGTGCAGAGCGATCTGTGAAACATCTATAGACATGTTGCGTTGTAAGAAAAAGCGTCATCTGCAACCAATCATTGTGGCTTTGATTAACCGACGGTGCAATAAAGCATGAGAATAGTAGACTCACGGGGAGGCGTGTGGTAATGTCTTCATGGAGCTGCTGGCCTTAGACCTCTGTCCAGTAGAAGCTGTCACCCGTGGTGAAATACCTTCCTCCATGCAGTCCATTGAGCCTTCAGATGTATGACTAAATTCAAACTGCTGTGATCAGAGAACATGCACGTTAAGAACCATGTTCTGTAGACCACCTCTAACACCCCTGGGGATGGATAATGTTTCTTGCCAGGGACTTACACTGACATTCAGTCCAGTCCAGTCAGGAAGACTCAGGCTGTCCACCCACTTAATTTGCCTCCATAACGTGTACCTTTTGACACAGACTCATGTGATCCAGATGAATTAAACGTTGTTGGACATTCTGTTTTTAAGAACTCTTTTTATTGATTTTTCCATCGTAATACCGTGATTAGCCTGGGACCTGTAGGGTTATCATGAGCCGGCATACAACTACGGTACATTTCCAAGTACAAAATTATTAACAGCAATTGAGTCTACTCACCTCTGTCATCTGCGCCCCACTCAACATATTACCCCACATCAGATAATTAGTAAATCATATCAAACGTCCTCTACGCGAATGACCGATGGCTGATGAGCAAAACACGAGTGGGTGTGCAAAGACTGATCAATAAACTCACAGTGGATAACTACCTAGAAACTAGCCTTAACAAGAACAAGGTGATTTTGCTTCAGAAACGTATCACCAAATAGGGCAAGTGGCTACTTAATGGTCAGCCCATAGGAGAAGTATCCACCTACTAGCTGTGCTCCCTCTTACTTATGCGCCTGCGCACATGCTGCCTTCCTGCCACCACAAAGATTCTGAAAGCGCGCATTTAAGTCAAACTGAACACAAAGTAATTATCACCCTGAAATGGGCCATTAATTTCACTAAACTAAGGCCTCAGACACTACATTAAACACTACATGATCAGTTCTCTGCTGATTTATGACTGCCTCCCACCCCTTATCAGACCTCATCAAAGATAAACAAATGTTTAAATAGCAGTGCCTTTGTGATGCAGGTACTGACCCTGCTTGGCAGCATTCAACTTTCCTGTAAGTGCGCCCAAATCACCCTCTGTCTGGGACAGTAAGGCCTATAAAAGGTTTGGCTACACAAATTATTCAAAAAGACATTTTTGTCTTCAACAAAATAACTTTCATGGGCCCTGTACCATTTGTTGTTTCTCTCAGCTCTCTCTACCATTGGGCCTATGAACATGGTAAAATCCGGCACTATTTCTAAATGGGGTAATTTTACATTTTATAGATTTAAAAATGTTGACCAGTTTTCCTTAAAAATGCACTTTTTATGCCATGTCATTAACAGTCTTAACACAAACCCCTAGCAGAAATGCTGATTGACTCAGAAAACAATAAATACATTATTTTAAAAAGACAAGAAAACCCAAAAGTCTAATAGTTCTAACCTTGGCAAGCTGGTGCAATGATCAATTAAAAAAATAATATATATATATATATATGACACGCAAAAGCAATTGCATGTGCTCCAAAAATAAACAGAACAAAAGATCATTGCACATCATTTTAACTCAACAGTAGCAGTATTTCCTAGCAGGTGTACACAGTACAGGTGTGGAGACCCTTTTAGTTATGTACATAATGGAGAAAATATGATTCTTATTTGCACAAAGAAAGGGACTACTGGGTTTGAATTGCAGCAACCCGAATACCTATTTTAAACACACAAGGATTTAAAAAATCAAGATAATGAATGGAAAGTAAAAAGTATTGGCGAAGGAAAATATATTGGTGCACCAGTCCGGTCAGTGGAACACCATTCTTTTAAAATAGATGTGCACGTGTGAACAGGAGAAATGATGCCAGTCACATTGCAGGAGAGCTAGTGGTTGCAATGGGCTGACGCATTGCCCTTTGCTGAATTCTGTGATGGGTGAAAATAACATGAATGAGAGCCGAACAGACCAAATGATTAAGAGGTATGACTCATAGTCAAAGTATGTTATGCTATGTAAAGCTTATTTATACAGCACCAGTACACCGATGTTTCTTGGTACTATCATAACGTAACCGTAGTGACAGTGGCAGAGTTAATTTAGGAATAAGTATGTTTTCAAGTGTAATAAGTGAAGATTTCGAATTAATGGATAAGGGTAGAGAAGTATTCTTCCTACTGTCTGCAATTGAGAAGGCGCTGTTGCCAAAGGTGACAGTTCTAGGGATCCTGAGAAGAAATGTATCATTCGACCTTCAACTCAGGGGGTGCCTGTCCCAGCAGAATTTAAATGCAATAAAATGGGGGAAGTGTTGGAAAACAGCTCTATGTACTATGAACTTGATAACAATTCTTTAATGGACCGGAAGCCTATGTAATTGTTTTAAGAAAGGGGAAGTATTTAGGTATTTTGGAACCTTGCAAATCAAACATGCAGCCACATTGTTTCAGTGATTTGTCACAGGCTGATAAGAGTCGCATTGCCATAATCGAGGCGAGACTGAACATATGCATCGATCAGAGGAACATGGAATCTATTATGTGTGACTGGCAGAGTATTTCATGGAGTTTTCAAATGGAAAAAGCAGATGCTTGAGATCTTGGAAGCATGAGGGCCAAATATAAGTTGGCAACAAGATAGGCTCCCAAATAATAGATTGTTGTGTAGAAGGAGGGCAGGGGCCCATTATTGAAGGCCAGGCCAGACAAATCCAGGGCACCTGTGTCCTCAGAAATTATTGGCAGCTCAGTCTTCCCTGGATTTAATTTCAAGCAGTTCTGTGACATTCATGAGCGTACAAGAAGACTCTGCACTAGGAAAGAAGTATTATATTGGTCCATAACAACCCCAAAGATCAATTGCGTGTCTTCTGTGTACATATAAAAGTTCGCATCCCCTTTCTTCAACAGTTGGGCCAGAGGGTGTATGTAGATATTGAATAAAAGAGGAGAAAGTATCCAGCCATGAGGGACACCTTAATTGAGAACTTTGGGTTTGTACACATTCACAATTGCCATGATTTGATAACTATGTAGTTTCATTTATGTTTTTTTTTACATAAGGCTTGCGAGGCAGTGAAAGCTGGCCCTGGGCCAGAGCTAAAATGTACTCAATGCATACATCGACATGCATGAACCTTATGTTAGCATCTATATGTCTTATTTATTTTTTCAACCACTGCTTAGCCTCTTTCGCAGACCAATGTTATAACTGTATGTGGTGTCTTTAAACATTATATTTCTAGGAGTTGTTATGAGGTTCTCTAGGTACCTGATTGCCAATGTGCAGAGAGTCTCTTCTGATTTTGAAAGAGAAAAGAAAACAAATACAATGACCTGGTGCAAATGCCGTGAAGTTCCCACTCTCACTTATCAGTCGGGTCAGTTTTACACAGTAGTAGGATCAGGGTTACACAGTAATAAGAAGGGCTACTGGAATTATGCGATTGTGCTGGCGCAGCGATTTTCGCATAATTATAGATTCGCCGCATTTGCCACGTAATCCATCATCTGCCACATAATCTTCAGATTGTAACAAAAAATGTTTTAGCTCAAATGGCTTAAAAGTTCCTAAAAATGCAGCGATATATGTTGCTGCGCACTGAAAGGCTCTTTCCAAAGCTGGACCGGTCACCTTTTTGTTGATTATTGCTATATTTGGGTATTAAAATGTTACTAATGAGGTGCAGCCAAGAGAGTGTTACCAAGTTTTAAACTGACAAAATAATGAATACTATTCAAAAACATGCCGCATTATGCAGCATAATTTGCCTTTTCTTGCTGCATAATTTACTCATCTCCAACGCATAATTTGGCCCTCTCCAGCCACATAATCCGAGTGCCCTGGTAATAAGTCAAGGCTTCTCTTCCAGAACTTACCCTTTCACACACCATGCTATTTCATTGGAGTGTAGCTTTACAATGATAACTTGCTTCTGACATAGTGCTAGATACAATATTACAGACATTTATTAGTGCTGTGCACAAAAGATTAGGTGCCTGATTTAGAGTTTGGTGGACAGGTTACTCCATCACAAATGTGACTGATTTCCTGTCCACCATTTTACAAGTACCATAGGTTAAGGTTCACTTGTAATACGACAGAGGGGATATCGGTCACGTTTGTGATGGAGTAACCCATCGGCTGAGCTCTAATTGGGCCCTAAATCAGCCTACCTAGGCTCAAGCACTGCTGTTCAGCATTTATGTCAGTGGCAACCATTTAACTCACTGAGACATCCTCCCAGGTATTGAACACTAGCGTGCTTCTGCAGCAGTCTTTATCATAATTGCAAGTAAATGGTGTTACTATTGTTATTTGACAGTGTAAAGTGTACTTTTGCCTTTTGTATGGCGTTGTACTGCTGTAACTTACATGAGGCATAATAGAACACTGCCTATGATCACTCCACAGTGGCTCATTACAACTCTAAATTGTGCACACAGTTAGGAAATCTGTGCGCACAAACATGCTATTACCGCACACAGAGAAAAATAATTAGAGGGAACATTGCCTACCAGTACTTAGAATCACTTGAATGCACGGGCATCCTTTGCACCACAGAAAGAAAGTATGAAGAGAAAGTCCTCAGCCCTAATCTTTGCATTTATACCCCTTTCCAACAAAAAAATGTGGGCCCCACTCTGAGTCCACTCAAAATTCTTACCTGCAATTTCCTATGGCAGTGAATTGATGCTTGCGAGTGGATCCCAGACTCCTGGAGACCCTTCTGACAAGGATGCATAAACGTGTATTTCATCTGCCCAGATCAGCCTTCCCAGTACAAATAAGACTCGAGTTTGCCCTGGCTAAACAAATCTTGGTCAGAAAAGGGGCCTTTCTCAAATTCTTCCATAAGATTTGGACCACCACAAACGACACTATGGATTATTATGTCTCTGGGGAAATAAATATACAGAAAGGAAAGGCACGCTATAAGAGATATTTGGATGGATCCATCGAAAATTTGGGTCTTGGGGAATTATGGTTTCTGCCAACAAGCCAAGCTGTGTTTAAAAAAGCAGTGAATAAATGTATCCAGAGGATAAGCCGGTTAGAGGACCAAAGGGACTTTGCAAAGCGGGTCCATGGGTGGTTGGTGTTAAATTCATATACAGATATGCTGGAGCAACCATACTTGGTGTCCTGCTACTCCATACAAATTAAAAGAAAATTCATGGCTCTGCGATTAGGGTCCTATCTGACTTTAAACTACACCCCCAAAGTGGCTGGAAGAAGGTAACCCTGTGAACAAAATATGTCGGCTATGCAAGCTTGCTGAGGAAACTATCCTGCACATATTTTGCATCTGCCCATGTATGTTGATTCATCGAAGGTCATTGCTGCCCAGAGAACTATTTGTCTTGGGAGTCCGAAGCTGCAGGCAGGCGCCCATTGAATCATTAAACCTGCCGAACTTTATGCTGAACATCGGAACAGTGCAGGTCTTGGACACTTTCAACTAAGAGGTTGCAGCTGCCACCTTACAGGCTCCCAGGGTGGGGGCTACAGAGCGATATTTAACACCACTCATTATGAATTCCCCCCTCCTCTAAATATGTTACCATACATGTTTTTATCCCTACAGGACAGGCTGCTACAGAACTGCCTTTTTAACCAAGTCCTGCTGTCTTTACCCTGACCCCCTTGGGCTATTACCCATGTTTTTACTCCTAAGGTTCAGGCTGCTAGAAGACTGCTTTTTTAGCTGGGTCATTGCCGCCCTCTATCCTGTCCCCTTAAGTCTGACGTTTCGTTACTTTTAATGTGGCATGAGGGTTCACCCCCTTAGAAGGAATAGGCCACTGGGGGATTGCCTCTCTGGTTGGGCAATCGACTCCCTTAGTTTTATGTGGCTTGGTATGACACTTGCTTTTTTTTTTTAGAGGGAGTGAATGTGGGATTGGTCTTTTTACCTCATTGAATCATGTTAGGGACTGTTGGATTAATCATGCAGGGACTTTTAAGGATTGTTCCTTAATAATGCAGTATTTTTCTTTCTTTTTATTTTTGTGATTAATGTTTATGGTTTAATTAACTAGTAAAATATGTATATAATAAATATATATATATACACACACACACACACACACACACACCTACACACATTACCAACTGGTAGTTCTAGTTCGGACCTAGTTTCCATAGAAAAAGCGTTTTTTTGACTTGCCTATAACTTTGTCGCCGGTTGACAAATCTTCACAAAAGGTTCCCAAAACAATGCCCCGGTGATTCTTGTTGTGCATGGAAAGTTTCAGGGTGCTCTGTCAAGCGGAGCCGAGACAAAAGGGGGATCAAAAAACATGCGTTTCCCTTGTTAACTCCCATAGGACCTTTAGACACGGCTACAGCCCGAACTGCTGGCTGACTGACTGACTTATTTATTAAGCGCACGAATGCCGAGGCGTCTTGGCGCTGAGTGAAAGAATGCTGGGCACACTGATTAAACTGCCGGTTTGGGAAAGAGCCAGGTCTTTATTTGTTTCCTAAAAATAGTCCTGTTTGATTGTAGTCTGAGCTGTGCGGGGAGCGCGTTCCATAGCTTGGCAGCCTGGTACGAAAAACCCTTGCCTCCCCATCTGACTTTTTTTATCTTGGGAATCAGGATCAGACCTGTATTCGATGATCTGAGACATCGTTGAGGAGAGTACCGCTTGAATAGCAGCTGCACGTCAGCAGCTCCTCCACCATACAAGGCTTTGTGTACAAGACAGAGAGCCTTGAAATCCACTCAGCTGCCGAACCGGGAGCCAGTGGAGCAGTTTAATGGTGGCTGAAGTAGGGTGATGTTTGGGAAGACCATAAAGCACCCGGGCCGCCGCGTTCTGAATGGACTGTAGTTTGGCAATCTGGCCCTTGTCTGCTCCCAGGTAAAGGGCGTTGCCATAATCGATTCTGGAAAGAATCAAAGCTCCGATTACCGTTTTCCTCATGGTTAAGGGAATGAACCGAAGGATTTTGCGCAAATTTTTCAGCGTGTAGAAACAAGCAGATGACACCTGATTAGTTTGTTGGGCAAATTTTAGATTGCTGTCAAACATAAAGCCAAGATTCCTGGCCTTTGTTACGGGACTGGGGCAGTTCCCAGCCTCAGTGGGCCACCATACTTGGCTCCAGATTGAAGGCTTCAGCCCGAATTCCATCACCTCCGACTTTTCCGTGTTGAGCTTTAAAAAATTAGAGCTCATCCATTGCATAACATTCTCTAGGCAGTTCCTGAACCTAGCCGCCGTCTCATCCACACTTTGGGTTACTGATACCACAATCTGGGTATCGTCTGCATACGATACAAGCATCAGACCATGATCTCTTATTAGTCTGGCCAGAGGGGTAACGCAAAGGTTAAACAAAGTGGGAGACAACGCGGATCCATGCGGGACACAGCACGGGAGGCCGAATTTTGCAGACTTGAGACCATCCCAATCTATCAGTTGTTCGCGAGATGTCAAAAAAGATGTCACTAGGGTTAGAGCCGACCCCTCAATGCCTGCCGCCCTCAGCCGTTGCGTCAATACCTCGTGGTTAACAGTATCAAACGCGGCTGATAGGTCAAGCAAGATGAGGACGCCTCTTCCCCCACCATCCATCACTCTACGAATCTCTTCGGTGGCCATGATAAGTGCTGACTCAGTGGAATGTCGGGATCTAAAGCCATGTTGGGTGTCATCAAGAATATGATTGCTATCTAGATATTCTATTAATTCTGAGTTGATAGCTTTTTCTAAAATTTTCGAGGGAAACTGTAGACAGGAGATAGGGCGGTAGTTTTTCACCTCAGTAGAGTCTAAGGTGACTTTCTTCAGGATAGGCCTGATACAGGCCTTTTTCCAAGACTGAGGATATATCCCAGATTTGATAACCTCATTAAGAAGAGGGGTGAGGTGGGCACTAATTTGCTCAGGAGCCAGGTGCAGAATATACGGAGGGCAGGGATCCAGAGGCGAGCCGGATTTAGTTTGTATTAACAAATCTGATAATCGCTCTGTAACTAGCCAGGAAAATTGGGCCAAGCTAGATTGGGTTAGAGTGTCCTCCGGCTGGAACCTCGTTTCCCCTGTGGGATCTGACAATGTCTTACGAAGATCGTTGTAAACAGTCTGGACTTTAATCTGAAAAAAGGAGGCGATCTTGTCCACAAAATTTTGATCTGGAGAGAATTGACTATCTTGTGGACGTTTAGACAGATTTGTCAGGACGTGCTGAACGGAATTACACCAAATTTGACAGGAAGGTAGATGTTTGTGCAGGGAAGTGCCTTTTTGTGATTTGGTGTAAATCTGTTCAGTAATTGCAGAGTTATTAACCAAAATTCAAATTTGCATATATAGGGACGAGGATCCGACAGTCCCCATGTTCAAATGTGGTTGGCAGCCAACACTTCAAACCAGGAAGCGTTGGTAGCCATCTTGGACTAAAACGTAAAAAACAAAGAAAGGGGGGCAGGGTAGGACTACCCTGACCCCCACCAGGCCTCTTGTGGTGGTCCAACAGGGCCAAAAGAAAGCATTTAAAAAAACAGTTTCTACTGGTGTTGTGCTGGATCTGCAGATCCCGCCGAAAACTTTAAAAAACAGAAGCGTGGTCTCCTGTGCTTCTGTAATCTTGTGCCCCCGTGTGGGCCATGTTCCGGGGGCATGCACAATATATGTAGGAGGGAGGTGCACGGGGCCCTACTCCTAGGGCTCATAAAGCCCAGGGGACCGCCACCTTCCGAGACATTGGTTATAATTTATGCAGGGGTTTCCTGCTTGGCAACCCCCGTGCCCTGGGGACCGTCACCTCCCCTGGGCAAATGTACAATTAATGCGGGGGGCCCGTACAGCTGCCCTGTAGCCCTGGGGACCACCACCTCCCCAGGGCGAAATATAACATGAATGCACAGGCAACGCGGCATCCCTGCAGCCCTGGGGACTGCCACCTCCCAGGGGCAAATGTTGACAATTAAAGTAGGGGGGGCACACGGCCCCCCACAGCCCAGCTACCACCACTTCCCCGGGGCGATGTTGTGCAATGGAGGAGGGCCTGGGGACCACCACTCCCACAGGGCCGGCTCCTGCTACGTCCCAGGGTGCCCCCCCCGGGACACAGCTATTTACTGTGGCTTGGCGGAAGCTTTAGCCCTCCTGCCAAGCCATAGCAAACGCTCGCTTCTAACAAGCAAGAGCATAAAAAATGCTCTCGCTTGCTAGGAGCTGAGCAAAATTGCTTTTACAGAGAGGGAGCTGCATGTTTAGCAGCTCTCTCTCTCTGTAAAAGCAATGCCGGCTCCCGCAGGAGGCGGGGAGCTGGCAGGGACTGCGGGGGCCTTCAGGCTCCCTCGCGGTCCCCAACAGATGTAAGAGGGTGCCCTGAGTGGGACCAGGGTACTCACAATAGAAGCCAGGCCCTGGGGGATGGGGTCCCTGGAGCCGGACTCACACCGGGAAGGGGGGCTGCATGGCCCCCCTCCCCCATTCAAAAAAGGCCTGGCCCCGGGGATGGGGTCCCTGGGGCCGAAATCAGCCCAGGGAGGGGGCCCTTTCACCTCCACTCTGCAAACGTACCTCCTAACACACTACTATTAGGGGGATGAAGTCCCCTTGGCTCAAGAGGGTCCTAGGGGGCCAGCAAGCCCTCCTCTTACTTCCAGTAAGTCCCACACAGTGAGATTGCTGAGACGTCTTCGGAGGCCACGCCCTCTTTCTGCACAGCTCTGCAAACGCACCTCCTGGCACAATGCTGTTTGGGGGATGAAGTCCCCTTGGATACGGAGGGTCATTGGGGGCAAACAAGTTCTCCTGTTACCTCTATTAGGTCCCACGCAGTGCAATTGCTGAGAGGGCTTCAGAGGCCATGCACCCTTTTTCCACCACTCTGCAAACACGCCTCCTGGTGCACTGCTGGTTGAGGGATGAAATTGCCTTGGATGCTGAGGGTCTTTGGGGGCCAACAAGCCCTCCTGTTACCTCCAGTAAGTCCCATACAGCGCAATTGCTGAGAAGACTTCGGAGGCCAAGCCCCCTTTCTCCACCACTCTGCAAACACGCCTCCTGGTGCCCTGCTGGTTGGGGGATGAAGTCCCCTTGGATGCTGAGGGTCCTTGGGGGCAACAAACCCCTCCTATCACCTCAAGTAAGTCCCACACAGCGGGACTGCTGTGAGCTGATCGGAGGCCCCACCCCCTTTCTCCACCACTCTACAAATGCGCCTCCTGGTTAGGGGATGAAGTCCCCTTGGATGCTGAGGGTCTTAGAACCCCTCCTGTTACCTCCAGTTAGTCCCACACAGTGTGATTGCTAAAAGCTGGTCAGAGGCCCTGCCCCATTTCTCCACCACTCTGCAAATGCGCCTCCTGGCGTGAGATTCGTTAGGGGATAAAGTCCTCTTGGTTGCTGAGGGTTCTTGGGGATCAAGCACCCCTAAAGTTACATCCAGTAATTCACACACAGCGGGATTCCTGAGAGTTGATCGGAAGCCCTGCCCCCTTTCCCCACCACTCTGCTAACACAACTACCAGTTAACAAAACATAGAAATTCCCTTAAAAACCCAAAGGTCACAGGGATGTTATTGTTAGGATATAGAATTTGAAAAAACGTACAAATTCACTGAAAAAAACTAAGGTTACAGGGACGTTATAATTAGGCTCAGATTTCACTCGTACAAAACCATAGAAATTCAGCAGTTGTAGTTACCTGAGCTAACTATAACTTACGCCCCCCCCCAATGCACCGCTTATGACCTCACATATTACATCACTCATGACATAGTCAGTGACATCCCTGATGACATCACTAATGACATCTCAAATGACATCACTCATGACATCATCCACAGAACCACTTACACACCCTATATAACCTCTCAAATGCCCACTCACACACCTGCACAACTACCCACATACCTACTCACAGACCCATACCAGTACTCACACACCAACTCACTCTTCCATAGAGCCATTCAAACACCCACTCACTCACTCATACAGCCACTCATACAACCATTCACTCACCCATACAGCCACTCATACAACCAATCACTCACCCATGCAGCCAGTCACATAGCCACACACTCACCCATACAGCTACTCACACACCCACTTATTTACCTACACAATCACTGACACACCCACTCACTCACCCATACAGCCTCTCAACACAGCCATTCACTCACCCACACAAGCACTCACTCAAACACCCACACAACCACTTACATACCCATTCACACATCCATACAAGCACTCACACATCCGCTCACTCACCCATACAGCTGTTCACACAGACACTCAATCTCCAATACAGCCACTCACACACCAACTCACTTAACCAAACACACACTCAAGCAGTCACTCTCTCACCCATACAGCCACTTACACACCACGCCACTCACTCATACAAGCATTCAGACACCCACTTACCCACCCATGGAGCCACTCACACCGCCACTCACTCACCCATTCAGCCACTCACCTACCCACTAACTCACCAATACATCCACTAACATAGCAGCTCACTCACCAACATAGCTACTCACACATCCACTTATACACCCTTACAGCCAGTCACACACCCATATGTACAAGGATACATACAGTCACACAGCCACTCGCATAACATATGTTAGAAGTAGTATCACTCCGTAGTAGTGCACCTTGTATACTAATTTAGCTTTTGTAGTAGGTTTGTGTATATATATATATATATATATATATATATATATATATATATATTTAACAATCATAAACTCTTAGAAAATACTTACACTCACTAGATGTACTCAATGTAAAAAAATGCCCCGGGAGGTGGCAGTGTGACAGTTCCGGTAGCCTCTCTCACATTAAAATGGACATAGTTTATGTACAAGGATTCTACGTGAAAAGGGACTGGATGCTAAGAGACAGTGTATAGAAAACGTATTTACTTTTTGCGTCTGAGGTAAAATAATCATTAACATTACTGAGCTAAAACTGATTGATAAATTGCGTTAAATTCCAGTGGACTGGTTTATGCTCGTTGGGACGGCCTAAGTGCCTTCCTCACTAGGAGAAGGGCAGCTTCAGCATAAACAATGTATCAGACCTTTGCTAGCACGCATAAAGATTAAAGTGTTGCTAAAGCTGAGCTTTGTGTGACACTTTGTAGCACAGCACTTCCCTCCTATAGTTAACCATGTAAACAAATGTTGCAGTGCCCACCCACATGGCACCTCTTCACAGCTCACACACACTATGCAGGGCTGCACAGTGGGGGACATTGAGGTTGAATGGTACGTCATATCCACAACCGTGAATGCTGAAAAAAGAATTGATTCCTTTGCTGAGACTGGCCTTTTCAGTAATGCAGCCAAGTCTTTCTCCATGTGGCACCCTAGGTTTCGGTGACCGGTGCAGCTGAGCTGCAACTCTGGGTTCCAGAGCCATGACGCTCGAGCTTCTGTTAGCATCACAGACCACTGTGTGTTGGTTTATACAGTTGTGTTGTACTGTAGCAATTGGGTAGGACTTCATATCATGCTATGAGGTGCCAACGCACATTCTTAGATTGGTAGCACACTACCAGGGGAGTTGTGCGTGGTTGTAAGAGTGTTTGTTTGTTGCGATCGAACTCTGAAGCATTTCGATGCCGTGTATGAGTGATCAGCGAGATGCTCTGCTCTGGGGCTGCAACGCCTAGCAGTGTGGTACTTGGGCTGCAACGCCTAGCAGTGTGGTACTTGGGCTGCAACGCCTAGCAGTGTGGTACTTGGGCTGCAACGCCTAGCAGTGTGGTACTTGGGCTGCAAGGCCTAGCAGTGTGGTACTTGGGCTGCAACGCCTTGCAGTGTGGTAGAGGAGGCGGCGTGAGACATAGGTGCACACATTATAATTGTAATTAGTGGTTATAATTCACTTTGCAGGGTCCATGTTATGTTCCGTTGCTTCTATTATGCTTTCAGTTCATATCCCATGCTTCCTGCAGCAGCTGGGTCAACTAACCTTCAAAGCTTCGTGGTCCTTTATGAGGACATGTGGAGGAAGAAGGAAAGTGGGAGGAGGCAGATCTTTACCCGGATGATATGCTGGACACTTGACAGCTATAAGTAGTCCAATTGGTGTAGGGAGTGATGAAAGCATATAGGCAGCTGCATAACACCGACCTAGCTAGAAGGAGGACAGCAAGGTGCTGCCTGCGTGTGCACCAAAAAGGGGAGTGATCAGACAAGCCCAGGAATATATGTGGCAAAATGCACCAGGCAGAAATGGTATCACTGAGTGAAATGATGAGCGAGGAGAGAATTGTAAGAGCAATCTGAGCAGAAACCACACAATCTAAAGGCCCAGATTCCACCTACTGCTGCTTTTGAGCAAGGGTTTGTGCACCAAGCCCCTCTCATGCTCCCAAACAGGGCCGGACTGGCCGTAGCAGGCACCGGGCATTTTCCCGGTGAGCCGGAAGGGGGGGAGGGGTTGTACCGGTGGGGGCCGTTTTTGATGCTGGGGGCCTGTTTTGCAGCAATGCTGCAAAATCGGCCCCTTGTAACAAAAGAGCAGCAGCGGTCCCGTCAGCAACCCCCCACCCCTCCGGAGGACAGTCGGATATAATTGCCAGGGCTGGTTTACATCCCATTCCAGTCCTGCTCCCAAACGTGACCGAGCACCAGTCGGTTGACCCCAAATTCTCTAAATTATCCTTTTAGCTGTGCCACTAGTGCATGTACTTCCCTCTTGCCCTCTATCTATTCATATGCACCATTTTGTACGCTTATTTTCGGTTACCAGAGCAATACATTATTATGGGATATTTACTCTCCTTTCTTTACTGAGTGTCTTTTGGAGAACCAGAGACCATTACAGTGGCACGAGTGATAAAACATTTTTAAGCTAAGGCCTGCTCATTCTGTACAGATGGTGGGGACTGTTTAATTTCACCACTACTAACTGAAAACCTGTTATACTTTGGAAGGTTGTAAATCCTTAATGGCGTCAGTGAGCACACACTATTTATAACCGTGTAAAAACTCGCCAGTGATTAATTATTGTTAAGTAACAGATTTTATAAACACAGGGAATGTAACAGACTTTTGCACCCATTTTTTGAACCCCTGGAGGACTTTTTCATTACAGAAGGGAAGCAGATGTTTCTGCGCCCCCTTCGGTAATTCTTACTGCTCAGACACAAGTTTGGTGCCCTCACAATATCAGAGGGTGTGCTTTTATTTGCATTGTCGCATGAAAATCAGGGTACACCTTAGCAGCCAAAAAGGCTCTGACTGCACACCACATAATAAGTGACACAGAGTTGTGTGCCACCAGTAGCACATTTGGGAGGATGCACAGGGGTTCCGGGGACCCCACAGGTATCTTGCTACAGGAGGGAGAAGTTACACACGTTTTTACCTTTCGCCTGCATAGCGCTTTTGCTGTACTTGCGAAATCTCTTCCAATTAAAAAAAAAATCTTAAAAGGGGCTCTCATTTTCTTGCTTCTCACTAGTCATCAGCAGCTTCTCATGTCATCAGGTTTCACTTCCTCTCTTTCCTCGGGTGTTCCCTGGAGCTTGGACCAAGTACTGTTTCCAGCTGGCGGCCAGTGTCCTCCTAGTGGCCGCGCACTTTTGAGGTACTTTTTTTAAATTTCTTCCCCGCACTCCATACGAGTGCATGTGCTTCTTCGTCTCCCTCCACAGATTTGCTGGGTGTTTTTTTGGCTTGCACTCTCCCTGCCCTCTTCTGGCTCCCTTGTGCTGCTTTACCCTTCCCACTGCCCATTGTTTGTGCACCTTATCACCTCCCCCCCCCACTGTTGCTACCCACATGCCCCTCATGTTTTTTTACGACCCCCTCCTGCTGTTCTTTCTTTTTTTTGCAATTTTAGATTGGGCAAACTCGGCCTGAGGTCTTGGAGTCCTTTACATAAGCACCAGTTGCATTACACTCGGACACATTCATTTTCAGATACAGAGAGATTAAGTGATTTGCCCAGAATCACAGGATATTAAGTCTCCCACGAGACTCAAAACCGGTTCCCCAAATACGGCCACTCTAGCCACAGCCACAGCCTCTTCTCATCCGTGTTTGTTAGAAAGATTTCAGCTTCACAAATAACATCAGTCGGCTGACTTAAAATTCCGGTTGTGCACTCCTGCAAATCGCCCAACAGCATACGTGCAACAAATATCGGTATTCACTTTGTATCAAACTTGAAAAGCAAAGCAACATTCTCAAACCCAATAGATTTCGCATAGGCAAAACCTATTGCCTTTGCCAATGTTTGTTTTAATAGGGCTCACATTCCCAGTCTGCACTGGGCACTTCCAATTAGGGTGCCTGGCGCAGACCTTCACCGTACACCATATTAATGTAATACGGCTCCAAGTGCATCTCTAGATACAGTGGTCGAGTGATTGCTGCATGCATTATCTTTCGCATCATTACTTTTTTATTGCATTTTGTGAATGCAGCTCTGCTGTCCTTTGCAGACCTCCATCCATTTCTCGCCATTTGCAGCCAGTCGGCAGGAATTTCAAATGAAACCTTTCCTCATTAATACACACAAATCCTACCAAATGGCAGTGATGGCTCACTACATCCGTCGTTGAATGGAAATATTCCTGAATCACAAACCAGTCGCTTTGCTAACACTGCAACTGGTTACAACACCTTGGGCCTTAGCCTGATGTTTTTAAGACAACGTAAAGCGCATAAATGGCATTTTTGACACATTGTACTCACTACCTCTGTTCATGGAGAAACTAAAATGACTGGTTACTGGCTGCCCCCTCCTTATTGTATATTTTAGTATATGTATTTTACTGCATATTCACCTATATCCCAAACAGCTACCGCACACTCACAAAATGCATTCACCTACCATTGCTAGCTAATGTTTCTGGAATTGTCCTAGAAAGAAAATTAAGAAACTGTGACTTTAAACCATACACCTGCATTTTGACTGATTATGGTTTACACTGAACCATATTTAATCAAACTCAAGTAACGCTATATGGATTTAGCATTATTGTGCTCATTACCTTCATGCTCTTTTATTAGTCACTTCACCCAATATATCAAAGCTATTACACGTCCCAGGTAAATATTGATTTGTCTGGTTGCCCTATTGCACAAGCCACTACTGAATGACTTGGCTTCAATTTGCTCTTTTATTGCCTTTGCCAATGACTTCAAACCCAAATGTGGGTCCTACCAATGACTACACTCATTCATATTCAGAAACAAGGGTTTACAGAAGGATTACCCTTTTTTCTGCTTTATACTTTATGGATCCTTTTGCCCATATCACGACTCCCAATGGGGTTATCCATTTAAATCCAACCCTGGCAAAATATATAAGGACTGCTTGGCCATCGATTGGTGATTGAGCTTGTGGTTTAGGATGAAGCTGCTGAACATCTTTGTGGGATATTATGTGGCACCGCATTCAGGATGTATTTAGTTGGGAGTATACCAATGTACGCCTCAGCCCGATCAAGAGAAGAGGCTTTCTAGCAAACACCCTCAAAGATAAAATACAGGAACAGACCTCATCCGATCGGTTAACTTCCTCAGCTCCTCTTTGGGAGCCAATATGGTCTGCTAAGTAAGTCAGTACTTGGCGTTGGCAAGTCTTAACTTGTTAAATTTCTGTTTATCTTAAGTACCTCCTGAAAGTAACTTTGTCTCCACAGAATGCCATTATCTTCGTTTCAGAATTATTTGTTTTCCGTTCTTTTTTGTAGTTATAACTATAGAGAGCACAATGCCGCTACTGTTGTGCCAAATATCTCAGTCTTGCTCATTTATGTCAGATAGTGGATTTGCCTCAAGGCCAGGAAGGAATAAACATTCTATTCTTGGTGTTCAGGCCTGAATGGCTGCTTCAAAAATAGAGCTAAAACATTATTTTATTTTAATATCTAGAGGTGGATATAATGAATTACCATGTGTTAACCTTATCCATATGAAGGTTCCATAAAGCTTGCAATAAATCCCAAAATTAGCATCAATTTCTAAATGTTAATTTTACATGGGAGTCAGTTCTGATCAATATTGTTGAAAGCTTCAGTCTAATCAATGTTGCAGTTATAAAGCATATTAACCCTTTCTTTGCTAACAAAGATAAAGCCTAAATATTATCTTTGGTAGAATCATCTGCCCAAGAGCGTATTACATTCAAGACCAATAGGTTGTTACTATAGGCGCAACTGTTGAAAAAGAATCCGATTAAAACTTCCCTTATTGTCTGGCAGGCCTTTGCAGGGCTGCATCTGACCTTTTTTATGAATATTGGGCAAGATGACGGATCAACATACAATAATCGACTGTGTTAAAAAAAATACCTGTGAATTGACTGTTACCCAAAACGCTGGGTTTAAGTTGAGAAGCTCCATTTGTCCTGGTCTCATGATGATTTTGTCCTATCACAAGGCAGGAGTAGGTCTACATTTCCATGGCTTCCTCCTAGTAGCCGAGTGAACCTTGAGCCGTTGCTCTCCGTAGATGTTCTTGACATGGATCTCTAAGATAATGCAATGTATGGGATAGTCCAAATTGGCCCAAGATTTCACAGTGCCAATACCCCAAGTCGACAAAAAAACGTTAGCATCTTTTTAACTACTTTACACATTGCAGTCCATTGTCTTTCATGAACCTCTTGATTTCTGATGTTTTTATTTGTGTGACTTTCAAGACTCTGGCATAGTCTTGCCAGTGTTTTGAGACTTTTTTGCTATATTGTTTGCTTATGTTAAGTATGGCTGTTGACATTTTTGTTTCAGCTTGGCGCCTCTCAAAGTCAAAGCACTTTATTAGAGGTTTATTCTAATGCTGCCTCTTCAGAGATGGTCCCTGCAGATTTGATGCAAGTCATGTCATTCGCGGATAGAGTTTTCTTTTTATTTCTTTATTTTTGCTTTTACATAACATAGGTAACATACAACATTTCACGACAGAGTTGATTGCCCCCTTGCTGTGCTACAGTTCATGTAATGGAATTTAACAATGTGTTATGCACTTCTAAGTACTGCCAACAATAGAGATTGAGGTGGGGGGGGCTGTAATAATTCCAGTATTGGATTCATCAACCACTGTTCTGCCAGTGTTTCTTCTTAACAATTTAGGATATTTATATTACTTGCAAATATATGCCAAACATCTCAAACAAGCACTCATACTAACAATTTATACAGCTAAAATAGAGAGAAAAATTATCAAAGAAAGGGATTTTTTTGTTGAGAATTGCTGTGGGTTGGTGGCTGGGATTCTTGAGTAGCGTAGCTCAACTGAACCCGGGAATGCGCAGTTTAAATATTCACGCTTTGGTGTTATACAAATAGATTCTGTTTAACCTTTTATTAAACTGGTGCTAGCTCAAGAGTTTAGGCTATAGCATTACAGAAAGACTATATCACTTGCCCAATTTTTAAGAATTCCAGTAACTTTGCGTTTTGTTTGCAGGTTGCCCTCATGGTTGCGAGCGAGTTCTGGGAGCAAGGTGACCTGGAGAGAACAGTGCTAGAACAGCAACCGATTGTAAGGATGTAATGTGCTCAGCCAAAAATATTCACATCAGATGATGTGCGATATACTGCTTTGAAAAACAGATTCAGTGTTGATGAATTAAGGGGCATGGAATTATGTGGCACCAGCTAAGAACATTAACCTTATCTTTTACCCATATGCTTCAATTTATAGTGCCTGAGAGAAAGGGTGAGATTGGAAGAGTGTGTGTGTTTGCGTAAATAGGTACACTTGCACGCGCACACACACACATACATACTTTGCCAAATAGATAAGGCCTATTGCTTCACTTCAACTCCTGTCCTTTACATGCGGATCTATACCCTTATTAACTTTAACTCCAAATTCTTAAGAGCAAATAACTTTCAATTTAGCACAAAAAAAAAAAGGGTGAGTGTTTTGGAAAAGCTATAAGCTGTAGAGTTTGTGAAGATCATGGTACTCAAACCATAATTTAGTTTTAATTGTGTACAATATTGTTTTCCTAGCCAATGATGGACAGAAACAAAGCAGACGAGCTTCCCAAGCTTCAAGTTGGCTTCATTGATTTCGTCTGCACATTTGTCTACAAGGTAAGAAGTAAAGGACATTTCTGTTTTTCTGAGGAGAGCCTAGCGGATGATCGAAGAATGATAGTATATGAGAGAGGTTTAGGATCTGTGGTTCGGATGCTGTCAATGGGATTCTTCAAACCATTGTCTTCTAAAATTAGTGAGGCATGGAGACACTTCTTTCAACTCTCTTAATTTGTCAAAATAATAAAAAATAAAAATAATAAACTAAGAGCAGAGGCCTAAAGTTTTCTTACGCGTACATGGCTAGTGCTGCTGAATGCTGGGATTGCAGAATACCAAGCTGTCCTTTTTTGATTCCAAGCCAGGGCTCTTTCTTCCACTACCTGCACATCTTGTCTCTTCATCTCACTTTTGCAGGTTCTTTTTCTTCCCCGCTTTCTTCCTTTGTTACTGTTTTCCTGTCTTCCTCTTTTGTCTTCATCCTGCCTGTCTCTTTCTAGCTCCAAGTCAAACTTTGTTGGTAAGAAATAAGTTGCGCTCCCCAACAGTGACCGTTGGTGCCAGTCATCCACAGCACCGGCACATATTAAGCACTGCCCTATCTCAGTCCTGCTTCACAGAGGCCTCTTCTTTCTACCTTGAATTTTTTTTTTACCATCCCTTCTCCTTTCTTCTGCTGTGTTTTCCTAGCCATCACATCCCTTTTCCATCCCCTGTTTTCATTCCCACATTTCCGGATCCAGGGCCACCTAAGTCAGTAACATTCCAGCTGCAATATGACACATCACCTCTCTGATGGTGTCTGAATTGAGACCCCTCATTGTAGTGATCATGCACAAATGGCAGCCGTGCAATGTGCCTTGTACACAAGCACTGAGCACTTAGTTATTTTCATGCCAACATAATGGGCCGATTCACAAATATTTTCTCTAAGTCTGATTAACTACTGACTTATGAATTCCAGAATTCAGACTTAATTATGGAAAAAGGTTTGTGCATTAGGACCAATGTGATGTCACCGACATGGGAAGGTAGTTGGGTTTGAAAAGGTTAAAAGTAGGACAATTTCAGGAATATTGACCATGCAATGTTATACATTCCCTGTCTTTATGTGTATGTTTCAATCCTGTTGCATGGAAAATGATATAGTTGTCTCTAATTCTCTTGTGAACCTGTTTCGTTTTGTTTATCATCCGCAAATCTGCTCAACAGATTTGTTTTTTATGTTTAGATCCTCGACTATTTATTTTTTTCATGAATGCCTGTCCAATAGAGAATGTGTTCCTAATACTGCAGAGCAATGTAAACCCAACCAGATAATACATTGACAATCAAAACCTAGGAAAATTCATAATTTCGAATTACAGATTTTACAAAAAGGTATGTGAAAATTCCCAGATGAAGGTCTTCATCAATAATAAAACAAGCTATATTAGCAACCTAGAAGGAACGTTGGGAGCTGGCCAGTCAATTAAAATGCTCCCTTTGAGGCCTAGAGCTACTATTACAGGCCCATAAGGGGAGTATTATCTGCCCCCCCAGATCCCATTCTCCAGGGTGCTGATGTCTCCACCCACACTCTCTCCCAGCCTAAGGGCAGGCTCTGGAAACTACAGGGCACTCAGCAGGAGAAGGCGCCGCTCGCCTGAAGCATGGGTGAAAAATGGCTCTATTCTCCCACGGCGCTTCTCCTGATTTTTTCTAACAGGAGTTGCCATTTGAGACTGAGCTGCACGGCTTCCTTCACTTGCATTGCTGATGGGGGAACGTACACCAAATCAACCACCAAAAAGTAGAAAAACGAAAACAAATTGCAATGTTTCTTTTTTTCTTCTTCTTTGTGCTACTTGGCTAACACTCCCCTTCAACAAAGCAAAAGGAGGAGCCCAGACCCTCATGCTTCAAATGCCAGTTGTTGTTAGAAGAAGCGGGAGAAGTGTTGAGGCAGAATGGAGCCATTTTTAGGTCGAGCCTGGGCTGCGCATGCGCTGCTCTGCTAGGCATGCTGTACTCAGGTATAGACTTAAAGCTCCGCCCACTCTCCACTCTCATTGGCTTGGGTCATTGTCCTTTGTAAACTGTGGCTTTTCAATGGTCAATAGGCTTAATAGTCCCTCTTTAGTACCGCCTTGTCTCATCTTGTAACCTCCCATAAGGACTGGCCCTCTTATGCGTATAGTTACTTGGTGGGCTTTAATTACAGCCTCTGAGCACTATTTCGTTAAAACCACAGTGGCGGGCGCGCCTTTGGTTTATTTGCGGCGCCGGAAACGGCCGCATGTTTTTTTTTCTCCATTTATTAACTTTTTCTTTGTTTTGTTTACAAGTGCCCCATGCCCCTTTCACGTTCATGGAGGCCGCCATTAATGTGAAAGCCCAGCATGGGTGATTTAAAAAAATAAAAATAAAAAAGTATTTGCAATGCAATAGGTCTTGCATTTGTGAAACTTTAAGCTATAGTCATTTACAATACCAATAGCTCAAACTCTCGAAAACGCGAGACCTATTGCACTGCAAATGCTTGTTCCCCTAGCCTTCAAGTGAGAGGTGGTGGTGGGAGGGGGTGCTAATAGACGCATTGCTCTTACCTGCAGAACAAAAATGGTGCTAATTACCCATCCTTTGTTATGCACCCTCACCTGCTGCTCGGGTTTTTAACAGTAGGAAGGGTAATAAAAAGTCATTTTTGCCCACTGGAGCTGGTAGTAATGATTAATTAGAACACTGAAATGCTGAGAGCTCCACTGAAGACAGTGAAGTAAGTGGCTCAGGGTCAATAATGGCTGAGGTAGACCATCTGCTCCACCACACCAATGTTGTCTTTTCTTTCCACCCTTCGTGGGTGGAATGTTCTAATAGCATTATAGTCCTGCTGCCGCTGTCATTATAAGTTCTTGTCTGTTGCTCGGGTCCTATAACTCGGATTGAAGGTCGTTAACAACTGGAATAGTTCTGGGCTGCAGGCTATAATGTCATGATATGCTCTGAAAGAAAACTATCCGGTAGCTAACAAATGAATGCAGACCATAGTACAATTTGCAACTATTTTAATACGTGGCTTGATAAAACAGAGGAGAACGTTTGTGAAGTGGCAAACAGTAAAGAGTATTCCCAATACTCTTGTACATCATATGTAAAAAAACTTTATTGGCAACCAGACTTTACAGAGGCTTTCATCCACAAGTGTATCATCTCTACAGGAAAACTGATGCATTAGAAAGTAAACAGTGAGACTTGCTTTCTGATGTAAGTAAAGTCTTGACTACAGATATTCATCAGATTCTATCATGCTCTCATTTTCTTCTATAGTCATTTAGAGGTCTTTCCCCTATGGATACCAAGCTAATGTTTGGGAATAAGGCATTTATGCATTTGATTTTTGCAAATGTACAGACTTATGTTGATGCCGTTGCAGTTTGAGTGTGTTTCAGTTTTCCTTTTCTGCCAGATAGTTCTTATTAATCATTTATTGGATTAGAAATGTCCTCAGTTATTTTACATGTATTTACAATTTTATTATTTTATCTTCCGATCACCCACTCTGATGAAACAAGGCCTATAGCTGTTGAAAACACACGGGACAGCACTTAGATGGAGAACTGCCCACATTCCAAGTCAGGGACATCTAGATCTTATCCATACGCATGCAAAACATGCGGTTTCTGGTATATTAAAGATTTCACATCAAGTCCTCTCTAATGGGAGACTCACATTGTCACTTAGCCCAAAATGACTGCGGTCACACGTGGTAGAAGTCCTCAGCCCCACAAGAAAATTATGACATTTTCTGAAAAATGGAAACTGGGAATTATCTCTTACCCAACCACGGAGTTATGCTCTTGCTCAGTGGCGGCTGGTGGAATTTGAAACTGGTGTGACGTAAGCAGAACGATTCAACGTATGCGAGCGAGCGAGCTGGACGGAAATAAGGGGGGTTCGGGGGGGTTCTCCCCCCGTGAAGAAATTTTTTAATAATTGGCATCTTTTTGGTGTGAGTTTCAGCACTATTTCTGTGATAAATGGACTAAAAATTCAGTTCTTCTAGGCATTCATAAAAGAAAACTCATACATTATTTCTGAGAATTTCTGGGTTGCCAAGCAGGTCTGACTTCTGAAGAGGGCTAGGGTACTAAGCAAGACTGCTTTGGCTCTACCCTTTCCAATAGAAAACACTAGTTAGCGATGTGAACAAGTTCAATTGAAAAATCTGGGGTCTAGGGAGAGTCCCTCTCCTGAGAAAGAAATTTAAAAAAGATTGGCAAATGGTGCATTTTAAAGCAAATGAATGCAGCGAGAAAGCAAGGCTTATTAAGCAGTGGGAAGGTATAGTCTTGAAATATTAAACACATTAAAAACTGCCCCGTATCTTCTTGCATTCATTTGTTCAACAGTTACTGTAAAATGTAAATTGTTCTGCATGACAACTTTAGCCCTTTAAAATGTATGCTTGCCCAGTGTCTTGCACTGCATGCAGCATTAACTTTGGAAAAATATGCTCTAACCAGACTTCAGGAAGCACCCAGAGCTTCTGGATGTAACCAGTCATATAGAAATATGTGCAGACAGGTCTTTAAGTGAGATGAAAAAAATGGGTGCTCCCTATAAAGGAACATGCCAAATACATTTCTGTGATTCCCATAGTGTGCCATCAGACCGGTATTTTGGTTTCTCTCTGAGATGTAATTTTATCCAGATAAATGGCACAGCAACTGACATACGCCTAAAGCCTGTCAGTATGATTGGCTTTGTCACTGGGTGTTAGCTGTTTAAGATAAATGCGTAACAACAATGATTTCTTATAAATAATTAACATCGAAAATGTTTAAATTCTGAAATAGTGAGTCTGTGAATTAAATAGCATTGAGGCCTGTGGAAGGAGTTTTGGCCTTCAATTATGTGTGCTTTATGTTAGATATGTAGCCTCTTTTTCTCTGCATATCTTGTCCATCTGCACATCTTCAACCCCTCTCTTTCCTCTTCAGCATCCTCTTTTCACTCTTCCCTGAATGCCCTTCCTCACATCTCTGTCACTTCACCGCCCCCAACATGCACTGCACTCCCTCAAATATAAGCATAAATCAAGTCCTCCCCTAAAATCAGTGGAATCACAATTTTAGTCTGAGAAACTGTTTTCATGTCTCTCGCCTGGGGAATGAAGGCAAGCATGAACTAGCCCGTCACAAATATGTTCAATAAATAGGCTGCGTAATTCCTGAGAGGAGGTGAAGGGGAAGAAGCGATAGTGTTGAGTGATCAGACATTCGGGGCTTTGAAGCTCTCCCCGGGCTGTGATTGTAATAAACCAGAGTACATGGAAGGGATGTCTGGCTCATGCGCATTTTGACAGAGACATGTAAATAGAAAAGCTGCAATAATGGAGTGAAAATGAAAACATTTTAAAACTATATTTTAGAAAAGCCGCAAAACGTTTCAACACAATTCACTCTTTTCTTTGTACATGATGCTAATATTCAGAATATGCATCCCTTTTCATGTATTTATCTATTTCTTCTCACTTACATTGAGTCTCAGCTAAATTGTGAATATCACAAGCTGAACGGCATTCCGCCCAAAACAGGGAGACAGCTTCAGTGCCACGACAGGACAGACATCCAAGGCACTGCAGGACAGACAGCCTCAGCACTACAGGAAGTGCACACTCAATACTACACAATACAGGCTCGCAGCACTACACAATACAAACCCGCAGCACTACTGGAAGGATAGTCTCACCCTCTGCGTTTTCCTTTTTTGGACCCGCAGTGCTCTGCTGTTACCCCTCCACCCTTCCCCGCAGCCTTACCTTCTATTACACACAGCTCTGCCAGGGCACCTCAACCCTGCTCTCCGTCACACTCTCTTACTCCAATATTAGAACATCATATTTCAGCTCTGATAGTGCACCTCACTCCTGACCTTTCAGCCCCTTTCCTATTCCAATAGGCAGCTCTGATTTTGCACCTCAACCCTGCCATATATATACTTTCCCCGTATTTAGAGCCCACAAACAGCTGACAATATACCTCAAACCCGCCCTGCAGCTTCCTATTACAACTCTGCCAATGTACCTCAACCCTGCTCTGCAGCCTGCCTTCTTATTCCGCTGCTGTTAACCCGACACAGCATGGCCAGTGCACCCTCACGCCGACATGTAGTAATTACTATCCTTACACGTGGCGAAATGCACACCTGTAAGAAATCGGCACAGGTTTAACGAATCGTGCAGAGTGTGCGCCATACATGGTAACAATGCCCAATAAGGTTCACGAAAGACGCAGTGAATATATTCTCCAGCAGACAGTAATGCCGTTTTCTTTTCCTATGCTGCGAAATCAAACATTCTCTTCGTTGCACAGGGTGTGACGTGAAGCTGGTTATGCATGCAGCAGCTGGTAGGGGTGAGTGAGATGTCTGGCAGGAAACATGCAAATGAGCAGAGGAAGTGAGAATCACTCCCAGCGCATGTACAATCAGCGCCAGTGCCGGGGTTGCTTAAGTCTGGGTAATGTGCAGAGCTTGTCGCCTCAGTGGCTGGGGCTTTTTGTCACTGGTGGGGGTACAGAGCCTTTCATCTCTATGGTTAGGGGCATATAGGAGTGGTGCAGGCCTACAGAGCTTTCCAACTCTATGGTTAGGTCGGAAGAGTACAATTGTTTTCTTAGATTGTGAGTTTGTGTAACACAAGGCCACGTTGTAGCTTTACATGATATTAACACTCTGATATGATGTTGGTGAGTGTTATGTCTCACCAACTGGTCATTACCTTTGAACATTATGCTGCCACTTGCCGTATTTCAATAGCATCCATCCACTGTGACCATTTGATTTGACACACTAATGCTAATTTAAGTGAAAAATTCTGACATAATGATCTAGACTCCGAGTGAGAGTCAGGCCCATGTATATGAAAGTATAATTTTGAAGGAAACATACATCAGACATCCATTTGCCGCGCTGCCGGATCCGAGACGCCTGTACTGTACATCATAACAAGCGCAGCTTTCCCACAGGGCTTCACAAGGCTCCTATCAGTGGTGGCGGCCTTGCATGTCAGCATGGAATGCAGCAGGTCACATGAGGAAGGAGTGCTTTCACGGCAGAAGCTTTGATAACTGGATCATGTTTTCATGCCAGAGTTGACGCTGTTTGTGGCGATTGGCGAACATTAAAGGTGGTAACATTGCTCGGTGGGTTTGAGCGCCCGATGTTAACCATCTGCCTGTAATCTGCACCAGTGGGCTGGCAGGGCTGTCATCCTGACCTTTATCCTACAATCCCCAGCTGGCACGCGCAGCAACAATGCACACCCGAGATACAGCGGGATGATATGCACGCCTACAGTGACTCACTCATGCCGACATAGCCATAGCATAGACCCGCCACAAAGACACTGAACTTAAGTCAACACCAACTCTGGGGGAACCAGCTTTCTACAGAGACTCCTGCCGACATAGGCCTTTTGCACGATTACATAGGCCCACCAAGACACTGAAGTCAATCTTACACACGGTCAAGACACTGTGCTGAGGAAACAAGAAGGTGATTGGTGTAACACTTGAATTAATCTCAGTCACTGGTAATTACAGTGCCCCGCATCTCAGTCCATCACATTAGAAGTCACAATAGATAGAGGCTATATGTGAATCATCCCTGCTTCCACTACAAAAGGAATATTCTAGCCCGAACTGCCAGGACAGGCCACCTACACAGGGGAACACAAGCAACCCCAGACCTCAAGACAGTGAATTACAACTTTCAACAGGTCAGAAAGCAATACCATGAATTACTGATTTTTCATCAGTGCAAAAAGATACATAGTAAAATCATTTAATACAACAGAAAATTATTGCAGGAACCAATCATGAAATTTTCCATTTCTAGTTAAATGTACTACTCAAGATAGCGTCTCATGTTTCTCCATATCAGCAAACCATGTGATGGACCCATTGGATCATAAACGTATGAATACAAGTATTGCATGTGCAATAATTTACTAGAGAAAAGGTTACCAGAACTTATAGATGTCATTTTCTGACCATACATTGTCATTTTTAATATGCATGATCCCCACGAATACATCAACACAAAAATGCATTCTAGATTGTGATAGCAATATTTATATACTGTTAAAACACAATCACTTGCATAATATGGCATGGATGTGAATTGGCTCTGGTTTCAAACAAGAGGGAAGCCCAACATGTTTAACACACAATATAAAAAATATACAGAACGGGTAACACACAGCAGTGGCGAAGGCCAGAACTGTGTTCTAGCACAATTTATACTTCATTCGACCTTTGATCTTGCGGTTACGAAGTTGTGAGAACGCCAAGTTGGCAGTATAAGCACACAAAACACAAGCTGGTCTCCTTATATTTATTATAGCTACACACGCCGTCCTCGTCTCATGCATCCAATATGACAATAATGAAAAATAGCAGAAAAATGATCCGCCAGAAGAAAATAATAATTCTTACCCGCATTGGCCAGAATACACCAAATCACTCTGTAGGACTCAAATGCCCGCAAATAAGAATGTAGAGCTTGCGTCCCGTTGCAGAGGGTGTGAGGGAGCATCGAGACGGTGACCGAGCGCCGCGTTACTCCCTGCTCACACTAGTCGTGAACACACCAGGAACCGCAGGAATCGTAAAGTGAAATTAAGCAGTCGCGGCTCGCAGTACTCGCGGGGGGGTCGCGCGGGGTGGGGGGCCGACCGAGGGAAAATAAAATTTAGAAAACTTACCTGAACGCCTCTGCTCCTGGTCCGCGTTGGCGCCTCTTCAGGAACAGCACTGGAGTGGCAACCCCTCAGCCAATCCTGGCGCTGCTGCAGCACCAGGATTGGCTTAGGGCACGGTTATTCTTCGCCCGCCGCCTGCCCATTAGGAGACCGAGGGGCTCCTAATGGGCATGCGCAAGCCAGTGCAAACACAAGTGCGCATGACTGGGCACGGGCGAAAAATTCGCTCACCTTCCCCACTCATGCACACTTGTGCTGCTGCCTGTCCCTGGCTGGTCTGACAATGCATGTCAGTCAACATGACGCCGGACCGCCCACCCCCTTCAGACTCTGAAGGGGTGGGCGGTCCGACGTCATGCTGACTGACATGATTGTCAGTTCTCCCTCGGCGTCTCTGAACTTAAGTAAACTGAGTCAGAGACGCATAGGGAGCTGCGGGCGCGGGACGGCGGGGGGGGAAAGCCCCAACGCCCCAATGGACGCACCGCGCCTGCTCTTGCTGAGCCTGTCAGGGAAACGTTAGTCTAAAGGCGAAGTAGCAGAGCCCCAACCAGAAAACAACACCAACACACCAACACACACACCAACACACACACACCAACACACACACCAACACACATACACACACCAACACACACACCAACACACACACCCCCACACTAACTAATATTATCTGCTAATCATACACAAATAATAGAAGTAAGAATAACCAGCCTTTCAGGGCCACCCCAACCATTCCAGGGGCCCCACCCAGCTCAAGGTCAATGAATATCTGTGTGATATGGGAGGCTCAGGGGCCCTCTCATCAGATTCTGCAGGGAGGGGGGGGGCATCACTTTGCGTTACACCACAGGTAAAGCACTGGATACAATGGAAAAAAACTTTTTCTTGCTTTTAACCATAATCATGAGAAAAAAGACGTGTTGGGCTCACATCACCTTTTAAATTTGTAGAAGATTAGCAGTTCAAATGCAGCAGAGGCCTCTATTGCAGGCAGCAATGCTGTGTAAGGGACTCCAAAGCATTCAGTGCACAAATAGTGACTTATTAAACATAGAGCAAAGCCTCAGTTGCAGTAACGTCAGCTTGGAAATTTTTTTTTTAGTTTGGCATATTTTATTAAATGTGTCACCCTAAATTTCTGATCTAGGACAGTTACACATTTTTTGTATGAAGAATTTTGACCAGGTAACAAGTTCTGCATACATAAAGGATGCATTCGTACATGCACCTTTTTTCTTAAACAGGAAAATGTATCTCTCTGTGGAGAAACACCTTCCATTACACCCTCTGTCAATAAGGGTATGTTATCTCCCCTCTAACGATCTGAGAAGGCACTTTCCCCTACCTTTCAAAGGAGTAAATTTGGATACATGTACAGAGCGGATAACAGCCATCATGTATCAGGAATACCCAAAAGCATATGAGTTTGTGAGTGCTCACAGTAATTAGAAAGCCACAGAATGCCCATATTGCTCTTCCTAATCCTTAAATTGCAAATGTGGCAGTTGCGCCAACTTTGTACAGTTTCCGCATGTGCACACTGGAAGAATTTACCTAGCACTCACTCCCATCTATGGCTAGTAGGGGCCACAACTGACATTTTGTTCACTTGTGAAGCTAAAAAAAACAAAATAACTCGAACATTGTCAAGTTTCTTTCTATTTGATATTCAAATACAGCATGCCCATTTTATACTCTTCTCTTACCAAGGAATTTTCAAGATTTCACAAAGAAATTACGCCAATGCTTGATGGTCTTCAAAACAACAGAGTTCAATGGAAAACGCAGGCTGATGAATATGAGGAAAAGATGAAGATTATTGAAGAACAAAAGAAAAAACTCGAGGAAGAAGCTGGAGGCAAAAAAGGTGAGGGGCTTGGTGGGCGATTTGGAAATGTCACTTTTTTCCCCTGTGTAACACAATTTATCATATGTACTGTACTAAAAGTTGTTCTGCGTAGAGATACAGTAGCTAATAGAGTTGAAAATGCTTGTATATTGTATATGCTTATGTGAAGTAAGAACAAACATATATTTATAACATTTTATAATATTAAATGGATGATGCACTATCGTGTAAGAAATTCCATAGTTCAACCAATATTAACTGCTTTTAGAAGCCCCGCCAAAATGATCAAAGCCAAAGGCCAGGGCTCATAATGAGAGGAAAGGGCAATTAACTGTTTACGCTCAGAAGAATTAGGGCAACATATAGAATTACTATAGCCTTATAGCCCGCCGTAGTGGGCTATACCGGCTATTAAAGGCCCGCTCCAGCGTTAAAGGCCCGAGCAGAAGGCGAGGGCCTTTAACAAGGGAGCGGGACTTTAATAGCCAGTATAGCCCTGCTACGAAGGGCTATAAGGCTATTAGAACATTCTGCCACTAGAGGGCAGAATGTTCTAACAAATAAAACAAAGGCCTCTCGGAGCCCGAGGGGGTTTAAATCCCCTCGAGCTCCGAGAGGCCTTTGTTCACAGCAATAGCTGTGAACAAAAGCAACATTGGAATGTTGCTCTGCGGGCCTTTACCGGCCTGTAGAAGCTCGGAGCACTCCATTGTATTCAATGGAGTGCTCCACATTCCAATGTTCTAATAATGGATATCTATTATTAACAAAGTTGTTATCCACCAAGGGGTTCCAAGTGACCTGAAATAGCTAAGAAAGAAGGCCTTGTTCTCTATAATATCACCTGAAATCCTGAGGCGACAATTCACCATTATTGATAGTTAACCATCCACAATTTAATATAGTCTATGTTAGTTAAACCTGAAAATGTTATCTTGTGACAGGCGAGGGTAGTACAATGTGGCAGGACACCAGGTACTGGGTTTCTCTTATATATTGGGGAGAAGTTGTTGTTGGATTCAGCAGGTATGGCATAAAGTGGGAGAACTTGTAGGAGTAGGGTCAGCAAATATATTTTCAGTGTAGATGCTTATGACTTCTCTCATCTGCTTCTACTTATGGTTTACTGTTATGTTGAGAGGGCAGGAGCAGTGCTATTAATGGTGCAGCAGGCGCAGTGGCACTGTGGCCCAGATGCTTAATGGGCCTTTGGACACTAATTACGGCTGTATTTTACTACCTAAATTGGGAGCAGTCTGCCCACTTTTTGCTTTTCATTAGGAACTGTGACATCTGTGCTCAGGCTCTGAGACAGTGTAGCCTTGAAAATAGGCTCTTCCTGCTTGTTAGAAGATTTCCATTTCAGCAGCCCAGTGTTTGCTTATCTTGAACACCTCCCCAGCTGGGACTGATGTACCTGGTATTAGCTTAAGGGTCAGCTTTAAAGAATTGTAATTTAAGTGGTAACATTGTATACAGAGAAAAAGAACAGTAGCAACCTAGGTGGCAAGATTCATCACGTGTTCCTAAACTCTATGATGACTTTGCACGGATCATTGACAGAATGGGTTATCAAAGAGCCATATAATGTACTCCATATAGTTCTGAAGAACAAGATTCTTGCCTTCTGTAAAAAAAAATTCTGATGGATATGATGCAAAGTCCTTATATGAACCTTTTCCAATGCGTCACACTGATCTGGAAATGTTTCTTTGGTAATAACCGGTCACTTGTGCCAGGTGGCACTGTTGAGTGTAGTTCATGGCAATGCAGTTCACTGGTAGTGATTTTGGAGAAACATGTAAGGCTCCTCCAACTTTTTGCACCCTCTAATTATCTTCACAAGGGGAGGCGGGAGGGTGAAAAAGGATCTGCGGGAGCTGTAATATCCATCAGAAAAAATATTACCAAAGGTAAGTAACCTGTACTTGCAATGAATGTTCCCTTCTCCAGATTCCTTATATGAATCACTCTCAAAGTGTTTCTGAGGAGGAGGGACGAAGGGCACCTTAGAGATTCAAATGAAAAAGCATTGAAACACTGGTCTCCCAAACTACAGCTACGCTTTATCATGCTCACCCGCACACTAGTGTTTGGTAAAAGAGTGCACAGAGGGCCACGCTGCTGCTTGGCAGATGGACAGATTTGGAAAAAGGCAAGAAAATGCAACGTTACTGATTTTTATCTCATTAAGTGAGTTTGAAACCTTTCGAGATGAACTTTACTCGCTAATTTATAACATTTTTACTGCAAAAATAATTCAACCAGGAAATGGTTTGTCTCCTGACCAATTTATCTGCAAAGGGATATACAGCACAACAGATTGTAATTCACTTTGCAACCAGCCAATCCGTAGATGCACTAATCTAGCTAGTGCAGCCTCCCCTCATCTTTGGAGCATTGAGGAGGAGGGTTAATGATGGCAAGAAATTCACCTGAACCAAGATCATTCGAAAATAGCTCTTGGCAGGAAAGAAGGCCTGAACACTCGAGTGAAGTAGGTATTTTATTGTTTGATTAATTAAATCATTACAATCCACATATAAAAAGTCGAAACATAGAAAAACATAAAAAGAATTTTTTCACCAGGGTCCACCCATCATTCTCAATAGAAATAAAGCAATAAAATTGTTGATATAAAGTTTCTTCTAATACAAGGTAACCATCGCTTACGTAAAACCATGTGGCAGCATAGTATCGTTAAAAACAATTAATAATAATAAAGGAGAATAGAGGTTACTTCTAAAAACTACAGATAAAGCACCAAGTTGTAAAAAAGTGTCCCAAAGTTAATGTACAGTTCAGAGGGACAACAGTCAAAAATCAATAGTCGATGACAGGTCATTGAGTTCGCGTTCCGTATTGTGGCAGGGGCAGAGTACACAGATTTTGCTAGGATGGTGCTTCGAAGAAATACGGTTATTTTAGCCACCTGTGCACGTTCCTTGGTTTTAGTACAGGGCCTGGAGTTTGCTGGTTAAGCTTGCGATATGCAAGGTGGATAAAGATTGTGAAGCTTATGTTTAAAGCGGTGTTCTCCGGGTTCAATGCTGCAATGATTGCCTGCCTGCAGGCCCGGACTCCCAATCTATTCCACTCTGGCCTCAGTTTTAGTCTACGCAAAGCCAGCAATGCTGGGCAGAGGCATACAACGTGCTCCAAAGACTCCACCAATTCCCCGCAGCCCCTGCACCGAAGCTCGTCTGATGGGCGGCGCCAAAGTGGTAAGTGTTTCAGGAAGTGCCATTCCCCCAATCTGAGTGCCATATACCGCAGTTTTAAGTACAGGGGGTATGTGCAGGGCAGGTATGGTGGAAGAGAGGCCAGCTGATAAGAGTTGATTACTGCCCATGCATGCTTGCATTTGGCAAGGAACACTTTATCAGTAGAATGGGACCACATACGGATGCGCTTCTTAATTCTTGTTTTAAAAACTGTAGTGCTAGGGTTAAGGTTCCAGAGGTCGCTTGCTGATAATTGATGTACACATTCGTGAAAGAACCGACTGTATGACCCACCAGGATTACTAGAGCTGATGTCTGACCATAACAGTGACTCGAGGGAACCAGCTCCGGCCTGCCTTAGCTTGTGGCACAGTTTTAAATAAGCACCTGCGCTTAGCATTTCGTAATTTAGAAGGCCCAGTTCTAATCGGATCTGTGCAGCAGATGCGGATTTTGGCAGCTAAAAGACCCTTTTATAAATCTTAGTCACATGTTGGTTTAATGTTGTACTGAATTTGCCCAGGGAAATTTCGAAGCCATACGACAACGTGGGGCCTATTTTGGCTCTCATGATGTCCAACGTTGGGGTCAAACTCGGGCCTGTCAATTCTTTTGAAAGTTTTGAGAGATTCACTTGAAGAGTCATAGCTGAACACTCAATATTACCTTATCCTTAGATAAGATCATGAACAGGGAAGAGTCAACAATGACTTGTAGCTATCCCAGCCTTGTACCTCACATCAAGTCAACCGGAAAGCTGCTTTCCAAGAAAACCCAAAGGGGATGATGGACGGAGTGTTGAACATTGCAAACACTCACCCCCAGTCAACTGATCTGGGTTTAATCCATCATCATTCTTTAGCTCACTCCGCCACCCCAGTTCAGACATGGCCATATGCAAATCAGTCTGACCCTGTGCCTCATGGGAACAGTCCAGCCTGAACTGCCAAGCCATGTCTTCCCTGGACCGGAAACAAGCATCCTGGGACCGGTTTCTGGCTTACAGCCGTCATCAGCCAGGCTATCTTGAATCCAGTGGCAAAGTGAGCAAGGGACTCACGTCTGGGCATACCCTGCCAACTTAGGCGAACATAGCAAAACCAAAGGGGATGATGGACGGAGTGTTGAACATTGCAAGCACTCACCCCCAGTCAACTGATCTGGGTTTAATCCATCATCATTCTTTAGCTCACTCCGCCACCCCAGTTCAGACATGGCCATATGCAAATCAGTCTGACCCTGTGCCTCATGGGCATGATGGATTAAACCCAGATCCATGTGACTGGGGGTGAATGTTTGCATTGTCCAGCATTCCGTCCATCAATTGTTTCTTTTGCATATGTCGCCCTAAGTGGGAAGGGTATGCCCAGACGTGGGTCCCGTGCTCACTACACCACTGGATTCAAGCTAGCCTGGCTGATGAAGGGTGATGCCCTGAAACCGGTCCCAGGATGCTTGTTTCCGGTCCAGGGAGGACCTGGCTTGGCAGTTCGGGCTGGACTGTTCCCACAAGGAACAGGGTCAGGACTGATTTGCATTTGGCTGGGTCCAAACTGGGGTGGTGTGGTGAGCAAAAGAATGATGGATTAAACCAAGATCCATGTGACTGGGGGGTGAATGTTTGCATTGTCCAGCATTCCGTCCATCAATTGTTTCTTTTGCATATGTCGCCCTAAGTGGGAAGGGTATGCCCAGACGTGGGCCCCGTGCTCACTACACCACTGGATTCAAGCTAGCCTGGCTGATGAAGGGTGATGCCCTGAAACCGGTCCCAGGATGCTTGTTTCCGGCCCAGGGAGGACCTGGCTTGGCAGTTCGGGCTGGACTGTTCCCACAAGGAACAGGGTCAAGACTGATTTGCATATGGCTGGGTCCAAACTGGGGTGGTGTGGTGAGCAAAAGAATGATGGATTAAACCCAGATCCATGTGACTGGGGGTGAATGTTTGCATTGTCCAGCATTCCGTCCATCAATTGTTTCTTTTGCATATGTCGCCCTAAGTGGGAAGGGTATGCCCAGACCTGGGTCCCGTGCTCACTACACCACTGGATTCAAGCTAGCCTGGCTGATGAAGGGTGATGCCCTGAAACCGGTCCCAGGATGCTTGTTTCCGGTCCAGGGAGGACCTGGCTTGGCAGTTCGGGCTGGACTGTTCCCACAAGGAACAGGGTCAAGACTGATTTGCATATGGCTGGGTCCAAACTGGGGTGGTGTGGTGAGCAAAAGAATGATGGATTAAACCCAGATCCATGTGACTGGGGGTGAATGTTTGCATTGTCCAGCATTCCGTCCATCAATTGTTTCTTTTGCTTTCCAAGAAAGGCATTTCAGTGGGTAATCAATCAAGTAGTCACACGAAGGGCCCATGAGGAATGTCAGAATCAAACTTAGGCCCCACTGGAACATTTGGAAGTTTAGCAGGGTAATTGTGTTTTGCAGCCCTTTATGGCATCTGACCACCAATATAATTCTGAACAAGCCCACCTGATCAGGACAGTATATTTGTGCTGCAACAACTGTTAGGAAGCTCTGACTGTTCCATTGTTGAGATCTTTCCCTACTCGGGAGACTGCGAACCTCAAAATGTCCAACACTCCTGACTCAAGGCGGTCCAAGGAGTTGGATCTGCACCATAAAGTAAAAACAACCTATCTGTTAGAACAGACGGCCCTAGTAAAAGGATGCTTTCAGCCCAAAAGAACATCCATGACTACAGAGGGTAGGTTGTAAGATGACAAACTAGCCTCTCATTCTCCAAATATGAAGATTCGGCTTGAATGTGGCCATTTGAAGCAGCTGCGCACTATGGAGGTTCTAAGTCCAAGAGAAGTAGGTTCGGCTACAACTGTCATCTCGCCCAGTCGAGGGAGGACAAGATCACATGAGTCCCCTATTTCTCGTAAGGGTGAGTGAGTATAATCAAGTCTGAATGTTGACTGTGGAGACATCCACTCATCCATTGAAAGAGGTCACAGGTGTACTATAATGCAGTAGTTTCTACATTTCTTATTGCACAGCGTTGCAAACAGATCTGTTATCAGCAGCCCACAAGTCAGCAAGAGACAACCTACCTCCAGATAAAAGTCCTCTTTTGTGCTGTACTGATGATATGATGCTCGTATTCTGACTTCCTGTTAGATGAGCTACTGACAGAACAGTTCCTCTCTCTATAACACTAAAAGGGCATCGTTTTCTCTCACAAAGCTTTGGAGACTACTCTACCCTACTTTTTCACATGGAACATCACAGTTGTGTTGCCTGTGAGCGCTTGCACCTGCTCGCCTTGCAACTGAAGAAAAAATGATTGTTGCTCTAGATGAATAGCTCTCAAATTCAGAAAGTTGGTGTGCAATGATGTTTCTTCTGGGGCAACACAGCATTTCTGCCCATATCCCAAAGTGAGCTATCCAGAAATTGAGTGATTGATCCATGGCCACTGCCACCTGCGGTTATGTCCTGTCAAATGGCTCTCCTTTGAAAAGATTTGGAGGAGATTCTCACTGATGCAGATGTGGGGCCAGAGTTAGGGGGTCAAAATATTGTCCTTTGGTGCCCATACAACTGGTTCCATTTTCCTTGAATCCAATGTAGCTCTAATCTGCCTCTCCTCAGGGGAACATCAATGCACAAGCTGGATGTCCAAAACTGAACCATGAAGAGGAACATTTGTGAAGAAATCAGGAAGGATTTCTGCTGATTAAAGAAAAACACAGAGATTTACAAAAGAATGATTAAAGTCTTGAGGGTCTACTGGGCTAGACCTGTGGAGAAGGTTATTATCAGTCAGTCATCCTTGAGTGCAAGCGCGGCATCAACTCCCTCACTTTTGTGCATTCTCTAGGTGTCAGGTACAAGCCAAAATGCAGTCCTGTGGACAGGAAAGGCTAATTCTACACTACAATTCTCAGACACCGTCTGTAGTTCTCTGAGAATGAATTATGAAAGTACGTATTCCTGCAGGGGCAGCACCATTATAAGTCAAGCAACTGGAGTGCTTTCAAAACATGAGAGACCACAGTCATTTTGAACTTCTCCTTTTTACAGAATTTGTTGAGGAATCGATGGTCGAGTAAGGAACACTATCCAACTTTTTTCTTTGGAACCAGAAAATACCTGGAGTAGAAATTGTGCACCCTTCAAGCATGGAGTCTCTCTGAATAATACCTTTTTTGAAGAGAGAGGAAATCTCCTTCATCAATATGTTGATGTGGGAGAGAATAGTCAGATCCAAATATTTGTAAGGCCCACCTTGCCTCAACTCCAGTTCCTGAGTAAAAGACAACATCCGCACCCTGACCAGTTGACTGAAATCCAAAAAGGCAAAGTGTTAGGGTTGTTTTGGTGTGCTGGGGTTCAAGATGAGGTAGAGAGTGAACGAAGTTGCTTTTCTCAGCTTGACCCCTACCTCCACCGGAGTGAATAAATTGCACAGGCTGTGGGTGCAGACATGGCCTGTGGTATTGGTGAGTGAATCCCCCAAATTTTCAGGTTTGCTAGTATAATGTCTTCCATAGCAAAGACAGTCAGAAAGCCAGTCACAAGGTCGGCCTGAAACATGCTAGCAAGCCGCCAGCCTTCATCTGAGCAAGGCCATCCATAATAGGGCTTGTCCAGCAGCTGGCAAGGGGCATCTCGGAGAAAACTGGTGGAGAGCATTCAAGCATTGTGCTGGATGGCCACTGTTGTATCCCTGGCTCAGGTCACTACAACCCCAGTTTGAAAACATTGCTTTGATGTATCCATACCTCGATGCATTTGAGTTCAGAAAGAGTCTAGAATTTGCTCTGGCAAACTGGAAACTGTGAGAGAAATCTTTTCCCAGAGAGCATGGGACCAGCAAGCCTAAAGGTATTTGCCCTTTGTTGCTCTAAGGGCTAGACTGTCGGAGGCAAGCCCTTTTTTGTCCAAAAACCATCCGTCCATTTTAATTCCATTAGGGAATATGTTCTGCTTAAATTGAGCAGATGAAGCTTGCACCTCAAGAGTCTTAGGAATCATTTGGGCAGACGAAAGTGGCTGGTCTGAGAGAGCAGGAACGCGCTCCCAGGAAAGAGCTTGAGAAACGTCAGGGCAGACGGAGGCTTGTCCCATGCTTCACCAACAAATGTTGAAAAAGAACAGGATTATACATCCTCCAGGTGAGATTTATGTTTCAAATATAATAAAGATGCATGAAGTGCGATTTATTATGCTTCTCATGTACCTTTTAAACAACAGCATGCATTCCTCAGCGACACAACCACCACGTGTCATGACCTCACTCACCTCAGTCTGCTCTTTCCATATAGATCATACTACAACTAGAGACCTCTCCGGCCAAACGTACAGGTCTAACTGTCATCATCAGGACAATTACAGAGTGATCCCACAGTAGTGGATGTTGCACACTACACACAGGCCAAGTAGCAGAACCTAAAACAGACTTATCTGTGGTTCCAATGAGGAGTCATTAAGGGTCCTTGAACCTCCTGCTGTGCTTCTTTCTCTCCATAAAGAAACAGGAGGAAGGTGCTCATATTTTTATGCATCCACTGATGGCCCTCAGGAGAGCAGCTCCTGTAAAATACCTAGATTTTAATGGGGTTTTGCCTTCCCCTTAAGTGATGTGAAGGCCAGCTTGTCCTCTCGTTACCCAGTTGGTTTCAGGTGTATCTGCGTGCAAAGGCAGTGACTGCAGCCCACGCATCACAACGTTTTTCTGAGGCTCTCTGACAGTCAGCCTACTCCTCAAAAGCAAATCGTACTCCTGTCTCAGTTGGAAACATTTGGTCAGCCATTTCCCTGGACTACTGAAAGGTGCTGTGATGCCATCCTAATGGCAGATTGTGTGCTATACCAGTGATAATTAACAATAAAACATCTGCTTTCAGCATCTGTTACATGGTTTCAAGCTTCAGTGGATGCGTAATGTCTTGAAAGCATTCAATCTCAAAAAGATCTTGAATTTAGGGTTAAAACAAGTAAAACAACTTAGGGGCTCTGAAACATTCAATTGTAGCACTGCAGAAAGGAAATGACCTGCTCAATTGACACTTTACCTGTTCCTCCAACGTCACTTCCGTTGAAGTCAGCAATTCCACAGATAATGCTAAAGAGTACTGTAGAAGACAATCTTCTCTATTGATTGTGGCACCCGAGAAAAGGGTTAAGCTGCAGCGAATATGCACTGAAAAGAAACAGTCTGAAAAATGTGCAGTTCGATAGAGGATAGAAGTGGCTGGCACAATCCACAGCGAAGCACACATGTGACCCCTGAGACATCTGTTCTCTTCAGATAAAGACAGCAGCTGCACACTTGTGGCAGAGATGGGCCATTGAAAGTTAGAGGTGCACAGAAACTCAATCCCCATTCCATCCTCTGACAAAATGAGAAATCAGACGATCCATAATTCAGTCCCCAAAACAGAATTCCCGCCATTCCTGGTGTGAGGACAAATGTGAAGTGAGGGTGCGAGATAAGCTGCTGGCGGTGGGGCCTTAGTGCTTGGGATAGATGACGGGCCCCTTGAGCAAAACGAGAAGTGGCCTTGGAAGGGTGGTGGGGACCTGCGAGCAGTTTTGTGGGAGGGGTGAGGGGGAGGCTTGGGGAGAGTAAGGGATGGAAAGCAAGTGAAGCGGACCGAAGTATCATTGCACAAATAAACAGAACACTTAAAGTATAAATAACCTGAAGAGTAAGAACACATGTAACAGGTACAGTCGTCATGGAAGGATACAAAATTCCAAAAGGAGGGACTACTAAGTGTATTCACCAGTGAAAAGCGAGCATTTCTAACGGACAGCAAGAGGAACCAATGAAAAAGATGGGAGGTTTTTTTTAAGCCCATATCATGCGCTGTCTAGCCGAGACCTATTAAACAGAGGTAGTATCCCTGCTGCTTGTTTTATAAAATTGATACCTTCCTTGACTTTTTGTGACTCTCAACTGCCATGAAATATTATGCAATGTCTTAGTGGATTACAAAAAAAATCTTTCTGATTTGTGTAAATGGAAGTAATTGCAAAATCTGTATAATTACGTTTTCAAACAACAATCGCCTGTAGAAAGTCTTCGTTCAGTATCTTCAGTGTTTTGGTATTTTGACATGCCGGCTGGCCGAGGGATACAAAACCTCTGGGTGCTTGGTCACCTGGACAAAGGAAACATACTTGCTGAACCACTTTAGTGGAAAGTTTTTGAAGGGTATTAAAATGAGGCAAAACAACACTTTACATATCCAAGTAGACACAATATTTAACGAGCAAAAGTGTAATAGTCCTTAGTCCAGCCTACAAGAGACTGATTCTGTGACATGTTTTGATGCAGGTGGAAAGGGCCGAAAATAACCTAGTAACTTGGTGATCCACAGCTTTCAATGTAAGTTCTACTTCTGATTTTAGTTTTTGAACTTTAGCTGAACTCCCATAGTGAACTTTTTTCTAAGCTGTAAATATTACGGGTATCACCAGTAGAAATCCCTGTGGAGAAATTCTTGTGGAATTTTTCATTTAGCATCACGGTCCTACTTTCCCCCACGCAGACCCGTATTTTTCATTGTTAATATAAATTAAATGTTGCATGCATTCTCATTTTTTTCAGCATGTTTAGAAATACTTTCAAGAACACATATTTTTATACTTTTCAGTAGAACGGCCGGAAGTAAAACACGTCAATATATGCTGTGAGAAAAAAATATGAACTAGACTAACAAACCACGGATATGTGTTCACCTTCCAGTGTTTATTTTGAATCTGGCTGGGCAGGGAACAGCGATGGCTTCTGGAACTTTCCAGTATAAGTGGTTCAGTGTGTGTTTGTATGCCATTTGACAAATGCTGGGGCCAGCACCGGTGATATATGAACGCTTTGGGATCTGTGGTATCATTCATTTACCCGTGCAGACGGAAAGTGCTGACAAAACTATTTAGGGTTTCAGGGGGTCAAACGCAGCAGGCCTTTTCTAATGCATATACTGTTCGGGCTGCAGGGTTAGCGTTTATAAATCGGCAACAGAGGGTCATTCATGAAAAGTAAAAAAAAAAAAAAAACGTGACTTACGTACATTAAATATTGCGTTATGTTTTCTTTCCACAGACGACGAGGAGTCGGGCAAATCTAAAACCTGTGTAATTTTGTGAAAAACAGCACACCCCAGTTTAACATCGCCGGTCCAACCGGTGAAAACCTCTGAAAGAACGTTCCCTGCCGATGAAGAAACACAGTCAAGGCTTTAAGAGGCCCCTGTGGCTTTCAGAAGAGAAAAGCACATGGTTTTGGAACACCGCCAAGGGCTGGCGTGCCACCCAAGAACACACATGGCGCATCCTGCGCAGGTCAAACAACTGACCACTCCAAAGACTGCAATGCAAACCAAAATTACGGTGCACGTTAAACGTATTTCTTAGCCGAGATTTTCTTTTAATCGAATGTAAATACCACCTATACGTCTAAAACCCAAGTATAGCGCACAGCGTTTTTTTGTTTTTAAGTTTAGGTTCTACATATAAGGGATGTCTCCTCTGTTCTAGCCTCTTTTCATTCTAACTTTGTAAAACAAATTCACATTTAAATGACTTACAAGCTATTTATGAGCAGTTTTGACGCAGTTTACTTTCTCCTCACGGCTGCTCGCCAATTTCCAGCTTGAATTTAGGAAGACGATTTTTCAATGCATGGGTGTCATCACGTTAATGTCGCTGACAGAACTGGTCTGATATTAAGAATAAAAACCCAAGGTTTTTTGCTCAAATGAATATAAATATTCTGATTGTAATAAATAGAATCACACCAAGCTTCTCATTATGTTTGTTAAACTTTGGGACCTCCATGTATGTGATTGTTATTGGTGGTTTTTGGACCCGCCTGAAAGGTTGCACACCAACAATGGAAAGGTCAAAAGAAGGTCACAGTAAGACCTGCACAGGTGCATTGGGAGGAAAGAGCTGTAAATCTAGGAAAGCCAGATGACCCGCACAACATTAGCATATCTTGTTGTAATAACAACATCGAACCAATCCAAAAACACAGACGAGAACAGAAGCATAGGCAGGAGATTGTAGCAGAGCTGGGCTTAGTCCTTCCTTGATTGGCTTGAGGAGTGAACGCCACATGATGCTGAAAAGCTTCCTATTCGAATGGACGTCATATTGCCTTCATTCACTGAGTTACAAATAGAGGCAGCTCACCAAGATGGAAATAATTCATGCTCCTCAAATCTTAGAAGTACCTTTTGATATTAGTATTTGCAGCAAACCCATATTTCAAAGTAGATCCTTGATGCATTAACAGACGAACAATTACAACAAAGGGGGACCAAGAGCGAATGGAAGTCCGGCATACCTGCTCCACGAAAATGCTACTAGGCAAGTGGGTATGCAGTTCCTATAGAGGTGCGAGAAGGGAGGAGATTGTGTGGTGTTCTAACAGGCCAGGAATATTGGAACCATGAGGGTGGCGCCCATCATTTCCAGCCAATTCAGCACTACCCGATGGTGCCTATCAGTTCCAGGCAACCTCACTAGTGCTCGACTTCCGTCCTGAACATCAGCACACACCGGTGAGTGATTACTGACACAATCGGTCTTAAGCGGCCGCCCGCCCACAGCCCTCATCCCTGAGGCACTGGAGAGGGGGTAGGTCGCCGCTCGAATGTCACCAGGACGACTCAAGTACCTTTCCCATTACTTAGACCACTGATTAATAGGAGGGCTCTGCACATACCGTCCTCCTGCCCCATAGGACATTTTTAAACATTTCTTTATTTTGCCACAGTACGCTAAAATACAGCGTGCCTCTCTAGACGCCCTCGAGGAGTCATACATGTAACCCTAATGGGGTAAGTGAGCATTCCTCTGGATTCTCTACAATGTTTAAGACCATTAACATGGTTTATTTGTAATATGTATGTCATGTTTTCCCACCCATGTATGTTACACCACCACAATAAGTGTTTCTCACGGTGTTAAGCATGTCAGAAGTGCATGCTTTACCTGATTTTAAGATGCATTACTTTCCAGAATGCCATTCAACTCCTGTCTTTATTAGGTCTGTACCTTGTTTTTCCCTTGCTCAAACAGGTCTGCCTTATTAGGTTCTAAAAGGTCAGCCTATTGAGGATTTAATGGTGTATTATCAAGGATACTCCACTGCTTGGATCACATGCGCTACACTTATGGTTCCAAGCATTGTGCAGATTAAGATTACCCTTTTCTTTGGTCCTGAAGAATTGCCCCAGGTCATATATTGACTACTCCTGGCAAGAAACATGTTGACCTCTTGATACTAAAAAGCCACCAGAGATTATTGCCTCCATTGGTGGTGCACACGATTTTAACCAGACAGGCGGACTCAATGAATGAAAAAAAATGTAGTCTAGAGATTTGCCTGATCTCTTATAATTCACTATCACTCACCATTCAACACTCACTTTTCACTTATCTATACCTAGGCCCCTATACTGGCACTTCACATACAGCTTTGGAAAAAGATCTCCATCAAATAGCCACCTAGAGGGTGCCCGTCAAGCACTGCAGCGCCGGATTGACGATCAACAAAACTCTATGATGAAGCATGGCACTTGCAAGAGTGTGTGAGGGCTCTATTTCCAAAAAGGAACCACCCTCCTGGTTCCAATATACCTGACCTGTTAGAACACCACACAATCTCCTCCCTTCTCTCACCTCTATAGGAACTGCATACCCACCTGCCTCCTTGCATTAACAGATGACCATGAGGTTTATACCAACATTTGGTGGGAGGAGCTGAGCTCAGTACAGCAATTCTGCTGTAGGTCAGTGAACTGTATGGACAGGCAGGCGGTGCAGATAGTGCCCTTTGTCTTGCGTTAAGGAAAGATCTCTTTTTCCATCTCCTCTAGTCCTGGTTTAGTTTCAACAGCGGCATTATCTCTGCCCAAATCCTTGCTGCACCTTCACTGCTCCCCACTCACTGGGAATCTTTCTGTGTACTGTAGGAGGCTTTTAAGTAGTGCATTTTAGCACTGCGATAAAGCTACTGTGATGATGATGTCCTGTTCCACCAGGTGCCCCTCAAGCAATGCTAGAAAAACTTAGGGTCATATGTACAAACCATTTTGCCATCGGAAACAGACTGCAAGAATACTTTTACATATGTACAAAACAGAAATTGCGATTCAGTCACATTACCGAATCTCAATTTGTGTTTACCATTCGCTATTTGGAAGGGGCGTGTTTAGTGTGTCCCTTCCAAATACTGAATCTGAATAGGATGTATGAATGTTTTGCGACCGAATTATGGTTACAAAATATTCATATTTTACCGACTCCTGGAAGGAGGTGGTAACCCTATTCGCAATTGGGAAGGGTTACCAAGGGACTCCATCCTCTTTGAGAATGAAAAACAAATATTTTTCAAGAGCAGGCAGTGGCCCCACGAACCACTGCCTACTCATAAAAAATGAAACTTCAAGGTTTCATTTTTTTCTTTTTGAGCGCATCCTGTTTTTCGCTAAGGAACACAGGCCGCATTTAAAAAAAAAGATTGCTTTATTTGAAAGCATTCACAGACAAGGTGGTCTGCTGACTTCAGCAGGCCACCATCCCTGTGATGACTGCGATTCTGAATGGGTCGCAAAGTGCGACCTACTTCGGTAATATTCATTAGGTAGGTCTATTTGGGACCCACTACAAATCGCCAATGAAACTCAAAAGAGTTTCATACATTAGGAATAGCGATTTCCTAATTGCAATTTGCAGGGAATCGCAATTAGGAAATCCCTATTTTTAATTATCGTACATCTGGCCCTTAGTGTTGGCAACTTGAAACAAGGGGATTGCCACAATCCTCAGTCTGGAAACTCTCAGTGATTCCCTCGCTCCTAGAGTGTGAGGGGAATGTCAGAAATTCCCCATGCCCTTTGGTCACAGAAAGTACCTTTAATTTTTCTTCTCAGGGAGCACACTGACCCCACCATCCCTGTGGAAAATGTTGCAGTTACCCAAGTCTCCCTGGTTTAGGGAATGACATGGACTCATATGTACTTGCCAGAGTCTCAGGCTAGTTCAGTAGTGGAACTCATTGGAATACCAGAGGCCTATGAAGGATGGCAAAGAGGGCAATCACAAGGTCTAAGCTGACACAGCCATCCCCATCTCCCTTCCTATGCCCCAGCCATCACAGTTAGAATTGGTCAGAGTATCACTATGATGGGCAACACAGCACGGCAAGTGAGACAAAAAAGGACAACGTCAGGAAATGTCCCTATCCTGGTAGACCCTTTAGACCTTGACAGCTTTGTAGTCATAATATATCAACACTCCTATAAATTCTAGGAGTCATTTAAAAAAATTCAAAAGTATGGCCTCACACATCCCCCCTGGGTGTCATGCTTCATCATCGGCCATCCTTGCCCGCCAAAGCGTTCTCTAAGGGCAGGCTAGCTCACCTGTGGGTTTGCTGGGAGCCTATATCGACGGGACGAGTATTGGGATGGGATCCACAAAAGAAAAAAGCTCAAAAATCTAAGGAACCTTTATTCAGGTAGTGCCTTTTATTTACTTACAGGTGTGTGAGGCCATACCCTTCAATATTTTGAATTCACTACCATAATTTAATAGGAGTGTTGATATGTTTTGTTCCTATATTGACTACAAAAACTGTCAAGGTCTAAAGGGTCTCCTGGAATCGGAAACATTCCCGACGTTGACCTTTTATTGTCTTATTTGCCTTGCTGTGTTGTGTATTATGAATGGAAGGATGCAAATGTAGATAGCCCACTTTTCCTCTCGGTCTGCCTACCTTCATGAGAATAGGGTGTCATATTTTGCCTATCACTATGATGGCCCACCTCAATCCCAACATCTAAAACAGGCTAAAGTCTGCCAAATTCTGAATGAAGGCCCGAATCAATCCCACAAATTCCCTAAAAAACAATTCAAACTGGACATCAGCATTAGTTTAATCAAGCTGTAACTGTCAGTAACTTGGATAGCTTTAACTTCACCTTCTTTTACCTCAGTCTTAGCAGACACAGTATATCACAAAATAGGCTTACATATGTTCCCAATACCTATGCTTCATTCACTGATGCCTTCGATGAAGAAGAAGCTGACACACTTCAGCCACATAGGGATTCTGATTGTTGGAAGAACATAGAACATGGCACAAAGATTCCCTCTAATAGATGTATTCCCTCACTGAACACGAAAATTCTTATGTTGTCTCTGTATTTATGCAACACTCCAAATCTGCTGTGTCCTGACATTTGATTTTTGTTCCTAAATAAGAGAGTAAACTTTACTCCTGAACAGCTTTCACCTCAGTGAGCAGAGCATAATCAGTATGAAAAATCCACACCAGCTACACCTTAGAATCGCTAGATCAGACCTGCAGTCACATTTACCGAATTTGATGTCTGTGGGGCATAGGATTCTGTGATAGACAAAATGGATGATGCATAGAAGACAGTCTTTAAGACAAAATTCAGCCTATCCCAATATTATCTGAAACCCTAGTCTTCAATATGCCCCAGCCACCCTTCAGCTTAATATGGGTCTGAGGGAATATAGCAATATCTCTGTAATTGTCTACAATGACTTTATACATAGCTGCTCTTTCTCCAAGGAGGAATAAGAGGGGCTTGGGACAGCAGTACTGATAAAATTAGGGGAGCATGTGCTAGGTACAAGAGAAAGATTCCCATTTCATGTGTCTTGGATTTTCATCCCATTAAGGGGTTACAGATGAACCCAGCAAAGGTAAGTGCAATTGCAGACTGCTCCATCACCAGCTTGGTTACATGACAGACACTCATTTTTGGGATTCGTCAATGTTTACTGCTCATTAATCCAGATTTACCTCAAGTTGTCTCATAACTGCCTGACTCAAATAACAAAACCAAATTTTCTTGTATGACAGTCACCGAGAAAGCTCTTACCTTTCTGAAACAGACATTTACCTTAGCACTAATCTTACCCATACCTGTGCTTCAGAGTCATGCTTTGTGGAACCTGCTAGTTCATAATTATCATTCTGTTCCTACCGGCATCAAAGGCAAAAAAACACAGGAGAACTAACATCCTCTGGCACTCTTTTCCAGGAAACTAATTTGGACTTAAGGAACTGCACAGTTTCCGCTAGAAATCATTAGATTTAAGAGTTGCTTCGATTGAAGGAAGGCACTGGTTATTTGTTTTTTGAATCATCAAAAGGTTTAGTTTCTGAAATCTGCTCAATTCTGTGGTGGTTATTATCTTATGGAGATTTTGTTTACCTCTCAACCAGGCTGAACACCTAGATTGATGCCTTCTCCAGAAACAGGCAATTTGATGTTACTCTGCCCATAAAATCTGACCATGTCAAACCTCTTCACAATTTTTTGATAGCACTATCTCCAGTATTTAGAAATTCGAAAGATCTATTGCCAGGTCGCCCACATACCCCAGCGACACAACCGTCCCTACTATGGGAAGAGTAGAGAAATCTCACTCTACTCTTTTGATATATGTCATACTACATCTACAGACCACTCTAACCAAACACACTGGTCCATTTGTTATCGCTCAAGACAGTTACAATGATCCCACAGTAGTGGTGTTGCACACTATACAAACACCAAGTAGCAAAACCTAAATAAAGTCTTCTAGGTGGTTCCACTGACGAGTCAGTGAGGCTTTTTGACGCTTCTGCTGTGTTGCTTTTTCTCCATATGGAAAGAGTAAGAGGGCACCCATACTTTTATGCATCCACTGATGGCACTCTGGAGATCAACTCCTGTAAAGGACCTAGATCTCAATTAGGTTTTTGACGTCCCCTTAATGGATGTGAAGGTCAGCTTGGCCTCCCAATCCCCAGTCGGTTTCGGGTGCATCTGCGCCGAAATATGCGAACAGTAATTTTGTGACCAGTAAAGAATTCAAAGAATCAACATATGTACTAACATGTCTGTTCTTAAAATTCTGAATCGTAGTGAGTCGCAATCCAACTTACATCATTAATATTAATGTGGTAGGTCACAAATTGCCACTCACTACAGTTGGAGGCCATCTGTCAGCAGACCACCATGTCTGTGATTGCTTTTGAGCAATTATTTGCTCTCAGAGGAAACAGGGCTGCTTTTAAAAAAAAACATGTTTTTTTACATTTTGCTTAAAAGTCCCCTTGGACCACTGCTTACTCTTTAACAAACGTTTTTTGTACATTCACAAAGGGGAAGGGGTCCCTTAGGCAAAATAATTTGCCACCTCCTTTGAGGTGTCTACGAAATATCAATATTTTGCAACCTGATTTCGGATGCAAAATATTGATACATATGACGTTGTATTTGGAAGAGAAGCCCTGAGCACTTACCTTTCAGATAACAAATTCTTTCAGTACATAGAAAAACATGTTAACAGTCATAAATGCCAAATTGTAGTGTTTGTGACTGTTAGAAATGCTTAGGACATCTGGCCCTCAGATGCTGACCTAGTTGGTGGCCTTGATGAATCGGTGGTTTACATATGGAAAGTTTAACAGTGAAAACGTTTCACAGTGCCCTCCAGACAGCTGATCGCGATCCAGACACCCAGTGGAGCTGACTTTCTAGCCCTCACAGTAAGAAACAAGGTGTGGAGTTTCTGTAAATAATTTTACCTTCTCACACATTCAGTTATAGGCAACCCTGCAAGCTCTAAGGATTCCTCCAGTGTGGGTGGATACCTCTAGACTGAGGTCTCAGTCAAACAGATATCTGGGTGGTACGAGTTCCTAAGTCAAGCTGACATGCGAGGGCACTGGGCATTTATAAGAAGCAGATTTCCTCCAGCTGGAAGTCCCATATTGAAATATACAACCTGTTATGAAGACTTGAATACCAAAGCATATTCTTGTTCAGAGGTGGATGTTTCAGTTTAAAAGAACATAAAATGTTAATGGCCGGTTTGCTAAACACACATCTGACTGTAGGCCATCATACCCAGCGGCGTCATGTAAAATTGATTGGACCTCCTTAGAGAATGTGAAGAAAGGCCCAGAGTCTCCCATATCATACAGATATTCATTGGCCTTGAGCAGAATGGGTACCCTCTGAAAGCGTTTGGGGCCACTGAAATGTAGGGCCCCACACACTGCCTGGGCTTCAGGGTTCTGCGTTACACCCCTGTTCAGAATTAGATTTTCAATTGCTAGTCCACTTATTTTGAGGCTCTTTGTGGTCAGAATCATAATGGACATTACTCCTGGAAGCAGACTCCTTTCAGATGGCAGTTTTTCCAACAGAGACAGGTGCAAATAGCTGTGTGGACCAGTTCAGCAAACTGGCTTTCCTGCTCTAGATCAAAGTCATGGGCACAGAGCTTCAAGTCAGGTATAAAAACAAAATCTTTCAATGTTCACTTGGTAGACACCAGAAAGTATTCTGCAGTATGTTCTAGTTAAGTTGTGTTTATCTCTTTAATGTAGAATAGTAAGACCATCTAGAATGTCACTTGTTGCCAGGTGACATTAGAATGTATTGTTGGGAGTCAGTGTTGGGAGATGTGTCTGGTGGAGCCGTTACGTTTGCTGGCTCCACAACCATGTAGCCATGAAATAAACTACATCAAGTTCAACCTGTTTCCGGCTTCTTCACTACAAAAACTTGGCGACGATTTTGGCTACATGGTGGAACCTTCTGCGTGCTATACTACTGCTACGACGCATGAAAATACTTCCGCTACTTCATCTCTCCATAAAACATTATTCACTAACTTCTCAAGCAGAGAACTAACAATACGTGCATTTCTACAAGGTATGATTTTATGGAAACGAGGATCGAGAGGCTGTACATACTTTTAATTTTGCTGAGGCGGTTGCATATTTATTTTTTACTGGTGGCTGCTTTGCCTCGCGCCTTGGCTTCAATGCTTTCTAACGCGACGCAATGCCAAGATCCATACTCGCACTGTGTTCTCTGACGCTGCCCGTGTGCATTACTCCCCGTCAATCAAACTTGCTGTTGGGTCCGGCACTTGTTGGACTTACGTCACTCGCTGCTCAGCACGTCAACATGCTCTGGCCATTTCAAGTCATTGGGATTACCCAATCCAGGATTTGGCTCTCATCAGACACTACGCAGTACGCCATGTAGCGGACATTTTGAGGCTTTGGGATTTCTTACATTCATTTCCTTTGCTTTCGTGCCGTTTTGTTGTTCGACACGGAAGGTAGCACACAACGAGCCTGCCATCTGACGAAAGAAGATATATCTCAAGTGCTCGTCAACCAGCTACAGCAATGCGGCGATGCGCACACCTGGGCAGTGATTTCCATAGATATTTCTACTATCAGTACGTTAATCAGTTCTTCATGTTGCTATCGGTTGTGTGTCTCTCGTTGACGCACACACCACAAGTTTGACCTTCTCTATTTTATACACCTCCTCGTTCCTTTTGTCTAGTGTGTGCCACTCGGTAATATGCACACCACATAGTCGGTCATCTGATATTTACCAAGTTTTTTTTTGTTCCTACAAATTCACTTGTGCATTTCAGTGGTATTTTGAGGAGGGTTGTATATTTGTTTTAACGTACTCTGTTTACTCATACAATATTGCAGTGTTCATTCAACACCTCATAAAATGTGTACTATGCAAGCCGTAAATCCTCCACCCGGCTTCTTAGATACCCCTGGAGAACCACAAGTTAGATGGGAAATATGGCATGATGCTTTTGAAACATATTTAGGAGCAATAGATGCCTCAAGATTTAGTGCAGATAGGAAGAAATGTTTGTTATTGCACTCTTTGGGGTTTGAAGGTAGGTCTATCTTCAAACATTTACCAAACTTGTTGCAGAAAGGTGATGAGATTGATGAATATCCAGTCCTTAAACTTAAACACAGGTTTGACAAGCAACCAGGCCTCATGGTACTCAGACAAATTTTTTTAAGAGGAAGCAGAGCGAAGCTGAGGATGTTGATTCTTACATCTCAATTTCGCGCAGATTAGCAGCCGATTGCAGATTTGAGAACTTTACTGACCAGCTGATAAGAGATCAGTTTGTATGCCATGGTAAGGACAAGAATATAAGAAAAATATTTTTTAGTATGGGTGATCCATTGTTGGATGAGACGATTAAGGTGGCCAAGAGTATAGAAATTTCGATGGTCTCCTTGAAGGAATTGGATGACAGGGTGATTGATACTGTTAATGTTGTGTGTGTTAGCAATGTTGGTAAGTTGCGAGCAAATCTGAGCGTTGCTGCAGTAATATTGTTTCCAAGCCCACTAAATCTGAAGCTGTGAGTACCAACGGCACGAGCATGTGTTTTAGGTGTGGTAATCCTCCACATTTCAAAGGAGCCATGTGTCCGGCTGTCAATATAACATGTAATTACAGTAAGAAAATGGGTCACTTTGCCAAAATCTGTCTAAAAATGAAAGGTTACAAGAAGCCTGTTGTATGTGTTGTTGAGTCTGATGAAGAGTCTGATGCTGAAATCATTTCTGTGGTTAGAAATGATAGTGACTGTTCTGAGAATGAAAACAATGTCAAGGGTGTTCCCGTTCAAAAGTGTTGTTGAAGGTGATCCTTCGTCTTGCGTTGATCCTATTGTAGGCATCGAGGTGTTGACTCGGGGGCCAGAATAACCATGATCACACAGAGGTTGTTCGAAGAAACCTGGAATGGTTCTCAACCATTATCCCCTCCTGATCGTTCTCCAGTGTCCTATGAAGGTCGCAAGATAGAATTGATGTTTTTTTTTTTAAAGAAGAGATGAGGTTCAAGGGAAGGAGAATCAGAGGAAAGATTTATGTGACAGTAAAAGGGTTGAACATCCTGGGATGGTTTCATCAGGGACTATTCGGGATGATCTTGAAGTCAGGTGCCAAGAAGCAAGTTTTGGTTGTGGGCAGTGTTGACGAGGGACAAGTTTGGAAAGACAAATTTCCATCAGTGATTGGCAGTGATGTGGGTCAAATCCAGGGTTTCAAACACAAACTTATTGTTAAGGAAGGGGCGTTTCCAATCAAACATAAGCTCAGGAGAGTGCCTTATAGTGTTAGAGATGATCTGGAGGAGTTGAAAGAACTTTGTGCGAAGGAGATCATTGAGCCTGCGGAATCCTCTTTGTGGATCTTATTTGGTGGTGGCCCACAAAAGGTGTGGAGAGCTTAGGGTTTGTGTCGGTTTGAGGTCACTTAACAAGGAAATTTGGGTGGACTCACATCCTCTACCTAGGATAAATGATTTGTTTGCGTCCATGAGGGGAGCCAAGTTTTTCTCCAAACTTGATCTGGCCAGTGCCTACCATCAGATGGAACTGCATCCTGATTCAGGTCATCTGACTGCTTTTGTATCACCTCTCGAGACCTTTCAATATTGCTGTATGCCATTCGGCTTAGCATCAGCGGCTTCAGTATTTCAGAGGGTCAATAACAACATACTCAAAGAGGTGGATGGTGTCCTAGTATTTCAGGACGGCGTCCTCATTTTCGCTAAGGATGCCAGTTCTCATGATTGTATTCTTCATAAGGTGTTGAAGTTGTTTCAGGAATATGAAGTGGTATTGAAGGCAGAGAAGTGTAAGTTTTGTTGCACAGAAGTAGAATATTTGGGACATATGATTACACAAGATAGGGTTAGTCACAGACCCGGTTTACTGGAGGCCATTGTTAATGCCACTGCACCCACGGATAAGAGTGGTGTGAAATCTTTAATGGGTTTGTGCGAGTACTACTCCAGATATGTTCCCAATTTTGCAACCATAATGCGGCCCATCAGTGATCTTCTTGAAAAGGGCATGAGATTTGAGTGGTGCAAGAATTGTGCATCTACTCTGGAGCAGGTTAAGTTGTTGTTGGGGAAGAGCACTGCTCTCAAACCTTTTGAACCCAGTCTCTCTTGTTGTGTCACAGTGAATGCCAGTCAGTGGGACTGGGAGCCACTTTGACGCAAGTAGAGGATGGTGTTGAATATACTTTTGGGTTTACCTCCAGAGAGTTGAGAGTTGCTGAACAGCAGTATTCTGTGATCAAGAAGGAGCTTTTGGCTTGTAGTTGGGCGATTGAAAATTTTTGTCCGTATGTTTGGGAAAACACTTTCTTCTTCAAACTGATCATAAACCCTTCATGAGTATTCTGGGTGGGAGAGCAAGTGCTGCACACCCAGGATATTAAGGATGGTCAACAAACTTCTTCAATATCAATTTGATGCGAGACACATTTTGGGAGGTAAAAATGGGAGAGCGGACTTTCTTTCCCGGTTTCCCATTGAGATCAATGAACATGATGAGATCAAGTTTGGTGACCTCATTGACGAAGATTGCCCGTTTGTGGCTTTGTAAATACTGAAGTTGAGATTGTACTCTGAAGATGAGTGGAGATCTGCTTTTCAAAATGATTGTGTGTTGCAGGAAGTCTGTGCTCTTGCAAAGAGGGGTTGGCCCAGAGAAAAAGCATTGTCGCCTCTGTTACAACTGTTTTGGAAGGTGGAGAGTGAGCTCTCTCTGGAAGATGGTTTGCTTTTGCGAGCTGACAAGCTTATTCCTCCACATGTTTTCAGGAGTGGTATTATCGAGCGGGCTCATGAGGGACATCTGGGATCCACACTTACCAAACGTCGCATTCGTTATACCTTTCGGTGGCCTGGGATGGACATAGAAATTGATGATATGGCTGCGAATTGTTGTGTGTGTGGTGCTTCTGACAAAAGTCATAAGGTAGCTACTCCTCCTCTACTGCCGATTGAATGTCCACATGGTCCATGGGTGAAGCTTGGAGTTGATATCATGGGACCTTACGATATCCTCTCGGGGGGGGTGCAAGTATGCTTTGGTTCTCATGGACTATGCTTCTAAATAGCCAAAAGTTAAAATGGTGAGAGAACTAAGTGCTAAGAACATTATTGAATTTTTAAGGGAGGTTTGGTCGAGAGAAGGGTTTCCTGAGGTTTTGGTGTCAGACAACAGGAAACAATTTGTTAGCACTGAGTTTCAATCCTTTCTTGGTGCGTCTGGTGTAAGGCATGTGAGGAGTTCTTTGTATCATCCTCAAACAAATGGACTTGTTGAGAGGATGAACCGAGTAGTGGGGGAATGTGTCAAGTGGGCCAGAGCAGGGAACCATGATGAGTGTAAAGCTTTAAGTAGCATGATCTGGTTTTATAGGACGACGCCTCATTCCTCTACGAAGGTCTCACCTTTTGAACCATTGAGAGGTAGGAAGGCCAGCACTAGTTTCAGACCTGGATGGATGTCAAAGTGGATTAAGTAAGATTCAGATGTTTCGAAATTGATGTCTATTGTGAGGGAGAATATGTCTCTTACTAAAGTTAAACAGAAGGAGTGGTATGGTTCCAAGAAGGGAGTTAAAATGACTCCACTAGAGGTTGGGGACATGATCAGGATAAAAACTGCAGTCCATGTCAAAGAGGGGGAGAGTAAATTTGGGGAACATGTCAAGGTTTTGAAAATTGTAGGAAATGCTGTGCAAGTTGAAGGGGGTGATTGGTGGAATCTGGGTAAAGTTGTGAAAGTTCGGACAAAGGGGTCTGTTTCTGAGCGTGAGAGGTTCAGTTCGAAGTGAGGAGTGTCCCCAACAAGTGAATCTTAGGAGAAGTGCCATAGTCATTGATAAGCCTGTTAAATAGAGTTTATAATTTTTCTTAAAGTTGTTTACAAATATTTGTTTTCATTTTTTGGGGGAAGAAGTGTAGTATGTTCTAGTTAAGTTGTGTTTATCTCTTTAATGTAGAATAGTAAGACAATCTAGAATGTTACTTGTTGCCAGGTGATATTAGAATGTATTGTTGGGAGTCAATGTTGGGAGCTGTGTCTGGTGGAGCCGTTACGTTTGCTGGCTCCACAACCATGTAGCCATGAAATAAACTACATCAAGTTCAACCTGTTTCCGGCTTCTTCACTACATATTCATGTTGCAGGAATGGAGGCTTGCTCTTCCTCCATGGTTCCAATTGTCTCTGAAATGTCAGTGGTACAAGCAATGGGTGTTCAAAGGGGAGTTGACATATTTGTAGGTTATCCTAAACTAATCCTAAATTAATCTATAACTTGGTCCCACATACAATCTTCCCTTTGAATTCAGTGTGGTGAAACGTCTGTGCTTTTAGCAACAAGCCTCTTCTCTAGTCCTCTGTGAGCTAAAACACAAGATGGCAGGGGACAGCTTTGATCTTAAGGACCTTTTCCTCACCTTCCAATTCCACTATTAGCCAGTTCAGTCTAGTCCAGTCCAGTGGAGGCTCCTCTGCTAAGGCCTTCTACCTCGACTTGCTGAATATACTTAGCTTTGATAAACATGTCGGCCATCTTGACTTCCTCTGCTACTGAAATTGCTCAGGATAGTTTTAGGTCTGAATAATAACTAACCTACTGTATCTGTCTTCTATTACCAACGTTATATTTACGTATTGATCCTTTTATTACTTATTTCTGTACTGTTGATTTGCTTTGTATGTCTGAGGTCACAAAACTTGTTCTGTCTCTCAAAAATATCTCCTAAGTATGCCTGGGTAAACCACATACTGTTGGAAGTGTTTTTGTTCAAGTTCATTTCCAAAATATTAACATTACGTTTTTAGCACATCACCGCTGGTATTTCATTTTTTTACATTGAGGCAACTGTTCATTCAACCTTCCAGTGCTCAACGCTCAGCAGTTTCTTGATGAGCATCTTCTGAGGGTCAGATGCAGTCTGATACTCTATGCCAATCGTGGACACCATCATTGAGAGGGTGAGCAAGCTATTCGTAGGACATATATATCTGCAAAGATCTCTGTATGATGAACATTTTGGTCACAAGCTATGTACTGATGTTAATGTCTATTACAGCAATCCTAAATACACTATCATCACTTACAATGATCATCACCTTTCCTTAAAGAAGGTACACAATAGCTGTTGTGCACTGATGAAAGTCAGTAAAATCTGGCAACTGTTCAGGAATAGTCGCTAGTTGTGTTTTTTGCATTACCCCAGTTCTACCTGCAACCCTCTGAATTGTGCCTCGTGTCTTATTTATTCTTTTGTTATAGGAGAACTCATCTTTATTATTTTTAGTGCAAAATCTAAAACTGTTGTAAGAATACGATACAGGAGTACCCGCTTTTCCTCGAGCTCTTTTGGTGTTTCTCCAGAGTTCTTGGTCTTAAAGAACACCAGATTCTCTTGCCTTCATCTCCTTTTATTTGGGGGTTGATATCTCTCGAATTTAACAATATTGGCATTGCATTAATCGGCCTTTTTCTTTCCTGAAAGGTCGAAGAGGCAATGAAGTTGTTCACACTAGGGCAGAAGAATCACTAGGTTTCACATTCTTGGAACTGAATTAAGCAGCTACAGTCCCTGCTTGGTGCTCTTGTTGTCCTTCTCATGTTTCCCACTCATGATCTCTCAGCTCAGCCCACTCTCTGACTATTCATGGATGGTACAGTTAGGCAGACTTCTCTAACTTGTTGCTTCAGCCTCTCTTGGATCTTAGGAAACAACTTGCTGCCAGAACCTCTGTCTCACAAGCACTTGCCAGCAGGACTATTCTCAGACCTCATCTTATAGCAACCACCATCACACTTCGAAGACTTCTGCAGCTCCCAGGAGTGGAAGGACACAGTGGCTTACAAACTCAATGATGCCTCCTGCAGGAGATAGACATTGTTATAAAAGTTCTACTGCTTCTTTTTCAAGGGCCACAAAACCGGGTGTTGCCACTCAGTTGTGGGCACCAAGTTACAAAAGAGAGAACCTAGTTACTTGAGCTATAACAATCTGCAGCCATCTTGTCACTGGGCTAATGCCACCTCCAACATAACTATTCTGACCCAGCACCAATTGAGACCAAGCTACTACAGCCTTCCACCCTGCCGTACTGTCGACAAGTGCCTTGGGAGAAGGTACTATACAAATGGCCGTAACAATATAAGTCAATTAAATACAACACATTTGTCCACTGTAATATGTACCTTATTTTCCTATACTCGCATTGCTTCGGATAGGTGGGAAATCTGACGATTGCTTATTTCTATTCGATAAAAGTAAACCCATCCAAAGTTATAGATATTACCAGGTATGTAGGTTTATAAACATGAAGTATGTCGGTATAAATCTAACTAGACTAATGGTGTAACAGAGAGGTGACTGTTAGTTTCATGGCTGATGCACTTGGTCAGCAGTTATGTTTATGTTTCTGGGATAAGCACACTACATTTGTTTCAGCTGACACAACATTCTACAAATAACATGCAACCAGGGAGACTCTATAGTGAGTATTTTAACACATACATTTGTAAAGAGCAATGAATGCTGAAACATCTTGCGTCAAGAAAACAACATACAGTAGGTGAAAGAAAAATGACAGCAGTTGAAATATTTTAATATTATTTCATAAAAGAAATTAAAATACATTTATTTAAAGATTTATAGAAACAGGTCTTGAAAATATTCATCAAATTCTTCTTCCCTGTTAAAAGAAAAAAGAAACCTCTAAGAAAATGAGTCATGCAATTATACGCAACAGTAAAAATAAAAACTAGTTAACATTAAATTTGCTCAAAATAGGCATATTTCAGCTAACAGCAAATTAGTTAAATTCCAATTATGAAAGATAGCGTTCTTCTTTTAACACATACATAAACTTAGGACGATGGGCCAGCGTAGGAAACTTCATAGGTATGTAAACCAAAAGATGAGATTAAACATAAGAGTCCCCAAGAAGTCACAAAAAGGAGCCTGGGTCGAGAATGTATCTAAAAGGTCTTTCGGTGTGGGGACTTAGAAACCATACTAGAGGTCCACAGAGCATATATCCATATCAAGTCAGACAATTAGACAAAAACAAATACATACTCAGAAAACACAACAGTTGTGGGCCTAATCCATCAATTTGCCCCTCACAAACCTCTAAACGTTGCCAGTTTCAAAAGTGAGTAAGAGTATGGCATCAGTTGACTACAATCAACAAATTCACAGAAGTTAGAGTTTAAACCCACTAATCAAATGAGTTCTCTCTCCAAACGTTTGTGCTTTCCAATGCAGATGAAGTTTTCAAAATCATTAGCTATCTAAAGAAAGGAACAAATCCACTCCCATACTAGGCTCCAAACACAAATTATCATCCTTAACATAACAAAAATAGTCCGTGCCTTATTCGCACATGGCTTTGTGGCTCAAATAATCAAGCAAGTATGCATGCATACAAAGCGCAAACCTAAATATAAATTGATAGAGCGGTGCAAAAGGAGAGAGAAAGGGATACAGCTCAGGGTATGTCAGACTTGCTTCAAAATGGGAGTGTTTTCTTTGTTGCCATCTGTGTTCTTGGGACAAATATTAAGAGACTGAATGCACAAAGAAATATTTTCTGGATAATATAGACTCTAGAGTGATCAAGCTTTGTCTTCTTTTTTGGAACAAAAATGAAAAATTAGAGAACATATTGCTGCTTCTGTTATAGGACATAGCGGCTGAGAAGTATTTGTGAGAAGGTGCAGGGCATGGAAGTGGTGGGTCTCTTGCAGCAAAACCTATGCCAGCACATTTTTAGGGCTCTGAGTCATGCCACTACTGAAGTGACATTAGTAACACAGTCTGTAAACTGTTCCCTTTAAGAAGGGGTGACTTTTTAATATACTTACTTAACACCATTACACCGCATGGAGATGTCTAAAACAGACCCATTCTACAACACACACATTCTTGAAATGAATCTTAACCAGTCAGTTAAAAAATGTTTGCATAAGTTGCTGGTTATCCAGTAGCTACATTTAGGCGACGCCACAGAAATGTATCTGCCCTGACTATTGGGGGTGGGGGGGATCAGTATCAAATTAAATTGAAGACAGATAAACATTGCACTAGGTGAAGAAAATTCTGCTACTAGTGCAGGGTTTGATTTAGGGTAAGCGTTAAGGTGTTATGGTTAGGGGACAAAGGGTAGAGGTACATTAATTCAATTACGAAACACAAAGGTAAAAATAGTCACTTTTTGGTGGGAAATGAGTATTTTCTACCCCTTTCAGGTTCACTGCTGTCATCCCCGGGGGTTGAGTGAGCTTACAATTTTTTCCACAACCAAGTCTCCCGACTTCAGAAAACGCTAAACAGTCCACAAAAAACAAATAGATTGCACAGTCTTTCACAAATATTTGAACAGGCTTCAAGCAGTTTCCTACAATATGAATGAGTTACTTACCTTCAGTATAGCTCGTTCTGGTGGATACTCTATCTAACTGCAGATTCCCCACCTTTAGAGTACTCCCAGGGTGGATCTGGAATTTTTTTCGGCAGTGCTTCCGCGCATCGCTAGGTGGCACCATGCGGCTCCATTTTGGCTTTGTTCCATCCCTAAAGGAACAGAGTGGAGCTGCATATAACCTCTGCATACTATCACAAAGGGGAGACAAGAGGGGCGTTATGGGGCTCACACCTGCCCTTACTAACTCAAAGAAACACAAAAATAGGTGTGATACCCTCAGAGAAATGCTGTTTGCTTAATCAGCAAGTCAGCAGGTTAGTACCAGAGACCCAGTGAGTTTTCTGTGTGCTGCTAGTTGTTTGTTACCTAAATTCAAGGCAATTCCAAGAATTGCACGAGGATGGCTCACTCACATAATGTGACATGCTTCATCATTTGCCACCTCGTCCCACCCTGGTAAGATGTTACTACCAGGGTGGACTCGACCTCAGAATGGGGCTTTTCTGAGGGAGTTTTTAGATATTTCTTCTCTCAGGACAATGATTTAGGTCCAGTTTATGACTTTAAAAAACCATGGGATAATCCACTAACGTATCCTTTAATTTGGTGGTATCCCTAGTTGAATAGAAGATTACCAAGGGGTAAACACAGGAGGCATACTTAGGTGTAATGACCTGTATGCGTCACTGTACAAATAATTATGCCAACATGTTTCTGCCTCTAATCAGCCGTGGGTCTAAGGCATTCGTCAGGGCCGTGTCTATGCCCCCTACACTGCAATTAGTAAGTGCTGGGTGGGCTTAGATATAAACAGAGGACCTACCTCTCAACTGCTATCATGAAATATAGTGTTCAGACGTACTCTAGTCTTACCCTTTGTAAAATACAGTTTTTTTTCTATTCAACAATATTAAAATAAATAAGCTTGCTATTGCCTCTTTCTCTTCGTTATTTAGGTTTTGGCCAATCAAACTTTTAATGGTTGATTTTGCGAGCCAGTTGGTTGGAAATCCCTATAATTCAAGCAATCTGATTCATTCTTGTTACTGAGTATTGTTCATCTTGTCACCTATGCACAGTACTTTTCAATCCAATACTCCGGCAGGAAACAACTGCATTAACGATACTCTCATGTACATGAATGTGAGCACCACACAGATGACACACATGCACATCTTACCTCTTGCATTCTGTAGACCCAATAAAAGGTACAATACTCAAGGGATTCTTGTGTTCTTGAGCAGGAACTCACTTAAGCTTCTTTATGAGTGCGGCGATGCGAGGCTGATTTTACCAAAATTCTGTCTCTGTAATCGTGCCTTAATTACCAGCATGATTATCTCTTGAGATATATAAAAACAAGAGACGAGGCAATCCTATAACTCTCACCCAAAAATAATACTTATTATTTTTTTCCTAGCAATTGCACTAACTGGGAGGAAGACACAACTTTAATTATTATGCTCAGAGGAAGTTCCAAGACCACTGAGCCTAATGTATGAAAACATATCTATGTTTTAAAACTGCTTCAAGTTGGTAAATATAATTATAGGCTGTTTATTGTGAAATAAAACTTCTGCTATGCCCTTTATTCTCAAGAAAACTGTTCTTTCTTTAATGTGTCACTTCAGAAGGGAAACCTGAGATCATAGGTGCAGATGGAAGATGGGAAATATCTGATAAAATGTGGGCATTATTCGTCTGTATGTAAAAAGGATAGGAAGCAGGCAAAGCATGTGTCAGCGAATTGTGTCCTAGATGAAGTCTTAAAAACAAGTGAGGAAAAAAAAAAAAGTCCAGCAAAGGTATACAGGGAGACATTAAGTCTTAACTGGTTAAATCATGTGGGTGCGAGAGAGGGGGCAATATGACGGAAGTCTATGTCCATCAAGCCAGTCTCCAGGCCCCAAGCAGAAAATCAGTGAGTCTAACAGCCCTATGGAGCACCACTGAAGTTCATGAAACTACCCCTGAAATTATATTGGTTGAGTGCACAAATAGATTCCAAATTTTGAGGGAATTAGAGAATGATGCGTTGCATGCTGCACCCGCAAATTGATCCTTCACCAGACAGAAGCCTCTAACCCTACTATTGCCAGCGCAATCCCGCCTGACTACCAGATTATCAGGAAAGATCGCTCTTTGGGGAGGGGAGGGGGTGTTGCTCTCATTGCCCGGAGCCCTCTCAAATGTCTGCCATTATCGACAGGGGAAATAGAGGGGGCTGAAACCCTGGGTTTTTTAATCACAGTCTCCGCCCAGCAGTCTATAGCGGGGGTAGTAGTTTACCACCCTCCAGGCCCTGCTACAAAGTTTCTGGAATCGATTAGTCATATTATTGCTCCGATTGCGGCGAAATATAGTCACTGCCTGGTGCTCGGGATTTTAATATCCATATGGATAACCCGCTGGAACCCGAGTCTAGAGGGCTGTTTGAAGCCTTAGATTTCCTGAATATGCCCCCTTTTACCCATCTCCCGACCCATGAAAAGGGCCACACGCTGGACCAGGTCTTCTCCTCCAAACCGATCGATTTAGACACCCCACTACCCCTGACTTGGTCGGACCATTTTTTGCTCAGTTTTAGAATTAATAAGGAGCATGGCTATTCCCATTCACTTATTTTACCTAGGCAGAGCAGTTATAGGCCGTTCCACTTGATCACTCCAGAGGCTCTTCAAATTGCTCTCAGCCTTCATCCTATTCTCCTTAGTGGGTGTCTGGAAGAGAATGTACCCACCCTGGAGAATTGGCTTCTTTCTCGTACCTTAGAACTAGCACCTTATACGAGACGGAAGTCGAAAATTAATAGGCCTTCAGCCCCTTGGTTCACTGAGGCACTTAGGAAAAGTAAAAGCGCCTGTAAACGCCTAGAAAGGCTGTGGCGCTCCAATTACAAGCTGACTGATAAAATTGTCTATAAACAGGCCCTTAAGGAGCACTACTTGAAGGTGCGTGAGGGGAAGAAGCTCTTCCTGGCTGCCAAAATTGAGCATGCCGGGAATAGAAGCAAAGAACTTTTTAATATTGTTAAAGACTTCTCCTCCCCTAAAGCTATTAGTAGCCTGTTCGCCCCCAGTGAGGAGTGGTCCAATCAGATGGCCTGTTTTTTCTATGATAAAATTAAGACTATCCAAGACTCTTTCGGAGTCCAAGACTCTGTGGGTAGAGGGGAGAAAGACCTGCCCTGCCCTAGTAGCTGCAGGGCCGGCCCCTCTCTTACTGAGTTCCCTCCTATGTCATTGGATAAATCCATGGCGCTTTTGAAGGCGTTGAAATCTGGCTCACCCGCAGATCCTTGCCCGGCCAAAACCATGGCAGCTATTGCAGAGGTAATTAATCCGGCAGTTAATGCAGTTCTGAATACTGCCCTCCAGACGGGGGAAATGCCGAAAAATTGGACATCTGCAAAAATCCTTCCTCTCCTTAAAAAACCGACGGCCGATCCCTCGGTGGCCAGTAACTATAGGCCAATATCCTTATTACCCTGCCTCTCCAAAGTCCTGGAAAGCTATGTTAATGCGGTGACCACGGACTACGTGGAGGCAAACCATCTTCTCCACCCTAGTCAATCTGGCTTCAGAGCCAATTTCAGCACGGAGACTGCCCTTCTTGAGGTTGCAGAAACCATTAAAATCACTTTGGATAGGGGGGGCAGAGCGGCCCTGGTGCTGCTGGATCTCTCCGCAGCCTTCGATACCGTGCCCCATAGTGGACTAGTACGCAGGCTTCAAGAGGGGGGGATTGGAGGCACAGTGCTAAGATGGTTTAACTCTTTTCTGAATGACCGCCAGCAAACCATCTGGTCTCCGCCTTTCTCGGCACCCATTCCCCCTATGAATGTGGGAGTCCCTCAGGGCTCAATTCTCAGCCCCACATTATTCAATGTTTATCTGGCACCTTTGGCTCAGCTCGCCGAGAGTTACGGGGCAAAGATAGTGTCATATGCTGATGACACGCAATTACTGTTTACCTCTGAGAAGAGCTCGGAATTTAACAGTAAGGAGATCAATATTTGCCTATCAGAGGTTTTCCACTGGCTCCGGAAACACCAACTGAAGTGCAATACTGAAAAATCTGAGGTGATGTTCTTTGGCTCTCGGTCCTGTGATTTATGGCATCACTGGTGGCCGCAAGACATGTCCCCTCCCACCTCAGCTGTTCAGACTGTAAAAAACCTTGGCGTCAAATTTGACGACTCTCTCTCAATGAAGGCCCAGATCCAATCAGTGGCCTGGACCTGTTTTGGGATACTGAGGATGTTGAGAAACTTTCTCCCGCTACTTCCGGTTTCTCACAGTAAGACGATAGTCCAAGCTCTGGTGGTGTCGAGATTGGACTACGCTAATGCCTTGTATCTCGGCCTCCCTGAATTTTTACTCAGCCGCCTTCAGGTGGTCCAGAATGTGGCGGCCAGAGTTACTCTTTTGGCAGGACCGAGAACTCATTCTACTCCCCTCCTGGCTTCCCTGCATTGGCTACCCATTAGGAAACGGATCGCCTTTAAATCATTGGTATTGGTTTTTAAGGCTTTCCATAAAATAGGCGCCCCATATCTTGGGGACAGAATGCAGCACTATAGCCCGTGCCGTACTCTGAGGTCACCGCCAAGTCACTGATTATTACACCCAGAATTCGGCTTTCTCGGAGAGGAGGTAGATCCTTTCAAGTGGTGGCGTCTCGCCTCTGGAACAGCCTGCCCCTCGCGCTGAGGCAATCCCATGATCTCCTCACATTCAGAAGGAAACTTAAAACTTGGCTTTTTCAACAGCAGCCTTAGGCCGAGGTACTTGAGCTCAGCATTGCGGGTCGTTTTTTTTGTTAGCGCCGGGACACTCTGGGGAGTAGCCGTGCGCTTAATAAATACCTGCTAACATAACATAACACTAGCAACAACATACGTACCAACACACAGGGGAGGAAGTTGTGGCACAACTCAACCAATTTAAAACAGAAATCACGGGGGCTAAAAACTGTTGCAACTTCACTTGTGCATCGCCTTACAGGGAAAGTGGAGACAATGGGTTTGCTTCTTGAGACTTTAATGGGGGGCGGGGGGCACAGAAATGTGTCCCTAGTTGCCCCGAGACCCAAGCTCCAACTTTTCCCAACATGGGTATTTAAGCTTTGCCATGGCCCTGAGACTCCATCCCAGCAGAAAAAAGCGACTTGAGGCAGAGGGCCTCTTCTATGACTGATCCCAATGTGAATCTATACTCTGGAAAAGGCAATATGAGAGATAATTTTGCTTCAAATGTTAGGACCTCAGTAATCCCACCGAACATGAGGTGGGTTGGAAATAATAGTGCACCCAAATTGGAAATGCAGGTAGCAAATTCCGCACCCCCATTAAGAACACCTAGTCCCCACCAATCTATGGGCACCAGAGATAGTCTTCTTGGCAGGCAACTGAGCAGAGAAGTGTTATTGACAAATGTCCCCAAACCCGTGTCTACTGACCTTCAAAGCTGTAAGTCACGGACTAATAAAACAATTCACTGGCACTGACATGCCCGCAATTGTAGATCTGTGATGCGGGAAGACATTGTTATTGCAACAAGATATGTGAGGAAGTATAGTAGAACCAGTGGAGGCTCCTACGCTAAGGTGGAGAAGCGTCGCCCCACTGCTCGTGGAACCGTGTAAAAAATAAAATGATAATAACAGAAGTTATTTCTATTATAATTTTTTTTTGGGGCCAGGTTGGGTGGGGCTGGGACTCTCATGACGTCTGGGAGGAGGAGTGGTTGCTGCACTTCAAAGCGCGCAGGACTGCTCAGCCAAGCATTCCGGCGCACTTTGCATGTTCCCCACCAGGCTGCATTACACAGCCTGGTGGGGAACATGCCCAGCCTCCCATTCCCTGTCTGTGCGCCGAGCCACGGCACTCAGACCAATCCCAACGCTGCATTGCAGCGTTCTGATTGGCTTAGGGGAGGGAGCTTGTGTGCTTCCGGCAGAGACGACGTCACCACGAGGGACACGGAGGCGAGACGACTCGAGACGCAGCAAGAAGGTAAGTGTTATTTCTTTATTTTGTAACCCCCATGTCCCTCTCCCACCTCTCCACTCTCGCTCCCTGCCAGCCACTACTGAGTACAACAGACTGCATTGAGGGGAGATTGTGAGCAATGCTATAGTCGATGGCTTAATTTGCATGGTGCTTAGATCAGCACCGGATAGTGGCTCTCCCATTCATTTAAAACTCCACCTACAAGACAAATTTTTACCTGAAAAAGTAAGCTCTTTAGAGCCAACATCTGTTCAACTCCCAAATAATCGTGCTCAAAGACCTTGTTCACTGGGGGCTTCCAATATTGATTGACTTCAGCAGGTACAGCCACGGGGTAGTGGGGAAAATGGTGGCTGTGGTGGCTCATACACAGACATCGGCTGCCCCTGAGGAAGGGCCGTGTCTGAACCAGTGAAATTGGAGTCCTGGAACCTGGCAGGTACCCAATCAAAACTTTCAGGTTTAGAATGGGGCAAGTTCATCTACAGTCAGCATATCATCGTATTCCAGGAAAAGTGGGCGAAGCAACCGGAGTTTAGGCCCGGCTACTTAACATTCTACAGTAATATTACCTCTGTTAGCTCTGGGCGAGCTTTGAGGGGACTGTAAGATTGAAATACTTGTCTCCGGTACCAGGGACATTATGGATATTAAATTGACCTTGCGGAACACTCCTAATGTGAAGTACAGACAAATTGCTGTAATCAATATCTATGGTCGTTCGATTGAAGATGATGTAGAATCTCAAACATTACATTCTCTTCAGACTCCTCTTGATTTAATACAGCATGAATGGCTTGTGATCCTAGCTGGGGATTGCAATACACACTTTGAACCTTTTGAGCCGTTCACATCTTTGCTATTAGCAGAAGAGGAGTATTCCTTAAAGGGCGCTACACGACAATGGTCCTGGCTACTTTAAACAAAACTTCAAATGGTACGAACATAGCAGAAATCTTTGCTCCTCTGGAGCAAAAGAACTAGTGGTCCCAAGGTTCAGATGGTCAAACTGGGGTGGAAAAAGTTTTGTATCCTGCATGGCTAAAATCTGGAATCTTCTTCCCTTCTATTTCAAATCTTTGCCAAACTTGCTAGCCTTTAGGAAAGAACTGAATACCTGGTTGTCTAGGAATTAATCCCTACTAGTTTCCCTGACCATACTTAGCAGAACCAGTGGCAAGACGCTCCCGGGTATTCGTGCACTCAAAATCTCTCTTTAACATAACATAACATGAGTGGGGAATCCCAGAGTTATTGGCCAACCCGGTGAAAAAATGGTCAAAGGGGGCCAACCAACTGTTCCACTTTACTTTAGAATATGGGTTATGAGCAAGCAATGGGCGTTCTAAATCTGATCATCCTGCCATAACAACCTTTAAAAGAGGCTGACCTTCAAGTCATATAGATTATATCTTCTTGGACGTAAGACTGTGGTCCTTCATAGGCGACATATAGCTAATATATTCTGCCCGATAGTGATCATAATGCCTTGGTTTTAGATTTTTCTGTTGATATTTTTCTTACACCTCAGGAGTGTGAAATTGACTCTTACTCAGCAACAAATACACTCACTAACAACTTTAGGAATGTAAAGTGGACTGACATAATTAACAATGATTCACTACTGGGCGGAAATTACCAAGCTTTTGTAGTCTTTTTTAACCTGATTTTAGCTGATTTTGATTGGTCATTTTGTTTTGCTCCATTCTGAGGTTTTTGCCACTCTAGATCGTTTTTTACGACCTGTTTTAGACGAAAGACCAACATAAATATATATCCTGTCCATGGTTCACAAGGGAATGTAGAGTGGCTAAGCAGAGGTTGATCGAAGCTGTTAGAAAGGGGGAAAAAACTCAATTAACTATTGCCAGAAAGGCCCGTAAGTCAACTCTGACGGCCAATAGAAGACCTTGGGAGGAGGCCCAGTGGGTTGAACTCACTGACACCCTGGTAAGGGAGGAGATTCAAGCATTCTGGAGAATTATTGCCTTCTGTAGCAGATTGAGTGTATCCCAACTTGATTCATTTGTTCCAACTAATCAGTGGGTTGCCCATTTTTCTACCCTTTATAATGAAAGAGAATCTTGAGGAACCTTTCCAGATAATACTGTTTATTTATTTATTTAGAGTTTTATATAGCGCGAACAAGACCCTTTCGGGCGACAGAGCGCTTTACAAGAATAGTAAAGGTATGTTAAAAAATGGTAGGCAGTATACAAAAGCACAGTTTAAGTCACATACGCAAATGGTGAGAGACAAACATAGACACATACTGGCATGGGCAGAGTCCTATAGGTGATAGATTTCCGGGGAAGCGCAGGAGAAACAACTTGGAACAGGGTTGTATGTGCAAGGGCATGCCAGAAAACAGCAACACACAAGCAGGAAGAATTGTTTATGAGGAGAGGGAGGATTGTCCTCAGTGAGAGAGGAATTTGTTCGCTAGTAAACTTTTACTTCTTTCCTGAAGATGGATGTGGAAGGATTGCATCTGATCTCGGGCGGGAGAGAGTTCCAGATTTAAGGGACAATGCCTGAGAAGGATCTGTTGTAGGTTTTCATTTTGTTAAATTTTTTGTGGTTTAAGTAGTAGGGAGCTTGTGCTTCTGGAAGGTCTGTTTCTACCCGATAGGGTCAGTTTCTGGGCCAGGTAAGAGGGGGTATTGTGGTGCAGTGCTTTATGAGTCATATATTCAATTTTAGATGGATCCTAGCCTCATAGGGTAGCCATTTCAGTGATTGGAGGTCAGAAGTGATATGACCACTTTTTTTTTGATCCGGTGATGAGCATGGCCGCAGCATTCCAAGTAGCCTTACGCGGTGCAAGTGTGATTTTCGGGAGGCCCTCAAGTGTAGCACTGCCATAATCTAATTTCAATAGTACAAGAGCTTGAATGGCTATTTTGAAGACTGCCGAGGGAAGGAAAGGTTTAAGTTTCCTTAGAGCATGCAGTTGAAGGTTGGCTCCTCTGGTAGCAGCACTGATGTGTTTTTGCATGGAGAAGGCATTGTCCAGGGAAATACCTAAAGATTTTTGCAGAGTCAATGAGGTGCGGGGTACAGTTCAAGGCAGTGAGATGTGGGAGCCAGTCTTTGATACTAGGGGTGATGGCGGGCGGTGAGATCAATAGAAAGTCTGTTTCGAGAACATTGAGTTTGAGGTGGTTAAGAGTCAACCAAGCTTGCGTTTGTATTAGGATGTTGTTGAGGATATTGATGTTGTTGGGGGAAGCAATTTTCATGAATAGCTGGGTGTCATCCGCATACATGTGGTAGGAGACATGTGCAAGTTTGAGGATTTCGGTTAGGGGCTCCATGCACAGATTAAACAATGTCTGGGAGAGAGTAGAACCTTGGGGTACACCCAGCGACACTGGTGACTGATCGGAAAGAGCTTGGTTAATTAGAATGCACTGAGATCTATTGTGAAGGCAAGAAGATAATCACTTTAGCATTGTATCGGAGAGGCCCATCCTGTGTTCTAAAAGGTTCAGCAGGGTATCATGATTGACTGTGTTGAATGCTACCGATAGGTCAAGTAGGATCAGTAGGCAAGATTTGTTCTCGTCGAGTGAGCGTAGGGCATCATCAACAATGTGGACCAGGGCCGTTTCGGGGCCATCACCCGATTGGAAGCCAGATTGACATTGGTCGAGGAGTTGGAATAGCTCAATGTGCTTGTGGAGCTGTAAGTGCACACATTTTTCTAAGAGTTTGGCTAAAGTTGGGATGTTGAAGATAGGGTGGTAGTTATTTGGGTGTGACTGGTCAGCGTTGGGCTTTTTCTTTTTAGAATTCGGAGTAACCTGGCCACTTTTGAGGCAGTTAGGAATGGAGCCTTGGGTGAGTGAGGCATTGATAATCGTCGTCCATAAAGCGAGTAGAAAGTGAATGGACTGGTTGAAGAGTTGAGAGAAGGAGGTCGTTGAAATGGTTGGAGTATTTCAGAGAGGCCAAAAGTTTTAAGATGTCATTTTCCTCAAAGGTTTTAAAGGAAGAGCAGGCAATGTTGTTTTTGGGTGTGTGAAGAGGGTTTCTCGAGCATTCGCCCAGATTGAGTAGGGTGGCAAGTAAAGAGGGGTCACATGGAAGATGTTTCGTAGCATTCTGGATATCTGTGGTAATTAGCGTGGTTTTCTCAGCAAAGAAGAAGGCAAAGGTTTCGCAGTTAGGTAGTGTTTTGTTGTCTGAGGCTGGGGATCCCTTTTCCAGGCCATCTGGCTTTTAATGATTTTAAACAGTTTTTTGGGTTGTTTTCTTGCCCACTCAAGTTGGTTTTGGAAGAATGCAGCTGTTGTGCTCCTGATGTGCCTATTATAGGAGCTCCGTTTTTGCCGAAGAAGTTTAAGATTGGAGAGAGAGAGGTTATGTCTTCATGCTTTTTCTGCGTTCATCATTAAGGTTACAATTGAACCAAGGGTTGGATCTTTTAGATGGGATTCTCTTTAGTTGCATTGGGGCAAGAGTGTCCATGATTTCTGACATGGAATTCGTGTAGAGTTCAGTGAGGTCATGGATGTCATACATGGAGGAGGGCAGGCGCTGAATGTCTTGGCAAAAAGTCGCCATAGTGAGTGGGTTAATATTGCATGTGTCCCGTAACAATGTTTGGCTATTACAGGTTGACCCTTGGTGGTGATTGCCTTTTCTGATAGGAGGAAGGTGTTGCAGTGGTGATCGGTCCAGTCGCAAAGTAGGATGGATTCAATTTGTATGGAGTTCTCTTTTGCGATGATTAAATCTAAGGTGGCCCCTTTGTTATGGGTTGGGCTGTTGCAGGCTTGGATAAGGTTGAGGTCCAGGAGAATAGATTTAAAGCTGTATACGTGTGGGTCGCTAGAGTTGTTCCAGTGAATGTTGAAGTCACCAAGAAAAATTTGGTTGTAATGTTCATCATAGTTAGAGGAGATAATCTCCATGATCTGTTCGATGAACGTATGGTTGTCAACACGAGGTGAAGAGAGCAGGTTGAATTGTCAGTGGTGGTGATGTTGATCCTAAGTGTATTCACAAGAGGGCAATAACGGAGCTAGTGATTGTTTTAACGATAGTGATTTCCTATAGATACAGGCTAGTCGACCACCTGAGCGGCCTGGAAGGACTAGTCTGATGATGGCATGACTGTGGGGGACTAGACTGTCAAGAATTGTGGATGAGTATTCATTCAGCCACGTTTCAGTGAGTATAAGGATGTCAAGGTTAAGTATAAGATTGGCTATGTCCGCCGCGTTATTCACAGCTGAGCAACAATTGAGTAATGAGCATTCATGGGATTTTTGGCAGTGTTCATAGAAGTTTGAGAAATGGGAACTTGTTTGAGGTTCTCTTTATTAATATACCTAGTGCTGGGGTGGGATGTCCTGAGAGGGTGAGTGATAATAGTCTTGATTATTGTAGTAGGAGTAGCACTGATGGCCGGGGTATGTTTATAAGTGTCTAGGAGGGAGAGTATGTTTGATACTGTCTAGCTAGTCTATTGGGTTGGGAGGTATGGTTGTGATTCGGTATCTATCTCCAGCAAGGATATGTGACCCTGGAGTAAGCAGGGATAGTAGCATAATGGCGATTGGGAGTTAGAATGTTGTTATTCTGGAGGTGAGTTGACTGTGAGGTCAACTTGTGTTCAAGGTTGGAAGTAATATGAGTGAGATTAAGGATGTCTGCAATAATCAGCTGCAATTCAGATTTTATAGTATTAAGCATGGCATAGGTTTAGAGACTTGAAGGAGACTCCTGGCTGGGGGAAGTCTGGTGGTGTAGAGAGCTAGCCAAATCAGGGTAGTTGGGGGAGCCAGTGTTGGTGGGGTCCGCAAACATAACCTTGGTAATGGTTGGTTGGTCTGCAATTCGAGTCTTGACCATGGTTGGTTGCATGGGGTGGGGTGGGTGTAATGATCCTGTTGATGGGAGTGTGGAAGCAAGGGTCTATTGGAGAATGGGACATAAAGGTGTCGGGTTGTTGTCATCAGGGAGTGCTAGAATAGTTGCTGGGGGAGGTGGTGCGTTGTATTGTGGATAAATTGGTGTCCGCTTGGGGAGAGAGGAGGGGGGTTTGAAGGGGGTCGGAGAAATGGGGTAGTCAGATGGAGAGGAGGCAGAGTAGAGTTGCAAGTGGGCTGGCGCTGGGGAAACAGTGTTCTTGAGGTAGGAGAAAAGATCGATGAAGAGTTAGAGTGCGATCTAAAGATTGATTGAGCATGGTGCCATTGTTATAAATTGAAATGGTGGCAAATGCATTGTACAGCGTAGAGGGTGCTATAGTGAATATATGGCTGTGTGGAATTTTCTTGGTGTTGAGTGAGGAAGATAGGACTTTCCTAAATTGAGCACGTCGATTGGTGGTGAAGATGAGGTCATTCAGTAGGGTACCCTTGTTATAGCAGGAGTAAGGGTCAGGGCTTAGAGTTTCTTTGCTAAGGTGGAGGATTTTATGTTTGAGATTTCTCATGGCGTTTTTGGTTAGGTTGGGAGGATAGTTTATTAAGTACGAGTCATTTCCTGACAGTAGGGGGTTCAGCTTGCTTAAATGGAGAGGATCCAAGTTGGATGATGTCGGTAGGTGGGAGCCTGGTAGATCAGACGGGGGTCTCTTCAAGATGAATGCCCATATTGGAATAGGAGTGAGCGCTACTGAGTGGATATGCAGGGAGGATCCTTCTCTGTGACTGATTACCACAGCCTTTCTAAATGGCTTTGACGCTTCATTTCCGTATCTGGTTAAAAACAATTAGATCCTTCCACTGAACGCCGAAGTGCCTCAGAACTCGAGCGGGCGGAGCGAGAATGGCACCTGGTCATTTTAATCGGCTCCTTCCACAGATCACCGAGCGTGAACGGCAACATCAGAACAAGCTAGCAGAACTGCAGCGGAGCCTGAGTGTAAACAGCGATGCTCATGAAGAAAATGTAGAGTCAAATTTGGTAATGTGAGGGCCCGTGCTCCTATTGGAGCATATTCCTTTTTCAGGAAACTTTGACTCTACATTTTCTTCATGAGGTACTGCACACTATGTTAATAATTTGAAATAAGCAAGGAGCGCGTGTGCTGGACCTTTATTCCTCCTGGTTGCTCTTCTTTACAGAGTGTAAACAGCGATGGGCATGAGAACCTCAGTAGCTGATGTCGACACTTTCTTGAAGAGCCTCTCGCATCAATCCTGAGAAAAACATCCCTTCAAGATGGCAGGCTCATTTACCACAAAGTTGTACTGATGCAGATTCCGGACATGCAGGGGGCAGAGCATGCAACAGCTACAGCAATCTCACGGCAGAACAGCAGTGGAGCTGCATGCAGACGGCAGAGCCAATTCAGTTGGGGGTGCGTGGTAGTAGAATAATCCTGGGTAGGGTGAGAGACGGCCAAAATGGCAGGCTCCTTCTCCAAAGCCAGACGGCCCAGATAAAGGGAGAGCAAGTGGAGTGCAGTGCAGGCGTCACCAACGAACTCGCAGTCAGCCTCACCAGGCTGAGGGTCTCCGAAAGTTAAAACGTGCAAGGGCCGCCACCACCACCTGCCACCACCAGGGTCCGCCTCAAGTGCTCACCTCGATCTTGGCCTGGCCAGAATCGGGACTGGGGCCGTAAGGAGTCCAGGAGAGAAGGCACGGGTGCAAGTTGGACAGCAAGCTTCTCAAAGTCTCCGGAGGAGTAAGAAACTCGACCGCTGTAGTAGGACTTTTGAAGGCCAGCTTATGCAGGTCTATGCACTGAAAGGTGATCCCAAGCCTGGGAGCCTTATCGTGGCTCGACCTTCTGGTGGCCATCTTAAGCAAAAATTAATTTCTGTGGGGTCACAATCGTCTGAATCAAAACCAATTACATGCACTTTCTCATTGAAAGAGACTGAGGTAGTATTCCAGGCCACTTGTTTCTTTCTGAGCCCAATGTCTCGATACCCTGCTTGAACACCCTCACCAACGCACTAGTGGGGGGAGGGATCTTCGCAAGTCCTGGAGAGGGGCTATTATTGTCCCCATCCACAAGAAGGGAGTGAGAGATAACCCAGGGAATTATAGATCCATTATCCTCATAGATATCACACAAAATATCTTTGCCAGGTATGTCCTCTCCGGGCCCCAGACTTGGATGAAAGATCACCAGATCTTGACTAATTTTCAGGCAGGATTTCATGAGAAAATAAGCACAATGGACAAGTTGTTTTGGTTTTCAGTCCTCTGTTGGAAATACATCACATTACGAAAATACCACCTCTATGTGGCCATTATGGATTTGAAGGCTGCATTTGAATTAGTCCCTAGGAAACACATGTGAGAAGTTCTTAGACAATATGCTATCCCTGATGATCTTTTATATATCTTAATCAAACTGCAAACAGATAATTACGCCCAAGTCAGGTGGAACAGTCAGGGGGATCTTACTAATAGGATTCCCATCAACTGTGGGGTTAGACAGGGGTGTGTGCTTGCCCCTACCTTGTTTTGTGGATTAGTGGGGTGGATGAACAGTTGACAACACGATGCCCCAAAAATAGCAAACATCAACACTACGGTGTTGATGTTTGCTGATGACACTTTAATCATGTCACACACCCCTATGGGCCTTCAAGCTTTGTTGGGGAAATTCCATAAGTATTGTGAGACTAGAGGCCTCGAAATAAATGCTGGAAAACAAAGTTTATAGCCTTAAACTCCCATCGCTCATTTAAAAATAAAATGGAGGTGGACGGGACACCGATCGAGCGGGTCAGGAGTTTTGACTATCTAGGTAATAAACTTTCCGATAAACTATCTTGGAAGCCTGTACTCGAAAAAAGTAAATCATTGCTGCAGCATAGATCTTCAGCTATTTTGAAAAACTATAGACATTCTTCCAGTAGGGCGGTATCACCTATCCTTGAGGTTTACAGAGCAGTAGCCTAGGGTGGGACTCAATATGGGGCGGAACTCTGGGGATATAGTGATATCAGCCTGCTAACACGAATGGAAAACAAATTCTTACGGTCACTACTTAACTTACCAAGTGGGTAAAATGTATTATTCCCACTGCAGTCAGCGCAACAGTAGGGAAAGTGTTGGACTTTGGACGGGTAAAATGTACTATTCCCTCTTCAGTCTGTGCAACAGTAGGGAAAGCATTGGAATTCTAAGGAGTGGAATTCACTGTTCTCACTCCAAACAGGGCAAAAGTAGGGAAAGCACTAGCTTACATATATGAGTAACCCCATGAATGTAGAAAAAATATTAAATTCTTAATAAATAAAATAATAACATATATATATATCTATTAGAAAAACTGAAAACAATTACTCAGTTCACATAATCACTATTTAAAAAAAGTATCAATTAATAAATACTTCTCATTCAATTAACAAAATAACTTCCCACCCTGTACCACTACAAACCTAATAGCCGCAACTAAAATATAACTAAAAAATAACTATTCCATAACTTAAATATTTAAAATACATTAAATAATGATTTAACAATTACAAATTAATCGTTAATTATTACTTAATTAACTTCCCACCCTAGACCCCTACAAACCAAGCATCCCACATCTAAAATATAAGTAAAATAAATCAGTATTCCATATTTTACATAATTAAAAATCAATTAAATAATTAACAATTAATATTAATTTGTTAATCAATTATTACTTAACATCCCACTCTATACCCCTACAAACCTAGCAGGTGGTAGTTCCATACATTACATAATTAAAAATCAATTAAATAATTAATCAACAATTAATTGTTAATTATTACTTAATTAACTTCCCACCCTGTACCCCTACAAACATAACAGCCCACAATTAACATATCCCGAAAATAAATCTGCATTACGTGAATTACATATTAAATATCAATCATATACTTAAATAAAATGTATTAAATAATTCTTAATTATTACCTAATAAACTTCCCACTCTAGACCTTTCCAAACCCAACAACCCGCTACGAGACTATGAATTACTATTAAAAATGAATACAAAAATTCTAAATAGCTTAAAATTACAAGCTATATTTTAAAAACAATAAAATTATATAAACAATAGTAACACATAAAATTAATATATCAACTAAAACTCATTAAAATAATTAAACAACGATATTTGTAACCACTATTTTAGTGAAAATTATATTAAAAACATCAATATTATTTACAATATTACCTCAAAAAACGATATTCTTGTCAACAATATTTGTGAATGACGATATTTGTGTGTCACAATATTTAATTTCCAACATTTCTGTCTCCTGATATTTTTAAATGAATATTTTGTCCAAACACCACAGGATGGGTGTACGACACTAAAGATAAACTAAAGCAGTTAGCAGCTGATGCCGTAGGGGTTGGGGCCGAGGAACATTGGAGTCCTTGGGTACCTGCATGGTGCCTTCTTGATTCCCTTTCCTGCCAACAAAAGTGCTGTGGGGCGAAGGGGCCTGGCACTGCCTGCATTCCAACCCCAAAGGCAGCTTTTTCTATAAGGGATGCTTGCATAGCTCCTGAAAACCGTGTGGACAGCATGCACCATGGCAACGAAGCATCACACTTGTGCTGATGTCTTGTTCTAAGCAATTGGTCTTATCCAGGCAGAACGCATGATGTATTTGTCCACATCCTGACCACCCTGAATTTTGTACAAAGGAATCCCTAAATTCTTCCAGAACTGCAGCCAAGATCTCGCTAAGCATGTCCCAGAGGGAGTGCGTATATCGGCCTACTAGGCAAACTGCACTGAAATACTTCAAGGCCAGGCTGGCCGAAGAGAACGTTTGTTTTCTGAATAAATCAATCCTCTTTCACTCCCTGTCCTGGGGAGGGGGGGGGGGGGCACGGGATTCATCATGATGGTGGTAGCCTGGACCAGCAGACTGTCTGGTGAAGAATGCTCTTGAGGAAATTAGGATTGCCTGGCTTTGGTCTGTTCACCGGGTATCACTTAGGGCTTTGTTGAATGGGAGTGAGGGCTCAGCAGCTGAAGCAGGCCCAGGCTACAGGAGATCCATAGGGACATTAGTTTTAACCTCAACAGAAGGCAGTTGTCGATCCAAGACCTAAAACAGCTTGTCGAGTTACCACAGCAAAGAAAGCACTCTCTTCTGTTGGGAGCGCAATGGGAGACAACACCCTGTGCCAGAGGACGTATCATGCCCAGCAACCTCCTAGAGGTTCATATATAAAATGTCATCATCATAATGTGGGGAAATCATCCACATTATCTCCATTGTTCTATCCGAGAGGTAACCTCTGGTCTGAATCTGAACCAAAAAGATGAAGGAGCCTCTGAGGTACTGGTATTATGTAGACGGAACCAGTGTGTAAAGGAACCGGGTGTCGTGGAGTGAAGTTGGATTGTCACCTCGCCACTGTGGAGGCAGTTTCAACTTGGGTTCAGAACTGATTCACTCTTTGATGCCGGCGACCTCGTAATTGGTGTTGAAAAAGGATCAGGTCAGGTCTCAGAGCAGAGAGTTTGAGGGGTAAAAAGGTCCCGATCCCTTACTGGCCGTATATTGAGCGGGAATTCTTGTTCTGATATTTGCCCTTGACAGGGGGAAAACCCCTAACCCCCTAATTTAGGCAAAGTCCAACAAGGTTGTCAGGGCAAAATAAGTTTGTCTTATTTCTTAGGAAAAAATTCCAAAAGGCAATGGTTCGTTTTTTGGGTGTTTATAATGATTTTGTCACTCTATTCGTGAGAGTGAGTGGAAGAGTGAACTGACAGCCAACACGTGTTTCACCCCTTACATGGCCATATGGCCTGGGTCTTCTTCAGGGCTGTACATACATTTATTACGAAATGATGGAAACGGGATATAGTGTATCCCCGTGACAGACAGGAAAGGGGATAGTGAGATAAAAAAGGAAAGGGAAAGATGGAAAAGGAAAAAGAGATTGTTAGTAGGAGGTGAAATAGGAGGTGAGTTTGTTATTTATTAAGTCACATGCAGAGAGGGGAGTTGTGTTTGAAGTGGAGGAATGGAAAACCATGGACAACATGCAATGTTATAGAGGATATAACATGATTGATCACCATAATTTTGTGGAGAGAAACCAACACGAGAGGAGGGGGAAGCACGGTAAGGACACAAGGGTGAGAGATATGTAGGGTCAAACGGGAATAAAGAATGGAAAGTCGAAAGATAGAGAGATCGAGAAATAGAGAGACACAGAAGGATAGCAGGAGACACATGTATTCAGTTTAATATACATCCGGTCAAAGGCCGGTAGCGAAAGAATCATTTAGGATGCATGTCATTATACAGGTAAACGTTTCAGTAAATAATAGTAAATGACAGGAGGCATTTGATGTACAGGCGAGGTTTGTAGGTTTGCGAATCCATAAAGAACATATGTAAGTTGGACAGTAATGCAACATATATATATATATATATCCTCTCGCAAGTGGTTCACTTTTTCCGGGTTGCAGGCGCTCATGAAGGTGCGTAATCCATGCGGTTGAACCAAACCGCTTATAAAATATCCAACAAAATCCTCCTTAAGAGAAAGGTCGCACTCCAGCAGTCTTGCTCCAGTGATAGTTTATTCTTTAAGCAGGCACAGACCAAACCAACGCGTTTCAGTATCGCAGATAACTTATCCTCAAGTTCAAGACAGTGGCCCTGGGGCTAAACAAAGATGCAGAAATGCATGTATGGCTTGGAGAAGACTAGTATAAAACATCTCTGAAACTACAAGACTTAAAGGGAGATATGTACTGTGTGTTTTTTTACATCCCACATATGATGTACGATACCTAGTTACCTGTCCATCCTTGCCCACCCAAACTTTTACAAACACAGCTGCCTAGACAATAGCTTGTCTTTCTCTTTTTTTCCTTTTTACCTTGTCTCAAACCTAACCATCTAACTGTCATATAATGTCTGAATTATGATTAATCGACCAGCTACCTTGAGAATTGCCTTGTGACCAGCCATTCCATAGACCACCCGATTCAAACTTGCAAACTGATTTTAGTGCCGCTGGAGCCCCCCATAAGGTATCCCTCTAGTATCCACACCCATAGTGGTACACCACTACACACCGTCCATACCATCACTACCAGGGACCACACTTCTCTTCTCCCCCCCACCCCCCCTTCGCCCTGACGACTTCCCCCATCCGCCTCTAACTCTCTACAATGGACCACCCACCACACCGTCCTCCCTTTACAATACGGTCCAACTAGATCCATAACCTCCCAAGATGGCGCCCAGACTAGCACTTTTACATTAACTCTAAACATTCAGGACATTTAACCGTTCCAATATGGCGCCCGGCAAAATTCCGCCAACAGTGCATCTGGGGCACGACCCGGAAACACTAATTACTTCACTTCAAATGGCCGCCCTAACTTCAGTCGAGGGACATGCCAGACCACGGACTGAGGAACTATCGCAGGGGCATTACGCCTGTTATTCTAAGGTAAGCTGCCGCCCTCTTCCCTCGCTCCCCCAAACCCCCTCAACCCACCTCTTCACCCTGCCCCAAGCAACCTCCAATCCTCTACTTTTCTTCCTTTTAGCTACATAAAGAACCCACTAGACCGAGACGTTATATAATTTCCTGATCCTTGACTACGGTAAGCATTGTCACGCCTTAACCGCAAATATTCATGCCACTGCCCGACAGTCATTCAAAAGAGTAACTGGAACGCACAATAAACCTCTAAGGCGCACGAAATTTCCCAGGCACCGACGTGTCCCCTAGTGTTAGCGAGCACACCCAGCAATCTTTTATCAGCGGCTCTGATATCTTGACACTGCATGAATATAGACTTCGCCGCATGACTCCCACGACGCTACGCTAACTTCCCACGGCGCCTCCTCCCCAAATTAAACTTCACTTTGGATCTCGCTGCACGAGTGTTTCATAGTGCATATAACAACATCATGAGCACACCCAGCAATTATGTATCAGCGGCTCTGACATCTTGCCACTGTATGAATATAGACTTCGCCGCATGACTCCCACGACGCTGCGTTAACTTCCCCCGGCGCCTCCTCCCCGAAATAGACTTTACGTTGGATCTCACTGTACGAGTGTTTTATATTTCAAATAACAACATCATAACGATACCATATAGTTATCATTGAAAGTGGCACAAGCATGTTCACCGGAGGTACTCCTCCGCTACAATTAATAACCAGACCTAACTTTCCCCCGGCTAATTTCATTTAGCTTTTTTCCCTGTACACCCCTGGATCCTGATCGGAATCGACAACATGAATACAACCAATGTAATTATATCACTGCCCACGCTTTCGCTTTTTTGTTCTCTTCTCCTTTTGCTATCTCACTGGATGCTCCCACCTGCTTCCATCGTTCCTTCCTTACATACCCATGTTTTTATCTCACAACCCGGACTCGGGGGTTCAATGTATGCAACCATATGATGAATGACTCACTATTGTTTATTCTAAATATGCCTCTGTATTTGCATTTACCTTCTATAAATTCTATTATTGGTTACCATATCTGATTCAATACCCCTTTGCCACCGTTCCCCTGTCTAATGCCGCCTTCTATATATATATATATATATGTATATATATATATATATATATATATATAGCATTACTGTCCAACTTACATATGTTCTCTATGGATTCGCAAACCTACAAACCTCGCCTGTACATCATATGCCTCCTGTCATTTACTATTATTTACTGAAACGTTTACCTGTATAATGACATGCATCCTAAATGATTCTTTCGCTACCGGCCTTTGACCGGATGTATATTAAACTGAATACATGTGTCTCCTGCTATCCTTCTGTGTCTCTCTATCTCTCTATCTTTCGACTTTCCATTCTTTATTCCCGTTTGACCCTACATATCCCTCACCCTTGTGTCCTTACCGTGCTTCCCCCTCCTCTCGTGTTGGTTTCTCTCCACAAAATTATGGTGATCAATCATGTTATATCCTCTATAACATTGCACGTTGTCCATGGTTTTCCATTCCTCCACTTCAAACACAACTCCCCTCTCTGCATGTGACTTAATAAATAACAAACTCACCTCCTATTTCACCTCCTACTAACAATCTCTTTTTCCTTTTCCATCTTTCCCTTTCCTTTTTTATCTCACTATCCCCTTTCCTGTCTGTCACGGGGATACACTATATCCCCTTTCCATCGTTTCGTAATAAATGTATGTACAGCCATGAAGAAGCCCCAGGCCAGATGGCCATGTAAGGGGTGAAACACGTGTTGGCTGTCAGTTCACTCTTCCACTCACTCTCACGAATAGAGTGACAAAATCATTATAAACACCCAAAAAACGAACCATTGCCTTTTGGAATTTTTTCCTAAGAAATAAGACAAACTTATTTTGCCCTGACAACCTTGTTGAACCAGGTCTCAGAGCAGGAAAGGAAGTTGGCACCGGAGTCAGTGCGGAATCCGAGGCAGGTAGGGGCTAAGAAGGTAAGGAGGACGGATCCAACAGTGGCAAGCCGTCTGGAGACCCCTTGCAGAACCTTAGGGCATGCAGGAGTGCTGCAAGGAGCTGGAAGAGTGCCAAAAATACACAGCATGGCCTTCTTAAAGACCTGCTCTGGTGTTGCTGATGTCCAGGGAAACGTGGCATGCATGAAGATAAATTGTGAAATTGTCTCCTTAGGCTGGGATCAGGAGAAAGACCAATTGGCGCCTTGATGCCCTTGCCTTTTCTCTTTTGATAGAGAGTGGCAGGATGGGGTCAAGTCCTGCTTCATCTTCTTTTGTTTTATGGACTTCGACTTACCTGAAGATTTCAACCACAAAGAAGATCGGTCTCAACAAAAGGTTAAATGAGTAATTTAAAGTCCTTGCACGCACACACAAGAATTCGAGCTAATTCTTGTTGCTATGCTTCCACAAACTATTCTTTATTTCTTTTTATTTTCTAGCCAACGCGCGTTTCATCCGGCCTTATTACCAAGACTTCCTCAGTGCTAGAAAATAAACATAAATTTAAAGCCCTTTCTACGGTTCAAATTTGAATACATATCCAACACCCCATTGCAACAATGTCCAAAAGGTGTGGATTGTGAAAAGAAAACATTAAGTGCAAAGAAGAACAAAATCACCCGTTCAGTACCAAAAAATCCTATCCATACTCAAATCCAATTTTATGCACCAATATTAAATACCACATAAGCGACATCAGCGATATAAATATCAAGCTACAAAGTTCAAGCGTCTCTACAAAAATATACAGTATTAATATACCAGGCCCATAGGAAACAGTAACAATCGTTACAGTGAAGCAGCACGTTTGTAGTAAGTTACTGCAATATGAAGAAAGTATTCATGATTAAAATATCACAAAATTAGGAAACACTAGCTGTGTATATAAGAAATAGGACTGGAAGGTTCCACTTCATAAGCGTCAAAAGCTATATCAAAAAGTAAATGGTATATGATCCCTTATTTAACACTATTGTCAACTTCAAGATAAAATTATAACAGCCTGGAAACTTCCTAAGCCTCTGTTCCATAAAACTAACTGCCATGTATTCAGTAATTCACACCAAATATTGTAAAGTGGCTGTGGGTGTGATTACCAGCTAAGTAGAAGCAGCATTACCACTATCATAGGGGCAAGAGAATACGCTACTGACATCATTCACCAGCTGTCTCCAATGTATCGAACACAACCCATCGGCATCCTCCGTAAGCGTCATATTTGAAAAAAATATATATAGAAATAGGGCAAACCATCCGTTTACACAATGGTAGCCACCATCTTGAAATCATACACATACATAACTTGAAACAAGGAATAAGATCTGTCTTGAAAACCAACTGGGAGCAGGTCTGCACCCTTGACTTACAGTGAGACTTACGCAAGGTCCATGGCTTCTTCCAATGTTCGGCGATGCGCAGTTTTGCTTCATGGTACCAAATCCCCTTTGGGGTTCATGAAGAAACACTCACTGCACAACTGGGCGTCATGCCCCCAGACAAAGGCACAACTCATGTCGGTCTTTACCGACACCTGTTTCTGACCGTAACGCCATGGTTTGAACCCTGCAGTATTAGGAAGGGACATTGTTCCGTTTCACACTGGATTTGAATTGGAAATCGTTGAAAACCGATAAGGAGAACAGAGCTCTAGATTTGCATTCAAAGGCAAGCAAAGAATGGAACTTAAGTCAGTGCACAGGTTTGGCAATTATATGCGTCTTTGCGTCGTCACTTCCAGTGTAAGATGAAACTAATGGGGAGCCGTGCTGTACCACTTTCCAGCACGCAGGAGCACAGCTGAGAAAATGTCTGGATCCAGTCTGGCTCCTGGCAATGTTCTAATGGTGAGGAATCTAAAGGTGAGGAATCTCCGTTTAGAAGTATTCATCAGAAAGGTATATATGTTCATACATTACTGAAAACCTACTGAATCGATTTACAACAAATGAGACAAAGTACATAGAAGAAAGTCAGTTGAAAGGTAACATTTTTCAAGTTGATGTAAAAAATGTGCACAATTAGTTACCACCTCAGTGGAAAAATCACTTTCTGGTGTCTTCAGTGAATTAAACTAAGATTCTAGAAGTGGCCAGAAGGCAGCTGTAAATGTGACCACTAACCGTGTTTTTTCATCAGTTTCTTGGAGAGGCCCCTTCCAAAAGTCGGCATCCGAAGGACCTTCTTGATCTTCACTGGACTCGTCTTCTGCAAGAAAATATAAAAGCATATACAATAACCTTCAAATCCAAAGCATTACTGGCAATTACTAATCAAAACCTATGAATCAAATTTTATGTTCTAAAATACATTACCGGACACTGTAAAACATGTTAGGTTGAAATCTCTCAGCTTTGGACTCCAAATACATCTTGACCCAAATATATTAAATACTCTACCACATTTCTCAAGACTATTCTTGAGTGATCAAACCTCTTTAGTACTTAGCATATTCCATAGCATTTCATCTCATCAGTTGTGCCACTAATATCTGCAAGAAACGTGCCCCCATCGACTATACATCATAATTAAAATCTCCCCCTTCTCAATCAGAGTTGATCCTGTTGTAGCGTCTTCCCCAGCCTTGGTACCCGCCAATGACTATGCCACACATAGAGCTTAGTATTCCACGTCTTTAGTCTTCTGCGTGTAACTGTGAACCGAACATTCTAAAACAAGCTTTCACTGTGTTCCGCTCTGACACCTACATCACAGCTCTACAGAGTCCATTAGGAGCCAAAAGGGTTCCGTCATAAAATTTGCAAGACACTACATCATCCTCTCAGTTAAATAATTTTTTACATTTTTTTTTACAAATCAATAAAAGCAACATATGTGGACTACTTCTTGGCACCGATGGTGGTAACTTTGAGCTCCTCTATAAGGGCTCCGGGGATTTCCTCACGATATTGGCAGATAAAGGATGGCAGGAAGGATACCTGCTTGTAACTATTGACATAGTGTCTTTATATATGTCCATAAGCCATGAATTGGGTCTGAAAGCAACTAGATATTTTCTACAACACAGGAACATCTAAGAACTGCAACACTCCAAGATGCTGATGGAAATGATCGAACTATGGGCCTCAAAATGATAGCGGTCGGACTTTGTCTGACTGCCATCCTTTCAGAAATGGGACCGCCCGACTGGCTGTTTGCGGTCCTGCCATAGGAATTAGGATGCGACCTCATTCAAAGCGCTCGTAATCTGTATCTTTTATATTGCAGCATGTGCTGCGGGTTGCAGCACATGCTGCAGTACAGAGGATACACTCTGTACATATCCCTGCACTATGTGGCAGGCACCATGCGGTGGCTGCCACATAGTGCAAGGATATGTAGGGGGGCACCATAGGTGCCCCATAGGGCCCATATTGGAAGGCCAAGGGGGCCCGCTACAGGTCCCCAATGTCCCTTTCCACCTGCCTTTTTATGGTGGCAGAAACACAATTTGGGAGATCCCACTGCAAGAATTTAGCCACCAGAGAAAGGACACAATTGGCGAATCATTCCATCCTTTCTGGACAGTCTGAGTGTTTTGTGCCTTAAATGGCCACTTTTGTAGTGATCAACCAATGTATCGCACTCACTACATGACAAAGAGCTCAGCAGTTTTGGACCACACTTTTGTAGCCTCACGGCTATTTACTACATCACTAACTTCTCTATCAAGAAACAATATGAAAGTGACCACTTTTTTGTCATAAGTGCAAACTTCAAACTGGAAAGGATATCCACAGTTGCCTGAAGCTAAGCCTGCAAAACTAGGAAGAGAATAAGCTGAAGCTTCAAAGCTAAAGAATTGTATGACAACTGGACTCTTCATTTCACATTGGCTAGGCTCAAAACAGTTCTCGACATAACAAATCACACATTTGCTCCTCAAAAGACTAACTTGTGGTTCACCAAATCACTTCGAAGTGCACACTCCCTCTTAAACAAGGAGCTATGACCTTTACAAAAGACCCAGAGAATGCTGCCCAAGCATAAAAAGATGAAAGATCCATGTAGCTCTTATAGAATAGCAATCTGGGAAGCCAAAAAAATAAAAAAACAAGGAAGTCATTGTTTGTTCACATAAAAACCAGGACATTTTGGGAGCTGATCAATAAGGCGGCTAAAAACCAGATCCAACCTGAAGGCAATGATGTCCCACGCGACGCCTACACCAATTATATCATTACCCTCTGCGGAGGTTCCCTGACTCGAGAAGGAAGGCTTATCAGCAATAAACTAGATTCCTTCCAGACCACGGTGGAATGCAGGCCCCAACAAGTAGGAGAAAACCTCATACGAAGCAGGGCTGATGAAGCGCCAAGCTCGAATGGCCAACCAGTCAGCCTGTATAAACACGATAAGAGAACTCTGGATTTTAACTCTCCAACCCCTGTCTTCATACTGCCTGGCTGGAATGACAATCTCAGACTCACAGCAAGGCTTAATACTACAACCGATTAGAAGAGAGGTCTTACAGCACAACCAAGTTGCTATAGGCCTATAGCACTCTTGGATGTTGAAGATCAGATCTTCACTGGCCTTCTGCTGAAAGACCTGGAGGCCTGGGCTTATAAATCCAATCTAATCCTCTGCAATCAATCAGGATTCAGTCCATCATTGAGCACCACTGATAAATAGGTCATCCTCGCCATGCTGATTGACAAGTCAAAAGTTAATCCTATTTACCTGCTTTGTTGATTTCAGCGCGGCCTTTGAGTCAATAGGGAAAACCTATGGCACAAACTGACTGACTAGTACCGGATCCAGAATTTCCCCAATGATATTCCACAATCCTGGTTTAAGCAGATTAATGCAGTCCTCAATCATTTCCTGTGGGGGTAGGGGGGCAGTTAAAGTTGCCCTCCTCACCTGTATACAGTCCACCTATTGTGGTGGAATAGCCGCAGCAGATGTATACGCCTACTATTCCACCTCCCACCGACTTCACATCAATGAATGGTGGTATAGCCCGCAGACGGATCCGGCATATGCAGTTGAGAGATGAGCGATGGGAAACCAGCCGCTGTTAGATCTCCTTTATAGTTATGTGGGAATAAACCACCTGCCCCCAGCGGCTAAAGTGGTTATCCAATTATGGCGGCGGACGATCCGGCGGTTGGGCTGCTGGGGGACGTTGACTCGGGCGACCCAACTGTGGCATGGAATCTATGTGCGGCAGGTGGCCGCGTTGCCTGGGTTTCGCGCGTGGGATCTTATCGAACTATCCACACTAGGAGACATTATGAAGGGGGCAGTGCTCAAATCCTTGCTGCAGGATGAATATCAACTCCACCGTAGCCAGTTTTACAAGTACCTACAACTTAGACACGCACTGACACCATATATTAAGGATCTGACAGACATATCCGAGTTTAACTTGTTAGAAGGGGGCCTGTTAATGGGTGATATGGGCACCCACAAGATGAGACAATTATACCAAACTTTAGACACACATAGCCACACCAGCGTGGGACCTCAATTACGATGACTGGACAGAAGCCTTGGTGGGTCCCCGGGGCGCTGCCATAGCAACAAGGTATTGTTTAATCCAGTTCATATACCACACTGAGCATTCTACACAAGATCCCGCCTCTGGCGCATGGGAGTAATATCTTCCCCCACATGTCTCCGGTGCGGCGGAGAGGAGGGGACTTTGCTCCACACGGTATGCACAGCACTCCTGCCTTTTTGGCGCAGGGTAACATCTTGCCTAGCTCAAGTGTTGTCCTGGTAGCTCCACCTTGAACCCAAACTAGTTCTCCTACACAGCATAGATGGGATCGTGGTAACAGGTATAAACAATACCTCTTGTTTTTGGGTCTAACACTAGCCAAGAGAGATATTGCCCAACAATGGAAGGAGGTCTCCCCACCCTCGGTGGGTGGGTAGAAGAGAGCCATGGACTGATGTATGGGGATGGAACTGGCAGTATTCCAGGCGTGGGGTTACCATTGGAAACATAATAAAATCTGGAAGCGGTGGGCAGAGTACAGGGGTATCGACCTGCCTTCTGCACAGCTCCTAGAATCCCTCATAGAGCAGGAAATATAGTCATATAGTCTGTGCCCAGGATTTTGAAGTTCCGAAATATTGGTATTGCTCAGAACTGTGCTACCTTTAATATGTTTGTATATGGTCCATTCAGGCCATGCTGTATTACCGGTAAAATACCAATAAAATCCCAATAAAATTTGTTATGAAAAAAACCACATAAAATACTGATCAATCAGGGAATTGTAAGCGCGCTACTCACCCGTGAGGGTTTCAAGGCGCTGAGGGGGAGGGGGGGGGGGGGGATCCGCAGGTCTGTTTAGCTGAAGAACCAGGTCTTGAGGGTTTTCCTGAAGGTGTTCAGGGAGGGGGCGAGTCTGATGTCTGCCGGTAACTCGTTCCAGGTCTTGGCTGCAATGTGAGAGAAGGATCTTCCGCCTGCTCTGGCTCTGTGGATGCGCAGGGTTTCGGCAAGTGCGAGGTTGGAAGATCGGAGGTTTCTTTTGGGTACATGGAAGTTGATTCTGTCATTGAGGTATTTGGGTCCGTTGTTGTGTAGGCATTTGTAGGCGTGAGTGAGGATTTTGAAAGTGACTCTTTTCTCCACGGGAAGCCAGTGGAGACTTCGTAGGTGTTGGCTGATGTGTTCGTGTCGGGGGATGCCGAGGACGAGTCTGGCGGCGGTGTTCTGTATTGTCTGGAGTTTGCGGAGTAGGGACTTGTTGATGCCGGCGTAGAGTGCGTTTCCATAGTCCAGTCTGCTGGTGATGAGTGCGTGGGTGACTGTCTTCCTTGACTCAGGGGGATCCACTTGAAGGTCTTGCGGAGGTTGCGGAGGGTGTTGAAGCAGCTGGAGGTGACGGCGTTGACCTGTCTGTTCATCGTGTGTGATGAGTCGAGTAAGATGCTGAGGTTCTTGGCGTGGTCTGAGGGGGGAGGTGGGCTTCCGAGGTGCTGTCCCATGCAGAAGGGGTGGTACCGAGGACCAGAACTTCTGTCTTCTCAGCGTTGAACTTCAGGCAGCTGTTGGTCATCCAGACTGCGACGTCTTGCATTCCTTTCTGGAAGTTGAGTTTGGCAGTGGTGGGGTCTTTGGTGAGGGAGAGGATGAGCTGGGTGTCATCGGCGTAGGATACGATGTTGAGGCCGTGTTGTCGGACGATGGCTGCGAGGTGGGCCATGTAGATGTTGAAGAGGGTGGGGCTCAGTGATGAACCCTGTGGGACTCCGCAGGTGATTTTCATGGGGTCGGAGAGGAAGGGTGGGAGTTTGATCCTTTGGCTTCTTCGGGTGAGGAATGATCGGGTCCAGGGCTGTTCCTTGTATGCCTGCGTCGTGTAGTCTGGCGACTAGTGTGCGGTGGGAGACGGTGTCGAAGGCCGCTGATAGGTCGAGTAGGATGAGGGCTGAGGAGTGGCCTTGGTCCAGGAGGGTGCGGATGTCGTCAGTGGCGGCGAGTAGAGCGGTCTCTGTGCTGTGGTTGCTTCGGAATCCGAATTGGGACGGTTCGAGGACGGCGTTCTCTTCAATGAATCGTGTCAGTTTCCTGTTGACTATTTTCTCTGCAACTTTGGCTGCGAAGGGGAGGAGCAAGATGGGCAGATAGTTCTCGAGGTCGGTGGGGTCAGTTGTGGGCTTCTTGAGCAGGGGTCTGACTTCTGCGCGCTTCCAGTCGTCTGGGAAGGTGCCTGTTTTGAAGGTGCTGTTGATGGTGCGTTGTAGTTCGGGTGCGATGGCGGCCGCGGCTCTGTGGTAGATGTGAGGGGGACAGGGGTCGGTGGGGGCCCCCGAGTGGATGCTTTTCATGGTCGAGGCGGTGTCTTTGGCTGTGATCGGTGTCCAGTTGGAGATGGTGGGTTGGCTGGTGTTTCTGGGGGGCGGGGGCCGTCTGTGGCGCCTGGTGGTTGGTCGATGAAGTTGTCGTAGAGGTTTTTGATCTTGAGGTGGAAATAGGTTCCAAGCTTGTCGCAGAGGTCTTGGGATGGGGTAATGTCTGTGGCTATGCTGTGTGGGTTGGTGAATTCTTGAATGACACTGAAAAGTTCCTTGGAGTTGGCCAGGATTTTGTTGTGGATGAAGTTACTCTTGGTGGCTCTGATCTGGTTGTGGTAGTCTGTCATGGCGTCCTTGTAGGTGGTGTGGTTTTCGGTTGTCTTGGTGTTTCTCCAGTTCTTCTCCAGGCGTCTGCAGGTGCGTCTGGCTTCTAGGAGAGCGGTGGTGAACCAGGCGCCTTTCCTGGGGCGTTGTCTGTTGGGGTTGCGTAGCGGGGCGAGCTCGTCTGCGCAGTTGGAGATCCAGGTGTGGAGTTCTCTGGCTGCGTCGTTTGCGTCGGGTGCCCAGGTGTGGTTGTCTCGGGTGAGGGTGGAGTTAAGTTGGTCGTCGGTAACCTTGCTCCAGTTCCTTCGAGGTGGGCGTGGGGCTGGTTTGGGTGCCTTGGGTTTGATGATGGCGAAGTGTACGCAGTGGTGGTCGGTCCATGGCGGCTGCGTTGTGTGGCTGAATTGGACGCTGTTTCCTGCCGCGAAGATGGGGTCGAGGGTGTTGACGAGTTGTTTAAGTCAGATGCTGGCGAGGTTGTCACGAAGGATAGTGGAGTTGGGGTCGCTGGGGTTGTCGAGGTGGAAGAAGTTCAGGTCTCCAATGACTGTTGTTTGTTGAGGCGATGGCGTGGGGTGCGATGAAGTCGGTGATGGTGGTGGCAAAGGGTGTTCGGGGGCCGGGGGGTCTCTAGATGAGGGTTCCTCGGAGTGTGGCTTTGGGGGTGGTCTGGATCTGGAAGTGCTGGTGTTCCGGCAGAGGGGAAGGTTTCGCTGGAGGTGGTGAGGCGGAGGGTGCTCTTGTGGGCGATGGCGAGGCCCCCTCCTGGGTAGTTGGGGCAGTCTTTCCTCTGGATCTTGTATCCGTCTGGGATGGCAGTGCTGATGTCGGGGCGGAGGATGCGTTGGTCCAGGTCTCTGTGAAGAAGGTGATGTCGGGCGAGAGAGAGTCGAGTAGGTTCCAGATTTCCATGGCGTGTTTGTGTACGGAGCGTACGTTGAGGAGGATGCATTTTAGGGTGTCGCCGGTGCTGGCGTCGGCGGTGTTGGAGGCCGGGGTGGCGGTGAGGGTCTGGCGGCAGTGGAGGCAGGAGAACTGGCCGTGGGTCGTGTTCGGCGAGGACTGTTGGCATTCTCTAAGTCTTGCAGGGTTGAGTGCGAGGAGGGTGGTGGTGTCGTAGCGATGGGTAGTGGGAGGTCCAGGGTTCCTGGTGCTGGCCGCGGTCGGGCGCAGACGGGCTTGCCTTTGGGGTGACGGCGGCGCGCCCGCTGAGCGCGACCGCGCAGCGGCCGCCATTAAGTAGGGGAGGTGGGAGGGAGAAGAGGCGGGAGCGGGGGAATTCCGGGGGGGGAGGGGCCGCAGGGGCAGCAGCGGCGAAAGGAACAGGCAGGCACGAGAAAATAAAAACAGTGGTGGAATTAGAGCAAGACACAGATGGGCACAATAACAGTGGCACAACAGAAAAAATTAAGAAAAAAGAAAAAAAAAAACGGCTGAGAAAGGTTACGGTGGTTGCAGGCAGTCTGGTCCCAGTTGGAGCGGGCAGCAGGCGCAGGAGCGGGCAGCAGCCTCGAACCTCCCAAGGAGGAGGTCGGGGTGTAGAGGCAAGAGACGGCACAGCGGAGCTGCGGGGACAGAGTGGACCTAGACCGAGGAAGAAAACCAGTCTCTTTCTTCAAAGATTTAGACAAGTGCTGGCTTGAAGCAAGGATGTATATTTGCCCCCTTGCTATTTAACTTGTACATCACTGACCTCAGCCACTAATTGGACGCTGTTGAGACACACCTGCCTAAAACAGGGTCTCGATCTCTCACCTTCCTCTTATAGAAAGAAGACGATGTCCTACTAAACCACATATGTGTGAGGTTACGGAAGTTAGTAAATGTCCTAGCACAATACAGTGAGGCAAATTATATGACTATTAACTACAATCAAAATAAAATTGTAGTCTTCAACAGACGGATCGGCAAACTGGGCTCATGGCATCTCCATAAAAACCAGACAGAAAATCTTCCGACATACAATTACCTAGGAATATGGTTCCACGTAGGAGGATGTTACCGACCGTAGGAAGACTCATTAAAACCAAAGGTATCATAAATATGCTTTGCTTCCAAGACTTCACTAAAAAATATAAAATTCTCTAGTACTTGGAGTTGTCAAGGCCAAATTATTTTCCACACTGACGTACGACCTCGAAACCTTCCCAGGAATGATTAGCCAATTTTGTAACATTTCTCAATGCTACATCTACGGGCAGCTCTTCAAACTCCCCAATAATTCCTCTCAGGCCCAAATCCGAATGAATTTTGGTTTGATTGACCAAAAATTGACCTTCAAAGCATTTTTCTTCAAGTATTGCCCTAAATTAAAGAGATCTGAAGAAACTTCCTTAAAAGCACTCACTTGGTGAGAAATGACCCTGGAATGCGATGTACAACAAAATCCATGGTGTCTATTTTTCGACTATGCACTTGAGGCATTACAAGGGCAGGCTGTCTGGGAATCCACGCCACAATTTTTTGTATTTAAACGGGCAAAAAATAAAAACAGGTATAATTTAGCGTTTCAAAACGACAAATTAGCATTCCAAAGGAGAAGCCACTCTTGGCTAGTCATCAACACCTACAAGCAGTTCTGCCCACGAAAATATTTAGGAGACTCTTACCCGTTTTTCTGAAATGTTAAACGGTTCGGACAACATGCCATTCACTCGGATCCTTGCAGATGGCTTAGTGTAGAGTAATCGTATGAGACTCAGGAAAAGGGGGCTAAATCCCATCCTCTCCAGAATTGCGAATAGGTATACCCACTCTCGCGTGTCAAACGCTTTTGTGGCGTCTAGAAATACAGCAATAGCCTGTGTATCAGGGTGTAGATAGTGTACTACAGTAAAAAAGGTCCGGAGATTGTGGGACGTGGATCTCCCGGGGATAAACCCAGATTGATCTGGGCGGGCTATCAGTGGGAGCAACGGCTGCAGTCGGTTAGCAACCAGCTTAGCCAGTATTTTGACGTCCACATTTATGAGTGAAAAAGGCCTGTAAGAGTCGATTTCATCATCGGGTTTCCCAGGCTTCAGCAGGGTGATAATAATGGCCTCACGCATTGAGGGTGGTAAAACGCCCATGACTTGAGCCTCTTCATATAGCGCTAATAGGTGTGGAGCGAGTTCCTCAGCATATGTTTTTATAAAAGGCGGTTGTTAAACCGTCGGATCCCGGCGTCTTCTCCAGTGGAAGTCCCCTAATCACTTGAGTGATATCCTCCACAGAGAATGGGACATCCAAATATTCCCTGTGTCCCCACCCCAACCAAAGCAGCTCCAGAGAATCCAGGAATGGCAGAAGGCTCTCTCGTACTGAGCAGTGTGTAGCTGTATACATTTTAGCGTAAAATTGTTTAAACGTGTCCAAGATGTCCTGTGGGCCTCTAATCGCTTGTGAGCTATCCCCCTGAACCTCAGCGACATATGCAGTAGAGCGAGGGGCACGGAGTGGTGTTGCAAGGGTCCTCCCTGGCCTGTCCCCCTCCCCGTACCTCCGGGCATGTATGTGCTTGCCCAGGAACTTCACCTCCCGCTGAGCCTCCTCTTCAAACTCCAGCAGTTTTTCTTTTAACTGAGCTATGAGGGTGGGGTCGTCAGTAGCGTAAAATTGAGTTTCGAGCTCCTTGATGCGTTTCTCCAGGGATGCCAGTGTTCCCCTAATTGCCTTCAGTACCCCGGCTTGGCGCGCTATACACTTACCCCTTATTACCACCTTAAAGGCCTCCCATAGTGAAGCCTGGGTTGATACCGAGCCAACATTTAGTGTAAAGTGATCTTCTATATCCCCCCTTATTTCTTCCTTAAAGGCCTCATCCAATAGGGCATTAGGGGGAAGTCGCCAACTGAACATTTTACTAGGCGAGTTAGGCAAAGTGAGGCGTAATAGGCTGGGAGCATGGTCCGACAAGGACCTGGGGAGGTGAGTAATATCGCATGTCCAGGTCGCCACATCGCGTGACACCAGCCAATAATTAAGCCTGGACCAGGCCTTGTGGTATTCGGAAATGCAGGTGCCTTCCTTCACGTGTTGGTGGCGGTGACGCCATATATCAATCAGAGCACCGTCAGATATAACAGCATTTAATGTGGCACTTGCGTTGGGGTGAAGGGAGCGGGACTGCCCTCTCCTGTCCATCGCATCGTCCAAGATCACATTAAAATCCCCACCCCAGATGTTCAAGTCAAGTCAACAAAAACTTTATTCGATTCACAGAATCATTAAAGCATAATTAAAGCACGCTAGAAAACATTAATAAATCAAACACCTAAAATGCATTGATCCTGATAATATTTACAATTAGCAGCAGCAAAACCATGTATCAATGTACTTCATATATTTGGGAATCTTTAGTTATTTTAGTCACAAGGATTTTTGTTCGATTCATTATATATAGTTTTTAGTAAAAATTCTTTGAAATGTCAAGTGCAAATTTGTTCGACCTTATTAAAAACAGCTATTAAACATATTTCATCATATTATTTACATTATATACACTCTATCAAGATACAATTATATAACATACAGCCTATACGCAATTAGGAAACTTTGGTTAACCTTTAAGATGTTTCGCTATATATCATGTGAAAACTTGCGTATGCTGCTTATTAATGAGTACAAACTAAAAATATAGGCAATACTTCAGAAATGCTGAGTAATTAGTTATAATTAAAACTCAACAAAAATATACATTCAACAAACCACAGTTTAAAATACACATCATAATACCAAAGTCATAGTACCCAAGAAAACCCCTATTTAAAAAGAATAATAAAAATGTCTTTAAAATTTTAGACCTTCTTTCCTTCTTATAAAATTTGTAGTCAGTAAAAATCTGCTAACCGCAAAGACAAAAAGTTTTGAGGAATCAGTTTTTAGTATGCGCAGCATGTCATCAAATTTCCTAACATTCAAGCTTCTGCCTATAGGTTTTATCCATTTTCTTCTAGGGTTTATGTATTTAGGACAGAAGAATAAAACATGGGCAATATCCTCTCTGGCGCCCAAATGGCACAATGTACATTTAGAATCTTCATCTCTATTCTGATCATGCCCCCATTTTGATGTAAAAGCTTTTATCTGCAAAGTACCATACCTGAATTTCAGGTATAAAATTTTTGCTAGTTGGGGTTCGATGTCATCCAAAAATGATTCAAAGTGAGGATTTGTTTTAAACATCAGGAATTGGGTTGTAAGAGTTCCTGATGTACCATTTAAAGTGACGCTGTGCCAAATGAAGTTCCAATAAATAATTTTAATTTCCCGCTTTGAGTCAGGTCTCAGCAGGCCTGGGCTTTCCCAAAATCTGCTCAGGCCTAAATTAGAGAGCCACTTGCGAATGTGTATCAGCCATGGAAAAGTAGTATGAGTGTCAAGTGCCAATAGTTCACTCAAAGCTTGTCTGTATATCACTAGTTCATCAGTAGTCCAGATTCTAATCCAGTATGACAAAGTCATCCAAATTGCCTTATGTTCAAGCCGTTTAATACCCAGATCATATATTAATGGAATCAGAGGGGTATTTTGGGAAAGTGCCACAAATCTTCTTAGAACCTTATTTTCTCCCACAGTTAAAGCGGAAAGATTTTCCCCACCCCACAACTCTGAACCATATAGGGCTGAGGTTTGTGCTCTGGACTTGTAAACTTCCAGGGCTGGTGTTATTGCCTTTGTCATGGTTGCATGCTGTTTTTTTATAATTGGAGCAGAATTTTGCAATAAAATTGATTTTGATTTCATTATCTGGGGGTTCCATGAAAGTTTTGAATCGATAGTTACCCCAAGATAAATGAAATTAGAGACACGCTCTATGACCACTCCGTTCAATACTATATTATTTTTAAAACATTTGTGGGGTTTTATAGCCATATATTTTGTTTTAACGGGGTTAATTTCCAAGCCTTTTAATGAACAATATTCATTTAGTGAGTTTAAAAGGTTTTGCAGGCCCTTTGGGGTTTGGGATAAAAGAATAGTATCATCCGTGAAGGTGAGAGCGCAGATGTGGGCCCTTCCCAATTTTGGGGAATCATGTTGTGATTTTTGGAGGAACTGAACCATGTCATTAACATATAAAAGAAACAAGGTTGGCGCCAGGACACATCCTTGGCGCACCCCTCTCTTGACAGGTATCTCCTTCGTAAGTTCCCCCCTTTTGCCCCAACGGACTTTTGCAAAATTACCCTCGTGGAGCCTAATCAATTGGGTCAGAATCTCCTTGGGTACTCCCTGCTGCAGCAAATTTGACCATAATAGGTCCCTAGGGATTGAATCAAAAGCGGCCTTTCAGTCGACAAAGGCGACATATAGATGACCAGGTCTCAACTTTGTGTATTTCCAGGCTATGGTTACAAATCTAAACACTTGATCTATCGTGCTAGTTTTCTTTCTAAAGCCCGCCTGGCAAGGTGAGAGAACCTCATCATCATTCATCCAATCATTCAGTTTATCCAAAATTTGTTTGGCATAGACTTTTTGTAGTATGTCTATCAGACTTATGGGTCTATAATTAGCGGGATCATCTCTGCTGCCCTTCTTAAAAATCGGAACGATTTCCGCACCCTTCCAGGATTCTGGGATTGGTTGACCCCTAGCAATTGCATTACATAGATGATTTATGTATGGCACCCACACCTCAGGTTCATGTTTAAAAAGATCCCCTGGTATCTTGTCGGGTCCTGGAGCTTTAGATGGCTTGATAGCCGCTATCGCTAGTGTGGTATCTTCTATACTAAAGTGTAAATGCCCAGCTTCCTTTAGGGTCAGCAATCCCTCGGCGCTTGCTACTATTGCTCTATTTACCAATTTTGGAAGTGCATACAAATTTGCAAAGTGACTTTCCCATGTAGAGGGATCTAGGTAATGATCATGGGCCGGAGTGTTTGTTTTGCTACCATGGGCTATAATCCGCCAAAACATGGCCTGATCACCAGCCTTTGCTGCTACTATCAAATCCTCCCAGCTAGCATCTTCCCAATTTCTTCGGGCTATCTTCAATGTTTTATTATATACATTTCTTTCCTGTCTAATCACAGCTATCTCTTTAGATTGGATCGCCTTAATGAGGCGTTGTTTGGCCACTACACATTCTTTATTAAACCAATAATTAGATGGTCTAATTTCAGCCTTATAATTGGTTTGCCCTGATTGTGGTTTAGTTAGATAAGGTCTTCTATCTTCTATCAGCTTTTGATGAATCTGTGTTATAGTAAAATCTTTAGTACCCAAATCTAAATAAGGAGCCAAAAGGTCGCTAAAAACATTATATATTTTAGTTAGGGGTTCAACTTGGTCAACTAGGGATGGCCATTTTACTGTCCTTCTGTTATTGCTTACTAAGGGCGCAATGACCTCATCACATATTTCGAATTGAGGCGACGAGTGTTTCAAAAACCATTTTCCCGCCAGGTCTAAGCACAATGGGAAATGGTCACTTTCTCTTCTTTCATCGATTTTAAAGTCCTTTACATAAGCCCAATGAGCTACACTTATCATGATGTAGTCTATTCGAGACACCGAGTTACCTCTTGAAAAAGTATTTGCACATTCAAGATCTGAAGAAAATCTGCCATTACAAGATCTTAGGCCTTTCTCTATGGTGAAATGAAATATCTGCATAGCAGAAACAGAACATCCCCCCATTTTTTCCACTTGAAGTGGCGGGATCCCCATAGTAAGGTCTTCTTCTTCGAGAATGGTATCTAATCCTAATAACGGTTCATAGCAACAATTAAAATCTCCCCCAATTATAATGGGCCCATTTAGTGCAATAGAATCGAGAATTTCATCCAATTTTTGGATTATTGGCGATTCCTTCGAACGCTCCCTTGGTCTTATATATAAAGTAAAAATAAGCATCTGTGACCTATTTGAAAAACTCAATTTTAGGCCCAGGATATCATTCGAATTAGTTGGTACCAATTCTATAACTGCATTTATATGATTTTTTACCCAAATTAGTAGCCCGCCTGATGGTCTGCCTTTGCCTAGCTGACTTGCTGCAATGCTAAAAGTTCTATAGCCCACTTTATATAATGGCTCCCTCGCCCATGTCTCCTGGAAAAGACAGAAATCAAAATTGTTAATATAATCCTGCCAATCCGGTTCAAAAAGTTTTTTAGGGAGTCCCGCTATATTCCATGAAACCATCTTCACATCTCCTGGTATTAATGTACTTGAGATGTGAGGCGGGGAATTAACAATAGTAACGTGCTCCATCCCTTGAGACCCCGGGAAGTTGATTACTTTGCTTACCACATATTCCTTTATTTCTTGGTGTGAATCCCGGATAGATTGTACTTCTGGGTTTATTAAATGTCGGTCCCCATATGTCAAGCTAGAAGTCCCCTCCTTTTTAGAGTTCGATCTTACCAACAAATTCAGTCAATCTACCGCTTCAAGATTTTTTGAGCCCTCCCTTGCTTTTATAGCAAAGTTACAACTACCTGGGCTGGCTCTATTCCGCCTAATACTCATATTAGAAGCAAATAAAGAATGGGTACGAAGATTCATGGTAATTAAATTTTCGGCAATAATTTTTGAATGCAGCGTTAGTTTTATGTCGTCCAAATCCCCCTCCTCCTGGTGTAATCGCTCTGCCTTGAATATGTCAGATCTTATAACAGAGAGGCACTGCCGATCATTTCTGATCCAGTGAGTTGCCTTATTTATGAGGGAGTCATTGTCTTCCCTAACACCCGATTTTAATCTTGGAGCATTAGTTAAAAAAACATTATAGCCGATCATCTCCCCCCCATTTACACAGTGATTTATTGGATTTATTGGATAAGGTTCCTGATTCCATTGGGGGTCCCCATTCTTCTGCCCATAGTTTAGACACCACTTTAAATTACCTTGCGTGGCTTGTGACTGCCTCTTATCTGGTTGGGCTTCCAAGTATTCGAATTTGTGTTGTGCATGTTGGTGCAATGAGGGAAATCCATGATGATTGTCTGTGTTTGACATTTGAGGCCTTGGTCTAAGTACGGGGTATGGTATACAAGTCGTGTTTTTGATATGGTTTGTTTCTTGGTTTGGTAAAAATTTCAAACCACCACAAGGTGGGATTCTATCTGGATTATTGTCAATCTGAGTGTTTTGGAGAGTTCTCCTTGTATATTCTTCTACCTCCGGTGCACTAACCTCAACTACTCGATTTTTGAATACATTCTTTGTTAGCACCTCTATCATACTTTTAATTGTCTTGACCTCTTCCTGGACAGCTTTTAATTTTGCACCAAGATCCAACACAAGCATATGTATATCTAGATGTTGCATGCGTGTTACAACTACGCTCTCATTACCTATGTGGTTTCCATGGCCCTCTATTTCTGTTTGTTTTACTTGTAATTCCTCCATGTTATGTGCTAATGGTGAATATCTATTAGAGCACTCTATACTTGGGATCTCCCTACAAATAGGGCTTAACTGCAGGCTATTTAAATTATCCAGTTCAGATAAAGTTGGCTCAGGGCAACTAGATGTTATCTTCACTACAGATGTAGATGTAGATGATATTTGTGGTGGTGTTATATTGTGAGCTCTATTAACAGTAATAGAAGGAATACTTGTCATTAATCAGTCCCTTTTCCCTTTTTACTAAAAAAAGATGAAATTTTGCTTTTACCCTTGGAGCTAAGCTCCTTCCCACTGGCCAACATAGTTTCCACTTCTTCTATTAGGTCATCTATGGCTGCCAAGGTGCAGTTGTCCGCTGCAGATTTAGCAGGTTTGTAAACCCTAGCTATCTTTTTTCTCCCCGACATCACCTCTGCTGCTTTCCTCTTACCCATAATTACCCCCACAGTTTCTAATAGACCAGATAACTTAGGTATTATATCTATCCCCAATGGGAATTTAAAAATAGATGCTTTTAAGCTTACAAACTTAAACAAACCAATAATAAAGAGTAAAAACAATATTCAAACAAGAAACAACTTATCTTAAATACTATAAATAAGTACTAAAAGAGTACACTTTACAACAAGGGTCAAAGCTCCTGATGGGCGCCAAATACACAATTTATGCAATGCTCGCAGGCGTTTTATTAATGCATCGAAAATGACCCTTAGCGATAAGGCTTACAACAATCCTTAGTCCACAATACCAGCAAATATGCAATTATGCAACGGGTCCAAGTCCAGGTTCCTTAAGAATCGACTTACTGGATGAGGAGGTTAGTAATGATTATAGAGTCAGGTCAATCAAGTCGGAGAGCACTTGGCAATTATATAGTAATAATATAGGCCAAACAGAGTCAGTACAAGTTACTTACAAGTCTTACTGCAGCATCCCACTTTCGACTGGGGGAACTCAAAGGAGGTGGCCCTGCCCGGCCTCTTCCGGTCACTGACGGGCAAGGACGGGCCCGCCCTTGGCCCGGGCTTCGCCCGGGCGCGGCCCGCGCGCGTCCCGCGCCGCGGCGGGAGAGGCTGCGCTTTGAGCGCGATGGAAGCTCACGCGCCTCCCCCCCTCACTCGCCGCACCTGTAGATGACACGTTGTACCCTGGGAGATGTAGTCTCCAACCAGGGTACAGCGACAACAGCGATGATTCCTGCGGACCCTGGGACTCCTGTCCCACCAGGGTAGGTCTAACGGACTAGCAGCAAGTGGCAAGTGACAGGCAGGAATGCAGGCAACAGACTCGGGCTCCCGCGCCGCGGCGGGAGAGGCTGCGCCTTGAGCGCGATGGAAGCTCACGCGCCTCCCCCCTCACTCGCCGCACCTGTAGATGACACGTTGTACCCTGGGAGATGTAGTCTCCAACCAGGGTACAGCGACAACAGCGATGATTCCTGCGGACCCTGGGACTCCTGTCCCACCAGGGTAGGTCTAACGGACTAGCAGCAAGTGGCAAGTGACAGGCAGGAATGCAGGCAACAGACTCGGGCTCCCGCGCCGCGGCGGGAGAGGCTGCGCTTTGAGCGCGATGGAAGCTCACGCGCCTCCCCCCTCACTCGCCGCACCTGTAGATGACACGTTGTACCCTGGGAGATGTAGTCTCCAACCAGGGTACAGCGACAACAGCGATGATTCCTGCGGACCCTGGGACTCCTGTCCCACCAGGGTAGGTCTAACGGTCTAGCAGCAAGTGGCAAGTGACAGGCAGGAATGCAGGCAACAGACTCGGGCACCCCAGATGTTGGTATTGCATCCTTTATTTTGGCCCATATGTTTTGAAAGAAAGCGGGGGTGTCTGCATTAGGTCCATACACTGCCACGAGCACCACACAAGCCCCACCCAGGTCACCAAGTAATATAATATATCTGCCCTCAGGGTCGAGGTGGGATTCACACTCCCTCCAGTCCAGTCCCTGCCGCACAAGTATCACCACCCCTCGTGAGTAATTTGAATATATAGAAGAGTAAACGTGTCCCCAGCGCCTATGTTGTAGCCTAGCGGAGGGTGTAGTATTCAAATGCGTCTCCTGCAAGAGGCACACGTCGATATTATGCCTAATGAGATAGGAGTGCACTAATCTGGTCTTCCGATGATCGTTCAGACCACGGATGTTCCAAGTTAGAAAACTTAAACTCGACATACCTTAGCTGTTAATGTCAGATATAAACCCTGTTGTGGACCCACCGGTCCCCAGATCTCCCTGTGACCATGTGTTGCAAGGGTATAACACGTTTGACAAATGACCTACCCCTGTTGTAATCTAAATCCAATGCGGATGTATACCGTACTTCCCATGCATGGTTTACTGGGCAATGTAACAATAGGCTGGCTAAGAACAAAACATGAAACCCCTCCCCCCACCCACTCCAACCCCCCAAACCGGTTGTGATGAACCCTCCCTCTTCAACATCTACAACAACGAGTCGTTTCCCGTTAGAGCAACAAAAAACAGCAGACGGGAGCACTCCCTGGGGGGTGCGGTGACGCCGGCGTACTCCCCCAACGAAAGCAGGGTGGCCAAGAAAACGGCTGAGGGCGAAACCTATACAATATGAAGTGTGTGAAATACCAGTCCGCTGCAACCGCAACTCCAGGAGCATAAACAACCCCCAACATTCGAATCCCAGCGAGCCCCAACCAAGACTAGAACAGACATAAGCACTATTACAGGCACAAAATTGCTGAACACCAGTTAATCATTATCACTCAGTCTATCGGCAGATGTGTCCCCGGCATGTGAGCCATGTGTGTGCTTCTTCCCCCTACATGTTTCGCAAATTTCAAAGCGGATTTGGCGTCCGTAAAAACTGTGCAGTGCCCTGGTGCGTCACCTTAAGCTTTGCAGGGTACAACAGAGAGTAGGGAATCTGAGCTTGAAGCAAAATACGTTTTGCAGGCAGGAACTCCCGGCGCGCCGCCTGCACCGCCGGTGTGAAATCAGGGTAAAATGAGATGGTATTCCCTTTGTGCGTTATAGTCCCTCGCTCACGTGCAAGACGAAGGATGAGGTCGCGATCTAGGTAATTCAAGATTCGAGCCAGGATGGGCCTGGGCGTAGTTCCGACCGGAGGCCTAGGGCACGGTGCGCACGCTCACTGCGAACACAGCGGACAGAGCAGGGTCAAAGAGTTCGCGCAGCAGATCGGTGATGTAAGCCTCCATCTTGGTGATGGCAGTCATCTCCGGAATCCCCGTGATCCGTAGGTTGTTGCGGCGGGACCTGGCTTCCAAGTCCTCATTCTTTGCCCTGATCAGACCCAGTACTCTGTCCATGTGTAGGAGCTGCTCCTTAGTCTCAACCTGAAACTCGTGAAAGTCTGAGTTGCGATTCTCGAGCACATCCAGCCTTGTCTCGTGTGTTCCCACCTGTTTTTTAACTGCGTCAAGCTGGGTAGTAAGCACATCCAACTTAGTATCTATGGTGCGGAGGCTTGACCTCATCTCCAACATTAAAGTGCGTAGGTCCTCTCCCTGATCCTCTTCCTGCGACTCGGGCGGGCGCTCAGAGCCAGCCTCTGGGTCGGTCTCCGTGAGTCTGGTGGTTCTCCTGTTGTCGAAGTTCAACTTCGACTGCTTAGCATCCTGCTTACCCATGGCGGCAGGCCTGCGCAGATTGCTGAGGCGCTGTACGGGTGATGGAAGGCAGCTTCCAATGATCTACACCTGGACAACAGTTCGCATACACCGCACCGATGTAAACACAGCTGCAAGTGGACTATGATGGTGCCAGTTCTCTTGTATATTGTGGGTGGGGGGTGATGGGCTCCTGTTAAGCGTGGTCCCGACAAAGCCCTCGGTGGTGCGTGCACACTGACCGCTCGAGGTCAATGCCAGCCTTTGGTGCCAAGATTGCTTCCCTTTGTACACGCGCACCTCCAGGCTGGAATCCAAAATCACATGCAGCCCCCCCCAGGGGGAAACACACCAGGCCTCGTGGCTGCCCGGTGTGGACCTCCACCTCTCGTCCTGCAGGGGTGGCCCTCGCCGCTTCCCAGATGGGCACCGCAGGGTACAACAACAGATGAGGGGTCAGCACATACCGTCTGTCCCAGAGGGACCACGCAGCACCACCGGACAAGCGCCCGGGCCCTCGGAACCACGAGCCCCGGGGCGCCTGACTTAAAGATGGCGGCTCGCCCTTTGCACAGCGGGCCTCCCGCCGCACAGCACCGGAGCCACCGCCGCCCAGCGAGGCCCAGGAGGAGTCCAGTTAATCCCTCGCAGCGTAGGCGGAGCTCCGCAGCACCGCGGGACCTCTGGTGCAATCACCCGGGCCGCGCACAGGTGAGCAGACGGTGCGGCGAGGGCGGGCAGACAATCCCGCTACCTCGGGGTTTTCAGCGCCCATGTGCATGGCTCAGCAGTGGCAGCACGATCCGCACTACACACCGGGGCACCTAAGCAGACTTGCACGGGGGAAGCAGATCAGCCCCGCAGCCCCACGATACCTCACAGGGGGGCCAGGCCGCAGGAACACCCGGGTCTCGAGCAACCCCGCATCCACACTCCAGGCAGGGGGTCCCGGCGATCTCAGCTAGGCCGCCAACCGACGGGGCTCACCGTGCACCACAGGGGCGGAATGCAGCCACAGCGGCCGGCTCCCACGATGCGTAGTCACCCAGGCAGTGCCTAGAGGCACCACACACACTGCGATGGCCCTCCAATTGTGCGGATTGCAACAGGATCAGGTCTCGGCCGGAGGAGAGCGCTTAGCAACCGGCCATCTTGCAGCGCGGCAAACCACGCCCCGGTGTCTCAATCTATTTGCAAGTAATGTCACCTGATAAAAATTACATCACTTATTGTCACTTGTACTTGCTGCTTCTTTCCAGCATGCTCCTTGTTTTATTTTCATGCTATCTAATATGTTTATACAAAAATAAATCCTGTAATCTCTTTCTGTGCTTGCTTCTAAAAACTCCCCCCCGACTCACCACTGGGTTTAGTCTTTTTTTCATAGTAAGAAAGTCCTCTCGGTCCCTCTTCCCATTTCCCACCCTCACAACTGTATTGCATTTGTGTTTCTGAAACCACAATACTCCTGTCCTGGCCCCATACACCCTTCCCCTTCTTCACCCAAACCCCTAAACTCTTCACCAAACTCACCGCTCTGCTCACTGGTGGCTTACTGTCACCACCACTTGCTGTGCCAGAGTGTCTCCCAACACTATCTTTTCTTTGTAACACTATACCCAGTAATCCTCAAAAATGTAAGCAGTACCCTGTTTAATTGAGTATGCAGGAGTATGGTACCATACTTTTCTGAACTTCTGTGCTTTGCACCCACATACTGCTTCTGATTTGTCACATAGTAGACCATTTTAGCGTTAAAAAAATAGCTTCCAAAGACTGAAGCAAGGTTACAGAAAGTAAAGCGCATTTATTAAATCTATTCTCAACTGCAGATCTAAAATCTGTAAAAAGATATCCCTTGTGTGGCATTTAGGGATCTACAGATTGGCTAAATACACCATTTTAATATAATTGTATCAAAACATAAATGTTGTTTTATCAAAGTCTGCGCTACCAATAAAATTCTTGTATCATGTTAACATACATTTTGTTTTTCTGTAGTGGGTTGATGAGTGGCGCTTATGTGGTAGCCATTTTTCCTACATTCTTCATAAGGTTTAAACTCCAGGTGCAATACTTGCCCTCCTAGCACGTGTGGAACCTGCACCTAACGTCCCCCCACCAGTCGGCAGGATTGTGGCAAGTTACATCAATTCTGATCAGGGCTATGGTATATGCCACACAACCTTCAAAAACATTTATTGTATTGTAATTGCATTTATATAGCGCTTACTACCCCTGACGAGGCGTCAAAGCGCTTTTATGGCACTTACTACTGCAGGCATTTAAGGATGAGAGGCAAGAGGCTTACCTCTCTCAGGAAGTAGACTAAAATAACCATACAACACTGCCTACAAAATAGGACAAATATTAAATATTAAACAGGAAACAAAAATGAAGACCTACCTTTATCCGATTTATTTGTTTTATCTGACGATGAATAACCTGAAACACATTATGACATTTTAAAATGCTGAAAATGTCAACTATATAGTACAGTATATATTTAATACAAGAATGACAAACATGTTTCTTATGAGTGAGCTGTAAGAATATGCACCAATAGAGTGAATTCATGTGCATGGACAATAACAACAGAGAAAACTGAAGGCTTGTGAGATCACATGAGGTAAAGGATTGCGTGCACCACCAATACTATATCTCTGCCTTCTCCATCTTGCTGTAAACATTTTACATGAACACAAAAGAAAATACATATTGTTGTCTCACTGATTAGAACAACATTGTTGGCTTCCGTTGTTCTGGAAGCTAATATAGGAAAACTACAAAGGCATCAGTGCACAAAATACTTTAGGCTGTAGAGCATGATAATATGTGCCAACCAATGATATCAATTTACAAGCCAGTAGAAAAAAACATAATAAACATAGAAAGAAGCGACTTAATTGGTCACTCTCTCTTCACTCATCTAGCCTCCAGCTAACAAAATCTACAAGCACCGGCTTTTTAAATCCCTTTAGTAAAAGGAAGCTGCAGCATAGATGCATCATTTCCACGTAGATAATCTTGATGGCAGGTGTTGGAACCTGAGGCTGACATTTTAAGTTGCAGCGTGTGCTGCACTGGGGACTGCAGTGTTAAGGTTTTGAAAGGGCATAGTTTGATGCCACCATTCCGAGCACAGCAGTGAATGCAGGCGTGTAAGCATAATGGGGAATAACGTCATGCAGCTAGTCCCCCACTTCTCTCACCAGCATTGCACAAAGTTTCAATTTTGGGTACACAGCAGATGCCCATGTGCACATCACTGGCGTAAGACACTAATACGGAGTATAATTTGGTGCTGGACTATTACACTGCAGTAGCCAAGACATCTTGCTATTTCGAAGGCCGGCATAGCACATGTAGGGCAGGTGGCCCTACATCTGGTTAAAATACTATTTCGGTTTAAAACACATACACAGGAGTGCAGCGCTGCTTTTGCCATGCTGTCCTGAACTCAGAATCAGTCTTTCAGTGTCCATGATGAGGTTCATTCCCAGCTCTAGCCTGCAGGCTGCAACTGAAGCTGGGGAGATAATATGGTTATAACTGGCAGGTTCAAAAACAATGGAGGACTGAACAAAACATGTCAAATAGATTACACTAAAAAGTAAAATGGAATATAAAGTTCAAAAGTAGCTAAAATGAGTGTTCTCCCCATATGCTCTTCCTGAGTATTGATACTATCTATGTAAAATGGTGCATCTTCTGAGATTCGCTGATATCAGTGACTTTGGGCCATATGTATCAAAATGTCCTTTTGCGATTCTCAAATAGCGATTTTTTGCGAATCACTATTTGAGAATCGCAAAACGCTATGTATGTAGGATTTGCAATAAATTTTGCGAATCCTTCATATTCCTTAATTGCGAATCGCAAATTGCGATTCGCAATTAAGGAATACCTCCCATTCATTCCTATGGGCCTAGAGGCCCATAGTAATGAATGGGAAGACATTCTCAATTTGCGATTAGCAATTAGAGAATCGCAAATTGAGAATGCAATTTCAAGGGTGCTAGGGTGTCAAAAGGACACCCTGTTGCACCCCTGAAATGTGCATGTGTGCACATGTGGCACACATACATGCCCTAAGGGCATGTATGTGCGCCACATGGCACCTTAAAAAATGCAAAAAGTGCATTTTTAAGTGAAATCGCAAGTTACCACCAACTTGAAGTTGGTGGTAATTTCCGATTCCTTAAGCCCAAATTGCACTTTTTTGTGCTTCTTACATTGCATTTAAGGAATCGCAATTAGCGATTCCTTAAATGCAATCATAAATAGGGAATCGCAAAATTTGCGATTCCTTATTCTGCGAGGGGTTTCAGTGTGATACATTGCACACTGCTAATTTGAGATCGCAAATGCCGAAATTCGCAGAATTTCGGCGTTTGCGATCGCAAATTGGCTTCATACATATGGCCCTTTGTTCTTTCGCTGTGGTGGTTTCAGACTGAAACGGACAGAAGTGGTAAACAAGCATTGGCATAGCCAATAGGTCTCGCCTTTGGGACCTTATAAGTATTTAATCATGCAGCACAATATCCTTGGTGCAACATCAACTGTTGCATGGCTAAACACTTATAATGTCCCAAAGGCGAGACCTATTGGCTATGCCATTGCTTGTCTGAATTGCAAAGGTGGCTTTGTGCTTGCAAATCAAGCTGTTTGTTGGAGTAAGTCTGGCTTAGGTGTTCAAATAGTTGTAAGTATTAGGCCCTGTATGTTTGTTCGTGTAACACTGAAAAACACGATCAGGGCTGCGAATGAACGGCAGATACCATATTTGTAGTTTCTCTTCCTATTTTAAGCAGCAGAACAGAAAAACAGACATTTGTAACTTGAAAGGCCGAACAGAAATAACACATGCACATTTGCTTTCCACCCCGGCTGTATTTCTCCAGGAGATCTTGAGCATTCCGAGTTTTTTTTTTGGCATGACAACTAGCACTCATTTTGCAGCTACGAAGGCAGCCAGTGATGGAAAATAAACACCTGAGCAATGACATCTCATTTGGAATTTTATGAATGCAGGGAGCCGGGCAAGGACATAAATATCGCATGCCACTTCGGCCAGATTTTTGGAAATTGAATAGCTTTAAAAACGCTGAAAGGGGGCGTGGCTTGGGCGCGCATGGAGTGAGACGTGCATCATTGAGTCTCCGCTCCAGCGCCTCTCGCCCGTATCGTCAGCTTGGTCTCCGGGCTCCGCTTTCACCTGGGGCTTGCTTTGATTCCGGCCGGGACCCCCCGGGCAGTGTTTGGAGGCACGGGGGTCCTTTGGGGGCTTGGTGTGCCCGGTTCTCCCTGGCTGGCCCTGGCCCAGCCTTCAGCGACCGCCATCTTGTCTCCTGGCCGCAGCGGTGCTCCGGACGGCGCTGGGAGCGCTGCGCCGGCCGGGAGCGATACCGGCGGCGGGGGCACACGGGGGCCCGATGCCTGCTGCAGCCTGGTGACTGGACGCCGCTGCCTGGATCCCTGCGGCCGTTTCTCTCTTCGGCAGGCCCGGATCTGCTGCCCGCCGGCCGCCATTTTGGGCCCCGGCAGAAGACGCGCGCCCGTTGGTGCCTACGGCGCCTCCCTGTGAGGGGGTGCATGAAGTCGCCTCTGGCCAGTGGATCGCTCTGCTTCTCTGGTGCCCCGCGACATCGTTGATCCTGGTGTGGGGCCCCTGGAGCACACGGGGCCTGGCGATGGCCTCTCCCTGCCTGGCAGACCCTGGACGGCGCGTCGCCCGGCGAGGGCCACCGAGCTGCGGCTGGAGCGGTGCAGGTACCGGGTCGGGGGGGTCTTTTTCGCCCATATGTGGGCCCCCTGACGCCCAGCTCGCCGCTGCGATCCTGCCTGCCTTCGGGGGCGTCCCGGCGCTGGCCTTGCCCTGGTCCCTTACCCTGGTCCCCTGTCTGGATTGTGGTGCCTGTGAGGAGGGGCGCTCGCATCCTTGGGGGCCTCTTCACTGGCGCTTGCCTTGGGCTGCCCTTGGACTCCGCTGGGCGTTTGGTGTACGCTGCTTGCCCATATCTTCTGCCTTGAGTGTCCTCCCCAACGCTCCTGCTACGATAGCCCCTTGCGTGGGGCGCTCTTGCTTCTGGAGGGGCCACGGAACTGAGCTGCCCTGCCTCCACGCTGCCGGCCGCGCTTGCCACCTAGGGGAGGCCCCCCTGGATCCTACCCGTGGCTGATCAGACTGGCCCACATCTCGGCTGTCCCGTCGACTCTCACCCTTGGCCCTGACTTCGGCGGCTACTGGTCCTTTGGAGTCCCGCCGCCATGCCACCTAAACACAGGGGCCACAAGGAGGCGGATGCGGCCGCCTCCCGCGATAACCCGGTGACCTCCATGTGGGCCAAGGTGCCCCCCTCTACGCAAGAGGGCCCCCCTGTCTCTTCAGGGCTCTCGGACACGCCAGCTCAAGCTATCCCTATCACTCAGGCCTACATGACGTCCTTTCTGTAGGAAATCAAGTCGGAGATCAGCTCCCTGCGGCAGGACTTCAAAACTGGGTTGCAGGATGTCCGCAGGGATGTTGTGGAAATTGGGGATAGGGTCGACGGTCTCGAGAGGACGATGGACGCCAGGACGGAGGACATCGAGGGCCTCTGGAGGAAGATGTCAGAACTGGAGGACCAGAACATCTCCTTACAACTGAAACAGGAGGACCTGGAGAACCGCGGACGGCGGAACAACCTCCGAATTCGGGGTGTGCCATTGGGCACAGAGGGATCTGATGACTTGGCGTACACCGCAGACCTCCTACATGCAATCCGCGAGGGGGAAGGTACCACGCCTCCTATGCTGGACAGAGCCCATCGCGTCCCGGGTCCCCGCAACCGCCCTAATTTTGTGCCGGACATTATCACCAGAGTCCATTTCTTTGCAAACAAAGAAGCCATTCTTCGTAAAGTGCAGGGTATCCGGTCAGTCTCCTACAATGGACTATCCATTCAAATCTTCCAGGATCTTGCACCGTCCACGCTTCGTCGGAGGAAAGCTTTTAAACCTGTCACCGATAAATTGCGGGCCATGGACATCAAATACCAGTGGGGCCACCCCTTTGCCCTGATGTTCTCCTGGGAGGGTCGACGACGGGTTATCCGGTCCTTGCAAGAGGCGCTGCGCCTTCTTCGGTTGCCTGTGGACTCAGACTCTGATGATCCCCCCCCTCCTCTGGTGTTCGCCCCGCGGATTCGCTCCGGCCGGAGTGGTCCACTGTTCCCCCGCCTCGCTCTGGACGCTCCTCGAGGGACATCGACTCCACGCAGGCCAAACGGGCGCCGTCAATCATGTCCACTCCCTGAGCGCCTCCCCATCCCTGGGGCCTTGAATGCTCTTCTCCTTGCGGCATGGCACTTGTTAATGCTCCCGACGAGGTTTCGCTCCTGGGGGCCCTTTGTCTGAGCCTGGGGGCTGAAATGTGTTGCATGCTTAACGTCGCTTGGCGGAGGACTGGCAGCGGAGGCCTCCCGTTCTCAGTGTGCCCACCACTTCCCCCTACTTCTTTTTGCCGAGTCCTGAGGGAGAGTGACTTCTCCGGAATGCCCTACCTTCGGGGATCTGGGCTATTCCGCGCCGACTCTGCACTACTTTGGCCCAGTTGGCCAGTTTATTTTCTTCTCTCCTTTTTCTATTTCTGGCTTTCTCCTTTCTTGCCCTGCTTTGGGCCCTTTTCGGCAACATCCTTGCTTGATCCTGCGGGGTGGCTTGGCTCTGGGGGGACTTTGGGGTGTTGGGGCATCCTGCTTGGGGCTGGTGGGACCTGTCCCTCTGTGCTTGGCATGCTTCCCCTGTTGGCACTCTTGTTGGAGTGTCTCTCTCTCTCCTATGTGGGGCCTCAGCTGACCTCCCCCTCTTTGGGGCTCCTGGCCCGTCCTGTGGTGTTTGCTGAGCGCTGTCTCCCCTCTCCTTTCCCCTTTTTCTCTTCCCCTCCTAGCCGCTACCTGCTGCCCCATCAGCTGCTGCGCGCGCTTGGTCTCGCTTTCTTCCAGTTATGGCTGCCGCACCTGGTTTGAAACTCGTATCCCTCAATGTGAAGGGACTCAACTCCCCCAACAAGCGGCGACAGATTTGGAGATACCTTCTCCAATTGAATCCTGACATTGTCTTTCTTCAGGAGACCCACCTGATCAAGGAGGATGTCGCCCGCATGGCCCATCCTTGCTTTCCGCTTCAATTTTGGGCTTATACCTCTTCCAAGGTAGCTGGAGTGGCAATACTTTGCCGAACAGGCATTCAGCAGGGGGTCTCCAAGGCGGTTCACACTCCGGATGGCAGGTTCCTCCGGGTGGTGGTTCGGATTGGCCACAGGTCCTTAACCCTTTGTAACATTTATGCCCCCAATCAGGCGCAAGACTGATTCCACCGGGAGACCTTGCGGGAACACGTGTCGAACTCGGATCCCCTCCTTATCCTCGGGGGTGACTTCAATCTGGTGTGGAATGCCACTGATGATCGCAGCGACGGTTCCTTCCATGGCGCCGGGGCTATGTCCTCTTCCCTCAAGAATAAATTGACCGAGCTTGGTCTAATAGACGCCTGGCGCTACCACTCGCCCGATTCGCGCGACTACTCGTATTACTCTCCTGTACATCGCTCATATTCGCGCATCGACTATCTCTTTGTCTCGCATTCCCTCATTGGGGAAACGCTTTCGGCCTCCATGTCCGACATTTCAATTTCAGATCACGCGCACCTTGAGCTCCTCTTTAGGGATCTGTTTTCCCACTCTAGCTGCCCACCGCGGTGGCGGCTTCCGGCCCACATACTTCGTGACCCGGTTGATATTGAAGAACTTCGGGCTGCTATTGTCGCTTACTTCGAGACGAATGACTTGCCAGAAAACCCTTTTCCTGTGGTCTGGGACGCCTTTAAGGCCACTATACGAGGCCATATTACTTCTATAGCATGTGCCCGGGCCAGAGAGTCGCGCCTGCTTGAAGTTAAACTCTCCAGTGACATTAAGGCGCTGGAGCGCCTCGATCAGACTCAGCCACGGGCTGCTCACAAGCGGCGCCTGGCCGTGCTGCGCGGCCAGCTCCGAGTACATCGCACCAACAAGGCTGAACGGGCTTTATTGGCTCTCAAGCAGCGATATTATGAGGGAGGAGATAAGGTAGGTACGGTCTTAGCCCGGCGATTGCGGACACGAGCAGCCAAAGCACATATAGCTAATATTAATTGCCCCGATGGCACCCGGGCCATTACTGGGAAAGCTAAGCTTGACGCGTTTCATGCATACTATTCGTCTTTGTATGCTCAGGAGGCGCCCCCTCCGGAACAGATCCGGGCTGTCCTTGATAATTGCACTTGGGCTCCGATAACCCCTTATCATGCACAACTACTGGAAGCCCCTCTTTCACAGAGCGAACTTGCGGGCGCTCTGAGGGACCTCCCTCTTGGGAAATCACCGGGCCCGGATGGTCTGCCGCTTTCCTTCTATCGGGTCTTCTTTCCGCAGCTTCAGCCCTATCTTCTCCGTCTCTTCAATTCTTTCACGGACACAACGGGCCCGACGGGCCCCTCTGCCCCTCGAAATAGCGCTACTTCCAAAGCCAGGCAAGGACCCCGCATTATGTTCCTCCTTTCGCCCCATTGCCCTACTCAATAAGGATCTTAAACTTTACACCAAAATCTTAGCTAAACGGCTGGATTCGCACCTCCTGGGCCTGATCGACCTCGACCAGGTCGGTTTTATTCGGCAGCGACAGGGGGCTGACAATGTGCGTCGAATCGCCCATCTTGTTGGGAAAGCCCAACACTGGAATATACCTGCCTGCCTGCTGACTCTCGACGCGGAGAAAGCGTTCGACCGTGTGGACTGGACCTTTCTCCGCGCGGTGCTCTGTAAAATCGGGCTTGGCCCCTTGATGGTGTCCCGCATCATGGCTCCTTATCTCTCCCCTACGACCCAAGTCCGGGTCAATGGCCAACTCACACACCCCATTTCTATACATAGAGGTACGAGGCAGGGCTGCCCCCTCTCTCCTCTTTTGTTTGCCCTTGTGGTGGAGCCGCTTGCCATTTTGATTCGCCAGGCGCCAGACATACATGGCATCCCTCTCGGAGGCAAACAGCACAAGGTAGCCCTGTTTGCGGACGACCTCCTTCTCACACTGTCGCATCCACACACGTCTCTTCCCGCCCTTTACCATCTTTTGTGTCAATTCGAGCGGGCGTCTGGCCTTAAGGTTAATCATGACAAATCCTGGGCCCTGAACCTTACCATTCCGGCAACGGAGCTCTCGACGTTGCAGGCGATGGTCCCCTACAAATGGGCCCAAAGTTCCATTCGCTATCTTGGGCTTAATTTGACTCCTACCCTTGCTACCTGGTCGCAAGCTAACTGGCAGGAATGTCGTCGGTCTGTGCTGGAGGACTTGCGGGTCTGGAAGCCTCTCACTCTCTCCTGGCTGGGCCGTATCCATGCCCTCAAAATGTCCATTTTGCCCAAAATCTTATACGTCTTCCAATCACTTCCCACTCCTATTCCGCGTCACCAGATTCTAAACCTACAGCGCAAATTCACCAGGTTTATCTGGGGGGGTCGTCGCCCGCGCTTTTCTAACAAAATTCTCATGTCGCCTCGGGATAGAGGGGGCTTGGCTTGTCCGAACCTGTTGGACTATTATTGGGCGGCGCACCTTCGCTTCATCTCTGAATGGATGGCATGGGAGAGTGAAAAGGTGTGGTTTCACATGGATAGGGCGGTGACCGGGCGCTCCATATGGGACTTGCCCTGGCACTCCCGGGTCTCCCGCTCCCGTAGTGCTTACATAGCCGTTCCTACCAAAACTGTCCTTGACATCTGGGACCGGATTGATGTACCCAGGGGTCTCACCACCTTCCCCTCCCCTCACACCCCCATCGCAGGCAATTCTCTCTTTCCTCCTGCGCTGAACCCTACCGTTTTCATTGACTGGTTGGATGGCGGGTGACGAACGATACGGGACCTCTTTGTCGGTACCACCTTCAAAACTTTTGAACAATGCAAGCAGGAATTTCAACTTCCTGAAGGGGCTCGGCTTCAGTACTTGCAACTTCGGCATTGGGTACACGATGCATCTTTGGCGTCGGCGGCCACACGTGCTCTCACTCCCTTCGAGCGGCTGGTCCGTTCGATAATTCCAGGGGTCTTATTGCACGCACTTATCGTATTCTCCAACACCCCCCGCGGCTTACTCCGCATCTCTATCAAACTCGATGGCAATCGGACCTGGCCACAGACATTGCGCCCGCGCAGTGGGAGCACCTTTGGCAGGACATTCCGAAGGTCTATCGCTGTATCTCGCAGCGAGAAACCGCTTACAAAGTAATGTCTCAGTGGTATTACAGCCCTCGACGATTACATAAAATGTACCCTACGACTTCCCCTCTTTGCTGGCGATGCTTGACGTCACCCGGAGACTTTCTTCACATCTGGTGGTCCTGTCCACTCCTGGCCACTTACTGGAAGGAGATCCTCAGCCACCACATCAAACTGGTTCTTGGCTTCCCCCTGCCTGAAACTCCAGCTACGCTCATTTTGGGTATCAAGCCTACTAATTTGCGCGCACTGACGCGTGGCGATTGGCAGGTCTGTCTCCACATGCTGGGTGCGGCTAAACAATTATAGCCCTGTACTGGAAGAAAGCAGAGACCCCCCCGATCACGGCTTGGTTCACCCGTCTATGGCATGCCATGGAGCTCTTCACAGCGCGCTTGCAGGTCGAGACACTCGCTTTACCAGGCTCTGGCAACCATTAATCGATTACTTTTGTAGAATGGAGCATACTCGCTTCATGCCCCCGAAACTTCGGGCGTTACGCCTCTTTGAGGATGTGAAACAAAAATATACGCACGGTGAAGCTTGAAAAACAAGCACTAAATGCAACTTTAGGAGGGGCGGTGTCTGTACTTTGAAAGTCAGTACATAAGCAAACCCACTCAACTTTGTTAAAATGCCTTGGCCACCTAAAATCGCCTTGAAACTGCTAATAATATGTTGACGCTGTGAAGAGACTGTGCTTCACGATGTCCCACAAAGCACCTTTAGGGCGCGTTTGGCCTTAGTGCAGTGTATATAAAGTTATTTTCTGATGAGCCGGATAGCTAGCTCAGACGGTAATGCACGCCACCTACAGGAGAGTGAACGTAAGCATTAGATCACCAGCAATGTACCCGGTAAGATAAATCAGCAAGTAAATATCACCGAGATGAATCATATGAACACCTGCTATTCACAGAGAGTTTAGACGGCCTTGAGTTAGCCTCGTTTAATAATATATTGTTAGTACACCTATCATCAACATAGCGCCTTAGCTTTCAGCTGCCTTCTAGGACGTTGACATAATGCGCTGCATTGAAGGAGGCGGGAGACATCCCTGGGGAAGAGGGCGTCTGGCGAACACCCAACTGCCCCGATTCGAACTGGAACATCTTGGTGCAATTAGTTATAGTGCTGCGAGGGCTGCACAAAAATAGAAATTAACAAGTTATAAGCAGATTCCAAACCCTTTGCCACTACAAGAGAAAATCATAAGCCTGAAAACCACTAGTAAATAACAGTATAATGAGTCTTGTATGATGCCGCATTCTAGTTTTTGTGCCATCTCATTGAAAAACATGCTTACAGACTACATGTATCAAGCCACAGAGTTCATTAAATAATTGCCCGAATTTGTGTTTCAAAACAAGCAGCAAACTGAAAGTGCCGTAATTCCAAGATGCAAACTCAAGAAGTAGAAACCAATGTGATTCTTACCCAAGTCAAGATGGCAAATAGGACTGCATGGAGAATCAAGGGAACTGCGACTTCAAACGTGCATCTCATTGGAGTAGCGGCAAGATAAAACAACGAGGCAGCACAGAAGTGGATGCCTGCTTTGGCCGAGGGAAGACTACGCAGTGCGCGAGAATCGGGAGCACTCAAGTCAGTCCCTGCTTGTGCCCCGGACGGACTGCTGAGGGCGCACTTGATCGTAGCGTATGAATGCTTTTTGAAGCACCAAAAATATTTCAACGCGAACTCAAAAGAAAGACAGATGAAATGCGATCGGGAGTGAACGTATAAATCCCTTTTCCAAGCAAAAAATTATTTAAACGCCACCTTAAAATAAACCCAAACACTGATAAGAATGCCTTTTCAAGCCCCAAAAAAATCAACAACACGAACGCAAGACAATTCCAAGAAGCCAAAACAAGACCGGGAGTGGTGCGTGTGTGTATGCGTGCACGCGCAGTCTGCTCTTTTTCGAAGCACATACTCGTGCTTGTGGCGCGCCGCTGCGCGCTCCCGCAAGGTGTATGCCGCCACAAGCACGAGTATGTGCTTCGAAAAAGAACTGAACGACGGCTAAAGGTCCTCCTATGCAACGCATGCGCGCTGCGTAGGCGAGACCTAAACAACAAACTGACGATGCCACTATGGTGTTGGCTAGAGAGAACTTATTGCTGCGTTGTAAGGAGTGTCACTGCAAACAAATAACCTCTTTGACTGAAGGACATTGGTGTCGAAAACTGATAAAAGGTCTTCCCACAGGATTGCACAAGAAAAAAAATACTCTATCACATGTATATGATTTGTTTTACTGTTGAATTGTTTTCTTATAGGTGTTCATATAAACATGGTGTACACAATAAAAAGTAAGAACCAGTGGGGAGGGCGTGGCCAGCAAGTTGGCGCACTAGAGCGGAGCTCCCGCTGAAAATGGTGAATCCTTCCCCATCTGGCATAAATCTGCGAAAGTGCAGCAGTGACGGATTCGGCAGCCACCCCCAAAGACAAGGGGGAGTGGATTATGCTCGTTGTCCCCGAACTACGACGCCATGACAAGCTGAGCACAGCAGAGCGAGATGGCTGGGAGTAATCCTGAGGGCTGCGCGGTGCACTGACCCTGGGCCCAGAGTGACCAGTCCGGCTCCTGTGTGGCGTCCAGAGGGGCCGACAGAAGTGAAAAGGTCCTCGAGCAGCCAACAGAGAGGGAACAAGAGCCGGCATACGAGCGGCCCCTCCCGCCCCCAAAGGCTGCTGCCAGGCCATGAGTTGAGCAGCAGTAGTGGCCCGTTACCTGCCAAAGTGGCGGGGCGGGCCGGAGGAGGGAAGATGGGGAGGGGGTTGGGTGACAAAAATATAAAATGAAAAAAAATTACCTTCATGACACTGCCACATCGCGCTCTTCCTGGTTCTGTGCACAGGCTCCCAGAATGCGACCCGAGTGCCGGCAACTAGCACTCCCAGGCAGACTGGGAGCCTGTGCCTGCTCTCTCCAGCCCCAACAACGTCGCTGGGGCTGGAGAAAGCTTCGCTGCACATGAGGGGTTTGGCCGACCTGAGACGGCCGGCCAAACACCTCATGCGAGTGAAGGGATTTGCCACCACTCCCCCACCAGCAGTGTCATCCCCTGGACCCAGCCCCAAAACTCGTCAGAGACCTGGGGACGGGTCCAGGGGATTAAAATAAAACGAAATTAAAACGGTTTTAAAACCCGTTTTATTATCGTTTTATTTGCTGGTGGTGGAGAGGGGCAGCGCTCCTCCGCTCTAATGGAGTGGCCGCTGCTGGTAAGTGGCCCGCGACATTACTTGGGCCGAAAGGCTGTGTATGAGCAGAGATCCCCGAGGACAGACTATTGGTACTGAGGCCCCCTCAACACTACCCGGAGCTGTGTTGGGGGATGAGTGGCCCCAGGGAAGCCGTGACAAGAGCGGCCTGCATTGAAGAAGCGGGCAGCTGGGCACGCGAGGAATGGTGCACCCTGGAGGCAAGGAGCCATGCAGCCTCAGCAGGGTCCCCAAGGACTTGACGGGGGGGCATCTTGCAGTAACCGGAGGGAGAAGCATAATAAGAAAAGACTCCTGATGTAATGGAGGAAGAGATTATGGCACTGCCATTACCAACACAGTGCAGGCCTCATACAACTCTGAGGAGCAGCATGGTGGGACCTTGGCTGCGGCAGATGGAACGCTGCCCTGTCCCTCTAGACCCCCCCCCCCAGGCAGCTGCGTATGAAGGGGTGACCTAGAGGTGCCAGTCGGGCACGAGGTGCCCGGAGGAGTAGGGGCTGAGAGTGGACAGGTGGGGCTTTGGGCGGCTGCTTCAGACTAGGCAGAACTGCCTACTAAACCCTGGAGTGGGGTGTGCTTGATCCAGACCAAGCGCTGCACCAACAAGATCTGAATGGTTAGAGGCTGTTGAAGGAAGTGCGCCTTGATGGCCAACGGAGGTACAATGGTGCACCTTGAGACCCTCATGGGTGAGTAGCCGCGCTATACAAACCCTCGATTGATTGACTGATAAGGGGCAGAAAGCGCTGGCCATGCACAAACTCGAGAAGTACCCATTCCACATCCCGGAGATGAGAATTATACGGGTGCATGGTGGTCATCCTGGAGACGCCGGAAGAGGTGCATCAACCCCTCTTGAGAGATCTGCTGCTGGCTGTAAGAGACACTAAGACAACACTGAAACAGAAGATAGACACATGGCAGCGGACCTCACGCTCCTGAGGGAGGACTTTTAGAAGGTGTCCATCAGAGTGGGGAGGGTGGAGACAGTGGCGGAGGAGCACGGAGGGGCCATTCAACAGTTGCGGAACGAGGTGTGACTCCTGCGAGAGACCACTACTCACCTACAAGCACGTGCGAAGGACGCGGAAGGGAGGACAAGAAGAAATAACCTTTGACCTCGTGGGAGTGCCTGAGAAAGTGGAAGGCAAAAATGTAGCAGAACTTTTGAAAATATACTCAGATCCTTCCTTCGACCACAACAGCTGTCACCTCACTTTGCAGAGAAAAGGGCGCATAGGGTTCCTGGGGTGCCGCCGTGTCCAGGGCATGGCCACGCCCAATCATTGCGAGACTCCTGAACTATAGAGACTGAGAGGCGATCCTGTGGGCCTCCAGACTAGACGACCCCCTCTGCGTGGAAAACATCATGGACATGATATTTCCGGATTTCACCCAGGAGGTGCAGGCACAACACAGGACTTTTGATAATGCAAAGGCAGAGCTACGGAAATGGGGTCTCCAATACATGATGCTCTTCCCTGCAAAGTTGAAAGTACTGGTGGAAGGGAAATCCTGGTTTTTCCACAATCTGAGCAAAGTGTGGACTGGCTGGAAGGTTGGAGGCCGGAGGTCAAAGGGTGAGGTGGCGCAGGGACACCCCACCGAAAACAGCAGGGGGCACCTGGGTCCCAGACTCCGGACATTACAGGTGGGCAAACACACCCGGAAGGGGCAACTGAACAGGTCATGAGGGCACGTAAGATTACTCAACAGATGGGGACAAAGGGGAGGATTAGTTGTAAATGGGGGATAGCTCTTTGTGGTACACAACCCTAGTACACTGACTCACACAAAGGTGGGTGGGGTGCACAGTATTCGTGTTCAATTTTAGTTTATAGGGATGGGGCGACAGACACCTCCAGCATTGGGGCGGTGGGTAGTTTGGAATCCACCGCTCCATCGCATGAGGTAGGGGGTGTGGGGAGTTGTGGGGGATGGAGAATACACATGGGCATCTGAAGGGAGACAGAAAGCTGAGCAGGTTACTGATGGATTGGCTCAAATTGGATGACAACCATGACAGATGGGCCGGTTAGAGTACCGAATGAGGGCGGCCCTCTTGGCTTATCCATTTTGTTCTGGAATGTGAATGGGTTGGGACACAAAGGCAAACGGGGTATGGTGCGCAGATTTGTGCATCGGCACAACCCAGATATCCTGCTCCTGCAGGATACACACCTGAAGGGTAACAACTGCTCTTCACTGGGTCAGGGTCATTACAAAATCGTGGCAAACTCTGGGTTCAAGTCAGACGCCAGGGGGGTGGGCATCCTCGTGCGTAGATCTTTCCCCCTGACTATAACGAAGCATTGGACTTACTCAGAGAAGTCTTGGGGAAATGAAATGGAGAAATGATTTTGCTGGTGTCCTGGTATGTTTCCCCAGGCTTGCAGTCCTGAGCTTCAGAGAGGATGAAGAGGTGGGTTGTTCCACACCACCCACATTGCTCCTAATCCTCAACCTTACAATAAGGGTTGACTTAGATAGATTAATGGGCAGGGGCAACAAGGGGAGGGAGGATTACAGACTACGTACTTTTACTGGGGCATTGGAGCTGCAGGATCTATGGAGGGCCCGGTAACCAGACAAGCAACAATTTTTATACGCCTACTCCAACGCCAGGGCGGGCTCACGATTGGAATATTTCTTGGTTCCCCACATTCAGGCACATAGATATTGGGATACAGTGTTCCTGCCGAGGGGAATTTCAGATAACTCACAGCTATACACTCGCCTTACGACACAGACCATAACTAGCCGCCCACCATGGAGATTGAATGCCTGGTACCTTAAGGATGGGGACACAAGAGAAGGCCTTGGGACCACTACAAAAGATTATTTTGCAAAAAATAAGGGCTCGGTGACATCAGAGGTCACATTATGGGAATTCTATAAGCCAGTGGCGTGCGGATACCTGATTTCTAGAATCTCAGGGCTCAGGCGGGAGGCAGCGAGCAAACTGAGGGACGCCGAGCAAAGCCTGCTACTTGCAGAGGAGGAATACCTGGCCAGCCTAACGGCGGCGCTGGCGACCCGGCCCTTGATTATACGGGAGGAATATAGGCAGATTGAGGAGGAAGGGACGAGGAAACAGTTGAGAGCCACACAACATACACTATATGAAGTGGGCAATATGGCCAAGAAACTCCTGGCATGGCTAGCACACTGAGAGGAGGGCCAACAGTGGGGTGAGGGAAGTGGTCACAGCAGCAGGACACACAGTGGATACAGCCCCATAAATAGCAGAAACATTCTCGGACCACCTGGAGACACTGTATTCCAAGAGGCGGCGATATCCGTCGGAGGAACTCGAACAGTTTGTGGGGGATCTCCGTGCCCGGGTCCACCAGTGGAGGATAGAGATATCCTGGATATGGAGTTGGAGGTGGCGGAAGTCAATGAGGACATAAGACACCTCAAGGGGGGAAAGCGCCGGGCCTTAATGTTCTCCCGACAGAATTTTTTAAAAGCTAGTAGGTCAAATGGGGGAACCACTTCTACGGATGTATCAGACGGCACAGCAGGTGGGAACTCTGCTTCTGGATATTCGCATGGCCCATATTGCCCTAATCTACAAAACTGGGAAGGACTGTGACTCATATCTACCAATTTTTCTTCTTAAAATAGAGGCGAAACTGCTAGCAAGGGTTCTGGCCACCCGTCTATGAGATACGCAACAAACTGAGTCACAGGGCCAATCCGGATTCATGCCTCTCCGTACCACGAGACACAACCTGAGACACCTCAATGGAGGTTCTCAGTAGAGAGCGCTCTATTGGGGAACCGGTGGTGATCCTGTCCCTGGATGCCGAAAAGGCATTTGACTCGCTCGAATAGCCATATCTCAAGGCAGTGCTAGAAAAGATGGGGTTGGGGAAATCCTTCTTGTCCTGGATCCGCCTGCATTACACAGCCCCTATGGCTAGAGTGGGGGTCAACGGGATGTTATCAGGGAGTTCCAACAGGGGAAAGGTATGAGGCAGGGGTACCCATTGTCACCCCTGCTGTTCGCATTGGCCATTGAGCCATTGGCAAAATCGGTCCGGAAGGACATCCTGCTGCAAGTTATGCTTTAGGATTCCGATTGGGAAGACGTGATTTCCCTATATGCCAATGACCTGCTGTTATACTTGGCTAACCCAATACAGTCCATTCCCCGGGTGCTAGAGATCCTTAGTCTCTTTGCGAGATACTCGGGGATCCATATCAACTGGCACAAGTCGGTGGCATTGTCGCCTACAGGATGGCGCCTGCTGGAAGACTGGGATTACCCCCTGCAGTGGGCAAAGACTAGATTCAAATACCTAGGTATATTTATCACTAAAGACGCTGGCATTTTTTATGGACAGAATCTGGAGGGTATTGAGAGGATGTAACAAAATGGTGGAAGCTCCCGCTATCCTTGCTGGGTAAAGCAGCGCTCTACAACATGATTTATTTGCCTAAATTTCTTTACGTAGTGCAGAACACTCCATGTGTGGTCCTTGGTGCCCTTTTTCAGGCGGTACAAACAACTACAAGGACACTGCTGTGGGACGGAGGCCCCTCTAGGATAGCCTTAGATATCTTTATGCAGGGGCCTTATGACGGGGGCATTGCTCTACCAATTTGAAGCTCTATTACTGGGCGTCACAGTAGCTGGTGATCAATGAGTGAGCTTATGCGGCCCAGCATGATAAAGCCTTTATGGTGGACAGAAGAACGCTCCCAGCCCACTGATACTTGAGGGTGCTATTCAGCCACATGGAGAGGTTAGTGGGGATGGCACCCATGGCAGTGGTGGTGCAAATCTGGAAGAAGGCAATCAAGGCAATGGGATGGGAGGGGAAATTAGCATGGAAACACCACTGTGGGATGCAGATCCACTGTTGGATGTACGAATACTGGGGGGTTACCGGTAGTGGGATCTGATTGGAATAACTAAAGTGGCTGCCCTACGGGAGGAGTCAGGGATGGTCTCCTTTGATTAACTGCAAGAACAATAAGAGATGGCAGAATCCCTGAGGTTCAGATATCTGCAGATTAGGCATGTGCTGGCCAAGTGTATTGGGCATCTTGACACAATATAGGAGGAGTACCCTAGAATTTAGGCTTCAGGCCGCCCTGCTTTACTGCAAAGGGATATCCATCATTTATGCCACTCTAGTCAGGAATTGTAGGACACCACTGAGTAGGTTGAAGGACAGATGGGAGAGGGACCTCAAAATCCTGGAGGACATGTAGATACCTGAGGGAAGTGGCGATCCAAGTGGGTTTCCACCTGGTACAACTCAAGATACTGCATACGGCATACTATACAGAGACAAGACTCCAAGCCATGGGTAAAATCCCCAATGACAAGTGCCTGAGAGGGTGTGGAACGACAGGGACCCTGGTACATACTCTGTAGGAGTGTCAGAAATTGGTGTCGTATTGGTGGACCATTCAGGGGTACAGCAAGTTGTAGGAATTCCGGTGGTCTTCTCAGCGCAGCTGGTCTGCCTGGGTATATGGGGGGAACAGAGACTACAGAGATATTCCCTCCTGTTTAGTAATATTGCACTGACAGTAGCTAGAAGGGACATTGTTCAGGCGTGGGGGACAGAAAGCGCTCCGAGTGCAACTAAGTGAGCGCAGAACATGGACTGGTGTATGCTAGTGGAGAGAGCGGTGTATCAAGCACAGGGATGCCCGAGGAAGTTTGATAAAGTATGGGGCCAATGGATGGAGCTGAGAGTGCTGGAACCTTAATGGATGGTTGGTTGGGTAGCGGTACACGGGGTCAGTGGGATGATATGTAATGGGACGGACAGAAAGGGGATCGGGCCGACGCGGAAAACGATGCCTGTTGTTCATCAAACTCTTTCATATATCTGTGGACTTACCGAAGATGCCATGTTATATAATGATAGATCTGTACCATTGGCAGTGCATTGTCTCTTTATAAAAGTAATAAAAGTGTTTTTTTTTTTTTAAAGTAAGAACCAGTTGGAGAGAGAGAAGAAAGCAACCCTGAATTTTGGAGCTGGAACAGGAGTTAAATGGAAGCTTTCACACCACCTACAAGGGATTTGAAAATTGAAAAAGGAGATTGTGATGGCCTTCGACAAATATAATAGGCCATATGGAATAAAGAAGACAGAACTGCACACTGTTTGTTAGTAAGCTATGGTTCTGTGCCCGGTCGGGTTTCGAGATTAGAGTGTATCAAGACATCCTGCATTTTGTGGGTGGTTTAATGCCGAGCAATGTTTATGGGGAAAGTAGTCTGTAATTTCCAAGCATGTGTTTTGAGCAGGTATGCTGTTGGAAATTGATGCATATGCAATAGATTGTAGCTGTACACAACACCTCTGCTGGGAGTGGGTAGAAGCTGAGAGGATGTTAGGCACTGCGATCAGTGCCTGCCTTGAGACACTTTCAGAAGCATAAGAGCTAGCATCCAGCATAGACTTTCTAAGTAATTGAACAGCTTAGATCTCAGGCACAAGTGTGATATGCTGATACCGAAAGTGTCTAGTAGCAAGTGGCAATTACAAGTGCCAAAAGCTCAGCTGCTGCCATTTGCTGTACGCTTGATGCCAGTGGCTTGGATGGGGAGCCTGAATGAAAATGTTGCAAAGGGTGACCAGTCTCGTTATGCCTTTGAGCCTCTGAAGTATAGCAAGGCAAGTGTGAAAGGTTGCTGCTGAGACGGACTGTTGTGCCTGACGGCAGAGAGCAGCAATGGCAGAGAGATCCACTGGTACCCATTGACGTTCACTGATGGCTGAAGCTTCTGCAGTGAGGGGTGGTCAGGTCCAAAACTTAGTTAACGTTTAAAGGGTAAACACTAGCATAATTAACAATAATAATTTTGCATTTACCTTTCTTGTTCTTGTGTTTGCTTTTTGGCGAAAGAGATGATTTTGACTTTTTCTTTGGTGGGTCTTCATTTCTTTCTTCAGCTTGTTGTTGTTTTTTATTTTTTGGTTTGATTTCTCGCCTCCTTCAGTGTGAAATGAAAAGGAAATTAACATCATTGTTTTTCGCCATTTGAAAACGCCTGCACATGTGAAAACAATGTATTTCTGGAAATAGTAAATGGCTACATCATTGCCTTGCCAACATACAAAGTTAATGTACTTAAATGGAAGCCTCACTGTACGGTTTATTTTCCTTAAACTACAACATGGCCCACAAGTCATATTTTTTTAATACCTCCCTTTCAGAAAATAACTGCTTCCAGTATCAAACAAAAGAGTCTAAATTCCGGGACAATAAAGAAAATAACATGAAGTTTCTTAAATCGATTAATGAAGATCTTTTCAATAAAAAAACAGTCCATTTACAGAAAACTTTTGTACTGATAATGCCGCTTTATAAGAATCGGATAAGAAAAGTTTAAAACATCATCATCTTCTAAAAGTCTATAATAAAGCCCATGCATGTGATTACAATGACCGTGTTGTAACCCAGCAATACTATTTGCTCAGCTGGATGGAAAAGGTTTAAAAGGACATCAGTACTACAAAGTTCCTGGCTCTTAGATTTCCCCTTAGTGTCACCAGATATTCATCCTCTATGTAGCATGACCTTGACCTTGCCAGGTAGGTCGCTCCCCCACCACACAGCTCCGCCTGTGCTGTCTGCCCGCTGCTCCTGTAGGTAAGATCGCCCTCCGCTTGTGGCCCCGGTGCCCGTTTTGTCTGCTCTCCCCCTGTTTTTCCTTTCTGTGCCCCTCGCTGCCCCACTGTTGTTGTGCCCGTGATTTTGTCTGCTCTCCCCCTGTTTTTCCTTTCTGTGCCCCTCGCTGCCCCACTGCTGTTGTGCCCGTGATTTTGCCTGCTCTCCCCTGTTTTTCCTTTCTGTGCCCCTCGCTGCCCCACTGCTGTTGTGCCCGTGATTTTGCCTGCTCTCCCCCTGTTTTTCCTTTCTGTGCCCCTCGCTGCCCCACTGTTGTTGTGCCCGTGATTTTGCCTGCTCTCCCCCTGTTTTTCCTTTCTGTGCCCCTCGCTGCCCCACTGCTGTTGTGCCCGTGATTTTGCCTGCTCTCCCCCTGTTTTTCCTTTCTGTGCCCCTCGCTGCCCCACTGCTGTTGTGCCCGTGATTTTGCCTGCTCTCCCCTGTTTTTCCTTTCTGTGCCCCTCGCTGCCCCACTGTTGTTGTGCCCGTGATTTTGCCTGCTCTCCCCCTGTTTTTCCTTTCTGTGCCCCTCGCTGCCCCACTGCTGTTGTGCCCGTGATTTTGCCTGCTCTCCCCCTGTTTTTCCTTTCTGTGCCCCTCGCTGCCCCACTGTTGTTGTGCCCGTGATTTTGCCTGCTCTCCCCCTGTTTTTCCTTTCTGTGCCCCTCGCTGCCCCACTGTTGTTGTGCCCGTGATTTTGCCTGCTCTCCCCCTGTTTTTCCTTTCTGTGCCCCTCGCTGCCCCACTGTTGTTGTGCCCGTGATTTTGCCTGCTCTCCCCTGTTTTTCCTTTCTGTGCCCCCGCTGCCTCTCGCCACTCCCGCCGCTGCGTTCCCTGCGGCCCCGCCCCCTGACTGCCCATTCGCTGCCCCTGCCTCCCGCCTCCCAGCTGCTCCTCCCTCCCACCTCCCCATAAATGGCGGCCGCTGCACGGCCGCGCAGCGGACGTGCGCAGCGGGCGCGCCGCTGGCGCGCCGAGGCGCGCCTAAGGCAAGCCCGTCTGCGCCCGTCCGCGACTGGACCGCGCCCAGCGCCAGAACCCCTGGAACCCACCAACGCAACACTACTCGACGGACCTACGACGCCGCCACACTCACCGCACTCAATGCCGGCCGGAACCCTGCCTGCTACCGAGCCTCACCGAGACGCACCCACGGACCCTTCGCCTGCCAAGCCTGCCGATTCACCTGCCCCCGGACGTGCACCACCTCCGCCAAGTCGAGCAACAGCAGCAACCACCTGAAATGCATCCTGCTGAACACCCGCTCCGTCCACAGGCACGCCGTGGAACTCTGGGACCTGCTCGACGCAACAGCACCGGACATCGCCTTCCTCACCGAGACCTGGATGAACGCCTCCTCAGCGCCCGACATCGCCATAGCCATCCCGGATGGATACAAGATCACCCGGAAGGACCGCGTCAACCAGACGGGAGGAGGCATCGCCATCGTACACAAGAACACCATCCGCATCTCGACTAACTCCGACGAGACCTTCTCCGCCGCCCGAACACCTACACTTCCAGATACACACTGACCCCAAGACCACCCTCCGAGGCACCCTCATCTACAGACCCCGGGACCACGCACACTATTCAGCGAAGACATCGCAGACTTCATCAGCCCGCACGCCATGCCCTCAGCCGACTACATCCTCCTAGGGGACCTCAACTTCCACCTGGAGAACAACAACGACAGAAACACCACCGCCCTGCTGGACAACCTCGCCAACCTCGGACTCAAGCAACTGGTGAACACGCCCACCCACTACGCCGGCCACACGCTTGACCCCGTCTTCTCGTCCAGCAAGCACATCTCCTTCAGCCACGCCACCGGACTCCACTGGACCGACCACAGCTGCGTCCACTTCAGCTTCAGAAAGACTGCGACCCACCACCACCCGCAACAGGCTCCCCGCCGGAGCTGGAGCAAGATCACCGCCGAGCAGCTCACCGCCTCCCTCAGCCAGAACACACCCACCAACACAACGGACCCAAACGAAGCAGCCAGCAACCTCGCCAAGTGGCTGACCGCCTGCGCCGACGACCTCGCACCACTAAAAAACCCTCCCAGCAGACCCGGAAGCAAGAAAACCCCTTGGTTCACCAACGAACTCAAGGAATCCAAGAAGAACTGCCGCACTCTCGAGAAAACCTGGCGACTCGACCAGACCACAGACAACAGGACCGCCCTCAAGCACGCCACCCGCAAACACCACCAGCTGATCCGTGCCACCAAGAAGTCGGCACTCAAAGAACGACTGGACAACAACGCCCATGACAGCAAGGAACTTTTCAGCATCGTCAAAGAGTTCTCCAACCCCAGCGCCGGAAACAACGACATCACCCCTCGCAAGACCTCTGCAACTCACTCTCCGCGTTCTTCCACCGCAAGATCACCGACATACACAACAGCTTCGACGCACAAACAACGCACCCTACCGCCGAACCAACGCCCGCCACCACCACCCTCTGCAACTGGACCCCGATCAGCACCGAAGACACCACCCGCACGATGAACTCCATCCACTCCGGATCACCAACCGACCCCTGCCCACACCACGTCTTCAACAAAGCCGACGCCACCATCGCACCCCATCTCCGGGACATCATCAACTCCTCCTTCCACACCGCCACCTTCCCGGAGAGCTGGAAGCACGCCGAGCTTACCGCCCTCCTGAAGAAACCAACGGCGGACCCCACCGACCTCAAGAACTACCGTCCCATCTCGCTCCTTCCGTTTCCGGCCAAAGTCATCGAGAAGACCGTCAACAGACAGCTTGCCGCCTTCCTCGAGACGAATGGATCCTCGACCCCTCGCAGTCCGGGTTTCGGGCCAACCACAGCACCGAGACCGCCCTTATCGCAGCCACCGACGACATCAGAACCCTAACCGACAACGGGAAACAGCTGCCCTCATCCTCTTGGACCTCTCTGCGGCGTTCGACACCGTCTGCCACCGCACCCTAGTGAAGCGCCTCAGCAACATCGGAATCCGAGAGAAAGCACTGGAATGGATCATCTCGTTCCTCGCCGGAAGAACCCAGAGAGTCCGCCTCCCCCGTTCAGATCCGAAGCCACCGAAGTCATCTGCGGCGTTCCACAAGGATCCTCACTCAGCCCAACCCTCTTCAACGTCTACATGAGCCCCTCGCAGCCATCGCACGCCGACACAACCTCAACATCATCTCCTACGCCGACGACACCCAGCTGATCCTCTCCCTCACCAACGACCCCACCACCGCCAGAGCCAACCTACACGACGGGATGAGAGACGTCGCCGACTGGATGAGGAACAGCCGCCTTAAACTGAACTCAGACAAGACGGAAGTCCTCATCCTGGGCTCATCACCCTCCGCCTGGGACGATTCCTGGTGGCCCCCGGCCCTGGGCACCGCGCCCAAGCCAACGGACCACGCACGCAACCTGGGCTTCATCCTGGACTCCTCCCTGTCGATGACCAGACAAGTCAACGCCGTCTCATCTTCATGCTTCAACACCCTGCGCATGCTCCGCAAGATCTTCAGATGGATCCCCACTGAAACCAGGAAGACCGTCACCCAGGCACTCGTCACCAGCCGACTGGACTATGGGAACACCCTCTACGCCGGAACCACAGCCAAACTTCAAAAGAGACTCCAGCGCATCCAGAACGCCTCCGCACGACTCATCCTGGACATCCCCGACACAGCCACATCACCGCGCACCTGAAAGACCTGCACTGGCTCCCCGTCAGCAAGAGAATCACGTTCAGACTCCTCACCCACGCACACAAGGCCCTCCACGACCTGGGCCCAAAGTACCTCAACGACCGCATGACCTTCTACACGCCCACACGCCAGCTACGATCAACCAGCCACGCCCTCGCCACCGTACCACGCATCCGCAGAACCACCGCCGGAGGAAGATCCTTCTCCTACCTGGCAGCCAAGACCTGGAACTCCCTCCCCACTCACCTTCGGCGAACCCAGGACCATCTCTCCTTCAGGAAGCAGCTCAAGACCTGGCTGTTCGAGCAGTAACTTACCCCCTCCCCCAGCGCCTTGAGACCCTCCCGGGTGAGTAGCGCGCTCTATAAATGCCGTGATTGATTGATTGATTGATTGATTGATTAGTGTCACCAGATATTCATCCTCTATGTAGCACCTAAATTTACAACAGCCTTATTATAGTTTTAATTTTGATTTATCTTTAGAGCACAATTACCCGAGGGCATCAAGGCGCTGTAGCCGGCCGGCCAGAGCTAGACCATATCTATAAGCCCACCAAAGAAAGATAATGCTACCTATGGAGTATAGAGCCAGGTTTTGAGTGCTTTTCTGAAAAACAGCAGCTCTGGGAAAGCCCTCAGGATTTGCAGAAGAGAGTTCCAGTCTGCTTGCAGCAATCGAGAAAGCTCTATCTCTCCATTTCTTCGTTCGGGTCCTAGGCACAGTAAGCAGGTTACGATGTGCCAAGTGCAGGTCTCTACCTGGAATATGCCAGTGAAACATATCTTTAATCCCCACCGGACTGGGGAGAAAAAGGGTCTTATGTACCGTACAGATTGCTTTGAACATAATGCGCTTTCTGATGGGGAGCCAGTGTGAGGCCAGTTAATGTGACCAGCGCAACTGGGGACAAACGCTATCTGATGGGCACGAATGAGAGGCAACAGACTTCAAACAGGAAGGGTTAAATAATGGCACACACTGTTCCAAAGAGATGGCACTGGGCAAATGTGGTAATCTTTGGGAAAGCATAAAGGCCAACGCTTTGCAACATTTTACCGACAATGCTTAACTTGTAAAACAATAAGTGCCAAGGGCCAGCATAATTCTCATGAGGCCACCGTAGCTTCACCACCCACTGTCCCTGCCAGTGCCGCCAAATGTCTGTACAAATGCTGCCTATTAACCATCATACTCCCAGGAATGTGACAATTTGGGCTATTCCTTGTCACATAAATCTGTAACAAGAGCATTGGCGCCCTGGTATTATTTTTAGAGGATACTTAGATTGCTAACACGCTGCTGATGTGCTGTGTTGAAAAATAAGGTAGACAGAGCTATCACTTGGTGGACTGTAATAATTATGTGCCGATGCTGGTGCCGAAAACCAGCAAATACTGCCATAAATTAAGCACTGCCGGTAATCACTTTGCTCAATACTGATCGAAAGATGTATGCCTAAATTTAACAAATAAGCTGTCTTTGCCCCTTACTGGTCCTTTTGTTAGCACACTATTTTTCTTTTCCAGGCCTACCACAATTGTACATACTATCCTGCTGCTTACGCATCTGGATACAGCTCAAACACATAAACTTACTTAATACAAGCATCTTTCTAATGGCTAGAAATGCCTTTGATAAGAGTTAGCTGACCTTTTCTCTGGACTGCACTTTGAAAATTTAATTTTGCCGAGCCAGTTCTTTCTGAATTAAGAGACTGTACTGAAAATGTATGGTTTCTAAATAGACTCTTTCAGCTCCCCTCAATGTTGGAAGGGGTACACCCATCACCGACCTCCAGTGAATGTATGACAGAATATCGACGGACAGAAAATCGACCTGCAAAAATATCGACACAGAAATATAGAAGTCAAAAATATCGAAGTCCAATCTACATAAAGGTAAGTACAAAAATATCGAAAAAAATATATAGTTGTCAAAAATATCGAAGTTAAAAATATCGTTTTTTTAAATGTTTTAATAATAATGTAAAATTAAGTAAATACACATAATTAAAAGAAATATAGTTAAAAATATTAAAAGATATTTAAAAATAATAACTAATACATTAAATGTTAAAATAAATTAAACATATACATATAAATTAATATATATACTTACTCCACATAGTGCAACAGTAGAGAAAGCGTTGGATAGTGTAGGGGTAAAAATTACTATTCCCACTCCAGAGAGTACAACAGTAGGGAAAGCGCTGGATAGCGTAGGGGTAAAAATTACTATTCCCACTACAGAGAGTGCAACAGTAGGGAAAGCGCTGGATAGCGTAGGGGTAAAAATTACTATTCCCACTCCAGAGAGTGCAACAGTAGGGAAAGCGCTGGATAGCGTAGGGGTAAAAATTACTATTCCCACTCCAGAGAGTGCAACAGTAGGGAAAGCGCTGGATAGCGTAGGGGTAAAAATTACTATTCCCACTCCAGAGAGTGCAACAGTAGGGAAAGCGCTGGATAGCGTAGGGGTAAAAATTACTATTCCCACTCCAGAGAGTGCAACAGTAGGGAAAGCGCTGGATAGCGTAGGGGTAAAAATTACTATTCCCACTCCAGAGAGTGCAACAGTAGGGAAAGCGCTGGATAGCGTAGGGGTAAAAATTACTATTCCCGCTCCAGTGAGTGCAACAGTAGGGAAAGCGTTAGACAACGTAGATGTTAAAAATAACATACATATAAATGAAATAAATATTGTAATTAAATAATGATTTATTAATAAATTTAGAAGAAAAAAAAACTACAAATATATCAAAAATAATAATTACTTTAATAATATTAAATACTTCCCACCCAATTCCCCAATAAACACACTCCACATAAAATTTCACACAATTAACTTAATTTTCAATCAATCAAATAAAAATTAATTTGCAATTAATAATTAAATTAAAAAAATGTCAATAACAATAAATAATATGCAATAAAAATTAATAACCAACTATTAATTAACAAAAAAATTAACCAATACATAATATTTAATAAAAATTAAGAACCAATTAATAATTAACAAAAAAATTAATTATCAATACCAATAAATAATATTTAGTAAGAATTAATACCCAATTAATAATTAACAAACAAAAAATATCAATGCCAATAAATAATGTTTAATAAAAAATATTAACCAATTAAAAATTAATTAACAAAAAAAATTAATTATCAATACTCAATTTTTCTTAATTAATTACTTAATTACAAATAAATTACTTACCACCCTATTCCCCTAAAAACACACAACCCACTCCAATATTAAATTAATGCAAATAAAATAATCAATTAATAATAATTAATTACCAATTAATAATTAACAATAAATTAATTCTTAATAACAATAATTAAAAATGAATAATTACTTAATTAAAATTAAATTACTTCCCACCCTATTCCCCTATAAACCCACAACCCACTACAGAAATAAAACACAAAATGTAATTAAAATTAATTAATAATTCCTAAAAATTATTATTTAATTTACTATAATTAAATTACTTCCCACCGTATTCCCCTATAAACCCACAACCCGCTACGGTACTAAAACGCAAAATTTACTTTTAAAAAATTACTAATTTCTAAAAAATGTATACATATTATTTAAAAAAACTGTACAATACTTAACAAAAAATATAGAACACATACATATTAAATACATACTAAAATACATAACACTCATATACATATCGATATTATTAACATCGATAATTTAACTATCGATATTACTAACATCGATATTTGCAACATCGATATTTCTTACCTTAACTTCGATATTCTGGTTGTAGATATTCTTGACCGATATTTTGTCCCTACGATATTTAAAACTCGATATAACTGTGCTTCGATATTTAAAAATCGATTTTTAAAAAGACCCACTTCAAGGAAACACTGTGACGTCATTTCCTGTTTGTTACCAGGATGCTCCATTGGTTCTTGGGAGATGTAGTCCTATGTTTAACAACCAAATATTTACAAATAGTGCATACAGAAATCATTGTTTTACCTTTTTAAAAACGTGAATAATCATGTGACTAATCAACCGTGATCAAGGTATATGGAGATACCGAAACGCGTTGGTTGATCTGTGTTGGCTGCTGAAGAAAAATGATTTAAGAATAAATTAAGATTGGAAGAATACTGCTGGAGTGCGACCATTTACTTCTACACAGAGGTTTGAGTTCATAAATTGCGGTTTGGTTCAACCGCGTTGGTTACGCACCTTTCAGAGCGCCTGAAATCCGGGAAAAGTGAACCGCTGTGGCATATATATATATATATATATATATATATATATATATATATATATATATATATATAAAAACAAAGAAATTGTAAAGGTTTGTGTGCATGTGGACCCAGCGAGTGCCCACCTAAAAATCGCTTCTAGAGACACTCACTTCCAACCTCTAATAGTCTTATTTATTTTGGCCATTTGGGAAATAATCTACATGGAGGTTGATTTGGTGCACTGTTTTTGATGGATCACAGAAAAGGATTTGACACTGTGGAGTACTCCATTTTGATAAGTTTTCTTTATCTGTAAGGAAATATCCATGTTTTCAGCCCTTTCTGACCAATTGTGAAAAGGCAGTGCCATATCTCCTTTTCAATCACTATTCACTTAATCAATCTGTGGTGTTCCTCAAGGCTCTTCTGGTCTATCGCCAACTTTAACATTTATCTGCTGTCACTTTAACAATTGATTGAAATGTCTGGCGCGGGATCTATAACCGCGTTGACAACAAACGTCTTTTTAAACTCGAAACACCATCAGCAAATTTAAGTGCCAATTTTACCCACTGCCTTATCAGCAAGCGGCAATCGAATCATGACCAATACATTTAAACGGAATATCTCCAAGACATAGATCGAGATAGTGTGGTCAATGAGGTAGCTTGACCTGAAGTTTGTCAAGCCCTCATGGCAACAGTGAAAATCATGGGTTCTATTATGATTCAGACACTACACAGATTTTTCAAATTAGTGGCATCACCAAGGCTCATTTCTTTTTCTTAAAACGATTAAACTTGCACTACATTAATGACAAGAAACGCTGGATTTAAACGTATTCACTGTAAGCCTATACTCAGAGTGACATGAATCCACAACTGTTGCATCATGTTCACACACTGAACAACACTGCCTAAGAGGTCACAGAGAAAGTGGCACCTTCTGGCCTATTCAGAGGTAATGACATTTTGGAAAGAAGTGGTGTATATGTCTGAATTGTCTGGTCGGGCACTGTTCCCATCCCACAAATTATGCCTACAAGAATTTGTAGTAGATAGGCAGAAAGGCAAGCGGACTGCTAAATTTGTACACCATGGCCTGGTGTTCGCATAGAGGAGCATTGAAATAGCTTAGAATTTGTGCACGGAACACAATGGTAGTAAGTGGCTACAAGACGCACATAAGCAGGTCTTCGGCTGAGAGTGATATTAGGGAGAAGGTGAGATGTGTGGGGGCAGTGGAAGGCGATCTGAAAATATGCTCAGTTAAGCTAAATTTGTTGGATTACTCATCCAAAAGATTATCCCCACGATACTGGGAATGTGCTTGTGAGGACATCATGTCTAGGGGTAAAGTGTTTGAAAGCTGTTGTCATGGACATACATGAGCAAAAATATTAAAGGGTAACTGAATTGGTTCCTATTTGTTGCACACTAGTATTGTTTGCAAAGATGTGTTTAGTTGTCATGATGGAAATGTGTGGGTTATATTCTGCACTGCTAGCTGCTGGAGGAAATGCTGTGCTGCAACTGATGCTTTGCTGTTGTATTATGATGAAATGATAAAGATATGAATAAAAAATCGTTCCACTTACAATGCCACAGAAAATTCAATTATTGCTGGCCCATTTCTTTTGCAAATTGCATTCATGTTACCAGTCTGAATTCAAGCTTCCGCATCCTCAATGCTTACAGAATGCCACCTCAAGGACAGTCGTGAAAGAAGATTGCAGGCCCACCTTATGGTGGTGCTCTGATCACTGCATTGGTTGACAGACTGCCAGAGTATTCTGTTAAGACCTTACGCAGTAAACGATCCGGGATCATTTTCCTTGCTGTCACATTTAATGCTTAAGATACAACATAATTCCATTTCAAGGAAATAAAGCGGACTTCTGGGTTTCCGAAGTGGATTTCTCAGACGTCCCGTCGGGTACTGTCAGAGCATTCTTCGGGAATTTGGGGGAACCAGGCAAGAAATATTCTGGATCCCCCTGTTTGGAACAACTTCGAATGTAATGCCCATGCATACTGTTGGTCTTCCTGTAGCCACTAACGAAGGGCTAGCATTTTTGCCTATGTGCTGTTGGCAGCCACCAAGGTAGAGTGCAGCGTGATAGGGCGCAGAATGATGGTATAGAGAAAGTTTGCATTTATAGTCCTTGACCAGGGGCGTAACTTGATCAGTAAGATTGGGGGAGGTTTAAGCATCAGATTTACCGACCATTACCCTGGCATACAATGTTAAAATACATTATATGAGTGGGGCTTGAGAGGCAGTGGAAAGAGAGAGGAATACAGATTAATAGGGGTACTAAATGACAGAAACACAATATTTTATAAAAATAAACATTTTTAGGGCTTTCAAAACAGAGATGAGTGCGTGTGCGTGTTTTTGTCAGTGTATGTAAGCAAAAATCCCAGGTGAAATCCGACAGACACCTCGCCTTATCAGACTGAAAGCAGCTGTACCCAACTATTCACCTGAAAATACATTTATTAGGAGGGTGTAAAATCCCAACTCCCCCCCTGAAGCTACGCCTCTATCTGTGAATTGCATCTCGTATGTCCCCAGTGGCAATGAAAAAATATCAAGCAACGTACGAAAATCACCTGATCCAGGGCCTCCAGTTCCAATGTGCAGCCATGGGTAGTAAAAGCTCTGGCTGGTTGTTTGAGGTGTTCGCCTTATTTGCATTGGGACGAGTTCTGGCACTGCACCATTCTGTGACTGAAGACCGTTTCTCTGGAGTCTACGTTAAGCGTAATGCAATATTGAGTGCTACTATCACTCTTGCGAGGCATCTAGATGCAGGATCAAAGGACGTCCAGCAGTACCCACAGAGCCTGAACACAGATGCAAGACACTGTATTCTTACTTAGGAGCATGTCAGTAAACAGAGCACTTAACAAAAAGAAATAAAGGCTCTGAGTGGCTACACCTAGGTGTTTTCCGAGCACCAGATATTTTATGTAAAACAGCGCTGAATAGCTGTAACAATAATAAAATGTAAGAAATTAACCTGAGCTCAACCCCCGGTGGCTATGGCACAGAGAAGAAAATCTTAATTTAGGGCATTGTGAAAATTATTCATGCAATACCAAAACAGTAATAATTTCACAATGCCAAATAACAACAATCCCAAACTGAATTTGAAAACCAGAGTACAATGTAATAAACACAATGACACTGAAATGACAACATTTCAATAAGGGAAACTGGAGATCTGATTTTTTAAAGTTTTAATTAAGTAGAAATAGGGGCAAAAAGCACAAAGTGCAAATGATAGTCAATGGCCGCGATAAATAAGGACCTAGGCACAATTTGAGGCTGACCACAATGGAGTGGGATACACCAACGAGGGGCCATATTACAGAAGGTGCCCAGGGGGCGCAACGGGTGTTTGCGCCCGCTTTGCGCGCCCCCGGGGCACTTTGGTATTATAGAAGGGGACGCAGACGCTTGTGCATCCCCTTCTATAAAACCGATAGCATTGGCGACTTAATGCGTCAGTGCTACCTCTAGAGGGTGTTCCCTCATTTGCATAGGGGCATGCCCTATGCAAATGACGGAATTCCTTTGACTCTGCGCCTGCACCATATTAGAAACGCAGGAGCAGAGCCAAAGAAGCCCGCAGGAGGCGCACTGATAGTGCGCCATTTAAAAGGTGGCGCACTGTCAGTGCGCCTCCTGAGAGCAGCTCTCTGCAGGGGGTAAAGGGGGGGCCCATGGACCCCCCAGACATCCCCTTTGAAAGTGCAGGCGAGTGCTGCCTGCACAGTGACAACACGGAGCGTCTGCTCCGTGTTTTCACATGAATGTGCTGCCCTGGGGGCAGCGCATTGACCATAGTAGGGCGCATTATCATTGTTTGTGCCAGGCGCACCTTTTGAAAGGTGCGCCGGGCGCGAACAATGATAATGTGTAATACGGCCCCAGGTCCATCCTGGTCAAAGATTTTACCTTCTGACACCTTTAAGTACCAATCCACAACAAGAGAACACTCCTAAAGCCCCCCCAGGGTTAATGGCAAGGTACTTAGAGACTCACTGGGTGTCAGGCAGAGGCCATTATCAGGGTCCAGTCCAGGTCCGCTTGCCACTGTTCAACAGGGAAAGGCCTCTTGTAGCTGGATATATCCCTGTAGTTTGAACAGGAGATCAGCCTTATGACGCATGGAGTCCACTTCTTCATCCTGGGTACAAGAGGGAGCAGGCCGAGCCTTTCAGGGCTCTTCTCAAGTCACAGGCAGTAGGTCCTGTCCTCTTCTGATCTTCTGGAGGTCTAGGAAGAGTTCTCCAGTGGATGCCTGAAGGTGCCATATTTATGCCTGGCACGAGCTAGTGGATGGGAATGACTCCTGGGCTTGCCCTAACCAATATGATGAGTTCCTTGGGCCAACCCTATCCACTATGGGCATTTTCAGGATGGCAAACGTTTTTGGCAACACTAAACTTGGGCTAAGAGGGCAATGCTGTGCCCACAGGAGGACCGACAAGCCCTTGGTGCACCCGTCCGCTGGATTCCGACTTGAATCCAGGGCGGGCGCTGTGGCGGTCTCATGCGGCAGCTGTGTTAGGCTCATAGGAAAGCCTTAACAGCAGACCACACCATGCAGGAACGGGGGTACTATTCCAGGCGGGCACATAGGCACTCGCACGCAGTCCCAGGCCTAGAAACGGCAGGATGCCCTGGTAGGGCCCCCTTACTTGCATGTCCGCCACCCTTTTCATGGCAGGCTCACCGCCATGAAATGGGTAGTAGATTTGCAAGTCGAAAAATGCTTGGCAGTGCCGTCTCGGCACCGCCAGCATTTTCCTGCCCCTTTCCGCTCTCCCACTGCCGCCGGATCTTGGATCCCGGCAGAGGCAGCAGTCCTGTGGCGGTCTGACCACCAAACTCGAAATACGGACCCGCAGTGGTGGCGGTGGTCGGACCGCCACCGCGAGTACGGCAGTCCCAGGACCGCCATACTCTGAATAAGCCCTCAAGTGTCAAACCACATCTAACACTAAAATCCAGTTTGAGGCAACCACTTAAATACACAATAAACTCAGAGACAGAAGCATGATGGAACAAAAGAATCGTCCTTCAGCAACCAGACAGTGGATCCACAAGAACTGACTTGGCATCCTGTTCTCTCCCCTTTTGAGTGTACCCACAATTTTATAGTATTTAACACTCAAGCAGGATTTTTCACTGTAATGTCAAAAAGGATACCCACAGTCCCCACCCTACATGTTCAGAAAAGTCATCTCTGTCCATTAAGGGAAGCCTATTGTTTGATCATGGGAGACATTTCACACCTATTCAAGGCTGATCACTGGCTGCGAGAAGCTAGGGAACAAATGTAAATTAGCTACCAGGAACTTCTGACAGGAAACTTTCTAAGAAACTTTTCCTTAATATTTAATTACAAGCATTGGCATAGACAATAGGTCTCGCCTTTGGGACCTTATAAGTGTTTAGACAGAGCTATTGCCTTTGTTAATTTCTTTAAGCTGTGTTGTAGAGCATTGTGAATGTTGTGCAGCATGTTGAAAAGTTATAATAAAAAAGTGTTATAACCTTTTTTGTCACCCTATATATAACCAAGAAAACATTATATACAACTGAACTACCCTAATAAAAACAGAATTAACACAAAGAATGTGTTCTAGTTTTTTTTGTCCATGCATGCTGGCAACTTTTCCCTGCCTGTTCTAATGCTTATTTGTTATAGTTTTTTTTTGATGGGGGGGGACATAAACAACAGGAGGGTGGAGGTTGGGAATAGTACCTCAATTATAATAGGAGCAGCTGACGGACACTAGGGGAGAATCAACAGATGCCAGATTCCGAGGGCAGACTGAGGTGGTGCGGAGTGATGCTGAGGTGGTGGTGAGCTGCGGCGGAGGTGATGCTCAGGTGATCCTGAATGATATTGAGGTGATGCTGAAGTGGTGGTGTGCTGGTTCGGAGGTGATGCTCAGGTGATGCTGAATGATACTTAGGTGGTACTAAGTGATGCTGAGGTGGTGCTGAGTGATGCTGTGGTGATGAGTCATGCTGAGGTGGTGGAGTTGAACTGGTGCTGAGGTGGTGCTAAGTGATGCTGAGTTGGTTCTGTGCTGAGGTGGTGCTGCGTTGGTTCTGAATTGCTGAGGTGGGGCTGCGCTGGTGGTGGTGCACTGATGTGGAGGTGGTGCTGCGCTAATGCTGAGATAGTGCTGTGCTGAAAATGAGGTGGTGCTGCACTGCAGCGGAGGTAGTGCTGCACTGATGCGGAGTTGGTGCTGCGCTGGTGGTGCACTGATGAGGAGGTGGTATTGTGCTGATGCCAAGATGCTGATGCGGTGCTCAGGTGGTGCTGTGGTGGTGCTCAGGTGGTTCTGAGTGATGTTGTGGTTGTAGTGAATGATACTGAGGTGGTGTTGAGTGATACTTTGGTGGTGCTGTGCTGGTGTTCAAGTGGTGCTTAGTAATGCTGCGCTGGTGCTGAGGTGATGCTGCACTGGTGCTGAGGTGGTGCTGTGCTAATGCTGAAGGGGTGCTGCATTGATGCTGAGTTGGTGCTGTGCAAATTCTGTGGTGGGGCTGAGTTGGTGCTGCATTTATGCCATGCTGATGCTGGGGTGGTGCTGCACTGGTGCTGAAGTGGTACTGATTGATACTGAGGTGGTGGTGTGCTTGTGCAAGGTGGTGCTTAGGTGGTGCCGAGTGATAGTGAGGTGGTGCTGAGTGATGCTGAGGTGGTGCTGAGTGATGCTGAGGTGGTGCTGAGTGATGCTTTGGTGCTATTCAGGTGATGCTGCGCTGATGCTGTGGTGGTGGTGCTGCACTGATGCTGAGGTATTGCGGTGGTGCTGCACTGGTGCAGAGGTGGAGTTGAGGTAGTGTGCTGGTGCGGAGGTGGTCTGCGCTGGTGCTGAGGTGGTGCTGTGCTTCTGTTGGTGTTGTTGGAGTGCAGTTGCGTGCAGTGGCTTTGCGTAGATGACTGGCTTGAAGGCAACTCTGCTCATAAAATACTGTGTAGCTATGAAAAGAAGTGCTTTTCTTCTATGATATACCATCACAAGCTTAACAGAAAAGTGAATGTAGTGAAAAAGGCCTTCACACAATTGCAATGCACCATGCACTGTTTCATTTTTCAAAGTCAAAAAATGTTTGCCTTTGGAGCACTCCCCACATACTTAAAAATGCATTTTCTCCCTTTTAAGGTTATCTTGCATTACAGCTATGCTGCTCTCTTACCTTGCACTATGAAAAGGGAAAGTGTGAAACCCAACAACTGGCAGAGAACAGTTCATTTGTTAGAGAAGTGAGATCTTATTAGACATGTCTAACACTGTCATTTTATATATGCAGATTACATTTGGTTCATGCATAAAGTATAAGCATTTTGATCTATATGTCATTGAGTAGTGTCCTAGCGCATCATGGGTCGCACAAAAAATTGCTACAACTTTCTATACCATTGTAAATGTTGCTTTGGGTGTGTTTAGAATGAACTGTTTTTTGCAAGGAAACACAACGTTTTGGTTTAATCCTTTACATCTTTGCAACAATCACCTAGTAATGCATTCTCTATCGAGTAACAATAAAAAACAGCAAATGTGTCTTGCTAACCCCAACCAATAACTAAGCAGCTTAGGAAGTAGGTTTTAGTCCCGGTGGGAAGCTTCACAACCAGTGAATTACAGCAGTCCACACAATGGAAGGTGGGGAGAGCAATCTTTACAGCTATTTTATTTTACAGAGTTTTATATAGCGCGAACTTGACCCGAATCGGGTATCAGAGCGCTTTACATAGCACCAGTTGCATTACATGAGGACACAGCATTTTTTTTTTTTGTTAGGCACGGGGAGATTAAGTGATTTGCCCAGAATCACAGGATGTTCAGCGTCATTGCCGAGACTCGAACCCAGTTTCCCAGATTCGAGGTCGACCGCCCTAGCCGTTAGGCCAACTCCTCTCCCTATGCTAACTTTCTCTTTCATATAGCATAGCTATCTTTCTAAACACAACTACGAAGTGATCAATCGTCCATCACTCCAAACGTCTTGTTGGACCATTCTTGCTTTAAAAAAAACAAAGGTGAAAAAGCCTTACAATCTGCTTACATGCTAAAGTAGCCTAAAGGCTTAAAAATACACATTTTACCTTTTAAGCCTAAACCATCTGCAGTAACATTGTTTAGCCACCCAAACAACACCAAATTAGAGTTAGGGAGTCTAGAGTGTCGAGAAAGGGTTAAATAGTCTGTAACTGAGTTAAGAAAGGAGACAGCCATGCTCAACTAAAGAGAGAATTAGCATAGCCATAAAGATCTCTATCATTGCTGTGAATGGCATACGTGGAGGTTGTTTGCTTGTAGAAGTTAAGTCATTTGCGCACCCTATTGAAAAAAAGAAACCCTTCAAACCTAAATAAGAAATTAAATAGAAAACCAAGCTGCCTTCTCAACAACAAATAAGCACAGAAAAACACGTTACTTTCACAAATACATTTTTTAAATGCAGTAACAGCTCTTCAATTTGTAAGGAAGGGCTGTGAATAAGTCATGGATGAGGAAAACAATGTACCAACGCATCCGAAGGCAAGGGTGTGGAGGGCACGGAGGGTTAATTAACCCTTTCTATCAGCACAGAAAGCACAGGCAGTAGGTTCCTCATGTGTTTGCGAGAGGCCCGTGTATTGTAATAAAAAAACGAGCATTTGCAATGCAATAGGTCTCGCATTTACAAGAGTTTGAGCTATTGGCACTGTAAATGGACAATGCCTTTTATTTAGGTTTTAAAAACGAAAAAAAAAAAAAGGCATTGTCATTTGCAATGCCAATAGCTTAAACTCGCGTAAATGCGAGACCTATTGCATTGCAAATGCTTGTTCTGGTTAGATGTGTGCTATTTTCTCGCTGTATTCGGTCTACTTCTGGTTCTTTTCTTCTTGCTGTGTTCTGTATACGTTTTATTTCTAGTCTGGTGAAATTCTCGCTGAGCCTCAGGTCTCTTCTGATTCTTTTCTGGCTCTGCTCGGGCTGTGTTGTAGTTTTTTTAGTGGTAGTTTTGACTGTGCAACAATTATAGCAACGGACAGAAAAGTTCCATTGCTCCGTCTCCGGGGAATGCCACTGTAGCCCTGACTGCTATGCATGCATGGTACAGCTGCGCGTCAGTGCCTCCGGCCTGGCGAGTGAGCACTGCTTATCTCAACAGGCAGAGGCTTTGGGGCAGGGAGGCCACAAGATGACAGGGGGCCAGCCTCTTCACAACTCCCAGCTTACTCACCAAACAGCCACACTGGTCACGGACCGACGGTTGGCAAGTGACCAACCTCACCCCTTTCCACCCCCAGCAGGCAGTGCACCCTCTTTCGCGGTAGGCCGGAATCACACACGTTCCACACAGGGGCAACAGGAGAAGTGCACCGGAGTCCAGCGGACTGAGGGGGCACTGAACCCCGATACTTGCTGTATTTCACAGTTTATACAGCGACCAGCGGCCCCTGTCCTTATTTGCACTAGGGCGTAAGACACAACTGCTACGCCACTGGTTGCTTGCACATTAAAATGCACTGACACGTAATGAAATTACTAAAGACGTCTCCAACAATAATCACTCACTCAAACTCCAAGTGTAAACACCGTTCTCAAACACACACAGCACTCAGTGATACTCAAGTGCAATCATATTTACTAAATCCGTAGGCACACACTGAACGTATATGCTCACTAGTAATGTGCTGTTTATAAACACTACAGTCGCACACTACTGAATACCCCCACACATTGTGCTGGACTGCAACTAGGGCGAACACACTCCATTTCAGATGCCCTACACACACACACACACACACACACAGTAAACGTATAAAACATGCACTGCATTCACACACCACACTCACGCAAAGCACTGCTTTCACCAGGCCTTGTTTGTGATCAGACCCCCAAACCTTTAAGCGGGGGGGGGGCATTCTGCCCAAGGTCAATGAAAACCTGGGAGAAATGGGAGACTTGGAGGGCCCTCCTCACATTCTTCAGGCGGCATAATTTTAGGTTACACCATTGTGATCATGTAAAACTGTTTTCACCCTCGGCACTTACCACTCAGATACTCAGTCACAACGCACAAACACTCCTTTCACAAATACCACCTGCAGCACGCACTCACAAGCACCACAGGACGGGCACGCACAAGTCACTCTAAAAGGCGCACGCCCTCACGCTAACCAAAACTTCAGCATCCACTCGGACTGTGTGCCAGCTCGACGTGGAGAAAGCCAGGCCACCCCAGCCGGGAATGCCAGCTGTGCCCCTGAAGCTGAGGCCAGAGAATAGCCGAAGGCACGCTGGAAGCAGGGCGCTCGGGCGGCATGTACAGACCTTTGTCTCCGCCGCCGGCATCGTCGCTCTGGTTAAACTTGAAGAGGAAGTCAAAGTCAAACTCGGGCTCTTCCCCTGGGTTGCTCATGGTCTAAAGGGGTGCAGTTCCCTTCACCGACAGCGTGCGACAGGACAACAGCGCCGTGGCGTAAAATGAACTGAGCATAAACGTAAAAAAGCCCTAGCCACTTGACCCCTCCCAGAAGCGCACATCGGTTATCTTGCCTAATTTAACAAAAAGCTCCCGTAGGGTGAACGCGTTTTGTTCTGCAAGCACGTTCAAAACCCGGACAGAAACAATAAGAAAAAACAGACACGCTGTAAACAGACACCTTCAAAGCCCAAGCCCTCGCTCCCTCCCAGAAGCGCACATAAACGTAAACAGCCTTGTTAAAGGCACCCGCTGTGAAAGGAATGCAGCTGCCACCCCTGCTCGCTCCCGAGAGCAAAACGCTGTGGGAGTGACACATTGGAAAGGAGGTGGGACATGCACCCGCCTTTGGCTATTTGCGTGCTTTCATTATTGAAAGACACACGCAAAGGCCAATCCAATGTGTGGGAGGAGTCTAACCCACACGGAGAAGTTTGGAGTAATTCCAAGAAGCCCCCCATAGAGCAGCGCATTCGCGCTGCGCTAGGCTCGACCTAAAAAAATCTGACTTTACTATTGAATTGAATTTTTAATAACTATTAAAAATAGTTCTTTAATTGTTTTTCTAACTGGTCCCATTCTCAAGATACAGTATTAGTGTTTAATATTGTTTCCTAGTGTTTCTCTATGGGTCAGCCAGCCTTCCAACAGTGAGAAAATCTTTTCAGTGCTAATTACTGTAAGGACATGCTAACATTAAATGGTTACATGTCCTACTTTTATATACCATGCACCCTGCCTTGTGGGCTACAAGGGCCACATAGGGGTGACTTATTAATATTTAACAGGGAGATATTAAACAGTCAATATTTTGACCAGTCGAATTGCAGTTGTTACACTGCTACAGTCAGGCTACAATGGTAGGCATGAAGCCATGTTTTCACTGCCACTGTAGTGGGTTGCACAATAGGTGCTGCAGTCTACTAGTGACATTCTAATTTCCAGGCCCTCAGTACATTTTGTGTCATAGATTAGGGACTTAAAGACACATTAACTATACGAGTTATGCCAACTCGACCAGGTTTAATGGGGGTGAACAAGCACTTTACTACTGGTTAGCAGGGAAAAAGTGCAGAGTTTTAAACCTAGAAAAAATATAGGGTCCAGCAAAAGGTGAAAACCCACAGTGACCACGCAAAAATGGCAGATTTCCAACATTAATGTTTAAGACTAAGCATAATGTTAAGCAAAAGAGACCCTGCTAAATCATACTGTTCGGATTTTAAGATAGCACGAAAATACAGACCTAGAGAAGAAGGTGGACTGCATGTACTGGAACTGAGTGGGGGAACATGGCTCTTGTACATCGTCTATCCTCTTACATTCGGGCTGGTCCTCCATGCCTGTAAGGATGGGCCCAGGCTCTGTTACGGTGAATATAGCAAAAGAACGGTGTTTGCACCTAATTTGGGAGATTTCCCCTCTCCCACGAAATTAACAAATCATTCCCATGGAGTAGGTGCTGTCCTTGAAATCAGGGCTGTTTTTATTTTTTACCAGCATACTCTTATAATAATTTCCCATCCTTCCTAGTTTATTCTTTACGTTACACTCATTGCACCCATTTGAAACACGGTCAGCTGTAATTACACATCTTTCTATAAAATGATCATACATTTGAAGATATATATCTTACCTGTGATGAAAATTTAGTTTATATGAGCATTCTGGACACAGTCCTAAAAGAAAAAGAACAAACATTAAAGAGGCAACCATACAAGTTTTTCTGAACATGCATGACAGACACCATGTGACAAGGTACCTTTCCTGTAAATAGGAATTATTCAGCTTTTTCTCTTAAGGTTATATCCCAAAAACATTTGACTAACAGGTTTACAGTTTCTTCTTCTAAGAGCCTTTCTAGACTATGTTAAAGTGCTGGCTATGTGCATCAACAATATGCAGCATTCTCTTTTACTTTCGATTTCTAACATTGCGTTTAACCCCATTCTATTACAAATCACAAAATGAAGACAGGCTATGCATTTTCTTAACAATCCTTAATATGGTAAAATTAATAATTTACTCACAGTACTCTGGCACGTCTAATTCCACTTGGTACCCATGCCCTCAGCAAGAAGGCTGAATAACTTGTTTATACCACAAAAAAAGCAAAATGAAAGTCTGCCAACCTTGTACGGATGGAGGACATTGGCTCGTTGGGGGTCTTGTTTACATGTAAGGGTAAAGAGGCGAAGACAACACAGTGGAACCAACATTAGGCCCAGCTGCTAAAGTCTTAATGAAAATCCCTAAGGAGATAATGCACATGAGGTAAGGAGGAACCACTAGGACAGGCTGCTTTCTGTAATAAAGATAGGAATTATGAAGCCTGATTCCTTACTGTCCCAGATATCCCTACCACACTAGGCCCTACAATCATTTGGTCCCTTCAGGGACTTCGGGTTATATTACGGATTGAGAACGAAGCCTGAAAACGCCTGTAAGAAAGGTCAGAGGACCAGCAGGGAACAAGGGTTCGATATCTCTTTTGAGATAAAAACAGATAAAATGTCCAACCATTTGGGTCAGTGTGAACCAACTGGTCCAACATCTGCTCAACCAATGATAGGTCTTGTTTCCAAGGGCCACATTTCAGCTGTCAGAATTTACGGTAGCCCCCGGTATCAGGATCCTTGTACCAGCTTTGCACTCTTGTGTTTATTGCACTTGCCTGTGCTGCGAGTCTCCCAACATGTATGGTAGGAGCTGTGGTCACTGGGGCCCATGTTTGGTAACTGGTACATTGCATGGTATCTGCACTAGCAGCACAGAGAAAGGATCTGATGGAGGCTGCAATGTGTATGACAGGATCCCAACCAAAGGAGTGAAATTTTAGTAGACCAGCACATTACAATGAAGCCAAAGTGGGCACGTTGGACGGGAAAGGTTCTTTATTAAACATCTTGATTCAACCCCAGCATGGACATCACACCAGCATTTTACCCTCCTTCAGAGACATGGAAGTCCTGTTACAAAAAAGGTCACCAAGCTGAGGAGGAAAAGAAAAAGGCCTTCTGAACAAAAAGCCCAGCTTACCTTTCACCTTTACGCACAGAAGTGCCACAGTTTATGAGGCAGATGAATAGCAAAGATTTCTGTCACTATACAAATTATTCTTAAGGGACCTATTTGTTTATGAATCACACAGAATATCTGCACGTGGCATATTTGCATACCAAACACTGCAGGCATAGCAAATGAGAGAATGCACATTGTTGCTAGAAAAGTTACAGATTAAGGGCCACATGTATCAACCAATTTTGCATTTGCAAGCGGGACGATTCACAGAATCGGCCTGTTTGCGAACGCAAACAAGTCTTTGGACATGTATCAAACCCTATTTTGCGATTCGGTAACCTGTTACCGATTCGCAAAATGGGTTATCTATTCGCTATTTGGAAGGGGTGTGTTTAGGGTGTCCCTTCCAAATAGTGAATCACAGTGGTATGTATGAATGTTTTGTGACAGTGAAGGCCGTTTGCAATTTACCACCAACTTCATATTGGTGGTAACCCATTCACAAATGGGAAGGGGTCCACAAGGGACCCCTTGCCCTTTGGGAATGGTGGCGAAAACGTTTTTTTAAGAGCAGGCAGTGGTCCTGCCTGCTCTTAATTAAAAAAAAAAAAGAACACTTTTCATTTTTTTTAAACGCACCCCTTTTTCCTTTAAGGAAAACGGGGTGCAAAAAAAAATAGATTGCTTTATTGAAAAGCAATCACGGACATGGTGGTCTGCTGACCCCAGCAGGCCACCATCCCCGTGATTTCAGCAATTCCTAGGGGGTTGCAAATTGCGACCTACCTCACTAATATTAATGAGGTAGGTCGATTTGCGAGCCCCTATGAATCGCTAAATGAAACTCTTGGAGTTTCATACATTTGGAATAGCAATTACCTAATTGTGATTCGCTAAAAATCGCAATTAGGTCATTGCTATTCCAAATGTTGATACATGTGGCCCTATATTACTTGACTGTGGTGACATCCAGCACACATTACAGCCCAAGAACAAGTACTAGTAATTTCCAAGGGCCTCAAAATTGTTTTTGACTTTCCACTGTCCAAAGATGCTCCCAGAAGGGAAGGCTGTCTTGCAAATCTTGAAGAAGGGGCCTGAGATTTGAAGTACTTGTGATCCACATAGATACAACCACCCACAAAATACAGACCCTCAGTCTGTTGAATCTATTAGAAGTAGTTGGTACAATTATCGAATAATAAAGATATTTCTGCAGTTGTGCAGTACGCGGCAAGCAGAATCTACCCTGACCCACAACTAACATCTGAGGTTTGCCCCCCAAAGTGCCACAAGTGTTGTGGCAACAACAGCAATCTGATAAGTGGAGTAGTAGCGGGCTTACCAGCCTAGTGTGGAAGCTCAAAAAGTCGCTGCAGCTGCAAATAGGTACAAGGCAGAACCCACCAACCAAGCCACAGAGGGCCCACTTCAGAAAATCTTCATGACCAAGAACCAGTATGGTGAAGACAACCATCCCACTGAGTGAGGAATGAAATCCAGCAGGAGCCTTTGGCACTGGCAGAAAAGTGCGGTTTTATATTTCTTTATTTAAGTATTCGTTTTTCTTTAGAGTCGAGTGGCGTAAATCTCCTTGTTGGCATTAGGGCTAATGGCAATCTTGCTACGCAGCTGAATGCACATATGCTGGCAGGAGTGTTAGCAACCAAGGTAACAACGAAAACCTTGATGGAAACGTCACAAAATGATAGGTTTGCCCACTAGTAGATGTTGAGTAAAACCATTTTCGAGAAAACAAACATCCCCTGCTGGAAATTGAAAGCATACAGTGCAATCAGGTTCGACATACCATAATACTGACATTGCATGAGGAGTGATGGACACAGCAAGTATAGGAAGGGTGTTTAGACAAATAATACAGGGAGCACTTCTATTTTTCAACAAAGAACTTAAAAGCATACCTGGGCACAAATACGATTTCTTCCCCTAATCTGTTGCCTGTTTTATTTTTTTGTACCGGATCCAAAATAGTAACTCATGACATATTAAAGTGAAATGTCCTTACCTATTCGTGTTAGGGAACGATCAGAAGGGTGCGCACCGTCGCGTACTAGGGCATAATGAGAGAGAGGAATCTGAATACAGGTTCTCTCTAACGTGTCCGGGTAAATAGTCCCATGTCCAGGCGATAGCGTTAACACATGGAAATTACTCACGGTTTTGATGGGTGCTCTGCTCGTGGTACCTACCCTTCCTTCCGCCAATTTTACAAAGGCATTTGTGCAAATGTTGGACACAATTCAAAGGCATCTTTTGGTACATTGTGGGCTGGTTATTATACATCAGACTCCGGAATTAATTGGTGAGAGGGTCACGCGTCTCAGTAGGAGTAAAAGAGACACACAGATGATGGACGGAATGCAGAGCAAATCAAACATTCTCCCCCATAGATCTGGGTTAAATCTATTGTTCTTTTGCTCACCATGCCACCCCAGTTTAGACCCAGTCATATGCAAATCAGTCTTGACCCTGTGCCTCATGGGAACAGTCCAGACCGAACTGCCAAGCCAGGTCTTCCCTGGACCGGAAACAAGCATCCTGGGACCGGTTTCGGGGCTTCACCCCTCATCAGCCAGACTAGCTTGAATCCAGTGGCACAGTGAGCCCGGGACCCACGTCTGGGCATACCCGGCGCACTTAGGGCGAGAAAGCAAAAGACACACAGATGATGGACGGAATGCAGAGCAAATCAAACATTCTCCCCCAGTCAATAGATCTGTGTTAAATCCATCGTTCTTTTGCTCACCATGCCACCCCAGTTTAGACCCAGCTATATGCAAATCAGTCTTGACCCTGTGCCTCATGAGAACAGTCCAGACCGAACTGCCAAGCCAGGTCCTCCCTGGACCGGAAACAAGCATCCTGGGACCGGTTTCGGGGCATCACCCCTCATCAGCCAGGCTAGCTTGAATCCAGTGGCACAGTGAGCCCGGGACCCACGTCTGGGCATACCCGGCGCACTTAGGGCGAGAAAGCAAAAGAGACACAGATGATGGGCGGAGTACGCACTAGGGGTTGTGCAAGAACGCATGCACTGAGACTAACTTATAAATACCTACAAAAGTTAGCTGCCCAGGGAGCACCTATTTAATGCCTTTGTTGAATACTGAGAGGGTCCACTGCATTCAACACTGCAAAGTACACTCTAAACTGGCTTATTTCATATTTGTTCCTGAGGATTGTTCCCCACTAGCTCCTTGAATCAGACGTGTGTCTGTGTGTGGGCGCACGAACAGAGAAAACATACAAGGAAAAGTTAGCCTTTTCTGGTGTGCCAACAACGATTATTAAGACGAGCTGACTTACTTAATTTAACAAGTGCATTCCGTTTTTCACCATGCTCCAGATACCCGAAATTCACCTCCCAGCTCTTCATTCCTTCCTTTTCATCACAGTGTTTGTTCCCACAGAAAAACTGACCTGGCGGGAAATCCGAACAAAAGGATAACAGTGTTATTAAAGAGTAAGACCGCCTTTGTTTTCTGTAGATAAGTTAAACATTTAACAAAGGCAACATTTCAGTGGCCATCATGTCTAAAAAAACAAAACAAAGGATATCATCAAAACCTACAAAGAAAAATGCATACAAGTTGCATTGGGACTTTAGCTCTCTGAAAATAATTAGATTTTTCAGTCATCGAAATTTAAGTCTAACAAGAAGCAATGAAATTCTTTCATACAACGTTTTCTGGTGCAGCGCAATTTATCCATCAGTGACAGCACTACTTAAAGTGGACTTGGTCCTAAGCTGCGCCCTGTTCCACTATTCAGGCCCTCTGAGAGTGTCACACAGTCCTTCGGTGTGCATCAGACCTAATCTGTACCATTACAGAGCAAGCAAACAGGCAAAGTGTCGTAGAAAAGAGGGCGCGAACAGCCAACTATGACATCACATGTAGCATTACACATGGAGGCCTTTCCATCTAAACAATAATGATTGACTGACAACATTTCTGTATCAAGGACACATGTAGCAGAATATGGCTGCTATTGCTCACTGCATATAATTTGCAAAAGGAAGCTCAACACCAAAGAAACATCAGTTGTACCATCATCAGCAATTAGGGAAGCACATGTATTTACTCTAAGGCATGAACGGTAGAATAACATCACAAGTGCATGATAGGTCACATTGGAAAAAACATGAAATAGTTTGTGCAGAGTTTGCTGTCAGTTAATGTAATTTCTGCCATGTTTTTGTGTTGCCAATCTTCAGAATCTGGCAATTTACTAGTGGGCTTTCCACTTAAATTCACATTTTGAGCAAGTTTGCTTTAGGCAAGTTTACGCAAATGGTGGCAGACTGGTGGTATTTACCCAGCGGATTTTCCACCAGTTTTGGGAGCCTCTAAATTAGTATTTAGTGGTCTTCCGGGACAAAATGTGACCTATGGTTGAATGCAAATCACTCTGAAGATGAGAACCTATGAGATTTTGATGTGCTCTATGAGAAACTGAAGTAGAGATCCATAATTATTTGGAATTAATGTTAGGGAGTGTCATTTCAATCGAAGAATGAATTGTATTAGAATCGGAAGACATCCTGAATCTTGATATGAGCAGTGGCGAAGATCAAACAAAGCTAAACAATTTAGTGAAGAATCCTGCTTACTCTTGGTTGCTTTGCACCAGTAGGCGGGCTTCCCTCAGGAAAAGCTGGTGTGGGTACGAACGGCGGTACCAAACTAGGGGGGCGGAACTTGTGGAATTCCACGGAGTTACATAACAACTCTGTTAGATTCCGTGGAGTTCCGCCAACGGGCAGAAAATATGCATGTTGCACTGCTCGCATTGCAATTTAGTGCCAGTAGCGTGAGCGGCCCTGAAAAATCACTGCGAACGTCACCATGTGGTGGGCAAGAGCGCGCGGCCAATCGAGTTGATTTTGCTGCAGCTCGAGAAGAAAATCTACTAAAGAGGCAGCAAATGAACAACAGAGTATTACTGGTTGCCTCTGTAGTCATGCTTTCAGCCACTGTTTCTATTGCAAACTGATGGCTTGGTACCAAATACATGTTTCGGCCCCCATATAAATGCTGTATGCTGTTTGTAGGAAGATAGATGGGGGGTCTGCATGTGACCGGCTGAGGTGCTTGGACATATAGTGCTTAGAAAGAAATGCACCTCGGCACAGAGAACAATGAAAAAATATGAGGTGAAGCTATACGTCATTCAGATCTATAGTAGCCTGTAGAAAATTAGGAGGGTCGGGTTTTTGTCTCAAAAATGGAACCCAATATGGTGGCAGGGATTTTAACAGTCTATTTGGCATCATCAGGGTAGCGGATGTGTTAAGCGCATGCCGCAAAGATGCTACTTAAAACGTTCCAACTATTGAAAAGTAAAGAGGGGTAGATTGAAGCGTCAATAGCTTGGACATAATATGTGCAATATTCAAAGGTGGTCAATATTTCAATTTGCAAAATCCAAAGCAGAGTAATGAGGAATAACTGAGTCTAATTTAGCTTGAAACGCCACCCTATTTTCTTCTTCCCGCCACCTCTCCTGCCCCTCCCCCCAAACCATGGCCTTCGCACCCGTGCCTGTACTGAGAACTTCTCTTTTGTAAGCTCAGCTTTTTATTTTATAGATCATAACATGCATAACAATTTTTCCCCACAGCTGCAACACTAGCGATTGCTACTGGAACAACCAAAGTAAAAGTCATTGTTCGCAGCCAAAACACTTTTCGCATTGTGGGCCGTGCCCAGTTCCAGGCTAAAAATCTGAGTGCACTTATGAGGCACAATCGCCGAAGACGGATTGGCCATTTATATCAGCAGGCATTTCCCGGCAGGCGGAGTGTGAGTGGGGTGGAGTCTGGGTCACTGGAGGCCAGTTTTTGAAGGTCGACGGCCAGTGCCTCTGTCCCCAGCTCCCCGGGGTATATGGCAGCCGGCAAAGAGTAAGCGCGGAAAAGATACAGGAAGAGAGAAAAAGAGACAGGAACAGAGAGAAAAAGACAGGAACAGAGAGAAAACGACAGGAACAGAGAGAAAGAGACCGGAAGGCAGCGTCGCAGTGCTGTAGTGCCAAGTGTTTGAATTTGGAAGACACTGTTGGAAAACAGACTTATTGCGAGTGTCCACACACGAGCGTGGAACGACAGGGCTGTAAAAGGAGCCGATAGGGCCCATTTAAATGCATCCTCACATACTTAAAAGACACGCTCGTGATCACTGGAGGGGCACGCGCTGCGGAAACAAAACATACCTGATCCTGAAAATGTCTAAAGAACAACGAGCTGAAAAACCCTTTTTGCGCCGAAACTCCGGAATGTTCTAACTGAGGAAATAACGCTCAATAATAACTCACTGCGATCAAGGAAACACTTGAAGGAACTCATTTTAGGCAGATATTGCCAAGATAGTCAATAAATATGATATACTAAAAGTAACCCTTGTCCCCTATGCTGAGAATACCCGACACTTCCCAAACAGTCGCAGTGCAATGCACTCTGCTCGCTACCCCACCTTCAGCCCTGCCAAGTATCACGCATCAGGCGTGATACTAACGCATTTTTGTGTGCTGGTCCGCATCACCGCACTTAAATGTCACGTCACGCATTTGTAGCGCCTCCTTGACACCACCGCGGGCCAGGGGCATGGCAATCACGTGACACGGCGAGGTCACGTGATTGCAACAATGTATCCATAACTCTCCGAGTGTGCGGCAGGGCGAGCGGCAGTTATGTGTTTTTTTAGTTTGACGCTGCCCGCCACGCCGCAATAATTATTTAGGTGCCTCCTCCATAATGCGTGCCGGCGTTCAACTGGACAGTGAGATGGGTTGTTGAGTCATGGCAGAGGCAGCTGAGGTTATGTGCAAGCCACTGTGACCGCTCGCACCACCGCAGGCTTGTCTCGGCCTCTCTGAGGCTCACCCGGCCCCACCAGCGTTGGCGGCAGCTGACTCAGTTGTGAGCCTGCTGCCGCCCTGTAGCAGAGATAGGTGCTGCTCTCCACTTTCGGCCTGCTGCCTGCTCTGTGCAGTGTGCGGAGTGGTAAAATCATGATCCCGTGATGTGGACAAGGGGTCAACCAACTCGGGCCTGACTGGAGCCGTGCTGCCTGCACTGCAGCTGTGAGAGCATATACCAGCCCGGGGGGAGGCACCTGTTGCTGTCTTCGCTCGTCGCCTGCCTCAAATCCAAGTAAGTGAACTTATAAACTGTGAACTCATAAAACTATGCTCTTAAATAAAAGTGATGTCTCTTTGCTCATTTTATTGGCCAGATTTATAGCGGCCGAGCAGTCAAGAAAGCGATTAGGTAAAGCTTGTTATTTTACGTTTGTCAGAGCAAAACAAGAAATTAAAGAACACCTGCTGATAATTTCGGTAGTGGAGTCGGCACCGTGGCTACATTCCATACCCCAGCGAGCGATGATGTGTGCTTTCATGTGAGGAGACCAAATCTGGAAAACAGTCTTCATCCGCCTCTTTCTCTTTATATCCCCCACTATAGCAGTCATTATTTATTCTCTGTACTCGAGGTGAGCAAGTGGCAAGCACACTGCGCCGGTTTTTGCAATAGATAATCTGACCGTATTACAATCAGGGCACAAGTCCTAAAAAAAGAAGTGGGGGGACGCTCCAAGTTAGGTGGTGTCACCGGAAGTGACGTCACCAAATTTGCCGGTCTCCGTCTGAAATGCGTGAATACATACAAGATACAAGTAGAGGTATAATACTGCAATAAGTGGCAGCCACTCAAAACACAAGAACACACTATACACAGGACCCATTCCTCGGATTACACGGTTATTACAGACTCGGGGCGTAGGCACTACGGCATCTGTCGGGGTCCCTGGAAGTGACATGCTTGGCGTGTTGACAGCGCAGCTCCTTGAAGCCTTGGCGCCTCGGCTGTGCTCTGAGAAAGGCTGGCAAGGCAGGGGCGCGAGGTGGAAGGGGAGATTAGTCTGAGCCTCGGGTGCATTTGAAAGGCTATCATTCGCGCGCAGGTGCAGACTCGGGTACCGGCTCCATCTTTTGGGCAGGGGGGACGGCGTCCACCCGGTAAAAACCCGGTAAAATAAGTGGGGGGACGCCGTCCACCCGCGTGGTACCCTGACTCGAGCCCTGATTACAATAACTGATTTCGCTAAAATTTACAGAAACATTCTTTTGTTTGCAGTGGCGCGGCGCGCTCTGTCAATGAGTGGTGCAGATCTGAGTCCTCGTTTTGTTTAACAGTACTATCAGCTTAGAAGAGAACTAAGGTGCTTCAGTTTCTGGTGCTTTCCAGCAGTTTTAACATCTTCTTAGAATGTCTTGATGCTCAAATGGGTGTAACAGCTGATATTTATATGATTTCCTCGTTTTCATTGCTTGATTTTGGTTGCGAGAAAGTGTCACTCATAGTTGTTGAAATGTCACACATAATTACACTGAATTTATGAAAATGTCACATGGCAATCTGAAACCTTGCCAGCTATGCACCTTACCAGGCTGTAACCCGCCCGAAGCCCACGTGCCGTGGTCAGAGGAGCAGCAATACATTTAAAAATATCGTGTGCGGGGATTCATCACAACCCAGATGGACAAGCGTGGCATCACTATCGGCGCTCTCTTGGGAGCACCATCTGGGCTCGCTCGGTGCAGTCTGGGGACAGATCTCCATTTAACTTCCAGTCCAGCTCCACCGCCGCCTTACAAGTTGACTTTCCAGACCTCTTTTGTTTCCCTGACGTAGCCCGCAGTTTTCTAGCTTTATCCTTGATTTCAAGCAGTTCCCCTACAAACTGCAGCGATTTTTTTTTTTAAATCGGAGGAAAGTGCTCAGTAGTGAGTAACGCATCTTATCTGCACACACGGAGAGCGATAACTACAAGAAAACTGCCACCAACGGCTCCAAAGTGGCTGGCTTTGTGTTTGTTTTCTAAATAGCAATCTACGAACTTGCATTCTTGAGCTGTTAGCGCCCCTCAGTGTCCATATTTTTAATTACCATAGAATACATCTACTTTCATTAAAAAACAAGCATTTGCAATGCAATCGGTCTCGAATTTGTGAAAGTTATAGCTATTGGCGCTGTAAATGACAATGTTTTTTACCTTTGTTTTTTTAATTGCAATGGAGTGATCATATTTGTATAGCGCTCTTGCCATTCGTATGACCTCGCGGCGCTGGAGGACCAGAAAATGGGAAAAAGTTACGAGGGAGGGGGGGTGGAAAATAAATAACACCAATGGAAAAAGGAATTACAAGAAAGGTGCTTATGGCACACAGGAAGCTTGAGCCTCAGGGGGTGGTGATGCTAACAGGACACTGGATGCTGAGGTAACGGTTTGGCGCTGGCATGTTGAAGGTACTTGCGTGTTTCACAATGTAAGAAGCCTGACAAAATCTACACAAATCTACACAATAAAGCAGTATGTTATTAAGCTTCACTGGATAGCCCTAGAAGCCTTGCAGTCATTGCTACATGAAAGTATAGGGAAACAAAAACATTCAGCAGCCACACCAGGAAAGTCCTGAACCATTTGGCACTCTCTACTCAAACAGCAACCCAATAGTCTCTGCTGTAAACAAGACAATAAACAAAACAGTCAAGCAGCTTTAAAAGAGCATGCGCAGGCAGTGAGGGCATCGACCTGCCTTAATAAGTATGTGTGCATAATATCTAAACGCAATGTTACACGTGGTGCCACGATCAAGTTGCTTCACATCAAAATAAAACAAGCTGTGTGTATACCATTTGCTACATAAATTAATACAAACAATGACCATTGATTTCTTATAGCGCAATGTTACAAGTGGTGCCACGATCAAGTTGCTTCACATCAAAATAAAACAAGCTGTGAGTATACCATTTGCTACATAAAATAATACAAACAATGAACATTGATTTCTTATAGCAAGCAGAAGATGAGGACCATTTTATCACAGGACACAATACGTAATGCTGTTATTTGGAAAAATGTAAAGTGCTGTAGAGTGACAAGAACAATACTTGTACCAATTGCAACGTAATTGCCCTAGACCCTGAGAGAATGATTATGTAAAGATGCAAGGAATCACATCCTCCCCTCCTAAATAAACAAAGAGAAAAAAAATTGCAATGGTGGCAGCTCTCCCCTGAAAGCGAATCACTAGATGGCAAATAGGACTGCAAGGAAAATCAAGTGAAATGCAGTGGCTCCTCCTTCAAATGTATATCTCATAAGATTAGTGGCAAGATAAAACAATGAGGCAGCACAGAAGTGGATGCCTGCTTCTGCCCCAGGGGTACTGCTGAGTGTGTGCTCGATCCAGAGTGTATGAATGCTTTTGCTGGTGCTTGTAGTCACTATTGCCAGGACCCAGGGTGCCAGCTTCACGGAGTTGTGGGGAAAACCACAACTACCAGCAGCCCCTTGTTTTGGCCACGCCCAGCTTGCTCAAAAGCGCCACGCGACAACGCAGCGGGTGACACCTCTGATGGAGCAGGGTTTTCGAAAAATAAAACCTGCTCAGATTGAGACCCCTAGTAACATTTTCTAACTTTCCTAACAGTGTGCAGTGAAAAACGTGTGGTTTTAATAACACATGAGGGAAAATTAATACAGCGCAAGCGCGTACTAAAGAACTGAACTAGGCCGCAAATGCCTGACTAATGAAGATAAAGAGACTAATGCTGCTTTTTGTGCATGATTATTAATGTTTGTCAGACAAAACTAACCTGGGCTGCACATGGTTAGATGCAGCATTTGGGAGGGTGCGTAAAGAAAATCCTTTTAAAGTGATTAATTATATTTGTTTTATTTTCTGTAGAAGCATGGGTTAAGCAAAATAAAGAATTATTAACTGAAAAGGCAAAAGAGAATGTGGAGGGAGAGCTGATGTGAGCTACCTTTGAAACTATGGGTGCCTGTCAAAAGGTTAGACGTGAAAACGAAAAACAATCGACAAGTGATGAACGTTTCCTCTGGAAGCGCACGAGTGGCACAAGAAGTAACCGAATTTGATACAAATCCGAAGAGAGAAGGAAACTGAAGTCTGATATTGTATACTTGTATTTCCTGGGATAATGTAGTTTCTAATGATAAAAAAACAAAACAATAGAACATTGAGAGAAATGGACATGCCGAGTGTGGTGTGACAGTACACCCCTTTCCTTAACCAATCACAATGTAGTTTTAACTTTGAAATGAAACAAGTGTGGGTTGGTCATTTGGGTTTGAGGGTATAATTGAGGTGCCTTGGTGGGAGGGGTTAGCTAGCATTGCTCCTGTTCCGAGAGGTGCTGATGGCGTTAGGTGTGATCGTCGCGGTCGTCGGTTTGCTGTAGAGGCCTACCTGTTTTCCCCTGTTCCTGAATCCTGACTTAGACTTTGCCCTTACAAATCTTCTTGAGGGGCCCTGCTGCTCCCCTGCCCAGTGAGCAGATTTCCTGTTTCCTTCTGGGTTAGTATAGATAGAAATCTGATTTTGCATAATCATTTGCAAATGTATTTTGTCTCTGAAACTTTTCTCTCTTCGCCTTTCCACTCCTTCACTGCACTGTCGATGTGATGTGATTTGTCATTTTCTCTTTGCTAATTGTTTATTCAGTGATATTCCATGATTTGTACTGTGTATTGGTACTTGATGAGCATTTATTTCACATTATTTAGATAAACATTATAAATATACACTCTGTGTTCATCTTTATTTAGAGTGTTATTAATTATTGCCATCAACTATTCAACTATAAAAAGATGCCATTGTGTTATTATTTTCCTATGAGTAATGCAGGTTCGGTTGGAGATTGGTAAGTTAGGTCTGAACTTTGCATTTCACACTGAACCCAGCGCGAAGTGACTTTGTTGGGTAATGTAATTGGGCCTTGTTTAGTTACAAATTTATTGATCTCTGAGCGCTGGATCAGTTTTGGTAGCAGAGGATGGTTACTGATTAGTTTGGCAATAATTATTGATTATTGATTTTTGGTTATTAATATGAAAAGTTAGTATTCGTTTTGTTTCATGTAGTCTGGAAATACGGGTACAGAGTTGCCTAAGATCCCGGGATGATGCTGATGATGTTATTTTAGCTTAAGAGGGGCTGAGGAATAGTGTGGAAAAGTATCACACTGCAGAAGTACTTTGTCTGTTATCGTAATATCAAACAGTGAGATGCTGTTGATGTTATTTTAGGGATTCATTTGGATGAGAAAGGGTTGTGTGAAATAGTGGAAAGTCTGTTGCCGAAATTTTGGCTTTACATCCCCTAAGGAGTACCAAGACTTTTTTCACTTGAAAATCCTCTTCCGAAACTTTGGCTAGTATCCCCAGAAGAGTACCAAGACCTCTTTTCACTTGATTCGGAGTAGAGTAGCGCTGGTCGTTATATTACTAGAATCAATCAATCAATCATGTCACTTATAAAGCGCACTACATACCCGCGAGGGTCTCAAGGCGCTGGGGGAAGAGGGGGGTGGTGCTGCTACTGATCGAAGAGCCAGGTCTTGAGGAGTCTTCTGAAGGCCAGTAGGTCTTGGGTCTGTCGGAGGTTGGTGGTGAGGGTGTTCCAGGTCTTGGCGGCGAGGTGGGAGAAGGATCTGCCGCCGGCGGTCGTTTTCCGGATGCGGGGGACTGTGGCGAGGGCGAGGCTGGTCGAGCGGAGCTGGCGGGTGGGGGTGTAGAAGCTGAGTCGTCTGTTGAGGTAGGCTGGTCCGGAGTTGTGGAGTGCTTTGTGTGTGTGGGTGAGGAGCTTGAAGGTTATCCTCTTGTTGACAGGGAGCCAGTGCAGGTCTCTCAGGTGGGGTGTGATGTGGCTGCGTCGGGGGATGTCGAGGATAAGACGTGCAGAGGCGTTCTGGATGCGTTGCAGCCGTCTCAGGAGCTTAGCCGTCGTTCCTGCGTAGAGGGCGTTTCCGTAGTCCAGCCTGCTGGTGACGAGGGCCTGGGTGACTGTTTTTCTTGTTTCGGTGGGGATCCACTTGAAGATCCTGCGGAGCATTCGGAGGATGTTGAAGCAGGATGAGGAACCGTGTTGACCTGCTTAGTCATGGAGAGGGTGGGGTCGAGGATGACCCCTAGGTTGCGTACGTGGTCGGTGGGTGGCGGGGCTGTTCCCAGTGATGTTGGCCACCAGGAGTCGTCCCAGGCTGAAGGGTTGGAACCAAGGATGAGGACCTCCGTCTTGTCCGAGTTCAGCTTCAGGCGGCTGGTCCTCATCCATTCGGCGACGGCCTTCATTCCTTCTTGGAGGTGGGCTTTGGCGGTGTGAGGGTCTTTGGTGAGGGAGAGGATCAGCTGGGTGTCGTCGGCGTAGGAGATGATGTTGAGGTTGTGCTGTCGGGCGACGTGGGCGAGGGGTGCCATGTAGATGTTGAACAGCGTTGGGCTGAGGGAGGAGCCTTGGGGTACGCCGCAGATGATCTTGGTGGCCTTGGATCGGAAGGGGGCGAGGCGGACGCTTTGTGTTCTGCCGGAAAGGAAGGATGTGGTCCAGTCCAGGGCCTTCTCTGGATCCCTGTGTCGTGAAGGCGTGTTCGTAGTGTGTGGTGGCAGACCGTGTCGAAGGCGGCTGATAGGTCCAGGAGGATGAGGGCTGCTGTTTCTCCGTTGTCTAGCAGGGTCCTGATGTCATCGGTGGCGGCGATGAGGGCGGTTTCGGTGCTGTGGTTGCTGCGGAAGCCGGACTGGGAAGGGTCCAGGATGTTGTTCTCCTCGAGGTAGCGGGTAAGTTGTTTGTTGACGATTTTCTCGGTGACCTTCGCGGGGAACGGGAGCAGAGAGATGGGTCGGAAGTTCTTGAGGTCCTTGGGGTCTGCCTTGGGTTTCTTGAGTAAGGCGGTGATCTCGGCGTGCTTCCAGCTTTCCGGGAAGGTTGCTGTCTCGAAGGAGATGTTGATTATTTTCCGGAGATGGGGCGCGATGGCTGTACTGGCTTTGTTGAAGATGTGGTGAGGGCACGGGTCTAGCGGTGAACCGGAGTGGATGGTGTTCATGATCTTGCTGGTGTCCCCGTCGTTGATGTTGGTCCAGGAGAGCAGGCGGTTGGTGGTTGTGGGGGCAGTGGTCTCGGTGGTTGCCGGGGCGGTCGTGGTGTTGAAGCTGTCGTGGATGTCGGCGATTTTGCGGTGGAAGAAGGTGGCCAGTGAGTCGCACAGGTCTCGCGACGGCTGGATGTCGTTGGTGTTGGAGCTGGGGTTGGAGAGTTCCTTCACGATGTTGAAGAGCTCTTTGCTGTTGTGTGCGTTGTTGTCTAGGCGGTCTTTGAGTGAGGCCCTTCTGGCAGATCTGATGAGGTGATGGTGACTGCGGGTGGCGCTCTTGTGGGCGGCGTAGCTGTCCGCTGTCCGTTCGTGGAGCCAGATCTTCTCCAGTTTTCGGCATGTTCGTTTGGAGGCCTGGAGGTCTTCGGTGAACCAGGTGGCTTTCTTGCTGGTGTGGCTGTTGGGCGGATTCTTGAGCGGGGCGAGGGTGTTGGCGCAGTCGTCGATCCACTGTCTGAGGTTGCGGGCGGCGGTGTCGGGGTCGGAGGGTTCGGCGGGTGGGCTCAGGGCGAGGGTTGTGGTTAGCTGGTCTTCCGTGACTCTGCTCCAGCAGCGGCGAGGCATTTGTTCGGTGCGGTGGTGCGTGGTGGGCTTCCTGTAGGTGAAGTGGATGCAGTGGTGGTCAGTCCAGTGGGGTTCGGAGGTGTGGTTGAAGGAGACGTGTGGGCTTGCGGAAAAGATGGAGTCGAGCGTGTGGCCGGCGGCGTGGGTGGGTGTAGTCACGAGCTGTCTGAGTCTGAGGGTGGCGAGGTTGTCGATCAGGGTGGTGGAGTTGGTGTCCTTGTTGTTCTCGAGGTGGAAGTTCAGGTACCCGAGGAGGATGTAGTCCGTGGAGGCGATGGCGTGTGTGCTGACGAAGTCAGCGATGGAATCGCTGAACTGTGGTCGGAGTCCGGGGGGTCTGTAGATGAGGGTTCCTCTGAGGGTGGTGTTGGGATCGGTGTGGATCTGGAAGTGCATGTGTTCGGCGGTGCTGAGGGTGTCGTCGGTGTTGGTTGAGACTCTGAGGGTGTTCCTGTGGACGATGGCGATGCCTCCTCCGACTCAGTTGGTGCGGTCCCTGCGGGTGATCTTGTATCCGTCCGGGATGGCAATGGCGATGTCGGGGGCTGAAGCGGGATTCAGCCAGGTCTCCGTCAGGAATGCGACGTCTGGGGAGGTTGAGTCGAGAAGGTCCCAGAGTTCGATGGCGTGTTTGCGGGCGGAGCGGGTGTTGAGGAGGATGCATCTGAGGTAGTTGGGTTCTTTCCTGGGCGGTGGTTTGGCGGGGCGGGGAGAAGTAAAAAATCTCTTTGAATGATCGAACTATCTCTTTATTTAGTGGAGCAGACAAAGTAGCATTGTTTTGTGTTGTTTCTAACAAGAATTTAGTTAAGAAAAACCTTGTAGTACATTGCCGTATTATTTTGTAACGGGAGGGTCAGTAGCAGGAGTTATACTGACGTCACAGAAAGACGCGCTGGCATTGGTCGAGACAGTGGGTGCGTAGTGAGCCGTGATTGGTTGGTTGGTGTGAGCCGCGCTGGCATTGGTCGAGATAGTAGGTGTGTAGTGAGCTGTGATTGGTTGGTTGGTGTGAGTCGCGCTGGTATTGGTTAAGATACAGCGAATAGAGTGAGAGGATTTACGGAAGGTTTTCTTTGTTTGTTTTTGGTTTATTTAGCGAGAAAAAGAGAGTTCAAAATGAAGATGGTAAAAAGAATAAAAGATTTCTTTAAAAAGGATAAGCCGATAGTTACTAGAGAGGGGCTTCCTGTACCCCCTCCAAGATCACCTGCTTCTTTCATGATGTTGGAGCGTGGATATCATACTTGTACATGGTTAGAGAATTGGATGGGTTACACGGAAGATGATGGAGTTTTAGCTTTTCCAAAGTATGGTACTTTTAATGTGAGGATATTAGAAAATTTGAGGAGACAAATGAATTCATTAAAACCATATCCTAGACCTATGCAGTATGAGGCGCTTGAAAAATGGGAACATGAGGCGTATAAAAGAGAGAGAGACAGGAATGGGATAAGATATAGGAATACATTGAGGAGATATTCAGAAGGTAGGGGATGATCAGATGAAGAGATGGAGAAGAGAAGCGATTGCAGATGGATTATATCCAGTAATAGTTGCTGAGGATCAGGCTGGAGGAAAATGTAAAGAGAAAAAGAATAATGTTGAGACTTCGGAATTAGAAATTGATCCAAACGAAATCGATGATGAGTTATTAGATGAGATGCTATTAAAAAGATCTCCTCAATATCAGGAGAGCCCAGATGGGATTTCTCAGAGTGCACCGTTAATTGAAATAGAAGTTCCACAAGTCCCACAAGTTTCACAAGTTACGAATGTTCCGGTAGCTTCACAATCTTCATTAGGTACTCGAGAGTTACAGGAAAAAGAGATTGACATGTTAAACAGAACAAGAGAGGAGTTGACTCAGAAAATTAGTCAGTTCAGTTTAAATGCAGAAGCATTGTCAGTACCAGTAACAATTGGTCCTATAGTTCCATTGTACAGTGAGGGTCAAAATATTTTGAGAGTGCATACATTGACAATTCCTATGAATAGTGTCAGGAATGCTAGTGGATCGGAATCGGTTGAGAGGAGTGCTTCATTAATTGATCTTCCAATAAATGAAAAAGTGACTGAAACACCAAAAAGAAGTGTGCAGATAGATCCTAGGAAACTAGTGCAGAATGTGAGAGAAATGACTCCAGTATCAGGGGGTTCAGTGGGACCTTCGCCAGAGGAGTTAGATGATTGGATAAGAGGAATAGAAACGAATGTCTAAATTGAGTATAGATATAGGGAAATTGAGAGTAGATTTGGAAGAAATGATTATTGGTACAATAAGTCCAAAGAGATTGAGTAAATATCAGGATGAAGAGTTAGTATTTTTGTGTAAAAATATTACATGGAGAGCAAAGAATTTACATGAGAAATTGGTAGAGGTTGCACAGGAATATGGAGTGGATATTGGAAAATCTAAAGCTTTGCAGAAAACATATAGATTGGACTTTACTGAAAAGGATTTGGAGAGTTTGAATACGTCTGGTAAACGATTACAAATAAAAGAGTTGATTAATACCTTGAAGAGATGGGGTGATGTGGAACGATGGAAAGGTAGATGGGCGAAAAAGAAGGAAGAGATGATTGCTAACAAAAATGTGAATGCATCTTCTTTACTTCCATTAAGAGACGCAGAGCAAGTTGAAATGATATATCCGATGAGAGAAGTTCCAGGTGGTAGATATGTTCACATACCTTGGTCAAGACAGGACATATTGTCTTTTACTAATGATTTCCCCAGATTGAGAGAAAAGCCTGTTGAGTGGTACAAACAAGTAGAGAGGTTTGTAAAAGTTTCAAAGGTCTTGTTAAAAGATTTGGACGGCTTGTTTGACATTGTAGTACCAGCTGATTTATGGGCAGAGTGTAAAATTGCAGTCGATTGGCCAAAAGAGGAATATCCTAGATATGTTAAAACAGGAGCACCTTCAGAAGAGGTGATGATAAAATATAATCAGGTAATTACTTACCTGAAAGGTAACATTTCTCCAAAAGAAACAGATTGGGGTAAAATTGATAGGACAACACAGGAGTCAAAAGAATCAGTACATGCATATTATGAGAGGCTTTTACAGGTGTTTAAACAGTATAGTGTCTTTGAAAGTATAACTGACAAAGAAATGGGACATTTTGTGTATAGGTTTGTATTTGGATTGAAGCCTGAGATTAGTAATATGATTCAGCAACATTTGATTTGTTGGCAGAGTAAGACAGTGGATGAGATTTTGAGATATGCTAAGTATTGTAGTGATGAAATTGAGTCGAGGCATAAGAAATTAAAAGAGAAGATGATGTGGGCACAAGTGAAAGTGGCGCAAGAGAAATATGGGAATTATGTCAATGGTTCTCAAACAGATTTTCAAATGAAAGGACAGAATCAGAATTTTCAAAATGGTCAGGTACCTAAAATGAATGGTTTATTAAATGGTGGAAAAGGTAGAGGTAAGAATCATAGAGAAGAAATGAAAAGAAATATCCTTGTCATGCGTGCGGAAAGTTAGGGCATTGGAAGAACGAGTGTAAGTCCTTGCTAGGAAATAATGGAATGATTCAAAATTTCAATCCGCAGATGCAGAATGAAGCGGTTGTGAATCAACAACAGCTGCAACAGGTAGTTACACCACAGGTTCAACAAATACAAGTACCTCAAGCTCCTATGCCAAATAATGTGAATGCTCAGGGACAGAGATACAGTGCGAATGCTGGATTTCACTCAAGTGAACAAGTTGTTAAGAATCAAAATGTACAACAATATTGGTTGCAGTGTCCTGAGAGTGATTCAGATTCATCTCAATGACGGTGCCTGAGGGGGAGGAAGAGTGCGTGCTTGGCGCATCTCTAGTGGTAGATCAATCAGGTCCTTTTGTTGATGGGAAAGTGGAAGGTAATAATATTACATTCCTTGTGGACACTGGTGCTACCCGTTCTACTGTAAGAGCAGCAGAAATTCCAAACCTACCCCTCTCGGGAGAAACTATCCAAGTTGTAGGAGTTTCAAATAAGTATATTAGAACTCCAGTGACCAAACCAATGGAGGTTCATATTGGAGAATTCAGAGATATGCATCGTTTTGTAGTATGTGACACGAGTCCAGTGAATCTTTTGGGTAGGGATTTACTCTGCAAGATGAATTGTACCATCTATTGTACACCGGATGGTATTGCTTTTCAGACACCAGATGAGGATGTTGCTTTTAAAATGATGTTAGCAAAGCAAGGGACAGAAGTGAATGATCTATATCCATTGATCACATTTGAGGATTTGCCCGGTGAGTTGAGAGATACAGTGAGAACAGATGTGTGGGATTTTACAGGAAAAGAAATTGGACTGATGAAAGGTGTTGACCCTATTCAAATTACTGTAAAACAAGGTTTGAATGTTCTTGGGTATGGTAGGATATTGTAGGCAGTGGATTAGTGGATTTTCATTGATTGCCAAACCTCTAAAGAGGTTGACTCACAAAGTTGTGCCTGATCCGATTGAATTGGATGAGGAAAGCATGAAAGCATTCATTGAGCTGCGAGATAGTCTTTGTCGAGCACCTGCATTGGGAATGCCAGACTATACGAAAGATTTTGCATTGTTCTGTTGTGAGAAAGATGGGTGTGCGCTTTCAGTTTTGACACAAACACATGGAATGGCAAGTGGACCAGTGGCATATTTTTCTGCTACTTTGGACTCAGTGGCTGCAGCATTACCAGGTTGTTTGAAAGCAGTGGCTGCTACTTGTGCGAGTCTTGAACAGAGTGAGTCAATTGTCATGGGACATCCAGTGAAAATATATGTGCCACACTCTGTTGAGATCCTATTAACTCACACACGAACACAGTATATGACGTACAGTCGTTTGACTAAATATGAGAGAGTGATTCTGGGTGCTGAAAATGTGACAGTAACGAGATGTACAACATTGAATCCAGCAACTTTGTTGCCGAGTTCAAGTTGTGAAGAGGTGAAAGACGAAGCAGATCATGATTGTTTGGATATGACAGAGTTGTGTACAAAACCAAGACCTGACATAAAGGATACACCACTAGAAGAGTCCGATTGTGTGATGTTTGTGGATGGATCTTGCCTGAGGGATGAAAAAGGTGTATTAAGTGCTTCGGATGCTGTGTGTACAGTGGCTATGGTTCTTGAAGCATCCTGTTTAAGAGGGATAAATTCAGCACAAATTTCTGAATTGATTGCACTGACTAGAGCGTGTATAATTGGCAAAAATTTGAGAGTAACCAATTTGATAGTCAATATGGTTTCGGGGTGGTGCATGATTTTGGTAAATTGTGGATGCAACGTGGATTTCTGACTTCTTCAGGATCACCAATTAGGAACAGTAAACATGTAAAGGATTTACTGAATGCATTACAATTGCCTAAAAAGATTGCAGTAGTCAAATGTTCAGCACATAAGTCAGGAAATGATTATGTGACCAATGGGAACGGATACGCAGACCTAGTGGCTCGTTTCTGTGCACAAAATTCAATTTCAATAAACAGAGGAAAAGAGAAAAATAATACAAATTATCACTTGATGTTCTCTACAATAGAAACATGGGATGAAATTAAACAGTTGCAGGTAGAAGCTAGTGATGAGGAAAAAGAAATTTGGATCAAATCAGGATGTAAAAAGAGATCTGATGATGAAGTATGGGTGTATGTAGACGACAGACCAGTAATGCCAGACTGTTTACTTTCACAGATGGCAAGAATGTACCATGGTTTAACACATGTTGAGAGAGATGCTATGATTAGACTCTTCAAACAGTCATGGTATAATCCAAAGTTCAGGGTCATTGCAGAGTCTATGCCAAAGGTGTACCGTGTGCCAGCAGCAAAATCCAGGTAGAAAGACGGTTGTTAGTTGGGGCAGAATTGGAAAAGCTGCAGGACCTTTTACAAGGTTGCAGGCAGATTTCATAGAGTTCCCTCCTTGTAATGGACTAAAATATGTGTTAGTTGTTGTTTGTCTATTTTCTCGTTGGGTGGAAGCATATCCAACAAGAAGGAACGATAGCTTGACTGTTGCTAAATTGCTGTTAAGAGAGATAATTCCTAGATTTGGATTTCCAGTCTCTTTAGAAACAGATTGAGGAACTCATTTTGATAATTAAATAATTCGGATGATTTGTGCAGCGTTACAAATCGAACAAAAGCTGCATTGTGCCTATCGACCAGAAGCATCAGGAGTGGTCGAGCAAATTAATGGCACTATCAAATCAAGACTGTCAAAAGTCTGTGCATCCACAGCACTGAAATGGCCAGATGCTTCACCCTTGGTATTGATGAGTCTGAGAAGTATTCCTGATAAAAAGACTGGATTATCCCCACATGTAATAATTATGGGGAGAGCAATGAGACAGCCGATTGTACCAGCAAATCAACTGATGAATATTACTGATGATCTGGTGCTTGATTATTGTAAAGGATTGGCTGATGTAGTGCGTTCTGTGTCTCATCAGGTTGGAGAAATTGCACCTACAACTCAGCAGAAGCAAGCACATGATCTAAGTCCAGGAGAGTGGGTCCTGGTGAAGAAACATGTGAGAAAATCGTGTTTTGAACCTAGATGGCATGGCCCTTACCAAGTGATACTGGTGACGATGACAGCAGTAAAGTGTGGTGGCTTACCAAATTGGATACATGCAAGTCACACAAGAAGAGTCCCAAGTCCACTTGAAAGACAAGAAGAAGCAGAAAGTGGAGAAAATGAAATTGTAGAATCTGAAGTTACAGATTCTGAAGTTGAACAAGGAACAAGTCGAATAGAGTGGGCACCAGCTACTGGGTCTCAAAAGACTGCTGTTGAAAAAGAAAAAAAGAAAGTGAATCAAGAGCAAGTACAACAGAGAAAAGGACTGAATAAAAGAACTTGCGAACCTGACAACGAAGCAACGGAAGCTGTGCAAGCAAAGAAAGCAAGAAAAGGTGATGTGTGGCCAGAAGGAGTGAAAAGACTGAAATACACTCTGAAACAAAGATCATCTGACACAATAATTGAAATTTCAGATCAGACTGAGCAAAGTGAGTCTGAAGAAGAATCAGTTCGTAAAACAAAAAGAGTGAGGGTTCCAAATAAGAAATACATAGCACCAGAATGGACATATGTGGTGTTGGAAGAAATTGAAAATACTGATCAGATCAAAGAAAACACTGGTACAGAGCAGGGTGAAGGAGACAGTTTTGAACCACCTTAACCACTTAACCGCGGCGCGAATTCCGCCGCGGTGCGGCAGTTTAAAAGAGTGGGCGGGGCCGCGTCGGCCAACGGACGTGCGCAGCACTAGCGAGGTAGTGCTCGCGACGGCCGTTGGCCGACGGAAGCACGGAAGGGGTTAAAAGAACTGTGAAAAATAAGGTGCAACAAATTTGAGAAAATTATTCTGAATCATTCAAAAGATTTTAAGAAGAAGAAAAAGAAGATAAAAAAAAGAGGGGGTAAAGAAGAAAAGCCATTAAGCGTGAGGATACACTACTTTGAATAGATATTATTTTTTGGATAGATATTTTTTTATAGATTAGATTTTTCTAAATAATTTTGATTCCAAGTTAAATTTTTGAGTTTTTTCTTAGTTTTTTAGTCTTAGTATAAATTTAAATTAGAAATGGCAAATTCAGCAGAGACTGGACATCAAAATCATAGTTTTAAACGTAAATGTATTAATGCTTGCTTATTTAGTATATTTTTACTAATGATAGTATGGTTAACACTAATTGTCATTGTACCTGTCTTAACCGCGGCGTCAATTCCGCTGCGGTGCGACGGTTTAGCGGAGTGGGCGGGGCCGCGTCGGCCAACGGACGTGCGCAGCACTACAGAGGTAGTGCTCGCGACGGCCGTTGGCCGACAGAAGCACGCAATGGGTTAATGGTAACTAATCAAAAGAATGATACTAATACTAATGGTGTGATGAGTGAAAAGGTAGATACTAAAGGTTTAGAGGAAGACTCATATACTAAAATAGAAAAGATGAAAAATGACAGTATCTATCATAATGATAAATCAATTAATGATTTCTCGTTAAATGTCTTTACCAAATTATTGTATGAGTATGTTGACGTAATGGATGCGAGAGATTGTTATGTGTGCATGCAATTACCGTCGTCTGTCTCGGAGGGGGTGACATATCATCATCTACCTTTAACATATGGTGTGTCTTGTAGTGTCTTAACGAGTTTGTTTTACGAGAGGGGAAGTCTCCAGTATTTCTACTCGAACATGGATTTAGTTTTCTCAAAAATTCCAATTAGAAGAAATATGAATAAAATAAATAGTGCTAGAAAGGCGGAATATATGGGATAATTTTTTCATTCTACACAAACAATAGATACAGTATATGCAGATAGACCTAACCTAACTTGTAAATTATGATTTGAAGAAATAGAATTTATTAACATGGTTGAAGATAGAAGACAAGAGTTTCAGAGAAAAGCTGCATGTACCTCCATGGGCTTTCAGGGAGGGAGATTACAAAAAGGGTGAGACTTACACTGCCATGACCCTAGACTGGTATCATAGTGGGAAGCTTTGTTTACTTAGACAAAAGACTGATTATAATAATTATTTCATTGGATCTAGTGAATGTGATCATACTTTTCTAGCTACGGGAGGATGGGGATTGAAAGGAGGAACTGATCCTGTCTTTCCGGCAATCTATTATGTGTGTGGTAAGAATGCCTACTATAGGTTGCCTGCACATTGGTACGGGTGTTGTTATATAGCAATAGTATTTCCAAAGATTTACCATATGGATGAGAAACATAGAATCAATGAAATAAAGAATGGACTAATACGTAATAAGAGAGCGAGTTTTTCAGAAATTATAGGAAATATTTTTGGAGCATTGATACCTTCAGTTGGAGTTATACTAAATTCGCACAAAATTAGAAAATTGTCCACAGTGGTTGATCGTTTATCAACAGACACTGCTGGTGGGTTTTTAATGATTGATACTGAGATGGTTGCAATTAGATCTATGGTTTTGCAGAATCGACTTGCCCTTGATGTATTATTGGCTAAAGAGGGTGGAGTCTGCAATATGTTGAAAATACAACAATGCTGTACATATATCCCTGACCAGAGTAAAAATCTTGAGGGGTATATTAAGAATATTACAAATCTTCATCAAGATTTATCTGAATTGAAGGTTGATGGTGCTTAGGAGAAACTTGGTAAAAGTTTTTCCTCTTTGGGAAATTGGTTTTCAACATTTGGGAATAGTCTATTAGGGAGAATATTAACACCTATTATTGCAGTGGCTACAGTGATACTAATGATTTTTTTTATTTATAAATGTTGCAAATGTAAGAAAGAGACATCTGATAATAAACGAAGAGCAAGAAAAAGAAAGAGAGAAGAAATAGAATTAGAGGATAGAAAAGGAAATTATTATGAAATGATGAGGGATCTAGATGGGATAATGATAGAACGCGAGAGAACAGCTTTTTAAGTGATAAATTGTATTAGTGGGTATTTAGTGATGGCTCAAAGATGCCATCAAAGGGGATTGATGGAGCAGGGTTTTCGAAAAATAAAACCTGCTCATATTGAGACCCCTAGTAACATTTTCTAACTTTCCTAACAGTGTGCAATGAAAAACGTGTGGTTTTAATAACTGACATGAGGGAAAATTAATACAGCGCAAGCGCGTACTAAAGCACTGAACTAGGCCGCAAATGCCTGACCAATGAAGATAAAGAGACTAATGCTGCTTTATGTGCATGATTATTAATGTTTGTCAGACAAAACTAACCTGGGCTGCGCATGGTTAGATGCAGCATTTGGGAGGGTACGTAAAGAAAATCATTTTAAAATGATTAATTATATTTGTTTTATTTTCTGTAGAAGCATGGGTTAAGCAAAATAAAGAATTATTAACTGAAAAGGCAAAAGAGAATGTGGAGTGAGAGCTGATGTGAGCGACCTTCGAAACTATGAGTGCCTGCCAACAAGTTAGACGTGAAAACGAAAAACAATCGACAAGTGATGAACGTTTCCTCTGGAAGCGCACGAGTGGCACAAGAAGTATCCAAATTTGATACAAATCCGAAGAGAGAAGGAAACTGAAGTCTGATATTGTATACTTGTATTTCCTGGGATGATGTAGTTTCTAATGATGAAAAAACAAAACAATAGAACATTGAGAGAAATGGACATTCCGAGTGTGGTGTGACATTACACCCCTTTCCTTAACCAATCACAATGTAGTTTTAACTTTGAAATGAAACAAGTGTGGGTTGGTCATTTGGATTTGAGGGTATAATTGAGGTGCCTTGGTGGGAGGGTTTAGCTAGCCTTGCCCCTGTTCCGAGAGGTGCTGATGGCGTTAGGTGTGATCGTCGCTGTCGTCGGTTTGCTGTAGAGGCCTACCTGTTTTCCCCTGTTCCTGATTCCTGACTTAGACTTTGCCCTTACAAATCTTCTTGAGGGGCCCTGCTGCTCCCCTGGCCAGTGAGCAGATTTCCTGTTTCCTCCTGGGTTGGTATAGATAGAAATCTGATTTTGCATAATCATTTGCAAATGTATTTTGTCTCTGAAACTTTTCTCTCTTCGCCTTTCTACTCCTTCACTGCACTGTCGATGTGATGTGATTTGTCATTTTCTCTTTGCTAATTGTTTATTCAGTGATATTCCGTGATTTGTACTGTGTATTGGTACTTGATGAGCATTTATTTCACATTATTTAGATAAACATTATAAATATACACTCTGTGTTCGGCTTTATGTAGAGTGTGTTATTAATTATTGCCACCAACTATTCAACTATAAAAAGATGCCATTGTGTTATTATTTTCCTATGAGTAATGCAGGTTGGTAAGTTAGGTCTGAACTTTGCATTTCACACTGAACCCAGCGCGAAGGGACTTTGTTGGGTAATGTAATTGGGCCTTGTTTAGTTGCAAATTTATTGATCTCTGAGCGCTGGATCACCTCCATCACCAGGACCCAGGTTGCCAGCTTCACAGAGTTGTGGGGAAGACCACAACTCCCAGCAGCCCCTTGTTTTGGTAACGCCCATCTGGCGCTAAAGTGCGCCACACGACAATGCGGCACGGGACGCGCCCGGGCCAAGGGCGGACCCATCCACGCCCAGAGGAGGCTGGGCTGGGCCACCCCTCTTGGTTTCTGGCCTCAAGACAAAGAGAGGGAAGCACGCACACAGCGTCATCCAGGTACTAGTGTCTTTGTGTGTTTTAGCATTAAACCCACACGGTTATACAACCTCCTAATCATAGGACCAGTTAGTACCGGTGAATTGTAATAAGATGGGCAAATGGAAGGCAAAAGGCAGTCCAAATGGAACCCCTAAGCAAGCAAAGATGTCAACAGCGAGGGCTGCAGTGAATTGTGTGGTGGATGATATTGACACCCTAATTGAAGAGGTAGAAAGTTTACTAAGCGGCCAGAACAAGCCATCTCAAGCAAGCTCGAAAGTGGCAGATATGTTTTTACAAAATAAACCTAGAAAAAAGATTCCATGCAGAGAACCAACCTCCAAGGCAGTGGTCTTCAAACGTTTTAATGCTGCCCCCCAGTAAAGAAAAAAAAATGCATTGGGCCCCCCTCAGAATTTTCACAATTATTCTATTTAACTGGCAATGTTTAAATATGTCTCAACTTATTTAAACATGAGACATATTTAAACATTGCAGTTAAATTGTGTTAACATTTTCCCCAGCTAGGACATAAATGACAAAAAAGCTAGTGATGGGCCATTACAGAGTGACTTACTGCCACTCATTTTCCCCCTCCGCTTAAAACAAAGCACTGCTATCAGCATAAAAGCTTTGCTTGTACAGAGCCTGGCGCCCCCCCCTGGGATCACTTGAGGCCCCCCTAGGGGGGCCCGCCCCCAGTTTGAAGACCCCTGCTCTAAGGACACAGCCACATGTCAAGTGCACTCTCGTAGCAGAATCAATCAAAAACACCTGGAATCTATCCCCCTGGATTCATTTCCCGATCTTGATAGCACTTATACCGTTGTGGAGGGAGTGGCAGTCCCAAATATAGCATTCTCTAATCGGTCTGACCCCCTCGCTGCCAAAGATACAGCAATCCCTGATGCCTTCAACAAGATCACCACTAGTACTCAAGGAGACTCTACTGTAACTGAGATTAGGCAAGGAAGAACGAATGTCCCGACAATTGAAAACATCAGTGCTCTCCACATTGAACTGAGAGAACTTAAAACGAATGTCAAGGAATTAACACCGGGAGTCCTTGCACTTAGGGACATTGTAGGGTCCCTTACAGACCAGCTTTAGAATGCTCACGCCAGTATAACACGAAGGGTGGGACCTGGTAATACCCATTGCCAAAGCAAAGGTGGGAGATCACAGGTGATGGACCCAGGGGTTTAGGTCCTATTATGTGTTCCAGGGTCCGAAACCATCAGTATAATGCAGAAACCAACTACACTCCCCAGTTGTTTCATCAAGTCCCACCGCCCTCGCGCCCTACCCAAGGGAAGACCACCGAGAAGACTACAGAGAAGACTACCACATATTGTAATTTACATGAAGGGGGATGGTCTCAGGGTAGAGCCCGAGGTTATGGTGAGGCGATGGGTGAGGAGGGACTGCCGGGAGAATTTAATGGTGCAAGAGCAATTTCATATGTAAGGGCCTTGCCAGGGGAACATAGCCTCAAACCCCTATATGGAAAATCAGGGTATATCAACAGAAAAGGTGGGCTTTCGAGGGGAGGAAGTCTGGGCAGGAATTGGGAATCATCTAAAGAGGACAGTAGCAGAGTGTTTATGATAAATGTACAAATTGGCAAATGATTCAGGAGAAGCAAGGGACACTCTGATTAACAAAGTCACCCACTGGATAAGGCAGGTGAGGCAATGCCGCTCAACTATAAGATCTGACATATTAAATGCCAAACACTGTTCCATAAATAAAGAACTAGATTACATCATATTGGACCTGGCTGATAGGGACTTGGTAGAGGGTTTACTCAATCTAGACCAGCGCACATTGCCCCCTAATAGATCCTTGGTCCAGTTCAAGCTCTCTCTCCCAAGCAAAGCCCCGCTTATTGATCAAAAGCATGGTGGATCGTTACACAAAACCACTAACACCAATGCCCAGGCTCAGACAGTTCCTGTGAACAGGCATATTTGACAAGTACAGGGACTGCTTCCTCACAGTGCTGCATCAACCATAACACAGGAAGACAATTTTCATCTCACTCCGAAAGATTTAATACAGCCATCGGGGGTCAGCTTGACCAGTGTTATGGAGGGACAGTCCCTAGCTCAAGCTCAAACGAACACACAATCCGCACCACTTACTCATTTGACTACAAGCGAGGAGAGGGAACATCAACCAAACAGCAAGCATAATAAGAAACTGAGACTGTTGTCTTGGAACTTAGCAGGTCTCAGGTCCAAGATCGCCTGTGAAAACTGGGGGAAGTTAATAGATAGTTACGATATTTGTCTCTTTCAGGAGACATGGGCTGTTGATAAAATACACAGAGTGGGATTTACAAATCATAGTATAGAAGCCATACCAGCAAAAAATGGCCGCCCGGTAGGTGGACTAAAAATCTGGATCAAAATTAACCTGGGGGTTTGTATAAAAAAACTCGATCTAGATAGTTCCAACTTACAGGCCCTGATCATCAAAGATACCAACAACAACAGGTCGTTTTTACTAGTGAATATCTATAACAGATTCCCCTCTCAACACCATGATTCTCCCACAATCGTACATCTAGATGAAGTTTTTGAAAAGGAAAGGGCATCACATTATATAGTCATTGCGGGGGTGGGGGTCTTGATATAACTTTCGAGCCCCTCGAAGTAAGCAAAAACGTTACAGATGAAGAGGACGCCGAATTAGGCATTACGTCCCTGAGCCATGGGAAGCCAGCTAAGAATGTGAAAGTAGCACTTCAAGTTGCTTACTTCACTTATAAACATGGGCTGAGGGCTGTAAATGGTCGCTCCACCTCTGACCAAAGATTAAATCACACATATAAGAGGGTGAATTGTAAAACTAGAATTGATTACTTTTTGCTTGATGTACAACTATGGTCAAACCTGGTTGACATGTGGGTAATAGAGAGACACGATAGTGAACACAACGCTCTTTCTTTGGAACTAATAGAAGTATTTGGCCTCCATCAACCCTCCCCGAAACCCAATTCATCCAATCGTATTATCCTTAGTAATAATAAAAAGAGGGTCAAATGGCCATCAATAGAGAGTAGTGTTGAGACCCTGGCACAAAGTTATACCATAGTTGCCAATTTTTGGGTAACCTTGGGCAATACAAGACTGGAGAAGCAATCCCTGGTGGATACATTTAAAAACCTTTTAAACAACATCAACACATTCTTTTCTAAAAATTATAGTGGAAAAAAAATAGTTGGGAATAAAATGAACGAGTGGTTTGATGAGACCTGCAAACGAGCACAGCAATCCTTGATGGGAGCGATTAAGTCTGGTCAGAGAACAATTGTAGCCATAAAAAGGAAGGCCTCTATAAATGCACAACGAGGCACACAGGAACTGGTACATAGGGTTTTGGCAAGATCTATTAGCCGCGGCCAAAATTAAAAACAGTAAAGTATTTTGGCACCTGATATCGAAAGGGACAATTAGCTTAGTCACAGAGTAAAAATTGTATATCCTCCCACAGACATGGGAAGCACATTTCTCAAATGCAGGACCGAAGGATAGTGGTGGAGCAACCAGTGAGCTTTTTAACCTGGGAACAGACACAGACTACCTCACTTTCACTATAGAAGAAACTTCAGATGCTATCACAACTCTGCAGCGGGGGGAAGCACCCGGCCTTGACAAAATTCCGGGGGATCCCTACCTCTCAGAGCCTCAAATATGGAGCGTGATTTTGAATTGCACATTCAACGCCATAGTAAAGGGGTCTGAAATCCCGGATTCGTGGCTGGGCGCCGAAGTAGTTCCCATATTTAAAAAGGGGGACAAAAGTGACAAAGCAAATTACAGGCCTATGAGCGTTATTGACATAGCCCAGAAAATATTTTGCCGGCAATTGCTGGAGAGAATCCACGACTGGACAAGGGAAGGGAACTTATTATCACCCCTGCAGGCAGGATTCAGAGGGAAAACAAGTACCATAGATCAGCTGCTTCGCTTTTCACTGATTCTGTGGAAATACGTGACAATCAAGAAAGGCCGATTATAAGTAGTGTTTGTAGACCTTCGCACTGCATTCGATTTAGTCTCTCTGGAAAAACTCTGGGCAGCCCTCACCAAACTGGGGATCCCAAAAAACCTCCTGCAAATATTCATTAGACTCCACACAAATAATTATGCTCAAATTAGATAGGGGAGCGAGGGGGGGGTTAACGGATCGGATCAGGGTGAGTCGAGGAGTGCGGCAAGGGTGCGTCCTTGCACCAACCCTCTTCACCCTTTATATAAATGGTCTGATCGAACAACTAATAGACTGCAGGGGCGATCCCCCCAGGCTTGCGGGGCAAGTGGTGCCTGCACTACTTTTCGCAGATGACACCTTGCTTATCTCCAGGTCCCCCACGGGGCTTCAAAATCTAGTGGACCAGTTCGGGAGGTGTTGTGAGGAACATGGATTAGAAATTAACATTTTAAAAACAAAATTCATGGTTTTTAATCGTCACAAGTCCTTCAAGCGTAGCATAAAGTTGGGTTCAACTCCACTAGAGGAGGCAAGACAATTCGATTACTTAGGGCTAAGGCTTAACAACACACAATCATGGTCACCACAAATATTAAAAAGCCAACTCTTGTTACAACATGTGGGGACCGCCTTAGTAAAAAAACTAAGAAAGTCAACTTATAGACTGGTGACCCCAGTGATCCAAGTATATCAAGCCAAGGGAATAGGAGCTGCACTTTATGGGGTGGGGCTTTGGGGACACGTTAACACAGGCTCTATTGAAAATAAATTCATGAGATCAGTGTTGGAGCTCCCCCAAAATGCACCACTGACACCAATGCGCTTAGATCTGAGCATGAAGAGCGTTGCTCATGCGACTGCCCTCCGGCCCTTAACTTTTTGGATCCGCATCTGGTCGAATGACTCACCATTACCCATAAAAGAATCACTTCTAGACGTATTATCATCAGACACCAAAGGGTGTGTTCAGTGGTTCAACTACATCGAGGGATGGTTGGCCAAACTGGGTATGAGTGACCTGTGGCTAAACCCCGGGAGTATCCAAAAAAGGTCTCTAAACCTCCTTAAAAAGAGATACTGGAGCTACGTGAATGATAGTTGGTTAAATAGGAGAACTGTAGGGAAATTGACAAGTAGCTTCCTTAGCTCTAAAGGTAAAATGCAGCAAGAAGAATTTTTGGATCGAATAGAACCACCACTTGCAAAATCACTATACCTAAAATTTAGGTATGGCATTCTTCCAATCAATAGTTTCTGTAGCAATTGGAGCAATTGGAATGGTGTTGATATCTCTCCCAGCTGTCCGGCATGTGAAGTTGCACTAGAAACTGAAGTACACTTTCTATTCTTCTGCCCTAAGTTCAAACAGATCAGAAGAACCTGGCTAATTCCGATTTGCCGGATTCTGGCTGGTAATCACCTATCGGAGATTATTAGAATTCTAAAAAGTGATTGCACAGAATACCTAGTCTTTGGATTGTCTAAATATCTGTTACATGCATGGACATTAAGAAGAAACAGGTCATTGAAATCTTTGATCACCTAATGATTCCTTTAAAATCCTTTGCTCATGTTAATTATGCGTATACAATACAGGAAAGACAATAGGTATTTTCTATGAAATTATAATTAATGGAATTTTTTGGGGCATGTAATGACGGTGATATCATGATAACTACATAATGTCCAGTACACCAGTGTAGCTAATATATTTGTTCACAAAATTTGTATAGCTCACTAGGAGTGCTGCTTTAATGCGACGGAAGGATTTTACTATTTAGAGGTTTTAAATGGTAGTATCCATTTTTCCAAAACATAACGAATATTTTAATCAGCACAATGGATAGGTTTAAAATGTTGTTTTTATCGTACTTACTGTAATTTTAGCATTATTCTATTGTAGATATTTTAATGGAATTGAGCACTCAACACTTTACCAAACATTAATATACACACGGTTGTTTAAGAAAGACATTACATGGATCTTGAATGTAACCCAAAAACGTATAGTCATTAGGAGATGTTAATATGAACCGTGATCAAGTAACATTTTTCACGTATCTTGTGTTTTATAGTATTATTCTATTTTGAGGACCTGACGAGAGGAAAATTTACTTTTTAAACTCATTGTATATTGATGTGCATTTGTGATTTTTCTATGTAAAAATCGAATAAAGATACTACTACTACTGCTTGTAGCACCTTTAAAACCTCCACATAAAAAGATGTAAACACTAGTTAAATAAAGAACACATACTTTTAAAATTATGAGCATTACCATCAGTGGGTACAAAAGTAAACCTCTCGGTCCTAGTGACGGATAATTCGCACATGCTTTTTGAAGTTACGAGGCAGCACAGAAGTGGATGCCTGCTTGTGCCCCGGGGAGACTGCTGACTGCACGCTCGATAGCAGCGTATGAATGCTTTTTTAATGTTTTTTGCCGGTGCTTGTAGCGCCTTTCAAACAACCACATAAAAAAAATGTAAACGCTAGTTAAACAACACATTCTTTTAAAATTGTGGGCATTACCATTAGCGGGTACAAAAATAAACCTCTTGGCCCTAGTGACACATATTTCCCACATGCTTTTTGAAATTACAAGTCAGCACAGAAGTGGATGCCTGCTTGTGCCCTGGGGGACTGCTGAGTGCGCGCTCAATTGGAGTGTAGGAATGCTTTTTTAATGCTTTTTGCCGGTGCTTGTAGTTTTTGAAGCCGGTTATATATATGCAAGCTTGTTATTAGCTTTCAAATAGGAAACAACCACAAAATAAGTGTTTGTAAATAGAGCCGTGGGTTGTTTCTATGAAGCAGCCAGCGGGAGGGACCAGAGAGGTGCAGCTTTGGCGGGACGCAAACCCGAACACTTCTCACTACACGAGCACATGCAGGCCAAAAAAAAAAAAGAGTTGTCCGAAAGTATCGTAAATAACATGAAATGTAAGAGCACATGTAACAGGGGTAGTCCGTATGGGAGGTTACAAAAGTGCAAAAGGTGGGACTAGTAAGCCATTTCACCAATCAAAAACTGGATAGTAAGAGAAGCCAATAGAAAAGATGGGAGGGGCTTGAAGCCCATTTTCTAGCTACAGCATGTCTCGCAGAGCAGCGAATGCGCTGCCTAGGCTCGCCCTAAAAAACAGGAACAAGAGGCTGATAACAGTGTTTTAACATGACATGCTTCATATTATAATCTTGCAGCATTGGAACTTTCTAGCAATAAATACTAAAATAACAACATAGCAAATCCTTATTTCATACTCTGTTCTGGAGACTCATGTATGTTTTGCCAATTAACTCACAGTCCAAGAATACTCCTTTTGTAAATATTACCACCATTTAAGTATTACTCCAAACTGAGAAATGGGCTAGGAAAGTTTATTATCCAGTGCAAACCAGAACCTGCCCAGCGTGGTCCCCAAAGTTGTGGGATTGTTTTCCATGCTACATTTTTGTGCATCAATAATAACGTATAATATACAATTTTACAAATAATCTTACATATTTAGACTTAATATAATTTTAACCGAAGAACAACTTACTTACCTTTGGTAACGATGTATCTGTAAGAGACATATGTTAGTTATAGATTCCTTACCTTAGAATTACCCCCAGGTGTCAGACTGGATTCAGAGAATTTTTTCTTAGCAGTACCCCTGTGCGTCGGTAGGTGGTGTTGGTCGACTCCGCGTCAGTCATGGGCATCGTGTTCGCCGGGATGAAGTTGTGTGTCTATTTAGACGCAGCCGCTGCGCGCTGACGTCAGTTCTGACACGACTTTCCAAGCCAGAAGCGCAGAGCCATGCAAGACACCGACCCCTGGTGTGCTAAAACTAGTGCCCTGCAAGGGAGTCCCTGTCCATAGAAGTCAGTTTGCAGAGCGGGGAGGATGGGTGGGGTGGTAAGGAATCTATAATTAACATATGTCTCTTACAGATACATCTTTACGGAAGGTAAGTAACTTGTTCATCTGAAAGAGACTGTTAGTTATAGATTCCTTACCTTAAGAATAGATACCCCAGCAATACCAACCCCGGAGGAGGGTCTGCAAACTAAGTTCACACCAGAAAGTCCTAGAGGACAGAATGAGCAAAATAGCCGTCCCTCCGGACTTGGCTGTCCAGGCAGTAATGTCTGGTGAACGTGTGCAAGGATGCCCACGTGGCTGCCTGACAGATGTCAAGGAGTGGAACTCTGCCAGCAAGAGCAGTGGTGGCCGCCGTAGCTTTGTGGTGGAATGAGCACGGAGCCCCACTGGAGGTTCCTTTTTCGCCAAAGCGTAACATATTTTAATACAAAGGAGAACCCATCTAGAGATGGTCTGCTTTTGAACAGCCCGACCTTTCTCGGCACCTACATAGCCAACGAAGAGTTGATCGTCCACCCGGAAATCTTTTGTGCGTTCAAGGTAGAAAGACAGCGCACGTTTGGGGTCCAGACGGTGGAGTCTCTCCTCCTACTTGGAAGGGTGCGGAGGTGGGAAAAAGGTGGGCAAAGTAATGGTTTGTCCAATGTGAAAAGGTGTAACCACATTTGGAAGGAACAAGGGCCTTGTCCTAAGCACCACTTTGTCCGGATGCACAGAGAAGAAAGGGGACTTAGAAGAAAGAGCTTGGAGCTCACTCACTCTGCGAGCAGAGGTGATGGCAACAAGGAAAGCTGTCTTCAGAGTGAGGAGCCTGAAAGGACAGTTGTGAAGAGGCTCGAAGGGAGCGCACATAAGATAAGTTAAGACCAGGTTCAAGTCCCACTGGGGCATTACGAAAGGAGAAGGAGGAAAAAGAGGAGTAATGCCCTTAAAGAATCTATTTACAATAGGGGACTTGAACAAACATGGCTGATCTGGTAGCGGAAGGAAAGCAGAGATGGCCGCAAGATAGCCTTGAGTTCCCAGGGCAATGCCCTGCTGGGCCAACGAAAGCATATACAACAGGATCTATGAAAGAGGGGCAGAAAGGGAATCCACAGCCTTTGCTGTACACCATGCCACAAACTTGTCCCATCAACAGGCGTATAGCATCTTAGTGGAGGGACGCCTGGCTGCCAAGATGACGTTACAGACTTCGGGTGGAAGGTCAAAAGCAAGCAACTGTCACTGCTCAATCTCCACGCAAGGAGGTGGAGACTGGAGAGATTCGGGTGAAGAACCCTCCCCTGCTGCTGCGACAGAAGATCCTCCCGAAGAGGCAGTCTGAGTGGAGGATCGATGGCCATGCTCAGGAGCTCTGGGTACCAGACTATTCGTGCCCAGTCCGGAGCCAGAAGAATAACTTGGGCCTGGTCGCGCTGATCTTCTTCAGTACTCTGGGCAGAAGTGGTTCAGGCGGAAAGGCGAACAGGAGGCCACAGTTCCAATCGCGACGAAAAGCGGCGCAGAGCGAGTGCCACCTTGGAAATTCCAATGCACAGAATTGCTTACATTGTGTGTTCTCTTGGGTGGCGAACAGATCTAACCAAGGCTCTCCCCACCGCTGAAAGTGACCTTGCACCACCTGTGAGTGAAGACGCCATCCGTGATCCACCGGGCACCGACGGCTGAGTTCGTCCGCCCTGGCGTTCAGAGAACCTGCCAGGTTTTGAACCACCAGGGTCATGCCCTGATGTTCCAGCCATGTCCAGAGACAAAGAGCCTCTTGACATAGGGTCCACGACCTCACTCCACCCTGTTTGTTGCAGTACCACATTGCGGTGGTGTTGTCTGTGAACACCTGCACCACTTTCCCTTTAAGAGAGGGATGGAATGCCTTCAGTGCCAGGCTAATCGCCCAGAGCTCCAGCAGGTTGATATGGAGCCCGGACTCCGCCGGAGACCAGATGCCTCTGATCTCTGCCTCTCCCATATGGCCGCCCCATCCCAGGAGTGACGCATCGGTCACCACTGTAACATCTGGTTGGGGAAGGGAGAGGGATCTGCCCCTGACCAAAGCCTGGTTCGTCAGCCACCACTGCAGTTGTTGCGCAGTTCCCTCTGAGATCTGGACGTAGTCTGAAAGATTCCCCTGATGCTGCACTCACTGAAACTTCAGGTCCCACTGCAGAGCCCGCATATGCTATCTGGCATGATCTACCAGCAGGAGGCAATGAGGCCCAGCAGCCTCAGGGTCATTCTCACCAAAATCCTGGATAGAGGCTGAAACATCGGTGTCATAGCCCGAATATCCCAGACTCACTGCTCGGGAGGATAGGCCCGAAACTGCACTGTGTCCAGAACAGCTCCGATGAAAGGGAGCGTCTGAGAGGGAGCCAGGTGTGACTTCGGCACATTGATAGCGAGCCCCAGCGAATGCAGGAGGTCCGTCGTAGTCTGGAGGTGGGAGACGACAGCCTGGGGTGAGCCGGCCTTCAACAGCCAGTCGTCGAGATAGGGGAAGACAGGAACCCCTGATCTGCGCAGATGAGCTGCGACCACCGCCATCACTTTCGTGAACACCCGAGGGGCACTGGTGAGGCCAAAGGGGAGCACGGTGAACTAAAAATGCTTGCAGGTAGCGTCTGTGGGCTGGCAGGACAAGGATGTGAAAATAGGCGTCCTGCAAGTCCAACGCCTCCATTCAGTCTCCAGGGTCGAGGGCAGATAGGACCTGAGCCAAGGTTAGCATTTTGAACTTCTCCTTCCGAAGGAAGCGGTTGAGGGCCCAGAGGTCTAGAATAGGACACATGCCTTTGTCCTTCTTGGGCCCCAGGAAGTAGCTGGAGTAGCAACCACTACCTACTTCTGGCGTAAGAACCCTCTCAATAGCCCCCTTGGCCAAGAGAGCTGAAACTTCCTGGCGGAGAAGCGCCAAATGATCCTCCGACATGCGATCGACGGATGGTGGCATGGAGGGAGGGGTAGTCTCGAAGGGGAGGAAGTAGCCCTTCGGACTATCTGCAAAACCCACCTGTCCGACTTGATGGTTTGCAGTGGGGGAGGTGATGGTGAATCCTGCCGCCCACTGGCAGTTGATAGCCCTGAAAGATCGGACTAGGAAGGTTTGAAGGCTGCTGCAGGGGGGAAAGGGTGGATTGGACCGCCCGCTGGCCCCCAGACCCGCGACGCTGGGTCCCACATCCACGGCCACGCAGAGGCTGGGCAGCTTGCGTGAACCGGTGTCTGGTCTGGGCCGGACGTGTTGGGGTGCCCCTTCCGTAGCCATGAAAGGGGCGAAAAGCAGACTGAGGTAGACGGGACGATGCAGCGAGGCCCAAGGATCTGGCCGTAGCTCGAGAATCCTTAAAGTGCTCCAGCGCAGAGTCTGCTTTGTCGCCAAAAAGGCAACGACCATCAAAGGGCATGTCCAGAGGTGTTGACTGGACAACCCCCGAAAAGCCAGACGTCCTCAACCAGGCGTAGCGCCGAAGGGCTACCGACGTGGCAATCGTTCTGTCCAGTGAGTCAGTGGTATCCAGCCCACATCTGATTGTGAATTTAGCTGCGTCTCTCCCATCTGCCACAGCCTGGGAGAGAACGGCCCGGGCCGCCTCCGGGCAATGAGGCAGCGCCTGCGCAACAGAGTCCCAGATGGTATGCGAGTATCGGCCAAAGAGGCATGTGGTATTCACAGACTGCAGCGCTAAGCTGGAGGAAGAGAACATGCGCTTCCAAGGAGATCCAGCTTCTTGGATTCCCTATCTGGGGGAGCAGAAGGGAATGCACCCTTAGACGAAGAGGCTTGGACCACCAAGCTCTCGGGGGAAGTGTGTTGGGTGAGGAAAACTGGGTCGCCCAGAGCCGGACGGAGACGGCGGCCAATAGTCCATTCCACAGGAGTCCCTGTGCTGGGCTTGGACCAGGTGCCCAGAAGGACATCCGTGAGGGCTTCGTTGAATCGCAAAAGGGGTTCAGAGGAGGTTGTCGCCAGTTGAAGCATCTCTGTCAGGAGGTTAGTCCTGACCGCCACTGAAGGGAGCTCCAGGCCCAAGGCCTCAGCTGCCCTTCGCACCACCAATGCATAAGACGCTCCCTCCTCCATAGCCACGGTGGAGGAGAAAGCATGCCAAGGTCTGGGGAAGTGTCCAGACCACTGGCGTCACCCAGGTCCTTTCTCCAGTCCGGCTCTTCAAGCTGGTCTGTTAAAGGGTCAGGTGACCCCTCCCAATCCTCCTCACCACCTTCAGGGTGATAGGGAACACCAGGGATCAACAGAGGAACAAAAGTACCCTCCGGGGTCGGATTCGACGTCGGTCGATATCGATCTGGCTCCATCACGAGGGAGAGGATGGGAACGGCGTCGGTCGGGGCACGACCGGCGCCGGGAGCGTCGGTGCCGGGGAAGGTTAAGTTAGGTCGACCGGCGTCGATCTGGATCCATGGGGGTCCGCCGGGGCCGGAGCCACCGGCATCGAAGGCCCAAGATCCCCAACCGGCTCTGCGGGGCCCGAAGGCGCGCTGGCAGAATCGTGTTGCCCAAAGATGGAGTTGAGGGCTTCGTAAAATGCACGAAGCTGGGCAGGGGACGCTCTGGCTCCTGGAAACGGAGGGCGGCACGGAGTCGCCCCAGGAGCAGGCACCTAAGACGGAGCCTTTGAGCGACGACGCTTCGGGTCCCGTGTCGCGTCAGCCAACTGACTGGGAGAAGGCGAGGAGCGCCGGTGCTTCTTCGCCTTCTTCTTCTGCTTCGACTTACACGAAAACGTGGAGGACTTTGAGTGCGATGAGGTGTGGAGGCTCCGCTACCTGTTTCAAGACCTTCCTCTCGAGCGTGACCGGGTACGAAGCGGAGCCGACTGCCGGGCCTCGAAGAGCTTTCCGGACCGCTTCTGCAAGCACGACGACGGACGCGGAGTCGACCGACGCCGCCTACCAACGCTCAGGGGTACTGCTATGAAAAAATTCTCCGGATCCAGTCTGACGCCTGGGAGTAATTCTAAGGTAAGGAATCTATAACTAACAGTCTCTTTCAGATACAAATTTCATATAATGTATAAAGTGAAGCTATTAATGTGTTTTAGATAAGCCACATGTACATATAAATCAGCTTCAGCTTCTTGAGGAATTAAAAAAATAACGAGGAGGCCCTAATGTGTAGAGGGAGGTCAGTCCAGGCTTTAGGTGCGATGTGTGAGAAAGCTAGACCTCCCATTCTACTTTTGCGGATATGGGCGTGTGTGGATGTGAGGCTGAGCGCAGGTGACTGGTGGGTTGGTTAAGGTAAAGGCACTTAAGGCATTGTGGTGCAACTTGTGTAAAGGATCACTTTTCATGAGAATTAGGACTTCATTTAGAGCTGGCGGGCAACGGGAATTCCTCCTATTTGTGGGTGACTGCTATATTATCCATTGGAGCATTTTCTTCCAGTAGAGAATCTGCCAGCAGAATGACCAACACTCTGATACCATTACAATGGCAGATTGTGTGCTACGTAAATGGAAAATTCCCAATAACAACAGTAACCCCCATTACACAGGCAGGGCCACTTGAATTATGCGATTGTGTGGCCGCTGCAATTTTTGCATAATAATAGATTTGCCGAATTTGCCACATAATCCACCATGTGCCGCATAATCTGCAGATTTTAACAAAATACATTTTTGTTTCTAGCTCAAACGGTTCAAAAGTTACTAAAAATGCAGTATCACCTGTTGCTGCGCACTGAAAGGCCCTTTGCAAAGCTGGGCTAGTCATCTTTTTGTTGCTCATTGCTATATTTGGGTATTAAAATGGTACTAATGAGGTGAAACCAATGCCCAGACAGTGTTACCAAGTTTAAAAATGACGAAAAAATGAAGGAATACTGTTACCAAATGTGTCGCATTATGCCGCACAATTTGTGTTTTCCTGCTGCATTATTTACTTAACCGAGCCGCATAATTTTACCCTGTCCTGCCGCATAACTCCAGTGGCCCTGGATACAGGAAATGTTCCATTATTATCTATTAAAAACGTTGACTCTTCAAAATTTTGAAATCTCTTTCACCTTAGACAGACATTAATACTTTAAAGGACTGTGGCCTGCCAATTCAGGGATAGAATCATGCAAACCATCGCCAAACTAGGAACGCATGCAATCCAGACTGTGTTCCCATTACGTTACAAATAGGTGATATGCTTGCACATTTTTTTAAAAGTCTCTGCCAAAAATAGAAAAACAGTGCTTGACTAACATCAAGTTTATTTTGGGGCATTTCGGTTTAGCAAACACTACAGCAAGAAAATGAGTGGAATGACCAGCAAAGTGCTGGGACACAGTAAACCATGATTTCAGATGTCAGCAGCAAAGAAAAAAAAGAAAAAGAAGAGCTACATTTGACATGTATGCATGGAAATCTGTGGGGAAATGTGAATGCCAGTTTGTAGATTACGGAAACAATGAAAAAGAATACGAAACAAGCACTGGCAAAGCCAATAGGTCTGGCTTTTTGTTAGGGAAGAGTTTGGTTATAGTTGGACAACTTTATGGGTGTTGCTTCTAAGTGTCTAAGAAAGAAAATCCCACCCTGACGTAACATCTTGCGCAACACCTACATGGAAAATGTAAACAGGGCCCCTGTGTTGAACAGACTGCGTTAAGAAGAAGAGGGGAGGTGTGCACTTAAGAGTATCACAGATAGGAGTCTAAAGATGAAGGCAGGTTTTCAAAAGGTGAAGTTAAAAGGCAAGCACAACAAAACAGTGCATTGTTCTTACTTCTGACAAAGGGGCGGTATTTTCGTTGCATCTTTTAAAAAAACGCCCACACACAAGCAATCCGTAAATCCATCGTGAGTGACACGAAAGTGGAAAAACACGAAGGGCGATTAGTGGCTTGCACAGTCGTAATGCTGGTTGAGTTATTCTTTGCAAGGGCGAGCCGAATAAGCCAACTGACTCACTGACTGAAACTCACCCTTCAAGTTTGGAGAGAAGGATCTCTAAGAGTTAACCATTTCAAGGTGGGCTGTGCATGCTGCACTAAGCTTCTGTAAAGCCTGCATCTTCCCAGCAGCCACCCCCCCCCCACACACACACACAAAATATGTTTTATCATTCTGCAGTCGGCAGAGAGTCAGAACAGGGGAGGAGAGAACTGCGTTCTGTTCCAGTGCAATAATGTTGTGAAAATGTCAGCCTTAGTCGCTGGCAGTCAAATACACTTCTGCTGGAAAAGGTGAAGCAATTCGTTGGCTGGAGAGGGGCCGGTGGGCTCCAGCTGGCAGGCGCAAGGCTGGGCAGCTTATTGCGGTTTTTGTTTGCCAGGCCGACTTGAGACTGTCTGCGTGGGCCAGTGCGCGTGCGCATTCTGGCCCACTGGTTAGATAACCGCTTGGGACGTCAGGTGACCCAATCTCGTATCTAGGTTTCGAAAGAGGCCTCATTTTGTTATCCTGCGTACATAAATGTATTCTGGGTAAATTGTTTTTGTTTTTTTTTAGCTCCCCTTGCCTCAGTTCCTTAGTAAAAGGAATTACAATTTCTTTGATCCACCTAAATCTGGACTTCTGTGGTGAAGGTAGAGAGACCCGGACAGAATTCGGAGTGACTAACCTTGAACCAACTCCAGGAGCACTGTCCTGCAGAGACGGGTCTTGGTTTTATCAGATACCAGATGCTATCGGGCTCGGACTGGTAGACGGTAGCATAGCCACACACTGCGAGTGAAAAAGGGCCGTTTGAAAGATGCTTTACTTGGAAAGTAGTGCAGCTTCTAGGATGTTTAGTAGCTATTTCACAGCCAAGGGCTGATAGTGTAGGCACAATGTACACATTTTAAATTACGTGTGCAGCTTCTATATGGCGCTATATAGCTGCACATGCAGGTGCATGGGAAGACAGTAGTTAATTTCATATATGTATATCAAAACATATTCCTATACATTTACGTTCTGGTTTGAAGCTCTGCCATTTTAGATTATACTATTTCCCAACTCAACAGAAGTCGGCCAATCTGCTTTGGGGTGGATGAAAGGCAGATTTGATTCTACAAGGAATCAACCTCGTGCTGCAGATGACGCACTCAATTCACTCTACTTTCTGGAATGTTCTGACCACTTACTGAAGCCACATCTGGAGTGTAGTGTCCGGTTCTTATGCCCCCTTTAAAAGCATTTTGTACAGTTGTGAAAGGCTCATCTGGAGTGTCGTGCCCAGTTATGGGGACCACTAGAGAGTCTAGTGCCCATTCCTGGAAGCTGCAGCTAGAGTAGTGTGTCTTTCTGAAAAGGTCACATCCTGTTTGTGTTTTCTGGGAGGGGGCACGCGAAAATCAAATACATTTGTTATTCAAAGCAATGAAGAATCAAAGTATGAGCTAGGTGTGCATTCTGTCGCCTCCACTTCAGTTACCGTTTGTCGGAAGAGACATTGGTTATAATTACACAGCTTACACAGGCAGGTGTGGCCTCCTTTTAGTGCTGCATGAAACAGGTGTTACTCTTACTAAGCAATATGCGATGTTCAAATCAGAAGGATGCTAGGTACACTCTGACATCCAGTAAGTGCCCCTCAAGGGTGCTAAACGCAAGTTTTTGTTACAGGGCGCAACTCAGCGGAGGAAAATCAGACGATTTGTCGAGTTGCACAGAGAAAACAAGCGAAAAAGCCGAGATGTTTTAGTTTCAGAACCAAAAGAACTCACCACATGCCATGTTTCACGCCTTCACTTAGTCGTGCAGGTGGTCTGATCAGCAAAAAAAATCTGTGCCGTGCTATAAGTTTTAAGGCAGAAAAGAGGGGAGAGCAAACTATGGCACTTCTGAGCCACTGAAAGCCAATACTCGTTGAAAAATGTATAGCTAATAAATAACACAATCGCTACCTATTTAAAAAAAATCAAGCAAACAATTATTGATCCCTGAGATTACAGGTCAATGGTGTATTTGGTAGACCCTTAACTAATGTTTTAGGACCCTCACCCTCTTCTAGAGGGCGGCATGCTTCATCATCTGGTCACACCCTGCTGTAATCCTGTCATGGTGGGCTCTTGATATTCTGCGTCGGGAATATGTGATATAAAATTGTCTCAAGGATAGACACAAGCTCAGTTATTTTCAGATTCCCTTGATAAGATTTAAAAATATAAGATCTATGTCTAGGGGATTCAATTCACCCCACATCCTGTAATAGTCAACATGTTTCAGCCAGTCAGTGAAGTCTAGGTAGTTCAGCGGTGGCTTTCTTCAGGACCTAACTATCCCTCCTTGAATGTCTCACCCCATGTATTCCTTTCTTTTATCAGGGGTCTTTCATAACAAATACACACACTCCTTGTGATCATGTAGTAGATACTCGCTTGTATCTAGAGTGTGCGAGGCACCTGCATGCGAGACATAAAATGTAACATTTCAGAATATGAATGGAAAATAATAGATAATTGTTGATAGTACGGCCAAGGAACACCTATATCGGTATAATGCAAAAATGTACATATATTTCACATTAGTGTTACAAATGTGTTCGAACTATCCCAAACTGCATTTTCGATATAAAGCACAGTCACCCTCATTATTTAACCCCCACCCTCCATAGAAAAGGGGGGGGGGGTAGACTGCTCTCTGTAGCCAAACATTAAGAGTACACAAATGCAAGTGTTCATTCACAGTCATGATTATGCGACAGATTTGTCATTAGTATATTGTTGATATAATCTTGGTATCCTTAGCCTTGAATTTTTCAAAGTGAAGAACATAGTAGAATATGTCCCTTTCATCTCCTTGGTGTGGGAGTGGTAAAGATTAGAAACTGAAAAATAACATTAGCCCCCGCACTTGTTTTGTCTAGCGAGCATTTGTCTAAATGACCTCTGGCGGTTCCTTATATCCTTATTTGTTGGGAGGCAGGAGGTATTTTTTTAATATCATGAAATCCACTCCCCATATGGAACCCATAGTGGAGTTAGTTCCTATATCACCACTGTAAATGCATGGAGCCTGAGCAACGGTATCATCTCGTGAGAAGACTGCTGTTATAAGGGCCCTCAGCTCTCTACGAGTGCTGGACACTTGGTGGGGGAACCGAAGGCGCCATGTGTAATTAAGCCATCTCAATAAGTAAAGATAGCAAACTCTGGGCCATACCACTAAACGTTCAAAAAGAGCACTTGGCATTGGGCTGCACTGCAGAGGAAACTAAGACATTACAACAAAGTTAGCTTCTTGCCCTCTATGTAGGGGGAATCCCCTGTCGCAACCTGGCCACGCACACTACGGGAGAACTACGCCTTGGTGGTGGGCAGGGGCCACACGGACATTGTCTCATACCTGTTTGTATGCACTTTTCCAGGCCCTGCCAGCATGTTGATCGTCGTTTGAGTTGAGGGCGGGATGATCACAGAAAACAAAGCTATGTTTTGCAACTTTGCCTGTCCCCAAGATCTGTGGGGGCAGAGGAGCCCATTGTCGAGTCATGTTTAAACAACCACCCTCTTCCATTCTAAAACGTCTACGGCACAGGGCAGGAAGCGATAAGAAGCTGCAGGCGGCATAGACTGGATAATGGCAAAGTCCTTGCAATGTTCTCCCTTGTAAGAACAGTAGCTGACAGGGATGTGGAATTCCTAGAGCCCCACGCCCAGGACATATTGTTTGGGGTCAAGGGCAACAAGTTTTCATGTGTATTTAGTCTTTGGGACAAGTAGGCCCAACCCCCTAAAGCACAAACCCTTTAGCTGCCAGTTTGCAATACCACATTATGGATCAGGGAAGGGCACTGTCTGCAGTTAAGGTAATATTTTTGTCCATATGTTAATGCTGTTCAAACTTGTATTTATGGTTCATTAATTAAAAGCCTTTATTAGGTCTCGCCTAGCGACGCAGCGCAAAGCGCTGCTCGCTATGCGAGATCTATTGTTGTCGACTTCGTTTGGAAGGGGGACAGGACATGTGCACGCGAACGGCACGGCCTGGACAGGAGATGTGCACGCGTATGATGCGAGCAGGAGTTGTAATAACGCCGCAAGCCGCACGCGTGCACATCAACTGTCTGTGCCGAAGCTTAACAGACAGGAGATATGCACGCGTACGGCTCGCGGCGTTTTCACAACGCCTGCTCGCACCATACACGTGCACATCTCCTGTCCAGGCACGGCGCGCTTGTATGCACCACTCACCAGTTGTAATAACGCCGCAAGCCGCACGCGTGCACATCAACTGTCTGTGCCGAAGCTTAACAGACAGGAGATGTGCACGCGTACGGCTCGCGGCGTTTTCACAACGCCTGCTCGCACCATACACGTGCACATCTCCTGTCCAGGCACGGCGCGCTTGTATGCACCACTCACCGGCTCTTGTGGGGACACTGCGCTGCTCCCCGGCTGGTCTCCCCGATGGCAGGGGGGGACTCGCCTCTTCACCCGGTCACTCTTTGTGGCGCATGAACACGCGGGGCTCCGTCTTGCTCACAGGAGCCCCGCATGAAATCCTGCTCCGGCCGCATCATGCGGCATTCACGAAGGCGGGGTGGGCTCCCGCCGGACTTCCTTTACTGCTTACAAGTGCGGGGTGGACTCCCGCCTCGCTTCTCCGACACGCGGGGCTCCCTCAGCTCACGGGAGCCCCGGACACTTCCGGACGCGCGCTCCATGCCCCGCCCATGTCCCAGGCAAGGTTGCCTGACTTACGGGTCGCGCTGAGAGCGGCCCGGAGACAGTGTTACCAGATTGGCTAGCTCGCACGGGAGCGGGACAGGAGCCTCCATCGGACGGGCTCGGCGTCTCCTCAGGGCTGCCAGGCGCTGCGTGTCCTGGGCTCTGTCGGTGCCGACACGGAGCTCGACCGGCGCTTCCGGGACTGGTGCCTTCGAACTCGCCCAAGACGGTGACCCGGAGCAAGTACAAGCGGATCGCCAAGGTACTGCGGCGACCCGAGCCGGGCTCCGCCAACAGAGGCAAATTCCAGTTCTGGGTCCGGTCCAAGGGCTTTCTGGCTGGGGAGGAGCGGCGAGGAGCAGCAGAAGCCGAAGACAGCCAAGGCCGTCTATATGCCCGTCAAAGGGGGAACGGTTTGTGCCTACCCGTCAGTGTCCGTGGTACGTGTCTGTGTCCATCCGTCTAGTGTCTGCGGCCACGGGGGCAGAGCGCCAGGCCTCTAGCTACTGCCACTGTCCACGTCTGCCCAACCATTGCCGCCTCTGCCCACCTTTGCCTATTTGGTTCATCCCCTGGCCCACCTCTGACCCAGCGTTGGCCATCGCTGCCCCAGCCCTGGCTGTCCAAATACCCTATCTCTCTGTCTGTCCTTCTCAGACTAACAGAAGTGCCTTTCTGTGCCCGAGACCCTTTCTGCACCTCTACCCCAGCTTGGTCCATATGTCCATCTCTGCCCCACACCTGCCCATCAATGCACCATACCACTGTGCCCCTCCCTCCCCATCTCTTCCCCAAACCTTTCCCTACTCTGTATCCCTTTCCTGCCCCTCTTTCAATCTCTGCCCTACTCTGCTGCCCACCTAAGTCAAAGAACTCTGTCCCTCTCCGCCCTATATCATTACATCCTGTTCATAGGACCTGTTTCTCCGTACCAGTGCCCATTTCTATCCTTCCTCCTGCACCCTTGTATATGTCTGGCCTACAACTCCATCCGCCTCTATACCTGTAATCTGTCCCATACAACTGCCCCAAACCCTGTCTATCTCTGTTCAACGCCTCTACCGATCTCTAACCCCAGCCCACTGCCAATCTCTCCCACACCTGTCTCTGCCCACACACGTTATTTCTGTCCCTGTCCCACACCTATCTCTCAACCCCACTACAGTGCCAGTCTCTCCTCCACACCTCCTTCTCTGTCCACGGCTCTGTCCTTCCCTGACCCCACGTCACTTCCAATCTCTCCCCCCCACCCCCCACTGTCCCACGTCTCTGTCCATCTCTACCCCAGCCCACTGCCAGTCTCTCCCCCCCACACCACCTGTCTGTCTCAGCCCCACGCCTCTGACCATCTCTAATCCAGTTCACTACCAATCTCTCCCACACCTCTGTCTATGTGTCCCACACCTCTGACCATTTCTAATCCCACGCCACTTCCAATCTCTGTCCCACACTTCTGTCAACGTCTCACACCCGCACCACAACCAATCGTGGTGTCGCATCTCTGTTCTGCCTGTCTACCTCTGTCCCACACCTCAGTTCATCTCAGTGCCACGCTGCTTGCCCAGGTCTGTCCTTCTTCCTCGTCCTTCTTCCTCGTCCGTCCGCGGCCCACCTCTGCCTCACAATACTGTCCAACAACGATCCGGACCCCTGCCCACCCCTAGCACCTTTGTCCTCCGTGCAAGGAGTCAGCAGGAAAGACCCTCTGGGAGGTTAGTAACCATGATATCCACCAAAATAGCCAACAAGCATTTGCAATGCAATAGGTCTCGCATTTGCGAAACTTTAAGCTACTGGCATTATAAATGACAAACCTTTTATCTATGTGTTGGTTTAGAAAACATAAATAAAACGCATTGTCATTTACAATGCCAATAGCTTAAAATTTCGCAAATGCGAGACCTATTGCATTGCAAATGCTTGTTATTATGGTAAGCGCTTTAAGTATGTGTTGTAAGCTCTGACTGCTCTCCTGACATGGGTTCCATTATAAAAATGTGTACACACATTTTTTAAGTTTAGCAATATGAGACTATGTATAATGCTCCCAGAATGCTCTCTCATTTGATGCAAATATTCGCAGAAGCTTGGAAGCAAGATTGATGATTCTTTGCGTTCAAAATAAAATGTTCATAAAAAAATGAAAGCAGGAAAAAAAAACATTTCGCTAAACTACTGTAAAATTTCATGTACCATTTCTTTGCAGCATCATTAAGTAACATGTGTTGATGCATGCTAGTATTTCCCAAAAATATTCATAATGGAAAATGAGTGTAACCAGTTTCAATAAGATTATGGGAAACCAAAATAAACCAGCATTGGCAAAGCCAGTAGGTCTGAAATTGGTGGTCAGCTTTTTAGTTTTGTCAATGTGTGACTTGTTTTGGCATGGTTTTTGTAAAACCGTATAGGTGTGGGAGCTGCCGGGCCCTCACCATTATAATAAACATTGGCAAAAGCAAAAACAGTTTTTGGTCTCAAAAAGCACACACTGCCACAGTGGTTACTGGCACTGAACAAAACTACTTTGTGTGCCGATATGCTCCTTGTGAAAGAGCAGAATGCTGTCACTCACAGTGAAACCAGCCGATACAGAGAGAGAGAGACAGAATTTTAATAAACGCAAAAGGTTATGGTCAACACCAGACCAAATTAGGGGCCCAATTGTAAAAGAAAGTCTCAAAAGTGCACCCATGGTATATGTCCTTGCATTACGGGACAAGTTACTTACCTTCTGTAACGCCTTATCTGGTAGAGACATGATCTAGCCGCAGATTCCTTACCTTTGAACTTCCAGGTGTCAGGCTGGATCCAGAAGATTTTTCTTAGCAGTACTCCTGCGTGCCGGTAGGTGGCATCGGTCGACTCCGCGTGACGTCGTCGTTTTCGTCGTCGTTGTGACGTCCGCATCGTCAATATAACCGCCACTCCGGTGCGATGATGTCAGTACTTTTCACGACTTTCCATGCCAGAAGTGCAAAGCCATGAAGTGACTGACCATGGTGTGTTAAAAAATGAACCGCTAGGGCCCTGAAGGGGAACATCCCTGATACCTAAAACCAATTCCGCAGTGCGGGGAAGATGGGTAGGTCGGTAAGCAGGGCTCAAAAAATCCACTCACCCGCTCGTATTTGCAAGCCAGATTTAATTACGGCGAGTTATTTTTAGGTCCTACTCGCCCTTTCTGGCGAGTAGGAAGACAGAGTGACTTTTGACCTCCGTCTCTGAAAGCAGAGCAAATGTGACAAGATAGCAAGATTTAAAGGCATCTTTATTGCTCACAAGGTGAATGAGCAATAAAAATGCCTTTAAATCTTGTTAACTTGTCACATTTGCTCACAGAGGTCAAGTGTATTACAGTTAGGTCGAGTAGATTTTTTAAGTTACTAGACCTGCAGGTCTAGTAACAATTTTGGGATTTTTCGAGCCCTGGTAAGGAATCTGTGGCTAGATCATGTCTCTACCAGATAAGGCATTACCGAAGGTAAGTAACTTGTCCATCTGATAGAGACATCTAGCCACAGATTCCTTACCTTTGAACAGATACCCATACAATACCATCCCCGAAGGAGGGGCTGCGGAACGGCTTAGACCAGAAAATCCTGCAAAACAGAGCGACCAAACAGGCCTTCTCTGCGAACCTGAGAATCCAGGCAGTACTGTCTGGCGAACGTGTGCAGAGATGCCCACGTGGCAGCTTGGCAGATATTGGAGACGAGAACAACACGCTGGAGTGCTGTGGTGGCCGCTTTTGCCCTGGTGGAATGGGCCCTAAGCCCTTCAGGGGGATCCTTCTTCGCTAAGGCGTAACAGATTTTTATACAGAGAATAACCCAACAGGATATAGTCCTCTTCTGGACAGCAGGGCCTCTCTTAGTGCACCCACATATCCTATAAAGAGTTTGCCATCCACCCGGAACTCTTTGGTTCGATTGAGGTAGAACGATAACGCTCTTTTTGGGTCCAGACGATGGAGACGCTCCTCTTCCTTGGAAGGATGCGGGGGTGCATAAAAGATGGGCAGGGTGACAGACTGTCCCAGATGGAAGGGTGAAAAGATGCCCTAGTCCGGAGTACTACTTTGTCCGGAAAGACCGTCAGGTAAGGAGGCTGTGAAGACAGTGCCTGCAGTTCATTAACCCTCCTGGCAGAGGTTATTGCCACCAAAAAAGCTGTCTTGATGGTGAGCAACCGCAGAGGGCAGTTATGCAGCAGCTCAAACGGTGCACACATAAGAAAGGTGAGAACCAAATTAAGGTCCCACAACAAATGGGTTAACCCCTTCAAGAATCTCTGCACCAGAGGAGATTTGAAAAGAGATGGCTCATCAGGTAGCCGAAGAAAAGAAGGGCCGAAAGGTAGCCCTTCAATGTGCCCAGAGCAGAGCCCTGCTGGGCCAAAGAAAGTATAAACAGAAGGACTTCAGATAAGGAAGCAGATAAAGGATCAATAGACCGGTCTGTACAATATTTACAAAATTTGTTCCATCGGCAGGCGTATACCGATTTTGTGGAGGGACGCCTGGCTGCCAAGATAACCTTACAGACTTCGGCAGGGAGGTCAAAAGCGGTCAACTGTCACCGCTCAATCTCCACGCAGGGAGGCAGAGAGTGGACAGGTTCGGGTGGAGAACCCTCCCCTGATGTGCGACAGAAGATCTTCCCGAAGGGGCAGCCTGACCAGAGGATCGATGCTCATGTCTAGAAGCTCGGGATACCAAACTCTCCGTGCCCAGTCCGGAGCTACAAGAATAAGTTGTGCCTGGTTGCTCCTGATCTTCTTGAGCACTCTGGGCAGGAGTGGTATGGGTGGAAAGGCATATAGGAGGCAGGAGCTCCACTCAAGGCAAAAAGCGTCGCTGAGCGAGAGCCGCCTTGGAAACTCCAACGTGCCAAACTGCTGACACTGTGTGTTCTCTTCGGAGGGGAACAGATCTAACCAAGGCCCTCCCCACCGCTGAAAGAGACCTTGTGCCACCTCTGGATGGAGAATATTTGTGATCCACAAGGCACCTTCAGCTGGGCTCGTCCGCCCTGGTGTTCAGAGAACCTGCCAGGTGTTGAACCACCAGGGAAATGCCCTGTTGTTCCAGCCAAGTCCAGAGACGCAGGGCCTATTGCCAAAAAGTTCACGACCCCACTCCGCCCTGTTTGTTGCAGTACCACGTGGCAGTAGTGTGGTCCGTGAATTCCTGTACGAGCCTTCCCTTTATCGACGGCAAAAAGGCTTTCAGTGCCAGGCAGATCGCCCGAAGCTCCAACAGATTGATATGGAGCTTGACTTCTGCCGGAGACCAGAGTCCTCTGATAGCCACCTCCCCCAGATGGCCACCCCATCCCAGAAGAGACGCATCCGTCACTACTGTGAGATCTGGGTGGGGAAGGGAGAGGGGTCTGCCCTTGAACCAATCGTGGTCTGTTAGCCACCACTGCAGGTCTCTCGCAGTGCCCTTTGAAATCTGAACTAGGTCGGTGAGATTTCCTCGATGATTTGCCCATTGGAACTTCAGGTCCCACTGCAGAGCCCGCATGTGCCACCGTGCATGGGTCACTAGCAGGATGCAGGAGGCCATGAGGCCCAACAGCCTCAGAGTCATTCTCACTGAAATCCAGGATAGAGGCTAAAACATCGGTATCATAGCCCGAATATCCTGGACCCGCCGTTCGGGAGGATAGGCCCGAAACTTCACTGTGTCCAGACCTGCTCCAATGAAAGGGAGCGTCTGAGAGGGAGTCAGGTGTGTCTTCGGCACATTCATAGTGAACCACAGCAAATGCAGGAGGTTCGCCATAGCCTGGAAGTGGGAGACAACTGCTTGGGGCAAGAATGCCTTCAGCAACCAGTCTTCAAGATAGGGGAAGACTGGAACCCTTGATCTCCGCAGATGGGCTGCGACTACCGCCATCACCTTTGTGAACACCCGAGGGGCACTGGTGAGGCCAAAGTGGGCACCGCAAATTGAAGTGCTTGTGACCCACTGTGAACCGCTGGTAGCGACGATGGGCCAGCAGGATGGGAATATGAAAATAGGCATCCTGCAAGTCCAGCGCTACCATCCAGTCTCCGGGGTCCAGGGCAGACAGGACCTGAGCAAGGGTGAGCATCTTGAATTTCTCCTTTTTGAGGAAGTAATTGAGGGCTCTAAGGTCTAGGATAGGACGAAGGCCTCCGTCCGTCTTGAGGACCAGAAAGTAGCAGAAATAGCAACCACTGCCTACTTCGGGCCCAGGAACCCTCTCTATAGCTCCCTTGGCCAATAGAGTCTTGACTTCCTCGCGGAGCAATGCAAGGTGATCCTCCGTCAGCCAATCGTACGCTGAAGGCATAGATGGAGGAGTCTCGAAGGGGAGGGAATAGCCCCTTCGGACTATTTGCAATACCCACCTTGCCGACATAATATCTCGCAAGTGGTGGAGTTGATGGCGGGGATCGTAGCTTGGCTCGACTTCTGGTTCCCCGACCCACGGGGTCGGGGTTAACCGCGTCCACGGCCCGCAGAGGTTGCTGAACATGCGGGGTCCTCTGGCTGGAATAGGGTTGGCGTAGCCACGAAAGGACCGAAAAGCGGATGAAGCCCGGGGGGTGGTTGTGGTGAGGCCCAAAGACTTGGCCGTGGCCCGCGAGTCTTTGAAGCGCTCAAGGACAGCATCCACCTTGTCTCCGAACAGTCGGGAGCCATCAAAGGGCATGTCCATGAGGTTAGCCTGGACATCCCCCGAAAAACCAGAAATTCTCAACCAGGCGTAGCGACGAACGGCCACCGTCGTGGAAATAGCTCTACCCAGCGAGTCCGTTGTGTCCAAGACACATCTGATGGTGAACTTAGCTGCATCTCTCCTTTCTGATATGACCTGGGAGAGTAGAGCCCGGTCCTCCTCCGAGACTCTGGGCAGCACCTGCGCAACCGTATCCCATATCGAATGGGAGTAACGGCTCAAAAGGCATGCAGTGTTCACCGACCGCAATGCTAGACTGGCGGAAGAATTTTTTTTTCTCCAGAAATTGTCCTGTCTCTTGGATTCCCTGTCCAGGGGTGCAGAAGGGAACGTGCCAGTGGAAGCCGGGACCCCCAACTTTGAGGGGTGGATGGTGAGGAAAAGTGGGTCGCCCGGTGCAGGGTGATGGCAGTGTGTGATTGTCCTATTCACAGGAGCCCCAGTGCTGGGTTTGGACCAGGTTCCCAGAAGGATGTCTGTTATGGCCTCGTTGAAAGGCAGTAGGGGTTCCGAGCTGGAGACCCCAGGCTGCAGGACCTCTGTCAAGACGTTAGTCTTGACCGCCACTGTAGGAAGCTGCAGGTCGAGGACCCCCGCAGCCCTATGCACCACCATGGTAAAAGATGCTCCCTCCTCCGTAGCCAGGGTAGGAGGAGAAAGCATGCCAGAGTCTGGGGAGGTGTCCAAACCACTGGCAACACCTAGTTCCTCGTACCAGTCCACATCTTGTTGGTGCGGGATTTCTAAGGGATCCTGCTCCCCCTCCCAATCTTCTTCCTCCATCCCTAACCCTTCAGAATAAGGCAGGGTAAACGGCATGGTGCCATACGGCTCCGTCGGCGCAGGTCTCGACGTTCGAGGACGCCTGATTGGCTCTGTGTCGTCGCGAATGAGGATCTGGGAGGCGCCGCCGGTAGGCACAGGCGGCGCCGAGGACTTCGAGGACCGAGGGCGCAACAGCAGGGCAGGCCGCCCAAATATGGGGCACATGGAGTCATAAAACTCCTTCAGCTGGGCGGGGGTCACTCCCGGACACAGAAAGGGAGGGAAAAGTGGAGCTGACCCAGGCACCTGCTCCGCGGAGCGGGGCCTTGAATGCGGAGGTTCCTCCACCGCGTCGCAAATCGTGCGGGGCGAAGTCGAAGCACGTTTCGACTTCTTGTGCTTTTTATGGTGCCTCTTACCTGACTTGGACGTTTTCGATGAAGAGGACTTTGACTCACCGGAGTGGTGCTTGGACCTTCCTCTCGACCGAGACCTGGACCAGGATCAAGACCGGCGAGGCGACTTCCATGGTGCTGGACGCCGGGCCGCCAGAAGCTTTAGGGACCGCTCCCTCAAAGCCTTCAGCACCGTGGCCCGGCACTCCGAGCACTAGTTGGAGTCGTGGTCACGCTCCAGGCATCAAAGACAAACCAAATGGGGGTCCGTGACTGACATGGTGCGGTGACAGGTGCCACACCGCTTGAACCCCGAAGTCTTCATGCTCGACATGACTCCTAAACACACCAATGATGTCAACAAAAAGTCAAAAAAAGTGTGTCAAAAAATGACAGGAGGTAGATCTCTTCAACGGATTGGTGCTGGCTGGCGTGGAAAGAAAAGAACTGACGTCAGCGTGCCAGAGTGGCGGTTATATTGACGACGCGGACGTCATGACCACGACTAACACGAAGCCGACGACGTAACGTGGAGTGGACCGACTCCACCTACCGGCGCGCAGGGGTACTGCTAAGAAAAATCTTTCTGATCCAGCCTGATGCCTGGAAGTTCAAAGGTAAGGAATCTGCGGCTAGATGTCTCTATCAGATTGCAGCTATATGGCTTTTGTGAGTGCCAAGAATTTACAGATGTAGGACAAGAAATAGTACTCCTAGAAAATATTTGTGAACTGCATTTTAGCATGAGCGAATATGCATGTGTAGATTTGCCCATGCGAAAATCTAAGTGTTTGCAAGTTCACTTTCCCTCCAACCACTTTTTTCCCCAACTCTGGAAGAAGTTTACGTCAACCATTGTTAGGACCAACTTTCCAACATTTCTTAGTATGGGAAAAGATTAGAGTAGAGTTGTTGAAAACCCTTAAAACATGCAAGTTAGTAGGTTTGTACAGACTCAAAAGGGCATTCTAACCCTGGAACTATTGCTTACCACTACCTTCAGCCCCAGTATGTAGAGCTGCGCAAACGTGCCAACATAAGGGGATTGCAAGTATTCAAACACTACTATGGTATAAGCCCTGGCATAATCAGAGAGGCTATATCAGAGCTCTTATATAATGAGACTGCTGTCATAATTTGTCGCCGCAATACATGGCACCGAAGGGACAAGTGGATTTTCTTACAGGACAAGTAGATTTATGAAGCAACCTGCCCCATGGACAAGTAGATATTTTATTAAATTTCACACCCCTGAGCTGGCCCACACGCTATCCACACCCACCAGTCTTCTGGGTGTGCAGTGTGCAAGCATGCTATAAATAAAATGTTTTGAAGTGCTTGCTCCACTTTTCTAAAACCAGAGAGCCTTTTCTTTATACATTCCAAGCACCAGTACAGGGTCAATTTTGGTCAGGGTTCCACTCAAAGCACAGTGCTGGGATAGATGTTGTTTATACAACATGCACCTTCACTGGAAACATGGCAGAAAGTGCAATACAAGAACTCTTTTTCAACAAAAGCACACAAATTCTGCCTAATCAAATACTGTGCTTAAGGTAAAACGACATGCGGGCAGACCCAGTCTCTCTCTCTCAGTAGTTAAGCTCTTTTTCGGTCTATCACAGCTGCATTGTCTAGCCAGACCTAAAAATCAGGGAGTTATCTCAGAGATATGGGATAGGTTGTATGCCACAACAGGTCAGTAGTGAAAAAAAAAAGTCTTGCACATCCCCTGATTAGTAATCAATGTGTTATGATTAGCTGGTCTGCGTCAGTTTTTGGGGTTCAGGTATACAGGTTTTTAGGTCTCATCTAGTTGCGAAAGACCTTTTTTTCGGCTACCCCAAGAACCTACAATGGGCTTAGAGCCCGGCCAGTGCTTCCAATTGGCTTTATAGTCACAGTTATTTGCTTGGTTCTTATTCAGTGACTTACCTTCCACCTGTGTTTGTCCCTTCCCTGGAGCATAGCCTGTTTACCACCCTTTTGGTTGCCTGACATGTAGCCTTCCACCACTCATTTTTAGGGAACTACTTTTTTCTTTTTTGTTAAGTAGTCCATGAAAGTCTATGGGTTGTCTAGTACTCTACTTTGTGTGTTTCTCCCCCACGTGACACCCATCCACGCACTCCATGTAGCTCTCTTTCTAGTCTGCTGCTCTCTTGTGTGCTCCTCCCCTACCAACAAACACCCCATTATCTATGTTGCTATCTATCTCGTGTGCTAGTTTGCCCCATCTTCCCTTCACCTGGCCATATTTTTATTTTACCCCCCCCCCACCCTGTTGTTTCTCCCACCCTCTTCTTTACTGCTCCCCCATACTTCGCTGGCATTAAAAAAAAACAAAAAAAACATAAAAGTAGAGTTGCATTTTTGGGAGGGTTTGGCGGCAGAGGGCATTTGCTGCCAGGCACTTCACTACAACAAAAGTGCTTTTGAGCACTTCATATTTATTTTTTACTTACCGATCTTAGTGGTCTCCACCATCAGGTCATAAAGAAAAAAAAGGAAATGCTGCCCTAGTCGTTCTTTAAGTGCGAATTTACTTTTTGGCAATGCTGTGGAGCATTGCCAAAAAGCAAAGGCAAGAACACTTGGCTGTGCCAGTGCTTGTTACTATACTTGGTATCACATATGGCACCAAAGGCACACTTCTGCCAGTCCCAATTAAGAGACGGCTTCATGTAAAAAGCCTTTTTATGATCGCAAACCTTGTAATTCACAAAGTCAAAGGGTTGCAATCGCAAAAGGGCTTTTCCTTATGTACAAAAGTCCTTTCACGCAGCGCAGCGGAAAAATTCTTTCTGACTTGTAAAAGAACATTTGCAATTTAAATCACAAATAGGAGGGAGCATCTTCCTCCTAATTTAGATTTGGAGAGAAATGTATCAATGGCTTACAAACACAATTGCGGTCACATACCATTGATAAGTTACAGACCCCAAATTAGGGTAGTAACTCATTTAGAAAGAGTAAGGGGCTCCCTTACGACCCCTTCCCCTTTGTGAATCGTGATAGCAGTCTCGGTCAGAGAAGGCAGTGCTCCAGGGCACCATGCGTGCTCCCCCGGATGTTTTCCAAAATGAAAAAATATATATCTTTTTTTAAAGCAGCACTCCTTCCTTTCAAGAACATGGACTGCTTTTAAAAAAATATATTTTCCATTTTGGATTGCGACTATTGGGGTCGGCGGTCTACTGACCCTTCCAGGCAAATTGCAACTTGCCTAATTCATATTAATTACGCAGGTCGTTCTGAAACCACGTATTCAGTAGTTTGTGAACGGACCTATTAGTACATAGGTCGATTAACAAAATACTGTTCCAGTCGCAAGAACTCGACGCACAATTTGCGACGTTTTCTGAATGGAATACTAGTACATGAGGTCCAAAGTGCTGAATGGAGTATGACCTCCCTATGGCCTGTGAGAAAAAACTACCCTATTACGTCTGAGAGATACTCCTGGGGAAGCAGAAGAGAGGCAGGCTGAAAGTTTGGTGTGAGCCAGTTGACACTGCGGTCCACACCGCCATGCCTCCTACAGGAAGGAGTATTAAAGGGAGGATAAATTAACGAAACGAGCAAAAAATAAAGGTAGTTAAAAGAAAACATAAAAAAAGAAAATCCGTCGGTAAGTGGGGTATTTAGTGACGGGGGCTGGAAAGAAGTGCATTCCTAATTTAATCACAGGAGCAAAGACATCATAATAATGTATTCAACATTCAGAAAATAAACAACTTTTGTAATATACCTTTTCCTGAAATAACTTCTTTTTCAACTCGCCATCTAAATCCAAACTGTTGAAAGAGAAAACACAGTGTAAACGTAATTTAGTAAAAACCTTTCCAGGGTATGTCATAAAATGCATTTTTTAAAGTACATAACCATCCATAAAGTTTTTTTTTGTTGTTTTTTTTAAATGCTTTTTCCACTCTTTTAAAAACAGACAGCAATAATTTTCATTTAAATGAACCACAAGTCACCTTGTAGGCCCTTTAACCAGAGGTTGGAGCAAAAAGTGTTATATTAAAAATGTATGATATTTAGTGATAAAGTCAAGAACCATTGACCGCCATCGATCCACCTCTTCAAATTAATAAGGAATAATGCAGGCAAAACCAAGGTACAAGTTGGGGGTACACAGTGTGGACGGCGTCTGCCCACTATTTTCACAGGGTGGATACCATTCCCCCTGCCATGAAGTTGGGCCCCGGGGAAATATGCTGAAAGTTTCCAAGTGTAATTCCAGGACACATTCAGCAGCGCATGCACGTTATCTGTTTTCTGTTCCGAGCAGCGATGGCAGGTGGCGAGGGGCTTTCTTATTTGAAATTCCAGATGCCCCCAAAAGAAAGGCCGAATTCAAGTGGTCATCAACCCTCCTTTTGTTTGAGTATGATCCTGGCTGCCAGCTATCTGGAGTCTAACACCTAGACCCAATTCAATGAAGGCGAAACAAAGGTGACCAGCTTGTTATCACTTTACAAGTTCTTGAGAGAAACCACTACTTGGAGGCAAGCTTTTGATTTTGTTCAATCCCTATATTTAAGAGATATGGTTGCATCATAAGAATGTCAGATGTATCGGTCTGTCCAAGTATTTATGCGAATAACCATTTAAATAACAAACATTTTTTTAAATGTAATTCTTCTATCGTGTTACTCATCCGAATGCAGGGTGTCAGAACACTTTACATCACACATTATACATTGACAATAAATTATACAAGTGTGTAAATCAAAGTACAGGATGTGTTACATAAGGCAATGAGGGTTACAAGGTGTAGGACTCGACTATCATTTTTACCAGTAGGCATTATATGTTAAGAGTGCATGGCCGGGAGAGACAAAGTGAGGAGTTAAAATGTAACGCAGTGCTCGAGTTTGTCTGTACTAATAAAACTTTAATACTAACCAAGGAAACCCTTTTTAGCAACCTCAATATAACGACAGATTCTGAAAAAACAATAAGGTCTAAACCAGAGCCACTGGAATGGCAAGGCAGGACCAAATGATGCAGCAGGGTTGACTAAATTATGGTGCAACAAATCGCAAATTATGCAGCGTAACGCAGCACATTTTGCAAAAACATCACTTCATTATTTTTTTTACACATGGTAACAGTGTCTGGGAAAAGACTGCCCCTTATTAGTACCAGTTTAATACCCAAATACAGCAGTAAACAACAGAAAAATAACCAGTTACCCTATGCGGAGGGCCTTCCACTGCGCAGGGAAACATGGCGCCACGTTTTTTGTAACTTTTGATCCGTCTGAGCTTGAAACCTTTTTTATGGTTGAAATCTGCAGATTATGCAGCAGGTGATGGATTATGTGGCAAATGCAGCAAACCCATAATTATGTGGAAATCACTGCAGCCACAGAATCACATAAGTACAGTGGGCCTGGTCTAAACCCATGCCTTACAGTTTGAATGCAGGTCCTTGAGGCCAGATCATAGCTTCCTGCGCTGTATAAGAAGGATTGCAATTTATGAACTACAAGTAACTAAAGGATCTAACTGCTAAAAGCACCTACCTATCTACATAAAATAAAGGTCTCTCATCTCCATGTTACATGATGTGCGTTGCAGGAGACACATTAACCCTCTAAGCTTGATAAGTCAAAACAGTGACTAGACAAAACACAGGTCTCTCCAGCAAGTGTATGAACCACCAGAGATTTCTTACTATTATTATTACTATTCCATGAGATTTACTGGGCACCCAAAGATATCTGCAGCAGGTACCTTATCTCCATAGGAAACTTTAAAATACAGTCTTTGCAACCAATTAAGCCAAAACAGATTTACTGTCACATTTCTCCTTGTTGCTTATTTTTTGTGGCAGAGTTTTTAAGAAGTAAATATATAAGTTGTCTGGCAGCCTGCTTTTATGGCTCAGGCCCTCATGACTCCACTTCCTTTCCATTGCTACACCTTCATGCCCAATTCATGTGTTCCTGGAGTAAAGATTTTCCAATTCCAACACTGCTTTAAGGATCATACACTGTGTAGTAGCAAGGCTGGAAAACCGTTTAAGGCGTGCCTCACTTCCGCCCTGTGATTTTTCACAACACGCCCAGTGCCAGAAGCCCGGAAGAAATCAACAGGAAGAATGTAAAAAAATGTCTACCCTGTGATTATCGCATAATGCAGCGTATCAGGAAATTTGAAGATCAACATTGTTGCATACCCTTTAAAAAGGTAAGCAGCCAGAATGTTGATCTTTCTGTTCCTGAGCCCCTACATCTGCCTTAGCCTTCCTGAGCCTTGCCTTCCATTCAAGCTGGAGCACACACTGCACATGGACAGAAAGAGGAAGAAAGAAGCCCAACAAAGATTGCTAGCGGAGAGGAATCGGCTATATCCAGGTCTTCATTGGAGCTCTTCATAAGTATTACTACCCGGAGGCGCGCGGCGATTCAAGATGGCCGCTCCCTGAGAAGCTCCGAGACACCGAGCTCCGGTCGGCGCTGAAGGGCTCCTTTTAAGTCTGCAGTCCCAGTTTTGAAACATGGCTCCTTGTTTTGGAGATTGTGGGGCACATTGAGGCAAGTTTGTGGACCTGTTAATGGTCTTTTCCATCGAGTTTTCACCTGTACTTGCTTCGCCTCAGTGGCCCCGTTTTGCATGGCCGCCATTTTACGCGTTTGCTGTCGGCGAGTTTCTCTTCCGCAGCAATGTCTAAACGCGAATATTTTTGGGTCTCTCAGACTTTTGCCAGCAAATAAATAACCCAGTTTAACTGTTGATTATCAGAACGGACCAGCAAACGTCACACACTTTTGGACAGACCAGCTCTCCCTTTTTTTTTTTTAATGATCTGCTGTATATTGCTGCTCATTACTTAGAGGCAAATTCGTCATAACGGCGTGAGCGCTGATGGGTTCTTCTTGCAACTGCGGCCCTATCTCTGAAACATGGCTCCTTATGTTGGTGGTCACGGGGCACACTGAGGCAAGTCTATAGACCTGTTGTTGGTCTTTTTCAATGCCTTTTCCTTTGTACTTGCTTCTCCTCAGCAGCCCTGCTTTTTGCGGTCGCCATTTTCCACGTTTTGCTGCCAGAGCTTTCTTTTCACAGCAATGTACAAGTGCGAATAATTTTTGGTCTTACAGAGCAATGCCAGCAAGTAAATGACCCTGTTTGATATTTGCTCATCAGAACGGATCAGCTAATGCCACACGCTTGTTGGTTGGATCATCCCTCCCATATTTGACGGTCTGCTGTGCTGCATATTGTTTGAGGACAAGTTCGTCATAATGTCAGATTAGGCCGGAGGCACTGAAGCTATTCAGCAATTTTTTAGTCAAGCTCTGCATGCGGTCTTGCTGACATCCTCTCTAATTGGCTGTACTAATTGCGACCTTGGAGTTTTATGCCCTTAGAGAACATATCTATTGCTGCGCCGTGCACTGTACCCCAACATGGACTCTTCACACTCAAACAAGCCACCTGGGGCGGCTGGGTCCAATTCTGGAGGTCGTAAAGATTCTGTTGTTAGTACCAACAAGCGCGCCAAAAAAGATCCCTCCTCCCCATTGAAATCACCTCTTCCTCTTACTTTAGAGGACATCATGGACGAACTGCGCCATATTAGACCTTTCATGACGGACACTACTGCCACACTCCAGAGAACTGAAGAGACATGGTCCGGCCTGGAGTCAAGACTTTCGGATGTGGAGCAAAAAATAAGTGATGCACAGGATGTTGTTGCCAGAGTCGATATCCTCACTAAAGAAGTTACTCAAGTTAAGAAGACTACAGAGGATTTAGAAAATCGTAATAGGCGCAATAATCTACGCATTTACGGTATTCCGGAAGGTTCTGAAGGCTCGGACATGATTTCCTTCTTGAAGACTCAAGTTCTGCAGATCGTTGGTCTCTCGAAACCTATGGACCTTAATATTCAAAGGGCGCACAGGTTAGGACCTCAGAATTCATCTTCCTCAATTAAACCAAGAGGCATTATCGCCTACTTCCTTCTGTACTCTGATCTGATGGCAATCCTCAACGCTGCCAAGCAACACAAGCAGATGCTCTGGTCTGGCCACAAAGTCTTCTTCAGTCAAGATGTCTCCAAGCCAACTGCCAATCAGCGAAAGGAATTTCTCGACCCAAGACCATCATTGAGATCCATGAATGCCCGTTATGGTCTTATCCATCCTTGCTTTTTCAATGTGACTTATAAGGACAGAACTTTTACTTTTGAAGACCCAGCTGACCTCCGGAAATCCATTCATGTTCACAAAGGAGAAGCTATGGAACTGAGCAAGCCTTAATTGTTTTCTTGTTTGTTCTCTTCCTTGTTTCTTAGGTTTCCTTACGCAGTTCCCGACGTTGATGTTCATACCCACGTTCTCCTTGTGTCTTGTCATGTATGACTCAATCCGTTGCTTTGTTTCCTCATTGTCTGGTAAGTTCCCTTCCTTTTTGTTTCGTATGTTTACCACTTTGTCCTTAATTCCTTTGTCTTATCTCTTTTTTTGTTCTATTAGTAAACTTGCCCCTTCTCGGTGTCCCCCTTTTGGAGTGGCCGCTTTGTACTTCGCCCCCCCCCCGTCCCTCATTAATGTTCTTCTTGTTTCTGTACACTATGACTAAAGCCCTTTGGCTTTTTGTCATCTATTCTTTGTTAGCTCTTACTGGGCGACTATGCTCCCCTCTTCATTTTCTCTTCTGTCCCCTTTTCCTCTTTTTTCTCCCCCTCTCCTTCCCTCGTCTCTCCTCTTTTGACTCTATTGCACCTCTTTTCTTCCATTTCACACTTATGGTACTTTTTTACTCTCATCCTTGTTTGTTTTTATGGATTCATCAAGCTAGTTACTCTACTTTCCTTCCTCTGTCTAATTTTCTATCCTCCGTTCTTTATTTGTTTTTTCAGGTTTCTATTTTACCTTTCTTTGCTATTTCCCGACACTGGCATATCTCTTTTTTGTTTGGTTCCTTACCCCTTTTTTTCTACCCATTCTTTAAGTCTCTTATATTTTCATGCTTAATTTTGTATAAGTTGTACCGATGAATGGCCTCCGTATAATTTCATGGAATGTTAAAGGTATTCGCAACCCTGTCAAAAAACAACGAGTTTTGTCTCACCTTGCTAAACTGACATGTCATGTAGCGTTATTACAAGAAACACACCTCAAGTTACAAGATCTACCTTCACTGCGCAAACAATGGGTAGGAGATGTTTTCTGCTCCCCGGCAGTGAACAACAAGAATGGTGTAGTCATTTTGTTTCATAAGTCACTAAATGTTCTTCTACAAAATGAATTTAAAGATACTAATGGTAGATGGCTTTTTTTGAATACTAAAGTTAACAACACTCAACTCTCTTTTTGTAATATTTATGGCCCTAATGGCACTGACTTACCTTTTTGGAATGATTTTTCTATTCTTATCTCCTCCCACGCTGCTGATAATTTGATTGTGGGTGGCGATTGTAACCAACTTATGGATCCCTTCCTAGACCGGAAATCTCAAACTAAATATATCCCTAACAAGATGCAGAAGACTTTTCATAAGGTTATCACCTCTAGAGGACTGGTGGATACATGGAGAACCTCCCACCCTGACGTCTTAGAATTTTCCTTTTTCTCCCCTGTTCACAGGTCTCACTCCCGCATAGACTACATTTTTCTCATACAACCAGCTCTTCAATTCATGACCAATGCAGAGATTGGCTCCATTCTCATCTCAGATCACGCCCCCTTCATTTTAGATATGGACTATCCTTCACCCGCCCCAACATCCCGTAGATGGCGTTTCAACAATTCCCTTCTCCAGGACTCTCAATTCGTCGAACAATTCACGCTTTTTATACAGGAATTCTTTAACAATAATCTCTCCTCTGCTTCTCAATACCATTTTATTTGGGATGCCTTCAAAGCTACTGCCAGGGGCTACATAATTGACTTTGTGTCCCGGAAAAAAAAAGAAAGCACTCATGGACTCAACAGCCATCCTTAAACAAATTAAAGCTCTAGAACATAAATACTTCACCACTAATTGCCCCGACACATTGTCAAATCTTATCAAAGCAAAAATGCTACACAATAAACAATCTTGGGATTCGGCTTGTAATAATCTCCTCAAATTCAATGCTAAAATGTATGGTGGTCGGAACAAGGCAGGTAGATCTTTAGCCAATTATCTTAAAATCAAAAAACAAAAATCCAAAATTGTGGCCATTACTGATAACTCTGGAGTTCGGCATATTTCAGACGCTAAGATTCTTGATTGCTTCACTGAATATTATACTTCTCTTTACACCCCAGAGTCCACCCCTTGTCTCGACCAAATTGATTCCTTTTTCCAAACTATTCCCAAATCTCCTGATAATCACACTGATCCCACATCCTTGGATGTTCCCATCTCGGAACAAGAAATCACTAATGCCATCAACCTCCTGCCCAAAGACAAAACACCTGGCCCAGACGGTTTTACCGTTCGATTTTTCCTTCATTTTAAGCAACTCCTGGTCCCTCAGCTATTCTCATTGATAAATCACTTTCTTACCACTGGCGAATCACGAGGATCTTTTACCCAGAGTCTGATCCTTAAAAAAGAAAAAGACCCCTCTCTTTGTAAAAATTACAGGCCCATTTCCCTGATTAACACAGATTGTAAAATCTTTGCTAAATTACTTGCCCTCCGCATTAACAAGGTAATCCCTGACCTCATCAACATATACCAATCAGGGTTCGTCAAAGGACGATCTATCACTGATAATTCGAGAACCTTCCTCAATATTATCCACCTGGCTTCCAAAATTGATTCACCAGTTGCTGCCATTACATTAGACGCTGAGAAAGCATTTGATAGGGTAAATTGGGAATTCATCTTTGGCGCATTGAAATGGCACGGCTTCAGCCCTCCCATTATTAAATACATCCAGTTGTTATACTCTGCCCCCTCTACCTCCATTTGGGTGAATGGGTGTCAATCTCAATATTTTCCACTCCTTAGGGGGACTAGGCAGGGATGTCCTCTTTCCCCACTCTTATTTATTCTCGCTTTAGAACCCTTCTTAGAGAAACCTAGACGCTCACCACACTATACTGGTCTCCAATTTAAAAATATTGACATTAAATTTACTGCATATGCAGACGACATTTTGTTATATATTTCCAATCCGTCTACTTCTTTGCCGGCATTTTTTTCCTTGTTACAGGATTATTCTATAGTTTCCGGCTACAGATTGAATATTGACAAATCCGAAGTCATGCCTTTAAATAAGCACTGCCTCTCCCATATGTTTCAAGACACAGGTTTCAAATGGAATTCCAAAAGTATCAAATGCTTAGGCATTCTTTATGCTAATAATATTAGGGAAACTATTAAAATTAATCTTGCTGACATACTTAAAAAACTCTCTGTTCTCACTGAGAGTTGGTCCCCACTTTTCTTATCCTGGTGGGGTAGACTAGCTACAATTAAAATGATGCTTCTTCCAATTATCAATTTTTATCTTTCTATGCTCCCGGTCTCCCTCCCACTTTCCTTTTTTAGTACCATCAATCGCTCCTTGACCAAATTTCTTTGGAACAACCGTAAGGCCAGGATTTCACTTTCTCGTCTCCAACAACCCAAAGAGTTAGGAGGAGTTAATTTTCCCAACCTTAGACGTTACCACTCTGCATTCACCCTGAAACAAATCTGGACCTTTTTAACCGAATCCACACATACACCTATAACGGCTTGGAGCTCGTTGGAACAAGCTCAATTCACACCTTTCTCTTTTATCACAGCTACTCGCTTATCCCAACCCCCGAAGTGTTTCTTCTCACCTACTTTTACTCATTCCAAAGCACTTGCAACCTCTCTGCTTAGAACTCATCTCTCCTCTGCAGATCATCTTTCACGCACTCCAGTCTGGTATAATAAACATTTAAAGATCAACAACAGAGCTCTATGCTGGAAGGAATGGATTGACAAAGGCATTATTACACTTGACCATTTGTTTCAGGATGGGTCCTTTATGGACTTTTCGGATCTCCAAAAATCTTATGGTATCTCCTCCACACATGCCTTTCATTATCCTTTGCTTAGGGAGTCTCCGACTCGTCTCTTTTCTGAGGGTTGTTTCTCTGATGCACCTGTCAGGCCTCCTTCCCCCCTTTTGACTTTTCTACCCAATTTAAAGCAGCTATTATATACAAGATATTATCCCGTTCTGTTGATGTTAGAATCAAATCCAACTTAGAACTTCTATGGGAGAAGGACTTGTCCCAGGACTTTTCATTTCAAACATGGGATTCCATATGGATAAAAATCCATACTTCCTCACGCTCAGCTAGCACAACGCAGACTTTATACTACTTCTATAATAGACTTTTTTCACACCTACTGACCTGCACAAATTCAAATTGTTAGACTCCAAAAAATGTTGGTCTTGTTCCCACGAGAACAGTGACTTTCTTCATATGTTCTTCTATTGCCCTTTGGTTAAATCTTTTTGGTCTCGTATTTGGTTGAAATTGAATGAAATATTATCTACCAACGTTTCTTTTGATATTGTACATGTTTTTTGGGTAGCTCTTCGCCTATCTGGGACGTCCAGAGCAATGTGGGTAAATTTATTGATTTGTTTTTAGCTATTTCCTTTCAGATCATCACCACTAATTGGAAGGATACCTCTAAAATTTCGTATCAAGCTTGGTGGAATTTGCTTTGTCATCATCACAGGCTTGATCGTGCCCATGCCACCTCACTACCTCTATTGATCAAAAGAGACTTGCTGTGGTCACCACTAACCTCTTTTCTTTCCAGGTTGGCTACTTGATTTTACTTGTATCTACGGTACCAATTTTTTCTTTTTTTTAAATTCATAATGTTTACTTGTTTCACATTATTTGCATAATTGTTTTAACTTCTGATGTATTCCCCTTCCCTCCCTCCTCTCCCCCCCTCTTTTCTTTTTCTTCTTTCTGTTTCTCTTTAAATCTAAAATGTTAAAATGCATTTACTCTACGTACAGGTTTTTCCTTCCAAGGGTTTTATTAGCCTTGTTGTCGTACATATATTTTTTACTTCTATTTTCATGCTACATGACCTTGTACTGATGTTTTACTCTGTTTATTATCTCAATAAAGCATTCTAAACTTAAAAAAAATAAGTATTACTACCCCAACCCGACTTCACCCCATCCCACTGCATAAGAAATACTGCAGTTTATCTTTGAACAAAATGTTGCCCCTGCGATGCAGAACCTGTTTGGCATGTGGCTCGATTCCAAGGAAACATTTCCGACTCCAAAGGCTGGGCCCCAGAGCACCATTACAATCACCCAGGCCCTAGTCTTGCTTTCAAACCGTAGCTTCTTTAGAAGTGGGCAAGCAAACAAATCAACAAGGAGAGCTTGTGCATGAGCTGAGCCATGACACTGAAAAGGAATTCATGCAACAAGTTATACAAAGTTGCTTCACAATTCAAAAAACTATTTTGTTAAAATGCAGAAACATTTAACCATAATATTTTGGGTTATACCACTGCACTGACAGGCATTTACTAAAAGTGATAGATTGAATTTATTGTTAAAGTAGAAATATCTATGCCCGTCCATCCTGAAAACAATGCTATTAATGAACTAAGAGGCAAGTCCCATGTCATTTGCACCCTATATGTGACTTTGGTTCTTATTGTACATGGAACAATACAGTCTATTAAATTAAACATAAGACATAGATTTGCCAAGGATATCACAATTTGGTCAAGCAGGGAATACGGGTTTGATCCCACATTTTCTGCTTTCACACTGAGTAATTCTGCCACTAGATGGGCATCTCTTTATTTCTCCTGTTTTACATCATAGGTTAATGCTTTGGATTTAATCCTTAAGTATACAAAAAAGTGGTGGACGAAATGCTTGAATTAATCTCAGCCACTGCATACCAATCATCATTATTTTGCACACCATGTCACCTCAGTTTGGACCCAGCTATATGCAAATCAGCCTTGACCCTGCTCCAATCGGAACAGTCCAGCCAGAACTGTCAAGCCAGGTCCTCCCTGAACCGAAACCAAGGACCAGTTTCGCCATAGTCATGGGCTCATCAGCTGGGTACAGCTTGGTTCCAGTGACACAGTAGGCATGGGACCCACGTCTGAACATACCCGTCCTACTTAGAGCGACACACTAAAGAATACAAAACAGTGATGGATGGAATGCGTGAACTAATCTCAGACACTGGTAAATACTTGGGCCGCATCCCAATCCAATGCTATTTTGCACACCACGTCACCTCAGTTTGGACCCAGCTATATGCAAATCAGTCTTGGCCCTGCTCCAATCAGAACAGTCTGCACGAACAAGTCTCTAGCGCACAAAAAGTAGGAAAAATTCTTGACCATGCTCCAATTGGAACAGTCCAGCCTGAACTACAAAGCCAGGTCCTCCCTGAGCCAGAACACAGGTAGCCCAGGACCGGTATCACCCTAGTTATGGACTCCTCAGCCGGGTACAGGTTGGCTCCAATGACACAGTGTGCACGGGACCCACGTCTGGACATACCCATCCCACTTAGGGCGACACACTAAAGTATACAAAAAAGTGATGGATGGAATCTTGAATTAATCTCAGCCACTGGTAATTACTCGGGGCCACAACCCAATCCATTGTTATTTTGCACACAAAGTCACCTCAGTTTGTACCCAGTTATATGCAAATCAGTCTTGTCCCTGCTCCAATCAGAACAGTCTGCACGAACAAGTCTCTAGCGCACAAAAATTAGGGAAAATTGCATAATGCTAAATTTCAAGCAACTTCACGAAATTCTGGAAATACGTGAATTTTGCCACCGTAATTGATATTTCTTCTAAGTCTAACTCCAGTGGCACAGCCCCATAGCAATTTTTTGTATCTGGCTAAATATTGCTGTTCCTAAAATGTCTGTACCCTCTCCATCACTGTGGCAATTGCATGCTTTCTCAGCCATATGAGCCAACAATGACGGCTAGAGACCGATGTAAGGTAAAGCGCTCTGATACCTTCGAGTCAAGTTCGCGCTATATAAAACTCCCTACCCCCATCCCCCCCAAAAAAAAGGTGAAGGGATGCTTGGACCCAGTGCAAGAAACACGGGAACTCTGTTAGTCCGAGTCGTTAGGCTCTTTTCCATTATCAACTGCCGGGGAGTAGCTACCTAGCCATGTGTCAGAAACTGTCTCCACAGCTTTCAAGGGATGGTTGTCAGTCAAACAAGGGCCCTCATCCCTGTATCCTGTATATAAAACAGGTTATTTCTTGAAAGCCAGCTAGGGTCAGTTTGTTCGGGTGGCATAGGGGTCGGAAGGTAGCATTTGCAATGGGATTTGGGCCAAGAACTAGGAGTCTTAAAGTCATACAGGTACTTCTGCCCAACTCTTACGTTCTGGCTCCTCCCATTCTCCACTGGTGGCTAGACGTGATAGCACTGAAAAATAGGGTCAAATATGGCTAAATCCAACCGAAGTTCGGACAAGCGCTGAGTAAATTCCTCATTCTAGGCCATCAAGATGGGAGTCACCTGTCAAAAATCGGAAGGTGCACGCCTAACATTACATTTTCCTAAGAAGCGCTTTAAGTGGGTTAGTGAGAGCTGTTGCAGTGAACAAGTTCTGCTAACGCGGCATGCAGGGTTGGATTGGTAAGGTGGGCACTCGGGCAATGGCAGAGGGGCCGGTATCAGAGTTCCAGCTGTGGGCTGCGTTTCTGGGCAGCCTGGGGGGGCCGATTTGGGCAGTGTCTGTGTTGTTCGGATGCCGCCAGCGGCCCAGTGGGTGACAGAGTGTCCTTTCTGGAGGCAGATTGGCATTCATTACCACCCTTTTATCAATGGGCAGAGGTGTCACTTCCTTTCTCTCGCTGGGCCGGCCCATTAATGTATGCATATTGAGTGGGGGAGGGGGGCATGAGCAAAAAAGTTGCCTCACTTGTTACTTGATTTCAGGTGTGTTTCGCCAGTGTGAACTAATCTGTGCATTTTTTTAAAATCTAAGTAAAGTTAAGAAAACATGCCTCTGTCAGAGACCCCCCCCCCCTTCTCTTTATAAAACTTCGCAGAAGCAGTGTTTTGCAGAAAGACAATATGCAAATGTGGGCCGCTTTTTTTAGCACGCCCGGGCCAATTTTTAATCCCAATCCAACCCTGGGCATTGAGCTTAGATTACGTGGGCAGCTCACTGGCAAGTTGGCCGAGGTGGAACCTCTGCCACCCTGCAGAATAGCAGGCAGTTCGCCATTTTACAAATGAGACTGAGTCTTCAGTACTGGTTGTGGCCAGGGCCGGCCTTTGCTAAGAGAGGCCCCTGGAGAAATCAAATTTGGCGCCCGTCTTGCTCTTCTTCCATTCTCCTCTCTCCACAAGGTTTTCATTTTAACCTTTCCAGGGCTCAGTGCATTATTTTGTAAAAAAATAAAATAAATAAATAAAGTACAATTGCTCAACATTTTTCTAAGGTGGTCATGGCCCACATTCATCACTGATGCGGCCCACTTGCACCACTGGCTCACCATCTCACTGCCCACTGTCTTCAGTGCCTGTATCATGCCGGCATAGAAGCAATATTACCTGGTGCACCTACTCAATAGGTTTGGATGGAGGTTCACCCCCCAAAAAACATGTGGCCTAACTGTCAGAGCTGCCGACTTTGGAGCTGGGGAACCAGGTTCCAGTCTCGGCATCGGCTCAACATCCTGTGATTCTGCGCAAATCACTTAATCTCCCTGTGCCTACCAAAATGAATGTGTCCTTGTGTTATGTAACTGGTGCTCTTGCAAAGCTCTCCAATACCTTTGGGTCGAGTTTGTGCTATATAAAACTGCAACAAAAAAAATGGTGACTTTTACAACATAATTGTCAAATAAATGCTCCAACAAATTCAGAGGTTTTCAATGACACTTAGGAACTATTCTAGTTCTTATGCGGTGTTCTACGGAAGACTTTACACTCCCCATGAATATTGGTACTTACCCTCCCAATTTCACATGGCCTATCTCTTATAAAAATGCATACAGCACCCCTTTTCACGTAATTCTTTTTCAGCCTGTCCAATTGAGTAGATTCTGAGAATGTAATTTAAGGGGAAAGGTGGACATTTCAGAATCTGTTGCTGTAGACAGGAGCCTTCACTATTTACTCTAAAAACAATGCATGCCTCTTTTAAAATTTCTATGTATTAAATTACATTCGTTTCTAGAAGTCTATTGGTCAACCAGCCCTGTACATTTTACAAAACGTTCAGACCTTCCAAACACTGGATTAGAAAAGCCTTACACTGAACAGACACTTCCTTCTTTGGTCAACATGAAAGGGTGCATCCACTTTTAAAAGCCTGTGTAAGCACTTAAGAAAAGTAAGTACCATACAAGAGGCTGAGCACCACAACTTCAATCCAGAGCATGGCCAACTTATCCCTACATCCTTCTTGGGGCGATAACATGTGAAAGGGCCGGGCCCTTTAGTTCTGGACCTTTTCTAGAGACACACTCCTACATGTCAATAACCTAAGATACATCACATATTTATGTTAACACATTTCACAATTCTAACACTTCACGTTAATACAGTTTTCAGATTATATGCGGGTGCGCTCTACTCATGATTATGATGCACCCCTACAAATGAAATGAGATTTCGGCTCCATCACATGCATACCAAACTGTTGGGATTTATCTCTCTCTTCTTTCTCTCTCGGACAAAATGAACAATTTAAAATGCAGACTACTTGCTGCAATTTGCTTATATTATGGGCATAAAGAACAGCAGTCAGTCCTCGACACTTCAGCACCTTTGTTAGGAGGATTAGATGCTCGCTTCAAGGGTGTGGAGGAACGGTTCCATAAGCTCAACACTGAAGAAACATAAAAGGGGGAGGTCATATAAGTGATGACTGCCTCAGAAGTGTAATACTTTACACATGAATCCGAGATGCTCACTGAACGCTGTGTACAGTTCAAACCTTTGTTTTTAAAAGATGCATGAAATCAGTGGCAGTGAGTGTAAGTGAGGCAGTGAGCTAAGGGTCACTTACAATTTATTTGTATTGTTTTGTTCGGGGCTTAGCAATCAGGGATTTAAAGAGCGAATACTACTCACCTGTGATGGTCTCAAGGCGCTGAGGGGGGGGGGGGTGCGGGTAGCTCTGTGGTCATCCGAAGAGCCAGGTCTTGAGGTCCTTTCTGAATAGGTGCAATGTCGGGCTTCGTCTGATGCTGAGGGGGAGTTCGTTCCAGGTCTTGGCCACGATGTAGAAGGATTTGCCAACCATTATGGCCCTGTGGATGCGGGAGACCATGGCTAGGACTAGGTCGGCAGAGCGGAGGTTTCTCTTGGGGGCGTGGAAGGAGATTCTTTTGTTGAGGTATTGGGGTCTGGTGTTATGGATGGCTTTGTAGGTGTGTGTGAGCAGTTTGAAGGTTATTCTTTTTTCGACGGGGAGCCAGTGGAGGTCAGGGAGGTGCTGGGTGATGTGGTCATGTCATGGGATGCTGAGGACGAGTCTGGCTGCGGTGTTCTGGGCGGTCTGGAGTTTGCGAAGGAGTGTTTTGTTGATTCCCGCGTAGAGCGTGCTTCCGTAGTCCAGTCTGCTGGTGATGAGTGCGTGGGTGACGGTCTTCCTGGAGTCGGGGGGGGTATCCATTTGAAGGTCTTGCGGAGTATGCGGAGGGTGTTGAAGCATGTGGAGGACACGGCGTTGATCTGGCGGTGCATGGTGAGTGAGGAGTCGAGTATGATGCCGAGGTTGCAGGCATGGTCCGTAGGGGTGGGTGGGTTTCCGAGGGCAGGGGGCCACCAGGTGTTGTCCCATGCGGAGGGGGTGGACCCGAGGATCAGGACTTCAGTTTTCTCCGAGTTGAGGTTCAGGCAGCACTGCTCATCCAGGAAGCGACGTACTTCATTCCTTCTTGGAAACTGTGCCTGGTGGTGTCGGGTTCCTTGGTGAGGGAGAGGATGAGCTGGGTGTCGTCAGCGTATGATACCATGTTGAGTCCGTGTTTTCTGACGATGGTTGCGAGGGAGGCCATGTAGACGTTGGGGACGTGGGGCTGAGGGAGGATCCTTGGGGTACTCCGCATCTGGTCTCTGTGGGTCCAGAGAGGAAGGGCGGGAGTCTTATTCTTTGTGTTCTGCCGGAGAGAAAAGATCAAATCCAGTCTAAGGCAGTTCCCTGGATACCGGCTTCATGTAGTCTGGTGGCTAGTGTGCGGTGGGAGACGGTGTCGAAGGCTGCTGAGAGGTCTAGTAGTATGAGGGCTGCAGTTTGGCCTTGATCGAGGAGGGTGCGGATGTTGTCAGTGGTGGCTATGAGGGCGGTCTTGGTGCTGTGGTTGGTGCGGAATCTGCATTGAGGGGAGTCGAGGATGTTGTTGGTTTCTATGAAGTGCGTTAGCTGGGTGTTCACGACTTTCTCAATGACTTTGGCAGCGAAGGAGAGAAGAGAGATGGGCCAGTAGTTCTTGAGGTCAGTTGAGTCTGCGGAGGGCTTCTTGAGGAGGGGTTTGACTTCGGCACATTTCCAGTCGTCAGGGAACGTAGCTGTTTTGAGGACGCAGTTGATTGTCAGTCGTAGTTCTGGTGCGATGGAGGGGGAGGACCTGTGAAAAATGTGCGGCGGGCAGGGGTCAGTGGGTGCTCCGGAGTGGATGCTTTTCATAGTCTTTGCGGTGTCTTCTGTGGTGACAGGGGTCCAGGTGATGGGTGTCGGCTGGGTGGCGTCGCTGGTGGAGGGTGTAGGGTCGGTGCTGTGGTCTTGGTCGTCGAAGTTGTCATAGAGTGTCCTGATCTTGTGGTGGAAGAAGAAGCCGAGTTTGCTGCAGAGATCTTTGGAGGGAGGGACGTCGGTGGTTTCGCTGTGGGGTCTGGTGAATTCTTGTATGATGGTGAAGAGTTCCTTGGAGTTGTGGGAGTTGGAGAGGATTCTGTCCTGAATTAAGTTTCTCTTAGTTGATTTGATGAGTTGGTGGTGTGCCGTGGTGGCAGCCTTGTAGGCGGTGCATGCTTCCGGGGTTTTGCTGTTTCTCCATGCTTTCTCCAGTCGTCGGCACGAGCGCTCGGAGGTCCGTGGTGAACCAGGTGGCTTTCGTGTTGTGTTGTCTGGAGGAGTTCTGGAGGGGGGTGAGAGTGTTGGCGCAGTTGGCGATCCAATGGTGAAGGTCGTTTGCTGCTGTGTTGGCGTCTGTTGTGGTAGGGAGAGGAGTGCAGCTGAGGGCGGAGGTGAGGTGTTCTTCGGTGATTTTGCTCCAGTTTCTGCATGGGCGGCGTGGCATGGGCTTGTGTGCGGTGGGTTTTGAGAAGGCGAAATGGACGCAGTGGTGGTCCGTCAAGAGAGGTTGCTTGGTGTGACTGAAGCGAATGTTGTTTCCTCTGGCGAAGATGGGGTATACCGTGTGTGCGGCCATGTGGGTGGGGGTGGAGATGAGTTGCTTCAGTCCAATGTTGGCGAGATTCTATAGGAGGGCGGTGGTGCTGGGGGTCGCTGAGGTTTTCTAGGTGGAAGTTCAGGTCTCCGAGCAGTATGTAGCCTGTGGAGGCGAGGGCGTGGGGAGCAATGTAGTCTGCGATGGCATTGGTGAACGGGGAGTGGGGTCTGGGCAGTCTGTAGGCGAGTGTTCCGCGGAGTGTCGTTCTGTGGTTGGGCTGGATCTGGAAGTGGATATGTTCCATGGGGGGGGCGAGGCGTCGTCCTATTTGGAGGTTGTCAGTCGGAGGGAGCTTTTGTGAACGATGGCAAGGCCTCCTCCGGGGCGGTCTTTCCTCAGGATCTTGTATCCGTCGGGGATGGCGGTTGCGATATCGGGTGCAGAGCTGGTGTTGGTCCAGGTCTCTGTGAGGAAGGCGACGTCGGGCGAGTGAGTGTTGATGAGGTCCCAAACTTCTACTGAGTGTCTGTGCAGGGAGCGCACATTGAGGAGGATGCAGCTCAAGGGTTTGTGTACGCAGGCTTCTGGTGGGTTGGGGGGTTGTCTGGGTCCAGAGGTGGGTGAAGGTGCGCCGGCTGTGTCAGCAGGAGAATGGGCCTTGGGAGTTGCTCTGCGTCGAAAGCTGGCAGTTGTTATTGCGTCCAGGATTGAGTGCGTGGAGAGTGCTGGGGTCGTAGCGGCGGGGGGTCGGGGGACCAGGGTCCCTGGCATTGGTTGCGGTCAGGTCGCGGACGGGCTTGCCTTTGTTACGCCTTTGGCGCGCGGCCACCATTCATTAGGGTCGGGGAAGGGAGAGCAGCTGGGAGGCGGGAGCATTCTGGGGGGAGGGGCCACGGGGGAAACAGCGGCAGGAAGAAGGCAAAAGGCAAGGAAAAAACAGAGGCAACAGAGAAATAGGCAAAAAAAGGCAAAGACAGAAAAACAAACCAGAAAAAAGACAGAATAAACAGCAAACAGAAAAAAGACAGAAAAGGGCTGACAGAGCGGACCAGCAGAAGAGCAGGCTCTTCCACTGAACCACCAGGGATGAGGCGCAGGCAGGAGCCTGCGGGTGGAGGAGGGCCTCAAACACCTACCTGGGTCACCAGAAGGCGCTGGGGGCAGTGCCTTAAGGACGGAGCTGCGCGAGGGGAGAGCAGTTACCCTGACCAGGAGGTCAGAGGTCTTGCTCCTCTCCCACTACTCTCTTCACAGAAAGATGCTCTCCTCCTAAATCGCCTTTTAGATGCTAAATTAGAACTGAGAGGCCCTGGGAGAGGATGTGAGCGAGAAGGGGAGGGAAAGGAACGAGGACTAAGTGAGGGAACAAGAAAGTTTATGCAGCGAGGCGTCGGCGACCTTAAAATAGAAATTAAAGATCAAAAGCAGGTTTCCAGACAAGGCCATTGCGCCCCTCTGAAATCAGGTGCCCAGCTCGCCCATGCCAAAAGCCGTCCCTGGCTCTGGCACAGATCAAAGTTTTGCTGGACAGAACATTTGTAACAGCAGCATACTTTAGGATTTATATTATATAGGGGGGCCTCTCCTACTGCCCTAATAACCATTACAGTAGAATTTCGGGGGCAGGACAAATGAGTGTGACCCACCTCACCAGTGGCGTAACGAAATTTTAAGGGGCCCCCCTGCAATGTACACGGAGGGGCCCCTGCTTTGGATTTAATCCGGAGCGCTCCGGTCTGAGTACTGTGCTGAGGGGGCCCCCCTCCAGCTCGGGGGCCCCCGCACCGCGGGGGATGCTGGGGCCTGTGTTACGCCCCTGAACCTCACATGCTGGGGAGTGGCGCAGCCAGCTGTCATGGGCCCTAGTGCAGAGAAGGCCCCCTGGCCACTGTTTGAATTATGAAATACAGCATTACTCAGAGTTCATTGAGCTCCTCAGATGCTGGACTTTTTCCACAGACACCAGCCACGTTGGCAGCTTCTTAGCCTTGCGGCCGCCCTCGCACAAATTCCAACCACTGAGGGCTCAGTTATGAATTCTTCCAAATTGCGTTGCGCCGCTAATAAATAACGATATTCTGGGGGTTCGAAACAATAGCGACAAATACGAGTTTTGCTCTCAAAATGGACCACAGCATGCGATTTTTGATGGTAGCTGCACCAATCGGCATGTTTTATTACTTATGGGGTCTTTTTCACCCCGTAAACTTTGGCATGATTTTTTTAACATAATCATAATTGCAACGCCCATGCAAACAGTGGATTTTTACAATGTATGAGGCCAATGGATAGCATGAAAGGGGACGGCAAACTATCAAAACATCATATTGCGTCTGGGGGACATAAGAGATTAGAGTGCTAACTTCCACCGCTGTCTGAGCCATGACGACTTCAGTGACTTGAAATAAATTCCTCCCTACTGAGGTCACTCTCTGCCCCGGTCAATAATGTGGACCCAATGAAAACATCTGAAATGTGTTAGAACAGCTTCAGTGGTAACTGGGACTACTCCGCCATCATTCTGTGGTCGCCAGTTCAGTCAGTATGGACCTCATTTAAAATGGCAAATTTCAGTCACATGGGAAGCGATAGAGCCAACATTAAGAATAAAATCAAGATTTAGTTAGCCTGCAGAAGATTTTATTCGAGGTGAGCAGGCTAATGGTGCACCAGTAATCCATTTTGCAAGACCCCACCATTGATGAAATGAGCAGTCGCACACTTTTGTTCCTGTTATACCCAGGGTAATTATCTTCTGAACACTATCACTGGTGAATTCTGAGGCAGAATGAGGTACTTTCAGTAGGGTATTGCCATTGTAGATGTTTCAAGAAGAATTATTTTCTGCCCTCCACTCAGTTAGCATACGAGGCATTGATGGGCTTTCCGTGGCTGTACCCATTACATTTGGAAGTGCACACAGACTCCTGACGCAGGAGGTCATCACTCCCCTCCCAGAAAGAGCCAATCCTGAAGCTCTACTAGCAAATCCTGCTCTAAAGTTTCTGGAGCCAAGATGGAGACATCAGGATGACCATACACCACGAGGGCTTCTCAATTTCCAGTAAAACGAGTAGATTCAGGGGAAATTATTTTAGGAATTCCTCTCTCCAGTCCACCATCAGGCCACCCCACAGGCACCCTCCTTTCCCCTTCCAGGAGGTGAACTGCTCAGGCCCTGTGCTCCAGCGAACGGCAAAGGCATCAAAGCCTCGACATCACCAGGCCTCAAATACAGAGTCTGGGGCTTGAATCTCACACTAATGAGGAAAGTGAGGATATCTGCTCAGGCTGTCTGCTATCTCTGCTCCCACAATACGGGAAAGCAGCAGGAACATGCCTTGAGCAACCAACCGTCTACTCCCACAGCTGCGCTCCAAGCTGCAGACAGAGCTGTGCACAGCCGCCAGCACTGTCTTGCTTCCAAACATAGACAATGGATGTGGTGTTTTCCATATGGGCCAGAACTAGAAGGAATACTTTCTGGCCAAGAGAAGTGCAGTCTACTGCAAGACACTTATGCGGAGGAAGAAATGTGACCTGTTGCATACAGCAGTATAGAAGAGCTCGTCACAGTGAGCTCTGCAATCAAACTCTGAAGAGATGTTTGTGACCACAAATTGAAGTTAGGGCAGACAGAAGGGGTGATCCGTCCCTCCGTTGAGACGATGAGCCCACCATCTCAAGATTGGCACCAGCGACGGCTTGAACTGGGCCCGCAGTGGAGCTCTGAGGTAAGTGGCCCGGAGACCTGCGACCCTCGTGGAAAGAACTCTGCTTCCTCTGCTTTCCCGCGGGCTGCATTGTGCTGCTGGCCGTGGGCTCTGCGGCAGAAGGTGGGAGCGTCCGCCGCTGGCTGCGGAGAGATGGGGCGGCCGGGTGCTGCTGCGGTTGGCGCTGGCAGCCGCCGGGTGAGGAGGAGAAGGCGGCTCATGGTGATTGAGGTCGCACTGTAGAGAAATTCTGAGGCCTAAGAGGGTAAGTGAGAGGCATTTCTGAGGGGCACCTGCCTGTGAGCCCTAATATACTGGCCCATGCTGCCCCCTGAGAGGCACCCCTGCCTCCAGCACTGCAGATGCTGACTGAGCCTTACCTTCGTCTTCTTTGACCAGCACTGACGGCATATTTGCAACGCTCAGCGGGCATCAATGCAAAGGGACTTCCCATGGGCCCTCTCCACTGATTGCTGATACTTTTGGTGAACTTTCTGTAGCCACATTGAGGCAGTTACCTGGTCCAGTTCCTTGGTAAATAACGTAGAGGACAGGTTCAACCAAATAGCAGCATACTGTACTGGTTGAGATGGCTTCCCAGTGTGAAATGCAGATACGTCCTGTGTGATGAGCCTCCTGAAGGTTTGCTGAACACAACACTCATTGTTGATTGATGGCTGCCCGAACCTAAACCAAATTCAGCATTTCAGTATACTGAACTGCTGCAGGGAAACAGACTGAACTGATTTAGGTCAGAAAGATAAAAAAGGCGGCATAGTCTTCTAACATTTTTCCAAACAGAGAAAGAGAAATTGGAGCAATTTTCATGCCACTATCCATAAGACAGGTCCAGCTATATAGTCACTAAGATGAGGAGCATCACTGGGCCTGGGGTGCAACACTGTGGATCTATTACTATGGCACACAAAGGTGGCAAAAAACCTGGTTGCCTAGTGGCATTTAATGACATAATCTGCCCTACCATCAGAGGAGTGGAAAGGCAGTTTGTGGCTGTTGGGCTGATGGGGTGTGGGGACCAGGGAATCGCTTCCACTTTGGTGTTCCCAAGCATCTAGTGGAAAGGATGTCTGCTTTGGTTTTGAGGTACTGTTGCAATCCTCGAGCAGGAATGTTTCTTTTTGGAATCTAGGACCTTCAAAGGGGTGGAGTGTATGTATGAAAATTCCCTGTGCTGGAATTTGCTGCCAGGAATGTGACCCATGAATAGAATACCTCTGTTCTGTATGCTTCGTGGGCCTGTACCGTGATGGTAACATTGCCACCCGTTAGGGTGAGCCTATGTTGTAACAACATTTGTGTTAGTGCAAGTCTGCAATTTCCTGGCAGAGCAACCTGTCCTGGATAAGCCATTAGAATATTTGGAATTCAGAGTGGGTACCTCTGAGTGGAAATTCTTTTAAAGGTTCAAACTTAAACAGCCTACAGCAAGAAACAGGGATTCCCTACTTAGCTGAGGAGAATTCTTCCCTAACACCATGGAGTCTCTGGTTAACTGGTGAGTAGGGTCTTTGGGCACACAAAAGAAAACTACTCAGGAGACCCATTAAATAAGTACCCAAGGTAGAACTTTGGTGGCACCATGTTGTATGGTTCATAGTTTCTCAGTGCGTTTTTTGGACAACATAAATGTAAAAAACTATGCCAGACTGAGTCCATGCACACCATCAGGATATGTTGGCCTTAGTCTTGGCTAGCTCACACTGCACCACCTGTACCCCTAACCTGGTACGGTAACAGGTGGTATGTGCAACCTCAGAACATGGCAACCCTGGAGGAATCCAAGGAAATTGTGAAAACAGATCTAAACCCTTTTGTTTAGTAGCTCATGCATGCCCAGTGGGAGACACAAGAAATACTCAAATTGGCATTTCAAACATTTATTGAAGCAATAAGATTCTTGTGTAAAATACGTGTGCTTCAATGATTAATAGAAGAAAACCATACAGAGTAATCATCATCACAAAAATTGTAAAGAAAATTAAAAGCTCAACCATTGTGCTGTTACATGGACTATATGCTTGCATATAATTATAATTATGCTCCTACCTAGCGCTCCCTATCCTAGTGTGCCTAGGGTGGGTGAATCTGCCAGAATCCATTAGGGTGATCTAACTCCCCAGTTACCTGTGGGTATGTTTCATCTGGGAGCCCGTCTTGGTGTAGAGCTGGGCACAATCCTTCTCAGGAGGTAAACAGAAGTCAGCTGGGCTGGAATTCCAGCATGGGCGACCTCAATAGTCTCAGCGAAATGCTCCTCTGCCTGAACAAAGGAGTGATGTTGTTTATATAATAAATTTCACCCATGTTACCATGCCGAAGCCCCAGTCAGGCCGCCCTTATTGACTCTATCGATACAGAGCTGTCGCAGAGCGGACAATAACAAACATCAAAATTTTGTGCAGTGAACTTAGCCCTCATATAGAATGTCCAAGGCTCTGATAATATGCCTACGAAGAAATGTAAATGTAAGCAAAGCATTTTAGAGAATATTATTCCATACAGGCATGCAAGCAAATGTCTGTCATGTGTTAACGTTCAAGAATGTCAACTTTAAACGTGAGCATGCAAAATGGTTGTATTTTTGCCTGTGGCCTAAGTGGCCATATAACAGGGGGAGCCCGGCTTACCTTCTTTCAGTGTGTGTCCCACCCAACTTATAGGAATGCAGCACTACACAAATTTGTTGGGGGTATTCATCTAGCCCTTCTGCTCATGTTTCACCATGCAGCACTGGGTTTCCCAAAATGGAACCCAGACTCCTCCATGTATTGTACCCTTTACAAGCACACATACACCCATCACATCTATTAAACCTACACACACTGCACCGCACTATATCCTTCCTGTATTGTATAGGGGTGGGCGGCAAACTCCGCTCCACCAGCGGAGTTTGTGGAGTTTTTCCACTTCGCACTCCATTTGTAGCATTGAGTTTTATCAAAAACTCCGCCTCTGCCGCGTGGTGGAGTTTTACTTGCGCCCACCGCTTTAGGTGGAATAAATTATATTTGCAACAATAACTTCCGAGCCTTGGCGCAGAAAATAGTAACGCTGGCTGCTGATGGAGTCATAGCACTGTGCTGCGAGCAGTTAGAATGCTCTTATTCGCTGTTTTAACTCTACTGTTGCACCGCTCTGTGCTTTCATGGCGCAGCCTAAATTGTACTATGAATCTGTACCGCCTTCGAGAGTTAAACGTGTTGGGGGAAGCGCAACATCCTCCGATTCACAGGAACTCTGCCTGACCTCTGCTCTGGCATAGGATTAGCATTATATAAAATCCCATGAGCTCAGCAGCTTTCCCCGCGCCCCACCCCCTGTTCAGTGACGAAGCAACAGGCCGTGCACATAGAAGGCAGTGGAGGGAGACCGGAGATGCCTTGACAGTTTTCGCCTATTACTCGTTCCTTGGCCGCAAATTGTAGGATCCTGTTCCATTAACGTTCGTTCCATTCCTTTGGATTATTATGTCACTTAACACACCATCTTCGCAGATACTAAAGTACAAAGAAATTAAGTGATTCGTCCAAGATCACTGAAGTATGGCTGAATGGAAATGCTGGGATTGTAGCTCAGGTCTCCAGTTTCCGTAATTAGCTATTTTCAGAACTGCAGAGGCACCACTTTCAGGCAAAGAAAGTAGTAGGTGACAGACTCGGTCTGCACCTCCCCACCGAGCCCCAGTGCACAGCAGGGCTGTATGGAACACAATGATTGGCAACGGGCACATCTCCTGTACCTGAAATGTTCTAGGCAGTGGCTTATTAGGTCTCGCCTACGCAGCGCGCATGCGCTGCATAGGAGGTGAACTCTTGGAATCGATTCGCTTTTTCGCCCAAAAACGTGCACGCTTTGCATTGCTTTCAATGGCAACGCGTGCACGTTTGGCGTTTCCTTGCGGGAGCGAGCTTTGGCGACATCTGTTTGCAATTATCTTGCAAACAGATGGTGCCTCTGCTCGCTCCCGCAAGGGAAACGCTTTGTATTTTGAGCCTCTGCCGTGTGTTAGAGGTGGAAAGCACTTTGAACTACCCCCCGAAGCCCAGACGTTTTGAATCAACGACGAGAAACATTGTGAATGCCCTTCGTGTGGTTCCAACAACACTCGATTTAAGGCGAGCGCTCCCGAGTTTTAAAGCTCGACTGTGCCTGCGTGTTTTTTTTGGGCCATTGGACTCCCAACAAAACCGAATACCAGACTCGCCCAGAACTTTTTTTTTCCCAAAAGTAACTTCCTTTGAATGTTGACAGCTAAAAGTTAACCCTTGCCGCCACCCTTCTCCCTCCGTTGTCACATTTGTACGTGTCCCCTATAAAGTAGCAAAGTGATGTGTAACTGCTCATTTGCGGCAAAATTTCTACTCTCTCGCTTCATGCTTGTTTTTGTTACCCGTGGTTGGTGTTTAGAGTAGCGTACGTATATACTTCTCCTAGGCAACGCACTCTGAGACAATGTACAGATCACCGTAAACACAATCCTCAGAGATATTTAGCAATCACAGACGGAGCCATAACGACAGACTGGAGGTACAGGTGACACGCAACACACTGCAACACTTTTAGTACTTCTGGCTTTTTTGGGAAACAAGTCGCAGATGGTAAAGTGCCACGTTTTAAATGTCAGGATTGGCTGAAATAGTAGGAGGCACAGGACAGGCCCACACAGACATTGGCTACTTTAAACTACCAAAGTTGTGTCTCGGGTAAGAGGGGGCACCAGAGAGGCCTGAGGCGCACAAGATGGCGACGAGGCTTAAACCGCGCCTGGCGACGAGGCTTGAACCCCGGCTTGGCGACGAGGCTTGAACCACGGCCTAGCTACGCTGTTTCCTCCCTGCAGGGCTGGAAGGTCGCACTCGCTGATTTACTCCGTTAATTGGGATTTAGAAGTTGCGGCACGAGGAGGACACACAAACCCAATTAACACGTCGAGTTGTTCACCTTGTTTGCTGTAACGCAAACGGCTCTGACAGGAAAGTTATATCGGTCGTTTAACCCGAGCTCCACTCCAAGGTAACCCAATAGCCGACGCCCGGGGTGGCGGTGATGATGTTTCATGACTGTCACTGTTAAGAGACCCGAGGAAAGAGTGTAAGCAACAGAAAGGTGACCCCTCCAGCTTTGCAGAGGGTCAATCACTGCCCTGCAAAATGTGCCCCTGCATATTTATTCACTTTTGAACCGTTTGAGCGCGAATCACATTTTTTTATGGTTAGAATCTGCAGATTATACGGCAGATGAGAGATTATGTGGGAGATGCGGCAAATCCATAATGATGCGAAAAAAGCAGAGGCGCACAATCGCATAATTCCAGTGGCCCTGGGTAAGAGCCAGGGACATGCACATCACACAGTGTCCTTGACGTGTGCCTAAGCCATGGCTGCGGCCTTTCACATGCTCTGATTGTACACAACATACAGAGAGGCCTCAGTGCTTCATGTATGTTTTACACACGATGTTCGGCTCATGGTGAAAGCAGTTTTTAAGCACAGGAAGCGTGAATAGCTTGTTAACAAGTGAGAACAGTAATCCCAGTGGGTCTCATATTATGAACCTCAAAACTAGAAAGCTGGGGTTGCCCTTGAAGGATTTCATGTTGTGCGGTGTGACGGGAGGTGAGTAAAAGAACGTAACGTTCTTTTACTCACCTCCGTGTGTACCTTGTGTAACGTAGCCGGTGCTCATGTAAAGCGCTCCCAATACATTCGGGTCGAGTTTGCGCTATATAAATCTGCATAAAAAAAAAAAAAAGGGGGGCTCTGTGGGGTCTGTCCCCAGAGCCGGTGCAGCCTTCATCCTTGATAGAAACGAGGTGTGAGTGTGAAGGCAGCCCCTCTTCTGGTAATAAGCCAGCCCCAGGCACCGTGCCAGACTTCTGTGGCACCGCGTGCTGTGGCTTCACCGCCGCCTTTGAGCACTTTCACAAGTGCCTTTCATATGCTAATGCCAGGCAGGGTGCCCTTAGGCGATAGAGGGGGGCCAAGCCAGAGAGGGGGTGCAGTGCTGCGAGAGAGGGGCTGCCGCACTGGGCAGAGAGAGAGGGGGGGTGCACCCGCCTCGCTCCCTCCTATCTGTTTATTTTAGGTCCAGTTTTCTATAGCGCACAGACTTCGTCCAGGTGTATTAGAGCGCTTTACGAGAGAGCCAGGCTGTGTTCCGATAACAACTACATAACAGCATAGCCAATAGGTCTCGCCTTTGGGACCTTATAAGTGTTTAGTTATCCAGCACAATATCCTTGGTGCAACAACATCAACTGTTGCATGGCTAAACACTTACAAGGTCCCAAAGGCGAGACCTATTGGCTATGCCAATGCTTGTTTTTACGAAAGTCACCGGTAGCGAAAGTGACATCACACACACCGCCAGGGCCCAGTGAAATCGCAAGCACTCTATTCAAATGACATTTCAGGACGATGTGTTTACACTAGTTAGTTTTCTTAAACACAGTTTAAAACTTTAGGCTGCAGCCTGTCATTAAGCGCCGGTTGATGTGAAACACACAGCCAACTACTAAAAGAACCCTCACTTGTAAAAGGTCAGAGTGCCTAAATGAAATCACAAGGGTAGCTATTGCAGCCCCTAGAACCCTGAAGGGTGGCCACAATTCAGAGCAGAAATGAACTCTTAATTACATTTTAACATTATACACAGGCATCAATAGATTTAGTGGTGTCTGTAATTGATGCTCATAGTTTAAGTTAAGTATTTGTATGGTTTGTGCATATATCTACGAGTAACTAGTTGTGTGGTAATCAATATTGGGGTAGTTACCATACCGAGGGTCGGGGTGGCGATGAACTTACATACTTGGCACGTACATTTAAATGACATATGGGACGCTCTGCAGCAATATGACAAGCATACCTCTGGCCATCCAGAAACAAACTCAGTGACCCTCTTGCCTGCTTTCAATCTGATGCTTCTCTATGGTCACGTTGTACCAACTTTGTGGGACGCTCTGCAGCAAATACGACAGGCATACCTCCGGCCTCTAGATCGGGCCATCCTGAAAACAAACACAGTGACCATCTTGCCTGCTTTCAATTTGGTGCTGCTCTATGGTCACGTTTTACCAAGTCACCCTGCCGGGAAATGTGCTGTTAGTGCACGGAAGGAAGAATACTGGAAAAATACGCACAGGGGAGATTGAGCCAAACTGTAGTGGCAGCAGGTTTGTCAAGATTAGAACATCTCAGAAGAACCTGACTGCACGTTCTAGGGCTCACTACTCGCAAGTCGTGATTCATGAAACTTCTTCAATTAGTTGCAGTGACTCCAGGAACTGGTAAGTTGCTATTAAGACACTCACTTTTACTCGTTTTTAATATTAACCTGTATTTGTGTGGTTGCTCACAGTCTTGTGGCTTAGTTGCGCAGTAGGTGATGCGTGCACTCAACTGAACTGTTTGTTCTCACGATGGAAACCTCAGTGTTATGAATGGCTGAGTCGATCGTACCGGACCATACCTGAATTTCACACGGTTTTGTTCAAGGTGTACTTTGCAAATATGTCATCCATTTTGTGCATGTACACATATTCAATTATGACATGGGGAGCAGCACATGCTCGGACTGGCTCAGCGCCCATGGTACCCATTGGTTACTGCCAGCAAGCATTGAAGCCTGAGCCTGATTAGAGTGGCCAAGCAATACTTCGCCGGCACGCGTAACTCCGTGGAATTGAGTTGAGCTTTTCAGCAACTCTGCGGAATTCCACGGAGTGAAACTCCGCGAGCTCCACCCAGGCCTAGTATTGTACCACTCACAAGCACACATACACCCAGCACATGTATTCAGTATACACATACTGCACAACACTACACCCTTCGTGTATTGTACTCCTCACAGGCACACATACACACAGCACATGTATATAACATACACTGAATTCCAAACCAATGTAGGCCAAGGGGGAGTTAGGCACACAGCAGCGAAACTTTAAACAAGTGAACCGGTAGGCCTCACTGCTGTGACTCAGGTAAAAAGGACCTGTTCACTCCTACTGATCACTACATGGTATGCTACCACCACCGTGATGTGTGCTGCTTAACTCTTGGTAAAGACTGTAGCCTTTCACCACTATTACGGTATAGCTTTGGGCGCTACTCCTGGTCCAACAAGACAGCAATCTGTGAGACAGATCTATGTCATGGCACACACGCATGGTCCATGTTTCCTTATGACAACAAAAATCAGCTTTAAGGATCCAGATATCAGTACAGTTGAGGCACTCAAGTCAGGGATGCACATGTGGAGGACTTTACCATCTCAAATTGTCAAATAAGGAGATTAATAAAATGTCAGGAAGAGCCCGGATGGGGACCGAGTGCCGCATACCCGGGGGCTCGACCCTTGCCTGTGGAGGAGAAAGGGTCCGGCATCCGCAGGGTTAATAAATTCCTCACACCCTCTCCTCTACAGGATGACGCGGAGAGCATCTGTGGGGACGACCAATCAGGGCTGAGAGAGGCGTGGAAAATGGACCTCTCGCGAGAGGACGGGGCGAAAGCGGAAGCAAGCGAGGACGGAGACGGAGGATCCGAGGACGCTAAGGAGGAAAAGCGGGAAGATTCCTGGATGCCGAGAAACCCTGAAGAGCTGGAAATGGAAACCCCAAGGACAGACCACGCCGCCGCCCCCGAGGAACCGGAGACGTGGAGCGAGGACTGGTGGATACCCCCGGGAGACACGAGCTTGCCGCCGTAACTCAGGAGAGTTACGGCATTGGCGGTGAGTAGAAAGTAACAGGGGAAACCGGGTGGGAGGAAGGGGGTGGACGTTTGGGCCGGGGAGGACGTCTGTTAGTGGCAGAACAGTCCCGTGTGATTTACTTTGGAAGCTGTGACAGAACAGTTCCGTGTGATTTACTTTGAAAGCTGTGCTTCGTTTACGTCTCTTGTCCTTTATGGGTTTATCGTCTTTTCTTTGATTATACCTTGAGTTTCCTTTTTGCCTTGGAGTGGCAAAGGCCATACACTGAAGTATCCCACTTGCATTGAAAACCTGAACTACCCTTGCTCCTATCCTCCCTAATAGGATCACAGAAACGCTAGCCTTCTTTACTCCCCCTTTTCGACCCTCTTCACCCCTGCACGCCCCCCCCCCTCACGTGTCACACCGTCGTTTATACTGTACAGCACTGTCAGCACCCGGAACGGTGAAGGGTATCGTAGAGAGAGAAGAGTGCTATAGACCAGAGAACTTACCGCCACTTATTTCTTGTCTTCCATCTGAGTATCCTGGGGAACCACCACCGGCGAGGAGGAATCCAAGACCGCGAAGACGGAAGCTCTCTACTCTCGATCGGCGAATCAACCATCCCATCATCTTGACGAACTGTACACTGAACTTAAGACCCAACGATGCATTAACCGTTTTCCCACCATCCATCAACCTATACGGAGCGTAAAAATAAATACCTTATCACCATTGCTCAACCTATACGGCCTCCTAGCTTTCATTTCCGACCCTCCCTCCGACAGTTGGTGTCAGAAGTGGGATCGCCGGAAATGGAGGCCGCTTTAAAGAGAATGGCTGAAAACCAGGAAAAACTGGGTCAAGTTATGGAGAAGTTCCTCGCAGTAGCAGAAGAGGATCGCGAAAAGCTCCACAAATCCCTCACAGAGCAGAGCCAGACCCAGGAAACTGTGATTACGAGACTGGCTGAAACCCTAACACAACAGAGGGGACATCCTGCCCTTCCCTCAGTGGTACTACAAAAATACGTTAGCGGGGAGGACCCAGATTTTTTCTTCGCTAATTTTGAGCGGATGGCCTGAGTGGCTGCATGGCCAGACGATAAATGGGGCCAATATTTAGGTCCCCTCCTCTCAGGAGATCTCCAAGCCGCCTATCAGGCCGCAAACCCCCTTGGGTCGCCCCATATACTGACATCAAAAGGACTATTCTTGAACGTATGGGTCTAGACCAGGAAACCTACTGTATACATTTGCGCCAGATTAGGGAAGGACCCCAAGAGACTCCGCGTGCGCTGTATTACAGGGTATGAGAAATGACGGATCGATGGTTAAAACCAGAACAGTCCACGAAAGAGGAAATCATGGAAAAAGTGTACCTTGAACAATATTTGACATCCCTCCACCCCCCTATTCAACGGTGGGTCAGACAGCACACCGACCTCACCTTGGAAAAGGCTGTAGAGATAGCGAGTGCGTACAATCGTGCGCAGGAGATCCAAAAAGGGAGGGATGAGGGACAGTGGAAATACGGAGGTGGGAGCTCCAATCCTCGTGCACCTAGACCACCTCCTGTGAGGAAGCCAGAAACCGTGACCATGTTGCCTGGACCACCACCACCTTCCTTTCGGCAACCAGCTCCCCTAGGTCCTCAATGTTTTCACTGTGGTGTGCATGGACACATCGCATGTGTCTGTCCCCAAAAGGAAGAACCCATGGAGGTTGGGCTCACTCAGTCTTTTGTTTGTAACCCCGTTCCTCTTGGGTCTCTTCCATATCATAGAACAGTGAGGGTGAATGGTGAGAAAAGGGGAGCCCTCATAGACACAGGGTGCCTACAGAGCGTCATCCAACCACAGATCATCCCAGGGGGGGTCAAGTCCGGGAAAGGCACGGTGACCATCCAGTGTGTACATGGGGACCAGAAGCCCTACAACACCACCGAGGTATACATTCAACATGATCCGGATGTAGATCCCGTTCCTCTCAAAGTGGGGCTCATTCCCCAGTTGCCGGAGCCCTTTGTACTAGGGACAGACTATCCCCACATGAAGCAGCTGATCCTAGAAACAGTACCCGAGGAAACAGAATGGAGGCAAACCGCACCCTTTTCCCGAGTGCCTGTTCGGGAACTATGCCCCGGAAAATCACGAAAAAGCAAGAAACAGAGAAGAACAGAGAAGCGCCAGTGGGCCCCAGTCTCTCTAACACAAACCACCACCAAGGTATGGGAACATGATCAGGGCTTTAGGGTAGCTCAAGGAGACGATCCCACGTTGCGTGAAGCATGGAATAGGTCCTCAGAGCAAGAAGACCCAGATCAAGTAGGTCCCCAATTTTTCAGGAATAAGGGTTTGTTATATAGGAAGGGAGGGAAAGAATCGAATCCCCAGTTATAGGTTCCACAGTCACACCGAGAGAAAGTCCTATATCTGGCCCACAGCCACCTCTTAGGCGGCCATTTCGGGGGAGATAAAACCGAAAAAGCAATCCTTGAAAACTTTTATTGGCCGGGGGTGTATCATCAGGTCCGGAAATATTGCAGAGAATGTACCATCTGTCAAAAAAAACGCAGGGCTATGCCCCTACGGGTACCTCTATGTCCCCTCCCGGTGATTGAAGAACCTTTCTCCCGGATAGGGATGGACATCATTGGTCCCCTACTTCCCTCCCGTAGCGGGTGTAGATATGCCCTGGTTTTAGTTGACTATGCCACCCGATTCCCGGAAGCCGTAGCCTTAAGACAACCGAACGCTACCCAGATAGCAAAGGCAATGATTTATATCTTTTCCAGGGTTGGATTCTCCAAAGAAATCATAACCGACCAAGGCACCCCCTTCGTGTCGAACCTAATGAAACAAGTTTGCCAACAACTGAATATAAAACAGATCAGAACAACTGCATATCATCCCCAGACAGACGGTCTATGCGAAAGGTATAACACGACATTAAAAACCACCTTAAAAAAGCTATTAGAGCTAGAGGCCCGAAAATAGGAGGAAATGTTACCCCTGGCTCTTTTCGCTCTCCGCTGTAAACAGCAGAAGAGCACCGGTTACTCCCCGTTCGAATTATTGTACGGAAGGCAGCCCCGTACCCTTCTAGATATGATGAAGGAGGAATGGGAGGAGGAACCAGAGGGGGCAAAACCTCTACCTGATTACGTCCTGGGGTTAAAAACCAGACTGTATAAAATCAGAAACATAGTAAAAACCCACCTGGAACAGGCCCAAGAACAACAAAAAAGACAGTACGACAAAAATACGAAGGAACGAAAATTGAGTGTAGACGATTTGGTGCTGGTGATGAGACCCACTTCAGAGCATAAAATGTTGGGACAATGGCAGGGCCCTTTCAGGGTCCTTGAGCAAATAACCCCGGTGACATACCGATTGGAGCTAGACCAAAGAGAAGAGAAATACTCAGATCTACCATATAAATCTCCTAAAAAAATGGGAGGGACCCAGACCGGCCTTCGTGGTCAAACAGGGTAATGGTGATCCCCTGTTTACACAGAGCATAGACCACGACCTACCCTTTTTCCAACAACAAGAGCTGAGAAATAGGTTGACGTCCCTCGAAAGGGTGTTCTCCCTAACCCCAGGAAAGACTTCCCTCATCAGTCATGCCATTCACACTGAACCAAGGAAGACGATACGGTTGAGACCATACCGAATACCTGAGGCCAGAAGGGGAGCTATCGAGGCAGAGGTCCAACAAATGTTAAACATGGGTATTATTGAACCTTCCAAAAGCGAATGGAATTCTCCAATAGTCATCGTGCCTAAACCCGATGGTTCCATTCGTTTTTGCATTGATTTTAGGGAAGTCAATAAGATCTCTCGTTTCGACGCATACCCTTTACCCCGAGTAGACGAGATGATCAAGAAGCTAGGAAAAGCAAAATATATCAGTACCCTAGACCTGTGTAAGGGGTACTGGCAGGTCCCCCTTAGAGAGTGTGATAAAGAAAAGACTGCTTTCTCCACCCCGGGAGGGTTGTTCCATTTTAAGATGTTACCATTTGGTCTGCATGGGGCCCCGGCCACTTTTCAACGCCTTATGAACTTGATCCTCATACCCCACCAGGAATATGCCTCAGCGTATATAGATGACATCGTCATCTACAGCGATACATGGGACCTCCACTTAACCCATCTAGAGAAAACCATTCAGGCATTAGAAAAAGGGGGTCTCACCATAAACCCTGCCAAAAGCCATCTGGCCGCTCGGTCAGTAAAGTATCTGGGTTACCTCCTAGGAGGGGTTTATCAAACCACAAGAAGAGAAAATTGCCGCAATATCCCAACTGCCGTTCCCCACAACACGCCGGGATCTCCGGGCTTTCCTGGGTATACTAGGATATTACAGGAGATTCATCCCTGACTTTTCTGAGGTAGCAGCTCCCCTGACCGATCTCCTAAAAAAAGATGTGTATACAGAGAAAAAGCTAAAGAACCCCTCCCCCAGTGTCCTACAGGCTTTTACACACTTAAAAACCCTCCTCACCACCAAGCCAGTCCTCTTAAGCCCTGATTACAACCAGCCGTTCATTTTACAAACCGACGCCTCAGAGAAAGGACTCGGGCGGTTTTGTCACAAAAAGACTCAAAAGGTCAAGAGAAACCCGTAATCTACATCAGCAGAAAGCTGTTCCCCAGAGAAAGCAAGTATGCGGTAATAGAGAAGGAGGCCCTTGCTATTAAATGGGCCGTGGAATCATTGAAATACTATCTAGAGGGAAACAAATTCATTCTGTGTACGGATCACGCTCCTCTGGAATGGCTTGCCAGAAACAAAGGACACAATGATCGCATCTTACGATGGTTTCTGGCCCTCCAACCATTTCATTTCACCACCCAACATAGAAAAGGCAAGGACCAAACGAATGCAGATTACCTCTCTAGGTATCCTCTTGAACAGTATCCTGCTAGCAGGAAAGTTAGGGTAGGGGAATGTCAGGAAGAGCCCGGATGGGGACCGAGTGCCGCATACCCGGGGGCTCGACCCTCGCCTGTGGAGGAGAAAGGGTCCGGCATCCGCAGGGTTAATAAATTCCTCACACCCTCTCCTCTACAGGATGACGCGGAGAGCATCTGTGGGGACGACCAATCAGGGCTGAGAGAGGCGTGGAAAAGGGACCTCTCGCGAGAGGACGGGGCGAAAGCGGAAGCAAGCAAGGACGGAGACGGAGGATCCGAGGACGCTAAGGAGGAAAAGCGGGAAGATTCCTGGACGCCGAGAAACCCTGAAGAGCTGGAAACGGAAACCCCAAGGACAGACCACGCCGCCGAGGAACCGGAGACGTGGAGCGAGGACTGGTGGATACCCCCGGGTGACACGAGCTTGCCGCCGTAACTCAGGAGAATTACGGCATTGGCGGTGAGTAGAAAGTAACAGGGGAACCCGGGTGGGAGGAAGGGGGTGGACGTTTGGGCCGGGGCGGACGTCTGTTAGTGGCAGAACAGTCCCGTGTGATTTACTTTGGAAGCTGTGACAGAACAGTTCCGTGTGATTTACTTTGAAAGCTGTGCTTCGTTTACGTCTCTTGTCCTTTATGGGTTTATCGTCTTTTCTTTGATTATACCTTGAGTTTCCTTTTTGCCTTGGAGTGGCAAAGGCCATACACTTAAGTATCCCACTAGCATTGAAAACCTGAACTACCCTTGCTCCTAACCTCCCTAATAGGATCACAGAAACGCTAGCCTTCTTTACTTCCCCCCCCCTTTCCGACCCTTTTCACCCCTGCACGCTCCCCCCCCCCCCTCACGTGTCACACCGTCGTTTATACTGTACAGCACTGTCAGCACCCGGAACGGTGAAGGGTATCGTAGAGAGAGAAGAGTGCTATAGACCAGAGAACTTACCGCCACTTATTTCTTGTCTTCCCTCTGAGTATCCTGGGGAACCACCACCGGCGAGGAGGAATCCAAGACCGCGAAGACGGAAGCTCTCTACTCTCGATCGGCGAATCAACCATCCCATCATCTTGACGAACTGTACACTGAACTTAAGACCCAACGATGCATTAACCGTTTTCCCACCATCCATCAACCTATACTGAGCGTAAAAATAAATACCTTATCACCATTGCTCAACCTATACGGCCTCCTAGCTTCCATTTCCGACCCTCCCTCCGACATAAATATACTTATAATTTTCTATAAAAATAACCTGACCAACATTTTAGAGGGAATTTCCTATGGCAGAATATGATATTCCCTCATCTAATAGACTGGTTCCAATAGTCACTGAGAAGGAATGTCATCTCAGACAGCTAGTCGCTCCGTTGTGTTAGAAAAACGTTCCACTTCTAAAAAACAAAAGCAAAGAAAACGTAAACTAGGAAACCAGACTACGCAGTGGCTCTGGGAGAGGAGACATCTAAAGGCTTCGTCAAAATACAAATAAGAGTTTACAAATGATATTTGTGAGGACGTTACCCTAAAAAAAAGATAGAATTATAGTCCTCAAAAAGATTTTCTGATCTAAAAAAATCAAAACACTGACCAGGCTTTGTTTCTTATTTGTGTCTGAAATAGAACGAGAGAGGTTTGCTCTGAAAAGTCCCTGAGATTCAATCAATGTCTTGGAGATCCTTTGCAGAGGTATAACTGTTCTCTCACAAATGAAAAACATTCTTGGGATTGCATGATTTGTAGTCTTGAAGATAATCAACTTCCCGGTAAGAGCCAGCAATTCCCATGTCATCCCTGGAGAAGACCTTCGTGAACAGTCAAATGAGGCTGGATTAGGTTATCAAACAGCACACTGGAACGGAGAGGCTTAGATAATGACCATGATGCATTCTGAACCATGCCCCTCTTTCTTATCTACAAGGCAAGTGCACAGACCAGAGAAGGGCCGGAGTTACGGCAGGCCTTGTTGCATAGAATCCTTTAAGGATTATCTAAATCATGGTTTAAGACCACCCTGATGTACCCTCTTTGTGTTGGATTCCTTGACAAACATGTTACCAGTCTGGGCACTAACGCCTCCTTCAAAAATCTTGTACTCCATCTGCAGGTGTGGGTGGTAAATGTAGAGAAATGTGGAAGGATTACCTAGATTCGAAGCGCAGCTGTTGTTCATGCTGCTGAATTGTAATCAAATTCGCCCTTGATGAAGATGTGGCATGTAGCAGTATCCCAAAGGAAGGCAGAAAATGTTTTTTTTTTTTTTTTTAGATTACCTTGTAAGCTACAGAGCACCCATTATTGTGTATATGACCAGACTGAGTTTACCTTAGGAATTTTTCTTCTCCATAGTTGCATTTTGGTCACAACTTAGTTAGCTTTAATGTCATTCTCTTTAGAGAACAAGAGAACATTTCTCTCTTTGTCACTAGGAGTTGGGAGTGCATTGTGGTCCTGGCAAGTGAGGCACAGACTGAGCATATAGTGAGAAATTAAGTGTTGGTTTGACTATTCCGGGAAGAGCTTGGCCGGCAGCAATTACAAATTATGCATTCTGTGCGAGTACCAAATGGAACACAAATAATTCATTGTCATAAATGTTGGAAAGGGACATCAATAACATTCAAGTTTGCTTCACCCAGAGTTCCTTAGCAAGCTATTTTCTGTAATCAAATCTGGCTTGAGCAGTGGAATTCACATTACATTAGTCCTGTTTTCTGGCCAAAGGTGGATTGCTGGTTGTTTAGTTCCAGCTACACCCTAAGTCGCTTGCAATCAACTGGCTCGAATGTGGAAGAAAAGTTCAGGATGGAGTATTTCTTTAGTAGAAAATATTGTAAGATATTGAACTACGCATCAGTATGACACGTGGGCCTGTTTGTTGCTGGTTACTCAAAAGTACCCTTTTTGTACATGCATACAAATCTGCATGTGCGTATAACCTGCATGTGTTTGGGTGGATGAGATCCCCAGAACAAAGATTGAACAGTGGTTGCAATTGGACCTCCCTCTCAGCAGGCTGGGAAGATGAAATATAATTTGTTTCAGAGCAAATCTGAGCATGGGACTCTTTTCCTTCTCCATGTTCTAAGGAAGAGAGAAAGACCCAGGGTGCAAACTTGCAAGAGATGGAGACCCACTAGCGTCAAGTGACTGTGCCTAACTGGGATGCAAATGCCACATGATGATTTTGCACATGCAAGTGCAGATCCAAAGGGGGCACTGGAGGTCAGTAACGTCAGATCTGAACAGTCCCATTAGGAGCAGGATGTGAAAAATGGGAAACACTTCACAAAGACACAAGCCACCACTACAGGAAACTAACGGGCAAGGGACACACTGCAGAAAGGTGCTCAGGATGATTATGTTAAATCATAGCATACCTTTTGAAAGGAATGTTACATAAAATTCATAAGTGTAAGACCAATGAAGCCTACCTTATTGGAACCTCTCAACAGGGAAAAACAATTTATAAGAATATCTCATATCTGTTTTCTTTATATATGGACCACAAGCCTTTGATAGAGGTTGTGTTACTGGGGGGACGATTCGCCTCAAGGGTACATATTGCAAGACTTAATTTGAAGCTCCAAGGGTACAGTTTTGCCACTGCATATATACCTCATAACAAAAACCAACTTGCTGACTTTATCCAGACTGCTGTGCACTAATCCTGAAGAGGAAACACCTGTTGATGGAAAACTGGATGTCACTGTCAGTACTGATGATGTGTGTGCAATGCAAGAAGATTGGGTGAATGAGGTGATATGGCTTTCTGAAGATACAACAGATGAGTGCTCAATCTGGTAAAGAATCTGTGATGGGTGACTCCCACGGAAGACTTAAAATGTTCTCTTCAATTCGTTTCCAAAGTAGCACCAGAGTTAAGTGTGACAGAAAATGTTGTCTTTCGTAATGATGGATGAGTATTTTCCAGAAGGCATGTATGAAGTTCCCAAGGATGCATGTCATCAAGGGCATAGAGGAATGTCCTCCCTCAAAAACATTTTGAGAAGCAATTTCTGGTGGCCAGTATTGGATATTGAAGCTGACAACTGAGTCAGGCAATGTGAAACCTGCATTTTGTCAGACAAAAATGGCAAACCTTCCACTCCTCCCGTGCACCTGGTTCCTTGGCCAAATGTTGCTAGGCAAAAAGTAGGACTGGATATTGCTGGTCCATTTAATAGTATTCCCACCCACACAAAATAAACTCTGGTCTTAATAGGCTACCATTCGAAGTGCCCAGAAGTCATGTTGTCAGAAAAAGTGTCTACCACTGTTGTCTTAGACTTTCTTATGGAAGCCCTCAGTAGGGAATGTTTTCCACAATTTCTTGTGACTGACAGTGGTGTACCATTTTCCTCTTAAGTGATATCAGAGTTTCTCCATGCACAAAACATAACAAATATCCCAACTGCACAGTATGATCCACAATGTAACGGGCAGAGAGACCATTTCAAGTATTTGAAGGATAATATTCCCCTTACCCAAGTAGAAAACATCCTAGTTGTGATAGTCATCAGAGAAGATTTCTGGGCTTACAGAATTTTATCTAATTCTGTCACTGGAGTATTTCCTTTCCAACTATTAAAGGGAGGAATCCCACTCCCTATATGCTTCTAGTGACTCAAGTCTAGGTTTTCTAGAGCAGTAAATAATGGTACTATTGTTGACGTAGGGATAGTACGAGCGGAGGTATTACACCATCAAATCCAAACAAAAAGAACGCTATGACCCACCCACAGATCTATTTATTCTGACACAGTAGCTGGTAATTAATAAGAATCCGGATTTGAAAACATGCTGAAAAAGACAAAATCTGTTGCCTTAGACCCTTAGAAGTAGTAAAAGCCAATAAAGGAAGTGTCATAACCCAGGATGGCAAATGCTGAAGTTCAAGGAGAGTATCCAAATATGTGACAGATGTGATGCCCACCGACACTGAAATAATGAATGATAATGATTCTGATGACTTGTTTTTGCCTCTGACCATTTATAAGCTCAATCCACTACGGAGTCATTCACACATTCAAAACCCACCGGATTGTTCTGCCTCTTCTACTCCCCCCAGATCCGACAGATCTGGAACTTTGACCTAGAAAAACGGATCTGTTGCTGAGCGTGTGAAGAAACAACCCAGGAGCATAATACCCTCTAGAAAGATAATCACAATATTTGTCAGGGGTACATATCCTTCACAAATATTGACTTTTCTTCTCACTCTCTTTGTGGTTAAATAAGAGAAATGTGTCAAATCTTCTGTTCCCCTTTTTCCTCTTCCCCTCCTTCACCTCTTCCTTTGGTTGAATCAGAACTTTGAGTAGTGTAAGATTCAGATGTGGCAGTTAGTGTGACGCCAACCTCTGTCGTATACACTTCATCTGAACAGTGGCGGCTCCTCCATAGGGGCGTGGGGGCGTCGCCCCACTGCTTTCTCGCAGTGCGAGAAACAGAAACATAAAATGGTAAAACTACCATTTTATGTTTCTGCTTCAGTGCTTCTCGCACTGTGAGAACGCAGAAGTGCCTGGTTGTGGGAGGGCGGGTGGGCGGTCCCGCTTGAGGGCAGGGGGGGGAGTGGCTTCCCCACTGTTGTGGGCCCTCACTGCTTTGGTCGGCCTGGGGCTGACCAAAGCAGTCATGCGCACTCTCCCTTTTCTCTATGTAGGCTGCATTCAGCAAGGGCCTGCACCGCACCAATCACAACGCTGCCATTGCAGCGTTGTGATTGGCGGAGGGGAGGGAGGCTGCCCGTGGGCGGCTTTCCTGGTGATAGCTGCAGGAAAACGCAGGACGGCGGGAGCCAGGAGCTGAGGCGGCGCGGGATGGTGAGTTTTATTTTATTTTAATTAAACCCCTCCTGCCTCCCCCCCATCCCCCCGCAACTACCCCATTTCCACCCCCCACCCCCGTCATGCCAGCCGTGACTGCCTTTATACGGCATCGGTCCCTCCTTATTAACGCTTTGCTTTGGTGTGGTTTTTGTAATTTATTAACCGGCCAAGTGTGTCTCCTGGTGCACGGCGCGTGTTTGTGAGTGAGACTTGGAAACGTACTGTGGAAACTAGAGGTGGTGGTACTCCACACCTGTACAGGAGGGCTCTGGCACATCGGTTGCCCCTCACAACTTTTAAAACTTGTTATTGTGTTTCTTTTGGTGCTCGACACATCCTAGACGGCCTCCCTGCTTCGGCGGGCAGGAGGCTCAGAAGTAACTGTCTGGGGCTGAAAAAGTTTTCTGTGGGAGGCTGGAGCGGCCGGCCGGGTGGGTGCACCGTCCTTCTTTCAAGGTTTGCTTCAAGCTACAGGTGGCTGTTTCCGTGATGCTGCTGGCCGGGGCTTTCACCGCCTCCTCTGGCTCATGTAGTCACCCCGGTGTCTCCCTGGAGGGCTCTGGCTTCGGAGGCTGCTCTGTGGAGCACTTCCTCCCGGCGCGGCATGAAGGTGACCCGGCGCGGGTGCGGTGTGCAGAGTTTGTGTGAATTTGAGGTTGGCATCGTAGGAGCAGGAACTCCTCACACCTGGGAAGGGCGGAGGCGCTTGGAATCTTGTCGCCCGTTTATTGTCTTTAAAAGCTTGCCCTGCTGGCGCTGTTTAATGTTGCAAAACCCGTGTTTCCAGCCCGCACTTAACTTGATATGTTACTGGTGGGGGGTGCTCGGAGCCGGTGAATTTCTAAACTGCTTCATTAGTAGACAACCCTGTGAAGCCGGGAAAGGATTTGAAGCCGATAGTTAGAATTCAGACTCGATAGCAGAAGTGTCGATGTTAACATACAGAGTCAGACTTGTGCATTGAAGTAAATTGAGCCAAACCCGCAGTGCACGAGGCGTGCCTTTTCTCCCTAATTATTGTTCGTGTCCTCGAAGGGCCGAAGCAGCCTAGGTGTATACAGCACTGTAACGATTCCCACCATTTGCTTGAAAAATGAAAGATTTCACCAAAAATGAAAAATACACCATTTGCTTGAAAAATGCACCATTTGCTTGAAAATGCACAATTTGTCCACTCTTTTTTTCAAAATTTTCTCGGGGGGAGAACCCCACCAAACCCCCCGTAGGTTGTTCGGGCTCGCTCGCCACAGTGCAGTACGACAATTATTTTACGCCTCACCACTTTCAAATGTCACCAGCCGCCACTGCATCTGAATAAAAGTACTTTAGCAGATATCGATTCCTTCACGACAACATGCACTGTGGATTGCTCAAGCAGATAAATAGGAATTGCACCCTGATACATTATTATTTCACTTTAACATACACCAACACATCCTTGTGTGGACTCATCTTACCAGTTATTTATATCCCTAGTGTATAATTTCAAATTTAGCTTAGGGTTAGAGCTAAGCTGAGGCAGGCCTCTTGCACTGATACATTTGAAGAATGAATTTTCAAGCAAGTGGGCGGTTGACAAAGGTAGACACATTTTTTCATTAGTCCAATCCGTCTGAAGTCCCTGTCTAGATCACATTTGCTCCTATTGTGACTCATGTACATTACAGAGGGTTGCCATCACTAATGGCCTGTGTGGAAGTCTAATAAATAAGGATTGAGTCAACTTATTCTCTACAGAGAGCAGTGTCTCACTGTATGATTATTTTTATGGCCAGTTCATCCAGATGTTTTTGTGTTGTTCTAACCACCAACCTCACCACAGATTGCCAAGAAGATGGTCTGGAAGGAGAGAATCTCTCTAGGTGGTACTAATGGTAGAAACATGCAATACAAATGGCCCTAACCCAATATTTCTCTGTATACGCACTATTAGAAAACTGGAAATGACTGCATCAGGTGACATTCATACTCAATGTTCCTGCATCATCTCATCAGAGGCTTGCTGCGGCAACTCCTGGGCAAGTAAGACTGATCTCCTGTCACCTGGATGAGTCTCCATCTTGCTTTAAAATGATCTCGCTATCAGGCTGCTGGTGAACCATTCCTCATTCTTTCAGTGCTGCCTGCCATAAAACACTTTAATGGCTTGTCAGGGATAGAAGGAACTATAGAAATACAATTAAAAGACAATACAATATATAAACCCACCTGGCCGACACTAATACTAATACCAGAACACTAAGGCAGTTGACTGTAGTTCATACAGGCAGCATAATGATTCCCTTACACTGAATGACACTCTCAGTACTCTACCAGTCCACACCAATAAACCACCAATCACCAACTCAATAGGTATGCAATAACTGAGAAGATCTGCTGCATGCTGTTTGAGAAAGGAAGAATTTAATGTAGTCCACTACTGGAGGTCCCATCAAGCTACATACTCTGACCGCTTTTTGAAAGCTGACAAATAAATAAATGACAAACAGATATAGGATGATAGTAACAAAGTCCACCCAGGCAAACCCCAGAAAATCTCATCCGCCACTTCTCCCTCCAACCTGTGCCTGCTCAGGATCATAAACTTTAAACAAAATATCTCTGAATGGACAACCCAGTGCAGTAACTTGCTAACCCGACTATAATCATAAAAAATACCACAAAGGCACCTACAGAGCTATTCAAAGCTACCAGCTTACTGAAAATCATAAACTGCACACCTCTCTCACACAATTCCTCATCCATCACACTGCTGAGCGCTGCATCCCACAAAACGAATATCACATCCCAGTGGTCATCTCGGACAACATGGAAACACACTTCATACCATACTCCATACATGGTGTAGCAAGATACCCATGAAGGCAAGCACTTCAGTTCCCCACATATGGGTAGTAAGCACTATAAAAATGTTGCAATACAATACAACAGAGCGTGGTATAACAGAATGCATTCATCTTAAAGGTGATCATACTTCATTGTGCTGTTATGATATCCAGGTTTCTCTTTACATTAGGTGTGCAGGTATGCAATTCATTTTTTCATCACAATAATAATTTATTTCATACGTTTGAAATTTTATCTCATACGTTTGAAACATGCATTTTAGTAATTCTCAACAGCCCAAAATTATAATTATTCTTGTTTGTTCGAGAAGGTGCATCTTTACAGAGTTTGAACAGCTAACACTTGTTACGCTCTTCCCAGTACTCAAGCCTGGGGACTTTTTCAAGGCGGTAAAGCATTAGGTACAGCAAATAGCACGATAAATTGCGACATCATTATCATAAGAAATTTGAGTGCCTCGTGATATTTAGGTCCAATTCCGTCTCACACTGCACGTCAGTGTGCAAAAAACTCATGAGGAAATTCACAGTAAAAAGATATTGTGGAGTGAAGTGGCACTGAGGTGCAAACTCGTGAAGAGCTATCAATGGTGAAAAGGCTGCCCTTTATACAAAAGGCAGCCCGATGCATTCAGTTTCAATTTATGTTATGTTGCTGGTGTCACTCTCAGATAGCTATGGATAATGTGAAGGAGGAGTGTATGGGTTTATGGCTTTCCAATGCAAGCAAGAGGGACAGGATATCCGAATCCTTCCAAACAAGAGGTTTATAAATCTAATAGTGTCGTTATAATTATAAGTCTAGGTACCTTTGAATGAAACATTCTCGGATAAACAAGAATAATTTGGGGTTATTCGGAATCACTAAAATGTGCCTTTTGTATGAGAGAGATTAATTGTTATTGTGATAAAAAAGAAATGGCATACCCGCGCACTTAATTTAAAGAGAAACTTGATTACTGAATACCATAAATGCACAATGAAGTAGGATTACATTTAGGGTGCACGCATTCTGTTATACCATTCTGTTAATTCTTGTGGAGCAGTGATCAGCTCCCCAGAATGCATCACAAATCACCCACAGAGAAACCTATGTACCTCATCTTTCAAGAGCTTCTTTTCGACACAAGTTTTGCTGGGCCTAAAAGCATTACAATACAACACAGCTTGCCTGATAATTAATACATAAATACAACGCATCCTTGCCTTCGCTCTGACTTACAATTTCCTATAGAGAGTCAACATTTGTGATCATTAACATGACTAAAAGCTGAGAAAATGCACTACTAGTTAGGGAACAGACTAACCAGGACCTATGATTGAATTGTATAATAGTTTAGTGCATTGTTAAACCAACCTTTTCCTTCCACAGATGAATACAATAAATTCTGTTTGTTTGACCAAGCGGTCTCCATTTTTCATATATGCAGTACTCTGTTGGTTTGTTCCACAGGTTTGTGCCTTGCCAGGTGCTGCCTTCCCTTTCAGTTGTCTGCTGATTCCTTTCATCTAATCAAGCCCATCTCTCAGCAGGAACTTTCTCTTTGGTACTGAGGCACACACTCTAGACACTTCAAGAACCAGGTGGTAACTGCTGAACTCCCTTGGAAGCATTATTGTTTTTGGTCCTTTCACCACAACTCAGAAATCTATCCCTTCCTGGACCCAAGGTTTCCCCACAAAGATATAAAGATAGCACGATGGAGATCTCTGTTGCCCTCCCCCCCCCCCCCAACCATTACATGATGTTCTACATGGGTGAAATACACGAACCTTAACTATGCTGTGAACAATGACCAACATTCCAGAGGCACCCTGCACACAGGGTCGGATTGGTAACGCGGGCACTCGGGCGAAGCCCGAGGGGCCGGTATCCGAATTCCAGCTGTGGGCTGCTTTTCTGAGCAGCCTGGGGGGACGATTTGGGCGGTTTCTGTGTTGTTCGGATGCCGCCAGCGGCCCAATGGGTGCCTGAGTGGCCTTTTTGGATGTAGATAGGCGTCCATTACCTCCCTTTTATCAAAGGGCAGAGGTGTCACTCCCTTTCTCTGGCTGGGCCGGCCCATTAATATATGCAGATTGACATAAAACAATAAGGCACACAACAGCTGACCAAGGTCAAGCACCTCAATTCCACTAGTTACATATATTAGCATACGAGTGCAACAACTCCCGGCATCCGCTGCTGAGAGATACCAAATTAGTAAGAATGTCCATAAGAAAGGAAGGTGCACTCTGATAGGCGTCAAACAGGAAACACACTTGTAGTCCAAAAAGGTTCTTCTTTTTATTCAGTGCGAAAAAGGTAATAAAATGGAAAGTCCAAAGGTGGGAGGAAACGACGTCACCAAAGTAAAACCCTTTGGCTTGATCGCGAAACTGGACAGAGAGTAAGGGAAAGGATGTCTGTAACACCATAGCAAAGTCCGAATATAGAAGACCAAAGTACCAAAATTTGAATTCACCTTGATAGATAAGCTTTAAAGAATACGGACAGTGCATGGATAGTAGAACGTTGAACAGACAACAAAGAACCAAGACTTATAATTAGAGCCAAGGTTGTGGTGCTGCTAATATCTGATCATCATAGGAAGGCCAATAAAATCCAAAAAATCATGAAAGATACTGAGATAGAAATACAACAAGCATTGGCATAGCCAATAGGTCTCGCCTTTGGGACTTTATAAGTGTTTAGCCATGCAACACTTGATGTTGTTGCTCCAAGGATATTGTGCTGCATAACTAAATACTTATAAGGTCCCAAAAGCGAGACCTATTGGCTATGCCAATGCTTGTTTAGTATTGTTGATGGGTAGATGCGAGTGCACATACCCTGTTTGATTGTATAAGTAGGCGCATCCGTGTGCCCCTACACTTTTAAGTGCACTATAAGGGCGAGTTTGTGCATCCTGGTGTGTGTGTGTGTTTTTTTTTTTTGCACAATGTGTGCTTGCGTGTTTATTTGTGCGGTCTATGCTTGTGTTTCCCTCCTTAGATATACGCATCCACTGATTAACAAGGCAGAACACCTAAGTGAACTCATACATTGTGAGTGTGTGAATTTTGTGGGTGAGCATGTACGTATTTGTTTTGCCTGTGAACTGTTTGCGTCTCTCCTTAGAGTTTTGTATACAAACACACCTATTGTAACCAGGGAGTGTGCTTAAAGTGATAGAAGTCAAAGTGTGTGTGGGTGTGTGTGAGCGCGCACGTCAAAATACGTTAGTGTGTGTAATCGCCATTTGGTGAGTGTAAATGGGTGTTTTGATCTGTGTCTGTGTTGGAGAGTCAATGTTGTGCGCCTGCGCCCGCTGGTCTGCTGTTTTGGACAAGTCAATCTTAAGACACAACAAAACCATAACACATACTTGCGCGTCTGAAATTAGGACAGACGCACTGTTTCATTAGGTGTTCTTTCTGCCTAGGACCTTCTGAGAATTGCTCGAAAGAGTGTATTTCTGAACGGATTCTCTCGCACGTGGGCTCCTCGAGTCAGGTCCGGTGCTTGTCGGAGGAGTAAGGAAGCAGTGAAATTCCGGTCGTTGTTCCAGGCACATCTATACTAAAAGTAAGACCAGTACGAATATGAGCCCTTCCTACGCCGCTTGTCAGTGGTGGATTACCCTGACGCTCAAGATTCCAAGTTGTCGACAAGCGAAGAGGATATACAAGTATAGTCGGTAGAATATGCTAATTACAAGATGTAGGACATGCCAAGAGAATCTGGGGGGGGGATCAGTCTGAGATGTAAAGCATTTAAAAATTCCATTAGTTTATCTGTCAGAAAGTTGGTACCTCGCAAGTGTGTCAGATTTTACTTATTCATAAGTGCAGTGCAAAGTTGTTTGTGCGCAAGGCAACAACACGTTTTTGATATCCTACAGCAAAACACTTCCTAGGTGTGCACTTGGCACATCGACCGGAGGGAAGCAGAAGTGTGCATGCAACGCTAGTATGGAGGGCTCTTGCAGAGAATTGTCTGAGCTGACTTGTACAATATTCAGACACATGCGTCCGTCGGTCGGTCGGCCGGGGTCTTCAGAGTCTCGAACAGGGGGTGGGCGATGAGCGAGACATTTGAGTTGGTTAATGCGCACAGTGCTTTTTGCTATTGAGAGAACTCGTCGTGATATACTGGAGCACTGCATGCATGTTTTACCTCTGTAACAATAGATCATTACCAATACACGCTGCAGTGCGCCGCCGGCACCACATCCATTCTCACTCAAGTTACAATAGGAGCACCGGCCGCACTGCACCACTTCGATACTACACACACGGACCACGACCTCCGCCCACTTTACCGTCAAATGGCTGTGATATTACATACGGGGTGGCAGAGAGAACGTGCTTTTGAGTGCACAGATGATAGACAGAGGGGAACAGAGTACTTGAGCACGAGTGGGGAGAGGCTAGAGAGACGGAGAGTATTGTGGGTGTTTACCTGTAGAGAGAAAAACAAGACGAATGGAGAAAAGAGTGGGAGAGTAACGGGAGAAACAGAAAATGCAAGCCAGAAAGAGACCGAAAATATACATGGAAGGAGAGAAACAGCAATGAAGAGAAAGGATGCCCAAAGACACCCCCCAAATGGCCAAAAAAAAAAAAACTGTGAAAAAAGGGAAATCCGGCTAATTTGTGTGACTTGCGGTCTCAGCGGACTGGGGTGGTTAACTCAGCCGCAATAACACAGCTGTTCCAAATCAACAGGACGTTAACCCCATTTGAACCGATCGAGCCCTCGCCTTCCTCCTGTCTGCTTTGAAGGGATCTGCAGATGTGAAACCTCGGGAGCCGCTTTCCCGCCTCGAAGGCAGAGCTAGAGTTGCGCGCCGCCCAGGGCCCATTCACTGCCGGGCACTAAACGCAGGCGTGAATACCACCCGCAGAACGTGACAACAATGCACCCTATAATAAAACAAACTCAGGAGAGGGGTTATAACTATATAGGGAAATGGCATGAGGGAGGAATCTTGGAATTCGAGGCTGGGTAGTGAGTGATAAGAACCAGATTTCTGGGTGCAGATGGAGCGGGTTGCACATGGCCGTGCCTGAATGTGTAATGTAAATACGGTGCTCATGTAAAGCGCTCCAATACCTTCGGGTCGAGTTCGCGCTATATAAATATGCAACAACAAAAAAATGGCTGCAGCTGCACTTCAATGCCAAACTTCCCAAGGTTGGGGGCAAAATCAATGGCTAATGAGACGGGGGCAAAATCAATGGCTAATGAGACCTACCGACAATTCGCAACACGCACAATATACTGACAGCACCTTCAAACATCACAGAGAGGTGACTCACCCTCAAGCAACTTCCACTTTTGCAATCTCCCGGTCTTATCATCACACACAGCGTTTCCCTTGCGGGAGCGAGCCAGGGGCACCATGTGTTTGAAGTTAATTACAAACATATGGTGTCAAAGCTCGCTCCCGCAAGTGAATCGCCAAACGTGCACGCGTTGCCATTGAAGGCAATGGAACGCGTGCACGTTTTTGGCTGAAAAGCCGAAGCGATTCCAAAAGGTCTTTTTGCCTTTGCAGCGCATGCGCGCTGCGTAGGCGAGACCTAATAAAAAACCTCGGTAGTGAGTGAGACAAAGTTGCATAATATTCTGAGAAAGCATCTCACCTTACTAGAAATATCAGAAAAGTTCTGGAAAAATCACACTATTTCAATTTCGGTCCTTGGGGGTGTGCACCTGGTGAGACATATTGCATATGGACATTATCTGGACCACTTATGCGACCTCGACCCTATCCATTTGGAGTATGGTTATTTCCAGCATCCCCCGTCTTGTCCAAATATTGAATGTGTATATATTGATGTTGCTATACGACTTCTAATCTAACATTGACGCTAATAGACGCTAGCTGAGTTTGGTTTCCTTATGACTTGAACCAACTCTTTTTTAGGATTGTTCTCCTTGCACTGCCTGTATGTTCCTGCTTTTAGCATGGAACATCTCGGTTCTGAAATTGTATTGTGTTGTAATCTTTTAGAACTACATGGACCGATTGAATTGAATCACTCGTATTGGTGTTCATGCACACCCCCAAGGACCAAAATTGAAATAGTGTGATTTTTCCAGAACTTTTCTGATATTTCTAGTAAGGTGAGATGCTTTCTCAGAATATTATGCAACTTTGTCTCACTCACTACTGAGGTTTTTTTATTGTATTTCTATCTCAGTATCTTTCATGATTTTTGGATTTTATTGGCCTTCCTATGATGATCAGATATTAGCAGCACCACAACCTTGGCTCTAATTATAAGTCTTGGTTCTTTGTTGTCTGTTCAACGTTCTACTATCCATGCACTGTCCGTATTCTTTAAAGCTTATCTATCAAGGTGTATTCAAATTTTGGTACTTTGGTCTTCTATATTCGGACTTTGCTATGGTGTTACAGACATCCTTTCCCTTACTCTCTGTCCAGTTTCGCGATCAAGCCAAAGGGTTTTACTTTGGTGACGTCGTTTCCTCCCACCTTTGGACTTTCCATTTTATTACCTTTTTCGCACTGTCCTGACCAAATGTATGGTAATATGCACTTATTTGTCAATGTATTGTGTATATTTTGGATTGTTATTATTGTTCTTTGTTGTTCTGTTGTATTAATTTTGCATTGGTCTTGGGCCGTTTTTATATTTATTTTTATTTTTACATGTGTTGTATTGTTTATAATTTTGTTTATTGTATATTGTTAATGTACATATATATGTTTATTTATGTGTAAAAAGATTTTTTACAAATTTTTACAGCCCTGACGAAGTTCCCGTGGCACTAGGGAATGAAACGTGTTGGCTGTGTGCCGGTTTTAATTGAACAACCTTGAATAAAAAGAAGAACCTTTTTGGACTACAAGTGTGTTTCCTGTTTGACGCCTATCAGAGTGCACCTTCCTTTCTTATGGACAATATATGCAGATTGAGCGGGGGCAGGGGGCCTGAGCAAAAGTGGCCTCACTTGTTTTCAGGTGTCTTTCACCAGTGTAAACTAATCCGTGCATTTTTTTTACTCCCCCCCCCCCCCCCACCCCCTTTTTAATAAAATTTCGCTGAAGCAGTGTTTTGCGGAAAGGCAATATGCAAATGTGGGCCACTTTTTTTTAGCGTGCCCGGGCCGATTTTTAAGCCCAATCCAACCCTGCTTGCACAGCCCATGGTAAATATACTCCTTCGCTTTCTGGCATGCCGCGGTAATAATGCAAAATGGGACTACTGCACCGGATCAACAATTTACCTTGGCATTTCTTTCTTTTTAAGTCAAATGTATTTCAGTACACCTATACAATGACCTGAACAATCCGACCATTAGGAAAATCAAATGATTAGGTATTTCCTTCTAAATATTTCACAATGTGTTACTGATCTCGCACACATGCCTATAGTATTATGGATGTGTTTGTGTTTCGACCACATGTTCTATGATCTAAGAATAACAAATCAATTATAGGGGGTTGTGGGGATTGCATCACATTTTCCACGAATTGAGATAGCTATACTAAACGGGAAGATCTATAGATCAATGTTCTAACGATCTATGTTGAAGTTAAACAATACATCAAACATCTGAACAATGTAAATCATTATGTCTGTGGCTCTTGTGAGTCTGTCCTGCTCTGTAAGTAAGGGTGTGAGCATTTCGTCCTGTTCGTTTGCTGGTGTTCTTTTTGGAAGACATGCATTTTTTTATTTAATCAATGTGCGGTGGTTGCTTCACATTGTCGTTTTTCCAAGTATATTTGGGACGCGAGATACTCGTAGCTTTCCAGCTCATAGGGAAGAGTGACGTCACCCATGGCAGGACTCTGCTCAGGGTGCATGACTCACAGATGAACCACAACACAGCAATCAGGACAAGATGGTGGAAACAAGCGTAGCTCTTGCCAGTCATTGATCTAATAACAAACAAAAAATCACGAAAGTTTACAAGTTTCGAAATGAGGTGCCAGTTGTCAGAAGTGTGGGGGGGGGGGAGCAATGGGCTTCACGATCTGCCTGTAATGAGATAAGAAGCAGCGTTCTGCACTGCCAAAAGTTGGGAAAGACATCTGTAACAAAATCATACAAAAGGCAGACTTAACTTTAAAGGTTTTTAGAGGACTAAAAACACCATACCAGCAAAACAGCCCAGTGATTTAAGCTAACATTTATGATAATCAGCTGCTCACAAGTCTGAATCCAGGCGAGGCAAATTCCTCCTTTCAAGGGAGGTAATTTAGTGCTGTTAAATGAGATAAAAGTGCACCGGTTTATTTCTAGCGCGCAGAAACAGCAAAAAAGAAGCACTGTATAAAAGACATGTATTTTTACACATCAAGAACAACATGAATTCAGCACTGCACTTGAAAAGAAAGTCACAGATGTGCATCAATGGTGTGTTATATTCCTGAGTTAGGCCCATGTAGCGAAGCAGCTTATTTCTTACATTGTCCTCACAAATAACATTTCCAGCTGTGACCTTTTGCACACATTTGCCCGCACGACAATGTTGGATTGGTTTCTACGAAACTAAACTTGTTTTTACATCTAGCTTCGCCCAACATTATCACAATGCCCTGAACATCATGTACAAGGTCACGTTTCGCACTACGTACAAATGTCATCACTAAATTCAACCATGGGGCGACAGAGCTATCTATATATCCATAACATCACTAATCTATGCGCACATCGCAAGGCTGTTTTCTATTATAAAAGATGAGCATCGCGATAGATTAGCAGAGGAGGTACTTCCGCTGACCCCGAGGGTCCTTGAATGCTGAGAAATCACCATGCAGCGGTCTGACATCTCGTGAGGGGTGTCCTGTTCGTGACTAAGACGGGGTCCTTCACTCTATCCCATCAGGTCAAGGGGTTGGATCGTCTTCTGGGGGGATTCTTGGCTCCACACCTACACACACTCTAGGTACACTTAGAGTAGGGTTCGTATAGTAGGAGTACGCTCGATTACTGCCTTGTTTACAAGCCTGTATATATACATTATTTAGCACCAGGAAAGAACTATATCTACTATTTACGCTTTTGGTGCTGGTAATCACGTTTATCTGCTTCTGTCTACTAATCCTTGCACCATACGTATTTTATGCAAGAATAACGTTGGTTCAATAAATATTATTGAAAACGTCTCACTGTGTATTTCTCTGAGAATAAGTAAGCAAGAGTGACTAAGCGAAAGGTTCTGTACTGTTTCCACGATCCCTGAGGGGTCAGGGTTGTCATGTTCAGTGGTTGCCAGATAAGCAATTCGTTCCCTGGTAGGCTAGGGGGGGCTTACTGTGGCACTGTGAGATAGTGGTCTATAGGCCAACATATCCTCTGGGGGTGTCCGGAATCAGTCTTGACACCAATCCCTTAGTTTATGTTATCCAAACAATGAGCAGGTCCTACGGATTGGTAGGAACTACACGACAGGTGTAACACAAAGTGATGGGGTACTCCTGAAGAGGAGGAGGCCGTGAGACTCCCATGTCTCGAAGAAATTCATTGGGTGAACCACTGAAGGGTGGGAGCCCACCTGCGTCGAAGGTGCTTGCGGTAGGCCCTGCTATTTATGTATGTTGGGGACATAAAGAACACGAACCAACCTACAAAGTAATGCGTACATAAAAGACTGCTTAGTCAGCAAGTAAAGTAGTAACACTGTGGAAAGATAGTAAAAGGGGGGGGGTCACCTAAAAAGGTTGTGGAACCTGCCAATTTACAATCTCAAAAGTCATGCCACCCTGCTGAAGAATTGGTTTAAAATCGGTGCGAAATTCCAAGGGCCCTGAATAAAACGTTTCGTTAAGCACAGTGCAATATTCATTAAGTAAGTACTACAAACCTGGTTCTGTTTGTATCTGCTCAGATCCGCTATGCAGTATTCTTTGAATAATTTATCATAATATTTCTTTGCCATTGTCTTTTTCCTGTCAACAGAAAAAAACATGCTTAGCATACCTCAAAACACCGTATTGCTGGCTCTCTAGGAACAAATATTATGTGGTTTTTACTTAGGGACGGTTTGAGGGTACCTTTCATTATCCTTTTGTCAGATCACCTCCCCCCCACCCCCCAATCAAATAATGGCCCCCTAGGAGAGGTGCATTGCAAATTCAACTCCTGTCAGATGATTCCAATTTTGCATCTTATCTTACACCTATTCTGCAGAACACCCACTGTAATGCTTGCTGTAGCCCCTCCTGTATAACACGGAACTACCCATCACCCTACATACAACATTACCTCGTGCATCTCTTTACCAGATCTTTCTACAAAGTTGTTTTGAAAGATGCATATCAAGTCGCCACACCTTCACTACAGTACTCAGCATGTATCGAGCCACCGTACTCTCTCTGCCTTTTTCAGTCGAACCCTATCAGACAGCCCAGCTGTCTAGTTTGCTAAAGAATTCTTGGGGATATTATGAAAGTATCCCTGGGAATGCATTCCGCCCATAGCTTACCATTGGCTTTGTATTTTGTAACTCAAAGTCGCTTGCTTTCTATTTGCTGGCCTTATTTATTTTAGGCTGGCTAGCTTGAGTTGATCCCTCCCATGGAGCATAGCCTGTTTACCGTATTCCTCTACGAGTACTCACTTTCTGCAAACAGGCCGTTACATTTTGTTCTTATCTTGTCACATTTGCTGTGCATTCAAAAACAGAAGTCAAATGTCAGGCTCTGTCTTTGGCGGGAGCTTGGTGTTTACTTTTCTTTCTCTGACTTCAAAGTGAGAGGTTTTAGCTGACAATCTGGGGGCGTGAGAGGAAAGGCATTTTTCTAACACAACACAATTTACATTTCTGTAAATGAACTGTGCAAATATTTCGGAATATATCAAATTAGGAAAGCACAAATGAAGCATTTTGTTTGTAATTATGAAGTGTACTGGAAACAAATATTTCAATACAATCAAAACAAATCAATATAATATGTGATGCCATTTTCACACGCTATCGTTTGTGCACTGGATAGTTTTAACAGTAAAACTATGTCTGTGCAATATGTAACGGTCATTTCAATTGAAAATGTGCTGTCTGTAATGGCAGTTAACTACATACCATGCTTTCTCCACGCTCCGTCACTCCACTCTATGACAATCTACTCTATGCCCCTCCACTCTCTGCCACTCTACACCACGACACTTCACACTACGATACTTCACTCTACGACAATGTACTCCACTGTATTCCACTCCACTCTGCGTGTCTCCACTCTACAACCCTCCACTCCACTCCACTCTACCCCACCCAAACACTCCACGCCACTCTATGCTACCAACACTCTACTCCACTCTACAACACTGCACTCTATGACACTCCAACTCCCCTATACCCGATGCCACTAACTTTTAGCCCTGCTGAACAGCAATCACACTGGTGTACAACATGGCTAAAACACATTGGCAAAGCCAATAACTCTTGCATAGGCGAGACCTATAGGCTTTGCCAATGCTTTTTTAACATGGTTTAAGTCTGCTATCAAATAGAATTTCCATATAATGCCCATCTTGAAAATAATATCAAAGGTACCTGAATAACCCAAATATTTTAAAACAGGGCACAGTGCAGCCCAGGTCCTTCCACAGCACACTTCCTATTCGTCTATGGAGGGGAACAAATCAAAGATTGTCTTTTGGAAGAAGATGTGCAATAGTATGGGATGAGTGTTGTGGGTATGTTGATGACTTGCTATTATTTTAATAACATCAGTTCAGAAACATCTTTGAAGAGTTATATTTAAGGGGTTCAACGGATGAGCATTTGATGCCTCCATCAGTAATTAGCTTTGAATGACTTACTTGGGATAATTTATGCCACAACAACTAAACTACAAACATAAATACAAAACCAAGATGTTGGAGAACAGAAAATCAAATTGGATTTCTACTGTTTTCAGAAGCTAGCAAGTTTTACCTGCACTACACATGGCTGACCCCCCTCCTCCCAGTCTAGGGAAATATATTGCATTTTTATTACATCACAAAATTACCATGTCATGTCAACTTCATCTTCCTCCTGCCACAGGAACCGATGATTTTCTCGAATGACATCCAAGTCTGTCTTATCATTTGCTCTGTGAACAGAGAAAAGCAGAATAAAAGAACGTGCACTGAGGGAAAACACAAGGCTCAGTCGCTGAATCATCTGGTTCGGAGTTCATCCCAAACCACTATCATTCCTTGCCTCAAAATCAGTATCAGGTGACATGGAGATTCTCTTCAACCTAATAGGTGAAGACCCTTCTGCATCAGGCCAAACACCCTCATAAGAAGACAACCGACAGAGGCTGCAGGCTTCCACACCTGACTAAAGGAGGAGGAAGCAGACTGTTCAGCCGTAAGCTCGTGAATTTTCCTTTTAACAACAGCAGGCGTAGGGAAACAGCAAAAACACTATAAACTATGCTATGTGTCGCTCATTGCAACTTCTCTTGGGTCACTGAGGTCTCATGGGATGCGAGTGGTCTAACAAAGAAAAGCAGAGGCACTAATATACAATACAGCCTCTTAACATATAATTTTGAAGCCTGAATCAAAACAGTTTGCATGTAACAAACCGATAACCCACTTTCTAGTGGTGGTTCCCTGTAATCTCCATAAACCTGAAAGAATATATCTCAGATGAACAGCCCCTTGAGGGTTCACATGCTTCTACATAGCCAGACCTACCATATGCTGCAGGGTGAAATTAAAACTATGCTCTTTATCAACTACTATTCACTATCAAGAGAAATGTACACATTTTGTGTCAGTACTTACTGTGACCGCTTGAAGTCTTCTTTTTTGCCCCATAATACAAAAAGTAGTCATTAACAAACTTTTTGTGCCTGGCAAACTGATGAAAACAAGGTTAAGGAATAGTATTGTATGTTTCTTTTCACTAACCATCGTCTCAATTGACACAAATTGTCATCACAGCAAGAAGAGCAACGGTATTCATTTATTTCACAGTATAAATCTAAAATATTGGAAGTGTAGCAATCCTTTAAAAACTTAACTTTGAGCTTGAGTCTAACAAGATTGTAAAAATTATAAAGGCCAATTCAAACCCCGAATTAAAAATGTGTGTAAATTGGCATGCATGGTCACATTACTTAAGTGTTTTATCTACCTGCCCACCTGTAAAGCAGAAAGCCAGAAACACACTGTGCAGGTCTGCCATTTCTGGCATGTTTTCCTTTGTCCCTGAAGTTTCCCCTGTCTCATTTTGGAAATAGTTTGTGGGACCTCTAACCCTGAGGAACTGCTCAAACTATAGATCAGTGCCACTTCAGCGTCACCGTTCTGGTTAGTCCGATGAAGTGAGACTCTCTACAATGAGAATTCACGAGGGCAGTCCACTTTAACACCCTCTGAACAAGGCCTGGCGGGTGGTAACTTATTTTTTTTCGGTTTCTGGTGGTACAATGGGGTGCTAACCTCTGTCATTCTCATGTAAAGTAAGACTAGGCACTTGAGGCAGATGGGGACATTTAGTATTTATTTTTGAATGCATGTGCTATTTGGCAACATTACAGGCATTACATGGCTGCTGCAACAATCGATGCACCTTCCATGAGGGTTACCCATAGTTGATTGTGAAAACCAAATCCAGAGCAAGAACAGCTTTTGCAAGATGAAGGGTTAGTGTTGTCCAAAGAGGACAATCCCTTCCCTCACAACTATAGCCCTTTTCTTCTTTTGTTACCAGCCCTGGGTATAGGGAATCCACAGTTTCTTGCCACAATATCCCCCTGGAGGGTGTATATGGGACTCTGCATGTAGACAGAGGCCCTGGCCATGAATTCTGGGGAGAGCATCTTTCAGGCTCCTCTCTGAAGCAGGAAACTGTGCCCCACTTTGGTCAGCTGGAATTTTAAAATGTTAGAATTAACGGGACACCAACTGGCAGTGGGCACCTGCCTGAGTGCATGGCTTTGCGAATACATGCTGGAACTGCCCAGGAGCTCAGTGAACATCTTTCGGACTTGAATCTGTATGGACCTAGTGTTGTCAGTGTATCCAGATCGTAGAGCTACAGGCTGTCCATTTCCATTTCTTTCTGGCAAGTGTAAGCTTGAAGGTTCTGCTGGTCTGCCCTGTTGCTGTCCTTGTTTGCTTAGAAACCTACAGGCAGCCCAAAAAAACCAGAGACATCGACCCAGTGCCTTGAAGGATGATCAGCTCCTTACCAAAGGCAGGCTGCCTGAAGAACAAACTCAATGACTACAGATGGTTGCCAATATCTGCTGAATGCTAACTACCTCTTGCATGACTAACAGTCTGGCATCACCTCACACTGCAGAAAGAAGACCACTACCTTACACATCATAGGCAATGCCATGTTGACCACAGATGAAGATGACCCCTGTCTCCTGATCTCGTTGGACCTCTCAGCTACCTTTGTCCAGTTGACCACACTACCCTTATACCCACCCTGGAGCCTCAAATAGGTTTCCTCTGCAATGTTCTTCACTTGTTCTCCCACCTTTCCAACTAACACCAGTTTGCTCATATGGACACCTCTAGGTCCCAAAAGACTGCCATCACCTATGGAGCCCTCCAGTCAACTCCAGTCAAGTGTCCTGTCAACTTCAACCTCTACATGGAGCTGACAGGTAACAGCATCAAGATTCACCAATATGCTGATGATACACAACTCTGCTTTAAAGTATCCTCTGCATCAGACATCCAGTGCCTCGAACACTGCCTGCACATCATCCAGACCTGGATGTCCAGCGCCTTACTGAAGCTCAACCCAACCGAGACAGAATTCCAATTCTTTGCCATGATCAACAGAGAAACAGTAAAAACGTGGCTCAATTGCACAAGCCTCAATGGCTTTGAACCCCAAATTTCATCGAATGCCAAGTCACTTGGCTTCACCCTGGACCCCAACCTCACCCTCAAGGAACACATTGCCAAAAATATAAAGAGAGTCTGGTACCAGCTATCTCTTCTAAAGAAAGTGAAACCATTTCTTCCAGAAAGCGACTTAGGAACTGGTGTACAAGCCCTCATACTCTTGCATCTGGATGGTGGTAACGCCCTGCTCTATGGCCTGCCAGACTCCACATTGGCGCCGTGTAAAGGCCTTCTACACACTGCATCCAGTGTCTGAGTAAATATGATCACATCACCCCCATCCTGATGGAATTCAGCTAGATACCCTTGCCAACCCACATGATCTTCAAAATCAGCCATCACGACTAGCCCCCCCAGCTTATCTTGCAGATAAGCTTACAATCCCTGGTGGTTCCTGGCATTATCAGCACTCAGGACAGAATCAGACTGCAGACTAAGTGGTGTAAAAAAAAAAAAAACAAGGCAGCAAGCATTTTCCATATGTAAGAATTTGTATTGTTGGTTGGCTGGTGGGGTGAGACCTGGTAAAGTAGCAACCACAATCCTTGTCAGGGAGAGACACAAGCCAATCCCAAATTAACCTGTGCTCAACCTTCTGGTAGCTTGGCACAGAGCAGTCAGACTTAACTTAGAAGAAATGTGTAAAGCATTTGCGCAACACTTCAAACAATAATAAAATGAAAATCACCACATAAAAAGGATCCCAGATCACGTTATAAAAATAGAGTTATTTTTAATACATAATACAAGACCAAAATGGCAAACATCTAATTAGTAGAACCAGAGATAAGCAACTTTAAAGATTTCAGTAAAAATAGCACCAAAAAGCACAAAGTGGAAAATCTGGATAGCTGGTTGCTCCGGACTGGGGTAAAGCTACAAATTCAGGCCAACAGCGATGGGGAGCGGGGCGCCTGCACGTACCCCACTTGGCCTGCTGCACAAAGTACATGTGGGAGTGCAGGCTGGATAAACAGACGCGGAGGCTGTATATATTTCTTAATGGTGAGAGTTTTATTACGGATATACAAGTATTCGGGAATAAGTGGTATGATTCCTCCTTCGGGCTTTCCTCCTTCGGTGTGCAAGGGCTTGCGTCCTCCGTCTCGGGTTCTTCTCCTTCTTGGTCCAGTGGTCTTTCCCGGAGGCTCAAAAATGAAGAAAGAAAGGAGCGGTCAGTTTTTGCCCTCAGGCAGGGGGTTTAGAAAGTTGTGCACCCTTCACCTCACCCGTCCGGTGTCGCAAACAAACAATACTACAGGAAAAGTGTGGGGGCTTTTCACAGTGAAGTAAAGAATAAGATAATCCAAAAGAAAGAAACCGGAATAAAGACAGACAATCCTGGAATGCTTCTTCTCAGGTCTATCTGATCCGACTCTATGAGTGGGATTCTGCGTCCTAACTCAGGACTTCACTTTTAACAGGCAGAAGGGAGTTACAGGGGCCCCGTTAGGGGATCGCAGGGGTTGGTGGCACAGGGTTTCAGTGTAGGGGTGTAGTGAATTTGACCAGTGTTTTGTGCACAGTGCCTCTCTAGTGTGCTTGCTCCTGTCTCTCTGACCTTAGTGCCCTCCCGCCGCCCTCGGTCCCTTCCCGCTGTTTGCCCCTCCCGTTGTCACTCACCGGCTCCGCCGCAACCCTCCTGAGTTGCGGCCGCTCTCCAGCATCCTCCGGTGGACACCACCACTCCTCACTCCACCGCGCGTCTTCTCCTTCAATTTCAACTTCGACTTCCTCTCGGGTTCCGCCTCCTTGGTCTTCCACACGATCCGCTTCACTCGCCTTCTCTCCGTCTCCTCGACTCGCCTTCTCTTTCTGCTCTGTCCAGTCCCTTTTCTCTGTCCGCTTGCCGGTTCTTCCGGGGTCAGCTCCTCCTCCTTCCGCCGCGTCACACCACTGCTTCTCCTCCTCATGTGTGAACATAGGACAGGTGGGCGGGGTTACCTCCTCGAGTTGCGTACTGTGGGGATGGTGCATCCGGGTCACTTTCTGCGGTGGGATGTCGGATCGGGTACTGTTGTCCGGATGGACGGGTAAGTGTCGGGGGCCAGTTGGTGCCGCCTCACAGTACCTTAAACCCTGGGTTGCGGAGCGTTGTGAGGGCCTGTGTCGAAGATGCATCGCACAGTCAAATCGATGTGTCGGTTCCGAGATGTGGCGAGACTGCGATGAGAGGTCATGCGTCGTCAGAGGGTCCCGTCGACAAGGGCTTGCAATGCGAAATCCGGTATCAAAGGTTGGGCAACCGTGGCGACGCACAGAGCCTGAAGAGCTGTGAGGCTGCGATACGGAGTCGGTCGTCGTCGTCAAGGCTGCAGTCAGTGAGGGATACATGGGCCTGCGCCGAGGATAAGTCGCGTAGCTAACGTTCCGATGAGGCAGCGGGCTGCGATGCAGGTATGCGATGGTGGAGACCCATGCGTCGGCAGCAATGTGTGGGTTCTGCTCGGGTTTGGGGCACACAGTGGAGGAGATGAGTAAGCTCCGCTGGGTCCAAAGAGGTTGGCAGAGCACCTTAAGCCCATTTCCAAGGGTTCAGGACTGGAGAGGCACCAGCTGGCAGGGCAGACTCACAGATGGCAGAGTCCGGGTGCTGGGGTCGAGGCTGTAGGAGTCTTCTGTCCATGAGGCTCAAGTCAGGAGGCCCGCCAACGAGCCCTCGGTGTCACTTTGGGGTCCTGGGTTCAATAGATGCAGGTCTAGTCCTTCTCATCCAAACAGGGGGCAGCGGTCAGCTCAGCAGGGCAGCGGTGCTTCAGAGCAGCAGTCCAGCTGAGAGGCAGCCCTTTCAGCAGCCCTTCCTCCTGGCAAAGTATCCACAGGTCCAGAAGTGTACTGAAGAGTTAGTGTCTGAGGTCCGAAATGTACACCCAGTCCTGCCTTTGAAGTGGGAAAAGCTTTTAGAGGCATGCCTTTGAAGTGCACAGGTGCCCGGCCTTCCTTGCCCTGGCACCAGACTAACTACAGAGGGTATGCAGCCCTTTGTGTGGAGGCAGGTCACAGCCTATTCAGATGTAAGTGGGGGAGTTTCCAGTTCCTCCCTCCATTCCTACCAGTGATGGCCCATCCATGCACACCTAAGCTCCGTATCGTGTGGCTGTCTATGAGGAATACACAAAGCCCAACTGTCAACTACACCCAGTCATATGACCCAGAGAAAGGATGCAGGACCAAATGGCTAAGGCAGGAAAATGACAACTTTCTAAAAGTGGCATTTTAAAAATTGTAATTTTAAATCGGACTTCACCATGACTTAGGATTTTTCATTACAATTCCAAGACAACAAACATGAATGAGTTACCTGCTCCCATTTTGAGGTTACAGCTTATTAAATGTAATAAGGTAACCCCAGTGTTATCCTAGTAGCCTTTGCAATAGTGTAAAATGAATTCAAGGGTTTTTCACTACCCGGACATGTAAAACTTAAAAGTACATGTTCTACTATTAAAATACATGGCATCCTTCTCTCTGGGCTGTCCAGGGCTTACCTTAGGGGTGGCTTATATTTATTAAAAGGGAAGGTTTGGGCCTGGAAAAATATTTGGTTTGCCAGGTTGAAATGGCAGTTTAAAACTGCACACACAGGCTGCAATGGCAGGCCTCAAAGTGCTACTTAAGTGGGTGGCACAATCAGTGCTGCTGGCCCACTAGTAGCATTTAATTTACAGACCCTGGGTACAAGTAGTGCCACCTTACTTGAGACTTACAAGTACATTAAAAATGTCAGTTGGGTGGGTATAAGCCAATCTTACCATGTTTTAAGGAGAGAACACAAGCACTTTAGCACTGGTTAGCAGTGGTAAAGTGCGCAGAGTTCTAAGGTGAGCAAAAACTAAGTCAGCAATACAGGACGTCTGAAAGCAAAAAGTTACAGGGAAAACCACGCCATGGACACCAGATCTAACACCATCTATGCACCCTGGATCAAGAACAACATCCTGTATCCATTAGAACAGTCCCAATGCTGCTTCAATATAGGAAAGAGTTGAAAACTCACCTCTTCAAAAAACACTACATCACAATGCATTACCGGTCCGCAACCTAGCTACCTCTTCTATCACACATTGACTTTATGCTTGCCTTCGACCCTGCATGCCTTCTGGCTAAGTTTGCAATACAGAAATATCATATACATATATTCAAGCCTCTCAACCCCCTCCACACAAATAAAGGCAAGATGTTGAGAAACTGGCTGCTGCATCTGCAGGTGAAATGCAGTAGTGGCTCTGCTTGGTGAGTATCCCTGAACCATCTTTGTGTGATCCTGCAGTGGAAGTGGTCCAGGTTCTGTTGTCTTTCAAGCTAGCTGGATCCAGAAAGACGCTCATGGTCTGTGGCGAGCCCTGTGTGCATGAGCTTGACCCAATTATTGTGCACCAGCTACTGTCTGCCATCTTTGTTCATCATTTCTGAAAATGCACACTTTGAACTGTCCACTTTCTTTGGAGGTTCCAAGCATACAGTAAGTGCTGTGATGTTACTTATTTCTGTGTTCTTTTAGAGCTGCTACAGTTGCAATCATTTAAAATTACAGATTTGCTACAAGGTTACTGATTTGGAAGGACGATTGTAACCTTCGTCTGTTACAGTATACTGTGTGTTTCCACCATTTTGTGCAAACATTATTCATTTGTAAACGCTGTGTCACCCTATTACTAGTTCTATTTTGCAATTAATTGATTTTGTTCTTTTTCTGTCCCAAGTGCGTTCTACACTGCATGAATAATTGGGTTTAGCAAACATTATGACCAAGAGCATTCTTTTCACTGCTATATTGCTTTATCACTATATTTCATCTGTAATTACGGTTTCAATTTTGAGATTTTCGTCTTCATCGTTTATTATGTTGTGTTGGTATTGTGTTTTCTATTGTGTTTAGTGGGATTTCCTTTTTTGAACCTACTATAAACAGCACCAATTTAAATAATAAGTATACATTTATATGATGCTGCTCTTCTCTCTCTTGCACATTTGTTAAGCATGTCGCCTGACCCACCAGATTTTTTAGAGACTTCTTTTTGAGATCACTAGTATTTCTTAACAAAATATTGTGAATTCTAACAGCGCCAGAGTACAGAGTAGTGTATAAGTAGAAAATTTGAATCACTACATCCAACAAAAACCAGAAAGTATCAATTTTCTCCAGTCCATAAACTAAGAAAATTAAACATTATTAAGTATGGAGTGTTAATGACACTCAACCCTCATCTTTTCTCTTTTAGTGAACCAACATGGCTGTGTGAGGTTTGAGTAAAGTCATTATTTTTTTCTTTTTCTCTCCATTACACAGAAGGCAGTAACATTTTCTATACTTTAACAAATGTTTCATGGCTTTCCAAAAGGTCTAGAAAAAGGTCAAATTTAGTGAACATTTTATTCGGATCCAGAAGCAGAGACCATACTTTCTTCACTTACTCATCAAACTTACATACAGGATATTTCTTTTTCCGGAAAATACTTAATTGCCCATACATGCACAAGCATGTATTTTAGTAGACTTGGCAATATATAGAGGCACACTGGCTAGTCTACTAAAATCAATGTTAGTGTTCTCTAACATAATACAAAATGGTTCCCCAGAGGTAACCCTACAGAAGAATACCATAAAGCGTCAAATCCCCACATTTATTGATTTTATTCAATGTTGATTGAGCTACACATTTATTACTGATATTGTGCAAATGCAACTTGCTCTCTGTGCAGCATACACCATTTTATGAGCAATTGAAAGAACCCCATCCCACAAAGCTTTTTTCAATACCTAGTTATATGGAAGCAGCTGACTATCATTGCACTGACTGAAGGATTCAAACATGTATCTAAAGTTTTGCTGTGAATACTGGACTGGAATCAGATAGAAAACATTACCATACAAAGGAAATGGCCCAAAGCAATCTTCATTCTTTGTCATCATATTAAAGGATACAGCATCCATAGAAATCAAATGACATCTCCAATTCCTTGCTTCTTCCCTAATGACAGAAACATTTGTTTTAACTTCAAGTTATTAATTCATCTAATGCTTTCTACAAAGAGTCTTAATAAAATACTTTAAAATAAGATTCAACAAGAAACATATACTGTACCTGTCCCATTCATCTGAAGCAACTTTGCTGTGTGCAACTTTTCCATGTTTCTCTTTCTGGAAGGGCTTTTTAAGTAAGGCATCATCATACCTTGTTCTGTGATACAAAAGTAAGACACAAAAATGTATATATATTCATTAATTCAGAGGCATTTTTGCAAGCCTTAGAACAAACCCTGCGGTGTACTGTACAATGACCAATGGCGAAGTAACAATCAAACCAACCCAAGAAAGAAAAAAGCTTACAAACCCACGTGCAAGAGTGGTGGATAAAAGAAGAGCCCAACAAGAGTTAAAATTAAAGTTTGAAGTACATTTCCAGCACTTGCTGAGCAATCACAATTTGAAAATGGACATATGTTCTAGCTAAATATTGGCGTAATAAAGGCTTATTCATGAGGGTCTACTTTACATTTTGCCCTATAATTGGAGTCAACCACAGTTAAAGTGCAACATACTATGTGACCTTACAGCAAAATGGCTGAGTGAATTAAAGGCTAGAATCCTGGCAAGACTAATTTACCCTTATGTATTTCAGAAATAGGTAAATTGAGTATCATTAAATTGGGGAACTGCACCATCTGTTATTTAGGAAGCTTTAAAATGGCAGAGGTGCTAAATAAAAGGGCAAGTTACTATAATTATTTAATGAAATCACCTACAGTTATGCACTTCATAAAATAATATGAAGAGCAGTATAACTTATCTATGCTGCCTAATATCTATATCTAAAGTTACCTGAATAGCACATTCCTATGTATCATATAGCATAGTCAATCAATTATAACTTTATGCGATACTTTTCAGTAACAAACGTATAGTACAAAAGTGAATTAAAACAATTACAATTTTGAAATGACTCTTCATATGTTCCGTACAATTGTTCCCAATCAGGGAAGTGAACAGTTAAAAAATAAGCCAGTTCCATGCCCTCAAGTGGCTCTTTGCGGAGACACCAATTATCCTAAAAGGTTGCCCCCGCATGCTTTTCCGTATTTTCAATACCTGCCACATATAAGAGGACATTGCACAACATACAAGTGGAGTGTGTAATTGTTTTTAAAAGAAGAGTGCTGACCTACATGGTCTAAAATTAAGTGTTTTAAAAACAGAAAAAGATGTATCTCTTCCTAAGTATTTCATAAAATTTACAAAAAAATATAATGTGAAAATTGGTTATGGGTGACACACTATCGCATGGGCACTTTGCTAACTCGGACACAGAATGATAATTATACGGAAATCCTACCATCAACTGTAACATATTTGCCCTAAATCGAGTCAGGAGGAACCTCTGCTGATCATTACAAACCAGAGTCGGGTATAGTTTCAAACCCTCTTGGGGGGATCATACTGGAATAGGCAACTACAGATGATTTTGTTTACTCAGCCATCCCTCTCCTTTCTGTTGCGTTATTCTGGGGACGCTGTTTCAACTGTTCTTTACCTATTGATTTACTAACTTACGGATTGGAAAAAAGTTTCGATAGGCTAATCATCTCACATGTGGATTTGACATATCTCAGCCAAGGTATTTCCATCGCGTGGTCTAAATTCATTGCGTAACTGAGTATTAATTTATTCAGACCCGTTTCCTCGTGTGTCCAAATCGAATGCCAAAGCAGTATAGGGTCTATCTTCAATCTATCAGAGATGTACGGGATTCCCAATTCAGCGTGGACTACATAGTTCGACGAGCTGGAGGGGAGAGAGAGGATGGATTTAAGGGAACAATCCTCAACTCTTTGGATACTTTGTATTTTGAAAAAGAATACAAACCAGGATGGGAGGGTCCGAGGGAAATTTAAAGACCAGCGCGGATTATATCCCCCAGTCAACATATACAAAACCGTAATGTCCACGGGTCTAGAAACGCTACCTAGAGCTATGGTAGCATGTGTGCCTATAGTGCACCAGAGACTTCGCCTACACAGGAAGTCCTAACTAAAGGACGAAATCCCATCACTCACAGAAGTGACATGCTTCATCATCTGTGATCTCCTCCCGGCTGTAACTCCTAGTACACCCGAGGGCTACAACCCCCTCACTGTGAGGGAGGTGCACTGGGATGTTTTTTGATGTTATCCCTAAATAGGGGCTACTAAAACCCAAGATGAAGAGCTGCGTATGTTATGTAAGTGATGAGCGCAGTGCAACCAAATGTGATAAAGTGAAAAGGTGAGCTAAAACTAACTAGCAAGAGAAAAAAGACATTTATTAGTTATCTCTTGTTGTTTGGATTAAAAACAGTGCTAATGCAGTTTTAACATAATAACTGCAACGTCGGTCTACATGTTTCGGCTATCATGACCTAACAAGTGTCTAGCCTTTTTCAGGACCTAGATGTTGTGTGCTACTGCGTAATGTGTGTTCAAAAAGGTGTACCTAAAGAATAAAGAACAAGCAAGAGGTGTAACTAAAGAATAAAGAACAAGCAAGATGGCCGACGGCTGAGGAGCTCCGGCCGGGAGCTCCCGGACCAGGGATCGCCTTTTTGGCGAAATATCCCGGAGAAAGCCCCCTCTGGGCTCCACCACCCCTGGGGATCGATAGGCTGCGACTCTGCGATTCTCCGGTTCTGCCAAGCTACCGTCTCTGTTGATTTGTTGACGGCAAACAGCCCCATTACAGAGCCAATGGCTGTTTGTTCTCGTCTCTCCGTTGAGCGGACCCCGAGAGCGGCACCGGAGCCATAGCGAACCCTCCCTCGTGGCGGGCATCACAACCATGGGTACTACAACTGGGCTGCCAAATTATAACGGAGGCATAAACAGAGCAAAACAAGAGATCACCTGGTTTTTATTCGACGGCGTAGCTGGGAATCAGCCGATTGAACTCAGACCTCCGAAAGTCACTGGCGCCATTACGAGTTCTCCCTCGTGGTGCGTGGCGGACATCTCAACCATCGGTACTGCAGCAGCCTCTCCGGTCACTCAGGGGAGAGCACTCACGCCATCGGAGACCACCGGAGACTCTACGGTCCTCGGAAACAGTAAGCTAGCAAAGATTCTACAAATTCTACTAACTTAAGCTCTTGTAATCTCGATCGGGTGCTCGACCGATAACCCAAGTGCCTGACCCTAAGATGGAGGTGCAATGCAGGCTCATGAGTTGCAAATTGAAACTAAAGTACGGGTACCAAGAACATGTTTTAAGCAGCTAACGTGCTATTATAGCTGATGCACCCAACATGCTAAGATCTACCTGAGCGCTTAAAACCACAACTGTTTACAAACAAAATGGAAAGCAGTGCCTGACCCTAAAATGGCCGCCGCTTGCTAAATAAACAGTGGCTTCTCTCGATGCTTCCCGAGCAGCAGATTTTATAGATCAGAAGGATTGAGTTCACACCAATTACAACCAACCAATCCCTACTTCTGCCAGCAGCAACCTAATACGCAACCTGCCAGCAGCCGCATCGTTTTCTCCAATGACCCAACTCGCATCTCCCCTTCAACAGTGAGGGTCTTTCTCATCCAGCCCGACTGTCCCTAAAACGTCCTCCATAAGTGTGCCCTTGTCCAAAGCACTCCTACTCCCCTTGTTGGGGATGGATCCAGCATTTATGCCCTGGAGTCTCTGAGACCCCGCTGAGAGAGTCCACAGCGACAAGGGAGTCACACATAGCGGAGGACTGGGAAAGATCCCCTTACCGCTGGGAGCCGTCTCCTACCCAGGCGGATGTTGGACACTGTGTTTCCGCTGGGTTTCCTACCCCCTCCCCCACCTCTTCCCTCCTTCATTCTTCAGAGTGTGCCCGTGGCCAAAGCACTCCTCTCCCCTTGTTGGGGAGGGATCCAGCATTTATGCCCTGGAGTCTCAGAGTCCCCGCTGAGAGAGTCCACCGCGACAAGGGAATCACACATAACGGAGGACTGGGAATGATCCCTTTACCGCTGGGAGCCGTCACCTACCCAGCTGGACGTCAGACACTGTTACTTCCTCGTCTCCATGCTGTGTCTCCTACCACCCCTCCCCCACCTCTTCCCTCCTTCATTCTTTGTCTACCTCCCCTCTTCCTTTCCTCTCTCCCCTGAATTTCTCTCCCCCGGCCTGCTTTGTTTATCTTTATGCCTATGCTATGCTTTTTGTAACTTTTGTAACTCATGTAACTATGCTCCAGCAACTGATGTAACTGTGTAACTATGTTCTGAAACAATGTTCTTCCTCATGTAAAGCGCTCTGATACCTCCGGGTCTAGCCAGCGCTATATAAAACTTTTCAAATCAAAATCAAATCAAATCAATGGAACAGATACAACCTACAACACCAAATGTCTCTGCTGGAGGGGCATGGTGTACTGGTCAACAATCTGGAGTGCAGGTTCAACACTGTTATTCTTTTGATTGGTCTTTTTGACATCAATTAGTATACTACATGATGGCAGACTCTATGGGCCTAGCCTTTGATGACGACTTTGTCCAGTCCATTCGTACTACTCCCAGTATTGTCGATACGATCCAAGGCAGTAGCAATACACAAGTGGACGATTGGGCCTCGCTATTGGTATTAAGGAAATCACATGCACGCACCCAGATACATGGCGCGGTCATGACTGAATATTTAAGAGCAAATTGCGCACCCACAGGTCTTATTGTTACAAATACGCCTAGACTTTTTCTTAAAGATAAGAAATTTGTGAAAGACTGGTCACTGATTGCGTGGCGCTGCACGCGTGACTGGTTGGTGCTAATTATTAGCACGGCCAAACGCGCAGCTGATGCCATACTAATTGAAATACAGATACTTGAAGCTCAGATCAAATCTGTGATTTCGGTTACTCTATTAAAAAAAAAAAATGAAGAATCGAATAGAACCACTAAAGAATTTAAAGATTCCATTTTGACTATAAAAATTGAGAAGTTCAAGAAAGATCTGGCGCGTTTCTCAATGGAGAATGTATATCCATACATCAGTGACAACTACGTACTGCCAGAGTTCAATAAGAAAGGCAGACGCTATGGGTCTAACTACTCATCTTCAGGTACGGAGGAGTGGTCCAGCGATTCCGATTCATCTAACCAATCGGGTCAAAGTAACAGAAATCAAGGACGTGGCAGAAGATTCTACCAGAGAGGCGGACCTGTTTGCCCCCCTCCCCGCCCCCCTCCCACAGACACAATGGTGGCCCCCTGGACCGTGGGGTTATCCAAATCCATCTTTTCCCCCTCAAAGCTTGCCTATCCAACCACATCCTCAATTCTACCCCAATCAGTCTTTTTTAGGGTATGGCCGAGGGCGTTTACGAGGAAGACGAAGAAATCAACAGGCCCAGGTACCCTGGAGCCCGCCATTATCACCAAGGAGCACACGCAGCAAGAAACAATTGACACCTCAACCAGGGACAAGCACGGAGCCAGTTTAGTGGTCAATCTTAGCGATCGCGTTCTGACATCTGATGAACATTCGGCTCTCAATAGAGGGCTTGGCTTTGTTCCAAGTTTCGGAGGGGACCCTTTCCAAACACTACGCGAACTCGCACAATTTTTCAGAAAAATACGCCTTTTGTTCTTTTTCAAAGAGAGAGATTCCATCGATGCGGAAACAGAGTCTATCAACACAGGCCTGAAAGTTCGGTCTCTTTTCAATCCACCTGCGCACTCAGTTCCACCTCAAGTTCTGACGTTTGAGAAAGCGGTTACCAACGAGGTCAGTGCTTTGCCCACTTCTCAAGATCGGCATTTTCATAATTTGCCAACCAACGAAAGAAGGGCCCTACAGACTTTGGCACGAGATACATCAATTACCATCAAGCCGGCTGATAAAGGAGGCGCTATAGTTGTGATGAATACATCGTCATACCGCGCCGAGTGTCTCCGCCAATTGGGTGACGTTCGCTTTTATCAACCTTTAAGATCTGATCCTACTCAGAGAATTTCACGCGAGATCAGCAACCTCGTGGAAGAAGCCAAGACCGAAGGTTGGATCACCAACAACGAAGCCATTTTCCTGACCACTACATATCCGGTGATACCTTATTTTTATGTATTACCGAAGATACACAAACCCCAAAGGCCACCACCAGGGCGCTCCATCATCTCGGGCATAGGGTCCTTGTTGGAACCCTTATCCACCATTGTGGACCATTTTTTGCGCCCCATGGTCAGTGAGATGCCCACCTATCTCAAAGACACCACTGATATTCTCAGGATGATACCGGAGATTGAATTCAACACTACCACTGATTATTTGGTCAGTTTTGATGTAGAATCGTTATACACCTGCATCCCTTAAGATGAAACTTTAGATGCCATTAGAGTGCTTCTTGAAAACCGGGATTTAGACTCTATTACCCCTGTGAGTTTTATCATGGAGTGCGCCAGGTTGGCGATGAAAGAAAATGTCTTCAAATTTGAAGACACGATCTATTTACAAACATCGGGGACATCGATGGGCAGCGTTTTTGCGCCAAGTTTGGCGAATCTTTATGTCCATCTGTTCGAACAAGAACACGTGCTTAATACTGCTAACCCTTTCCATGATCAGATTTTGACATGGAAAAGGTACATTGACGATGTTTTTGTTGTGTGGAGAGGTGAAGAGGCTACCATCTACGAATTCCAAGCATGGCTTAAATCCAGGAATGCCTTCCTTAAATTCACAGTGGATGTGAGCAAGGACAGCTTGCCTTTCCTTGATCTAAGGATTTTCCCTACGGAAGTTGGACTACAGAGTGAACTTTACAGAAAACCTATGGCACGGAACTCACTATTATTATATAGTAGTCACCATCCCAAGTCACTCCGTGACAATTTGCCATACGGGCAATTTTTGCGTATCCGACGCAATTGCTCTACTAAAGAGAAATTTGTTGAACACGCTAAATCTCTCTCTTTACAATTGAAAGAAAGGAAATATCCCAGAAAACTGATACGCCAGTCTATGAAACGTGCATCCAATAACAACAGGGAGTCGCTTCTGGAAATCAAAGCACCTAAGCCCAATACATCTAGACTTACGTGCGTGAATACATTCAGCGCATCATCGAATGGCATTCAAAAAGCTATACGCAAACATTGGCGTATTTTGAACATTGATAAGGAAACTATACCTCCACCTCTGTTCGCTTTCAAAAGGAGTTCCAACATCAGAGACAGCCTGGTACATACACAACCGTTTAACAAAGACTCAATACCCTCAACTCAGGACACACTGTGGAATTTACCACCAGTCCAAGGGCATTATCCATGTGGGTCGTGTGCAGCTTGTCCCCAAACCAGTCACACCACCACTGTAGATATAGGGACTGATAGACCGTGGTCCCAAGTTAAGCATACCAATTGCAACAGTGATAAACTTATTTATCTTATAACATGCCCTTGCCAACTGAAATACGTAGGGATGACCACCCGAAAGAACAAACTTCGCATTTCAGAACATAAGAGCACGATTAGGTGCAATAAACAGTCCACTAAGCTGACTAGTCATTTTCTAACCCACACACACAAAGAAGATGAGCTGCGTTGGAGCAACCTTTTATTCCTGCTCATGTAACAGATGTTACGAAATTTCTGTTCCAAAAAGAACAACGCTGGGTGTTCAAGCTTAAAAGTGACAGCAGAGGTCTTAACGATGAGATACCGTGGACCCTTTTATAATTACTCTCTGTTGCCACCGGGCTGCTCTATATGAATCAGGGTGGTAAGAATGGAGTGTTTGACCCGGCTGTGGTTTTTCGCCTACCAGTGATATTCGATACAGGTATACCTGGTGGAATCCAAGTTTGACTTGTGCTTGAACGAGTCTGACTTACGGGCGTTTCTCCTCTCTTCCCTATTTTGTCCATATGTGCATGACTAATATATGCGAGAGTGCAACCATCTCCATGTTTACCATCTGAACGATGTAAGGAACATCGGTTACTACTTCTTTCCAGCTCACTATATTGTGTAGTTACATCAACTGTTGCGGTGCTTTGTGGACACGTCCTCTTCCCGATTCTGTCCATATATGTAGGACTAATATATGCGAGATCGCAACAACCTTCATGTCTACCACCTAAACGAAGTAAAGATCTTTGGTTACTATTTTCTCCAGCTCGCTATATTGGGTAGTTATATTGACTGTGGCGGTGTGCTTTCTGGACACGCTCGTCTTTATCCGATAACACGCAACTGTGGGACAACTTTACTGGTACAAACCATATCCCTCAAGCATTTTCACGAGTTCTGGCACGTTACGATTTGAAGTAAGAGGATGCTCATAATAGAAGCATTTTCTGTGCAGTTGATTTAAAGCCATTGACTGTATTTACACACTTATACTGGCCGATCGTGGCATATTGATTTGCACATTCAACTACGAGAAACTTTATTGTACCATTGTGCAAAACTCATCACCCATGTATTTTCATGACTGCTGAATAGCTCTGTCACGCTTAATTTCTGATTTTTGAAGTCAGGTCTTTTTGACATTCGGAACACTTTACCCATGTTCAACTTATGGAAGCAGAGCCGTTTAGTTACGTAATCTCCGCAAGTGGTGTTGAGATTATCTGTATCAGGCGAGTGTCGATAAGGGAAACTACATTACCCAGGATTCCCGGTCTACAATCAGTAGTTCAGTGACATCATTCCTGAGCGACTATAGGATGATCGACACGCTAGATGAACTTCCTTCCATGTATAAAACGAAGGGTAGGATCCTTACACGGTGCCTCCGCTTGCAGCTTTGAGAAGCCCGGGGTACCGACGGAGAGGTAAGACCTCCCTAGTTTTGCCGCTTGCAGCCCTGCAGGTTGTTAATCGCGCCACGCGTTTTGTCTGCTTCGCGCTTTTCTGCTCATGCAAAATTGAGTGCATTTTGCTTGTTATATCGGATTTGAGCTGCTCGTATATACCGCATTCATTCCTATACAGGCGGAGCGTTAGGTAGAACATGCCAACAAATCTTATTAGCGCTCATGAGGCGCCTGGCACATTCTACTAAAACTGATTCCTTGTTCATACACGTTTTGGCTGCGTCAGTGAGCAGTTATACGCTCCTAACGATATACCATTCCTCCAATACCCCAGAGTGTTCCGGTGTCTGGCGCATTCATTGATTACTCATGAACAGTTTTTGATTTCAATAAAGAGGAGTTGTGTGTAGGGTGTGTCTGCGGCTGATTTAGCATGACATCTCTGCCTATTACCCTAGCACACACTTGGATGTACAATTCACATGGAACGTAGGTCCACACTTTGCTTTGAAACATCATAATCAAGGTCAATTTCGACATCACGCACTTTACTGGTGCCACAGATGTACAGTTTTGCAAAGATACTCTATACATCTGATCAATATTCAGCTATATAGCTGATGTACACTATTTAGTTGGATTAAGTGTTTCACTTACTTTATACCTGTTGTTTAGACATCATCAATATATTGCATGTAGTTCTTTTTCTTTTTCCTGTTTTAACAAAGCCTTTCTATTAGTCACAGTAAGTTGATGCAAACAGTTTAGACCACTCGAGTGGGTCTGGCACGGTCACTGGTTTCTGCTTTGTTCTTTTTCAGAGCGGTGCCTCACGTCCTGAGCTGTTGCCAGGTGAGGTGAGGTCCCTTACTCGTAATTTACGGGTAAGTTGATATCAGATATCGAATGTTTAAGAGTTAGTGAGGACAACTGACTTATGCGTAACTTTAATTAGTACATGAGTACTTGATGTCTTTCATCTCTTTTTCTACACAGGTTGACCAGTACACCATGCCCCTCCAGCAGAGACATTTGGTGTTGTAGGTTGCATCTGTTCCATTGATTCATTCTTTAGTTACACCTTTTTGAACACACATTACGCAGTAGCACACAACATCTAGGTCCTGAAGAAGGCTAGACACTTGTTAGGTCATGATAGCCGAAACATGTAGACCGACGTTGCAGTTTTTAAGTTAAAACTGCATTAGCACTGTTTTTAATCCTAACAACAAGAGATAACTAATAAATGTCTTTTTTCTCTTGCTAGTTAGTTATAGCTCACCTTTTCACTTTATCACATTTGGTTGCACTGCGCTTATCACTTACACAACATACGCAGCTCTTCATCTTGGGTTTTAGTAGCCCCTATTTAGGGATAACATCAAAAAACATCCCAGTGCTCCTCCCTCACAGTGAGGGGGTTGTAGCCCTCGGCTGTACTAGGAGTTACAGCCGGGAGGAGATCCCAGATGATGAAGCATGTCACTTCGGTGAGTGATGGGATTCCGTCCTTTAGTTAGGACTTCCTGTGTAGGCGAAGTCTCTGGTGCACTATAGGCACACATGCTACCATAGCTCTAGGTAGCGTTTCTAGACCTGCAGACATTACGGTTTTGTATACTTTGTATTTTGGCCATTCCCCATACTCCAGGACCATAAGAAGCCACAGCCACTGCTTTACTTGTGTATATATTAAGGAGTTCCCTCATTGCTTTAAAGCCCATTAATGGATTTCTCCATTTGCGCACATATCCTGGCTATCATTGAGGACCATGAGTTCTTACTATCAAAAAGTATCCCAAGATAGCAGAAGGTTGGTGTTTCACTCAATCTATGTCCTTCTGCGTAGAAGGAAGGTTTTGTCTCGAGTTTGGCCCCGCATGTCATGGTTTACGTTTTGGAGCCGTTTACTTTCAAATCTAGGTTTGCCATGAAAGTGATGTAATCATTTATGAGAACTTGAAACCCCCGCCCAGTTCTAGCGATTAATACAGCATCATCTGCATATAATGAGACTGGGAGGGGACGAGAGCCCAGCATCGCTGTGTACCTAGTGGATTGCTAGACCAGATTCTACCCGATTCGTGTAAAGCGAGAATAAAATTGGGGCTAAAATGTAGCCCTGCCTAACCCTTCTTTTGATGTTAAAGCTAGCCGAACACTCACCCTCCCTTCCAAAACGGACATTAGCGTTTTCATCCGTGTACAATTGCCTTTTGTAATTGATAATTCCTACTTCGATCTCTAAATCCTCCATGATTTTCCACAGCCTTGAGTACGATATGCAGTCAAAAACTGCAGACAAATCCATGAAGGAAAGATATAGTGTCCCCTTTTTCGTCACTGTATACTTTCCTATGATGGTACTCAAGTTCAGGCATTGAAGGACAGTTTTCAAACCTTTTTTTAAACCAAATTGCGTGTCCACCAGTATATGATTTACTACTGCTCAATCTTTCAATCTGTTGAGCAGGATACGCCCCATGACCTTCGCAGTGGCATCCAACAATGATATTGGGCGATAGTTTTGGGGTAAGGATTTATCACCTTTTTTTATAAACCGGAATAATAGTCGAAGCTTCTCATGAAGGGGGCAGACCAAGCGCTAAAGTAGCATTATAAACATTTGTAAGCAGCGGGGCCCAGAGATCTGGCTGCTCTTTATACAGATCTAAGGGGGTCCGTCTGGGCCTGGAGCCTTCACTTTACTACTCTCATCTAGGGCTCTTTCAACTTCATGCAGGGTCACAGGTTGAAGGGGGTGTTGTGAAATGGTACTGCTTTGCGTCTCTGGATTCCTGACACTGCTACCTGCCGTCAGGTCGGCTTCAATCGTCGAATGGCCTTCATATATTGCTGAGAAATGATTTACCCACACTTCCTCTGCTATATGAACCTCAATCAGCGGCTCATGTGGTCCCTTAAAATAGCTGTTATTTATTACCCTCTAGAAGGATTTGCTGTCCTTTAAAGCGCTAGCCCGTACCAGTTCCTCCCAGGCTGTTTCTCTAATATGTTTCTTCCTACTTGCAATGGGTCTGCTTAAAGTGCACACGAGCCAGTCTGATAGCGTGCAGATCCCTTGGTCTCTGCTTTAACGCTAGATGAACCTGCTTTCTTTCTAATGTGCAATTTAAGTTAAACCAGCCTCTCTCAGGGGCTCTTATTGGGTGTATTCTACAGGTCAGAGCTTGTTTCATGCAGCGTGTAATAACAGAAAAGGAGTTAATAGTGTGTGTATTGGATCAGCCTCAGGGTCTAGGCATTGCACGATCTCTGGCATAGTATGCCGCATAATTTTTTTTTTTTTTTTTATAAACTTTTTATTAAACAATCATTAACATAGCGGCATCAATATCGGTACAATATAAAAATATGCATGACAATCAAGGTAGTACATTAGCGAATTTACATGCAGTGGGGATAATCAATGGGGAAGTCAATCAGCAGAATCTACAGTTTGTGGGGGTGCAGATATCGCCACGATAAGCGTTCCACAGTGACCAGATGTGGGTCCATTTTCGGGGGCATCCTCGGGCAATAAACACTGTCTTTTCTCTGAACATGCACCAGTCCATGTCGTTTTCCCAGGTAGTTAAGGTAGGAGGGGCCGTCGCCCCCAGGCTTGAGCGATATTTCTTTTTGCCAGCATAAAGCCCAAAGTTGCCCACTGCGTTTGGTGTGTGTTAAGATCAGTTGGCTCCCATATGTTTAGTAGGCATCTACGTGCCTCCGGGCGTATACGAACATTCAGTACTGTACTCATAGTTTCATGTACCTCTCTCCAGTACCTTTGGACTAGGGTGCACTCCCATATAATATGCATGAATGTGCCCGTGAGGCCACATTTCCTGCGACAGTCCCCTGTCTCGGCTCTTCCCATCATCACAAGTCGAGGGCCGGTCATATATACTCTGTGTAGGATTTTAAGTTGGACAAGTCGTAGTCGGGCCGAAATGGCTACCACCCGGGGCGAGGAGACCGCTTCCTGCCAGTCCTCATCGTCCAATTCCATCCCATCAGCTACCCATTTCCCCCTCAAAGCCAGGAGAGGATCGTCCATGTGGTGTATTAATTTGTTGTAAATTAATGAAATTGTCCTATCGGGAACATGACCATCTAATATTCTGTCCTCTAAAGGGGACGCGTCAGGAAGGGATGTGCCTCTAGGGATGAGAGAGCATAGTGCGTGGCTAATCTGATTATATCGGAAAAGTTCGGCATCCGCAAGTTCGTACTGAGTTTGAAGGGCGGCAAAGGGTTTTACTGCAACCTGTGTCCACAAATCTCCGATCCGTGATACACCGATCAGGTCCCATTTAGAAAATCCTTTCGAGGACCACAGGTTACCAAGCTTTGCGGAGTCCCACAGGGGGTAGCCAATGTTAATTTACCCTCCCACCCCAGAGATCTATTTGCTGCGTGCCACACTTTGACAGAGTGGCCGGTGGGCCCTGTGAGTTTGGATCTGCCAGATTTCGCGTATAGGGGTCGATTATAGCTCCCGCTCGGGAGGAGCCACCTGTCCATCTGGTAGCCCGGATTGTCACGTTCTCCATAAGTGCTATGGTTAATGGCAGCTAGGTGTGCCGCCCAGTAATATTTTTTAATGTCAGGAAGGCTGATGCCCCCATTGTACCACTGTAGCGTTAGCTTAGTCAGGGCTATACGGGGAGGCCCGTTCCATAGCAGGTCTCTCTGGAGGCCTTCAATTTCTGTGAAATATTTCGGAGGGACTGGATCAAGTGTATTCTGCAAAACATATAGAAAACGGGGTAGGGACATCATTTTAAAAAGAGCAGCTTTGCCCAGTAGGGAAAGGGGAAGGGATTTCCAGCTGGCAATGTCTCGCCGTAAGCGGAGCAGTGGAGGGAGAAGATTATTTTCATAGCGGAGTATAGGATCCCGGGAGAGAAATATACCCAGGTATTTGAACCCAGTGGTGCTTACCTGGATGGGACAATTGCGGGGCAACACAGGGGGGTCCCCTCGAAGAACATAGAGATGGGATTTAGACCAGTTGATCCGGAAACCGGAGTATTTACCGAACGTGGCTAAGATGTCAAGGACTGCTATTAGAGATTTTTTGGGCTCTGTTAAATAGAGTAATATATCGTCCGCGTAGAGCGAAATGCGGTCCTCCCAGTCGGGTGACCACCGCATTCCCTGTATAACTGGGTTTTGGCGGATCCACGCGGCCAGTGGCTCCAGCGCCAGTGCAAAAAGAAGGGGAGAGAGTGGACACCCCTGACGGGTGCCCCGGCTCAGGGCAAAGGGGTCTGACTTTTTGTTATTCACCACGACTTGCGCCATGGGTTCCGAATATAGAAGTTGGATCCATCGCATGAATTCCTGGCCGAACCCTAACTTTCGGAGGACCGCCCTAAGATAGGGCCATTCTATAGTGTCGAATGCCATAGTGGCATCTAAAGACACGAGGACAGCTGGCTCAAGAATCGTGTCCACTCTGCCCAAAACACCGTGAGCACGGCGTAGGTTCAACGCTGTGTTCCTATGCGGAATGAAGCCGGATTGGTCCGGGTGTACCAATTCCGGAATTACGTTTATGAGACGAGTGGCGAGGACTTTAGCAAGAATCTTGGGTTCGGCATTGAGGAGGGATATCGGCCTATAGGAGGCGCAGTCCGTTTTGGGCTTACCTTCCTTGTGTATGGTTACTATGTTAGCTATACGTTGATCAATAGGGAGCACTCCTATGTCTCTACTTTCCTCAAACATGTTCTTGAGATGAATGGACAATTTGTCAGGGCTGAGTTTATACAATTCAATTGGGATGCCGTTAGGGCCAAGAGCTTTTCCTGACCGCAATGACCTGATTGCTGCCGCTATTTCCTCTTTAGTCAGGGGGCTATCTAAAAGACGTTGATCGTCTAGGGAAAGAGTGGGAAGTTTGATGTCGCGCAGTAGTTCGAAAGATTCGTCTTCAGTATAAGACGCCACTGCGGAGTATATTAATTTATAGTGCCTGGCAAAGCAGTTTACTATGTCCTGCGGATCCGTTACTTCAGTGTCATTAGCCTCGTGAAGGACTGGGACTAACCTGTTTGCCCATTCGCGTTTATCAAGCCAGGCTATTAGTTTCCCGGCTTTATCCCCGAGATCATAGAGTCTACCGAGCGTCTCTCTCCCCAGCACTTTCGCTCTTTCAGTCAATAGTGCCTTATATTCATCCTGTTTGAGTCGCAACAAGTGAGCTGTGGCAGGTGTGACCGTTATCTCCATCTCTCTCTCTAGGTGAGAGATCTCATCCTCTACTCTTGTAATTGCTTTATATCTTTCTTTCTTTTGTCCGGATATCAGGGACAGGGCCTCTCCCCTAATCACAGTCTTAAATGCTTCCCAGAGCGCCTGTGAGGAGTCCACAGTGCCCAGGTTTTCGGTAAAATATGTATCAATTGTCTTGGTGAGTTCTTGATGGATTTTAGGGTTGCGAAGGTGCCAGGGGTTAATAGGGGCCACCCTTCCCACCCGGGCTTGGTCAAGAAGTATATGAACCCAAAGTGGTGAGTGATCCGAAATGCCCCTAGCCAGATGTCTAATTTCATGGATATGCGAGACTTGGTGGGCTGGGATCAAGATGTAATCTAGTCTGGAGAAGCTGCCATGAGCCCCCGAGTGAAACGTGTATTGCATTCTGTCAGGGTAATATGTGCGCCAGCCATCCACTAGTCCCATGGTGTCAAGAAAGTCAGGCAACCAGTTATGCGAGGGCCCCAGTTTCCGCGGTGGATGGCGGTCAAGCTCTCCCGATCCGACAGAATTAAAGTCCCCTCCCAGCAACAACACCCCCTCAGGTAGTGAGATGAGAGTGGCACGCAGGTCCTGGAATGTGGTGGTTTGGAGGCCGGGGGAACGTAAATTGAGACCAGTGTGGTAGTGCGCCCCTCCCAGGACCCCGTGACACCCACGTATCGGCCCCTGTCGTCTGCCCAAATACGGTCTATAGTGAGCGGGAAGGTATTTTTCAACATTACACCCACGCCTCTGGAGCCTTTGGTGAATCCTGCGTGTGCCACTAATTTATAGCCAGATCTGCACAGTGCCTTACATGAGCTACCTATCAAGTGTGTCTCCTGAAGCAGGACAATGTCGGGAGCTTGCTTCCTAATATATTGGAGCACTATACTGCGTTTAACCTTGTCCCCCAACCCGTTGACATTCCAGCTCAGGATCTTCGCACTTTTATCCCACTGCGTATGCGTCATAAGTTTATGTGTCTCCCATAGCCTTGGTCATGCAGATTATAAAATTTGCCGAAAGAACAATCTGTACACAAATCATGTATCGATAAATACATATACCAATAAAACAACCCACCCCTCCCAACTCCCTTTTCCAACAACCCCCTCCCTGCGTCCCTGCTCTCTGGACTTAAAACTGCCCATTACAAACTGGCAGAGTGCCTGTCACCCAATACCCTAGAACGTACAATAACTAAAGGTAGTAAAGAGGAGAAAGGTCGGTGCCCCTTCCCACTATCCCAAACCCATTCGTCCCTGATAAATTGTTCCCATAATGTCATGGAGTGCCTTGCTGAATAGCTACTGTTCCATGAAACTGTCGTCCGACTGTGGGGCCTTAAAACCCCGGTACCTGGTTATGTTCATACAGGCCGCCCGCCTGTTAGCCAGTATTCACTCCCGTTCCTGTGACACCTGATCTCCATCTCGACTACTTCCCCGGGGGTCACCAGCGGATCGACTGTCCAGCCAATCTGAGGCCAGCTCAGGATTTTCGAAGAACCATACCCTTCCACCGTCCTCGACACGTAGACGCGCGGAAACATCATGGCGTACCTCAGTCCTTTGTCCCTAAGTTTCTTCTTGACGGCCAGAAATGTTCTACGCTGCCTTTGCACCATTTGTGTAAAGTCCGGAAAGAATGAGAGGGCGGCATTTTCGTAGCTTAGGGGGGGTGTCGCTCGGGCGCATTGCAGGATAGCGTCTCTGTCTCTGAAGTTGAGGACCCGTGCAATGAGAGGGCGCGGAGGCGCCCCGGGCCTGGGCCGCCCACCCGGGATCCTGTGGGCACGTTCTATGGTAAAAAAATGTCCCAGTCCCTTGGGTTTAAGATGGTTCAGGATAAGGTCCTCAACGAACAGGTCAGGGGCTGGCCCTTCTGATTTTTCGGGCACCCCTAAAATGCGGATATTATTACGCCTAGACCTTCCTTCGCAGTCGTCAAGTTTACGTTCGGCCGTCTCACAAAAGGATTTAAGATCGCGTACTTCTTGCTGGAGCTGCGACACGTCGTCCGTTAGACCGGTCGTCTTAATATCCAGGGATTTGACTTTTTCGTTCATCTTTGTTAGGTCGGCCCGGATTAGGTTCACTTCTATTGAAATGGTGTCCATTTTATGTTCCAGGGATGATTTGACCCCTTCTATGGCTGCCATGACATCCTGCAGGGTCAGTTCCGGAGTGGGGCTCGCAGAGATCTCCCCCACCCTAAGGGCATGATGCGGATCCGTCGGCGAGCCTCTGGGCAGGGTATAGCGATCTAGTTTGTTCGATTGGATCTGTCTTGACCCCTGGACCCCTTGGCCTGGCCCCTGTCCGAGTCCGTCTTACTCGCCATTGTCCCTCTGTATCACAGGTCGCTTAGGTAGTGTCCGGTCCAGATCGCCGCCGAGGGGTCACTACCGTGGTTCGTCCCCGCTCGTGGTTCAGATCAGCGCAGGCGCCCAGCCAGGGGCGGGAGGCACCGGAGGCGCGTGGTTCGCGTGGAGTTTCGGCCTTCTCACAGATAGATGTCACCTCTACTGTCGATCCATTCCCCGGTCCGGTCGGCGCCACCCTCCGCCGTCAGGCCGACGCGAGAGCACAGGCAAGGAAGCAGGTCAATCGTGGCCCCAGTCGCACCTCCCCAATAAATGCCGCTGAGAGGGGGGGGAATGGAACTCAGGTCGCTCTCACCCCTCCTGTCTGTCCTCAAAGTTCCGACTCCCCACGCCGCTGCCTATTGCGTTGCCTGTGGTGCTACCTCCATACTCGGTTCAGGAGGAGACGGGCTGCTTCAGAAGGTGGGATTCCGCCGGGTGAGGAAGTTGCGCTTCGACCAGCAACTTCCGGTCCGGGCATCCGATTCCCGTGCGCGTCACGGCCGCCTCCTCTTCACCTTAGTCCCCGGTCGAGCACCAGCGAACAGGCCCAACTGACCGGCACCGGTATCTTCAGCTCCGGGCGGTGTCAGAGAGTCGGGACAACGTCGATCGTCACCGCTCACTTTCTGCTGCAATCGCCGACCATTAGGGACAGGATATCGGCAGGATGTTGGGTCTGGGGAGATAGTAGCGGCGGAGCCGAGAGCTCAAGCGGCCATCTTGGTCCGACACTTCTTATGCCGCATAATTGATGGAAGAAAAACTAGATGGTCTACTTTCTCCCATTTAATGATGAACCCATTTATTGATGTCATAATTGGGTCAAAGGTGATCCTTATTCTACCCTTCGGCTTCATGGGTAGGGTAACCCTTATCCCTATCATTGCGTGGTCACTGTAACTTGTGAAGGTAGCTTCGAAACCACTAATATCTAGGTCTAAAGATTCAAAGGTCATAATAAAGTCTATTGTAGACTCATTCATTCCTAGAAAAAGTGGGTTCTAAGCTATTGTTCCCGTTCATTACTCTATTTTGTTTTACCATGAGGCTATTCAGAGATATTCTATATGTGTCATGTTTAAAATGGGTAAGGGCCGCACCTTGAGAATCTATAATGCCACAAACTAGTTTAGCTGCGTGTGGGCAATGATGTATATTAAAGTCCCCAACCCATATAATGCTTACGGGATTTTGATGGAGATCCGAAACTCTCTGAATAGCGAGTTCCAGTTCTGTTACTACTTGAGTTCTTAAATTATCATATATAGCATAGTCAAATGATAAAGCATTTCTTAAACGAATGATTCTTGTGCAATAATAGTAAGTGACAGAAAAGGAACACTAAGACCAAACAGAGATGTGTTAGAGAAGAGGAAGACAAAACTAACCAATCAAATACACAGATGCAGAAAACTCTCAACAAAAATTGAAAAGCGCACTTTACATAATGTCTAACAAGATCTCTAAAAACACAGTCTATATTTTCCATATGTGACACAGCTTTAGTTACCAAAGACATATCCATGCAGTATAAGAGGCATGATCAGAAGTACTAGTTATTGTATAGTACCTTTAGGAATGGTTTTCCATGTGCTGTACATTACTCTCCACCATACTGAAATTATGATATTCACCAAAGTGATTTTAGTCGAGGATTTACTACATATACGCTCTGTATTCACAAGACATCTCCCTTTCACACAAGTGACTTCCCATTAACAGTCACTGATGATATCGGGTTCCACAAATTATGCTACAGATTCTGTGAAGACGCAGAGTACATGAAAAATTTGTTTGACAGTGTGAGCATCAAATCTACAATGCCATCCTATTTTAGTGTCCCAAAACCCAATGTGCTGTGTAGAATGAAATAAAACGAGAGACAAAACAAGCTCAGAACCACCTTCAGGTTAGTTGACAGTTCATCTTCCCAATAAACCTCTACAGTCAGTTTTGTTGGTGCAAGTAGTCTCCCTTCAAGATTTTTTGGGTCGAGCCTAGGTAGCGCTTGTGCGGTCTATTTGAGACATGCTGTATATATTTTTCATTTGTTTCATTGAGTTTCCTTTAAAAAGCCTTGCTTCCAAGTAGCTAATCTTTCCTATTTGTCCCTCCTTTCCGTGGGTTGGTCCCTCCCACAGAGCACATCCCCCTTACTTGTAGCCCTACACTTGTCCCATTTAGTAGATGTTTTCGTGACTGCTTTTTTTCTTTAATAGCACTTTTCACAAGCGCTCATGTTTTCACTCATTTCCTTGTCTGCATGCGCTTACTCATCATTAACATATATTAAGAACCAGCATTTTTTAAATACCTGAATTACTGTGGCTGGCATAAAATTAAAGACGCTTGTGCATCATGTATGACAATGGATATTACCATCAACTGGCGTATATTTGGAGATGCGTGATGGACAAATCGTTTAACTAAATGTCACACGTCTAACAATCCAACGAACACCAGAACCTGTTGATATGCCAACACCAAATCACATGGCGTTGACTTGATCACGATACAGTATTATTTAAATACATATATCGTCACCTGCATGTAATTTAAGAGTCTTGCACATCATACCAAACAATAGATATTGACTTCAAAGGGCCTATAATTTAAGACACTTACGGATCATTGACAGAAATTAACATCCGGCATAATTTGAATAACTATATTGTCATGGCTGTCATGGACTTTAAAACCCTTACGCATCATATAAGACAGTGAATGTTTGCTTATTTCACTTACGCTTCATTATTGGAAGATATTGACAACCTGCAAAGCGTCAGCACCTCCTTAACCATCAACAGGCATATAATACAAGATGCTTATACATCATTGACAGATATTACCAACCGGCAAAGTTTCGGCACCCCACTGACATGATATTAATGTAGCAACAAGTTAAAAAAGGGAGCAACCACTACCTGTATTACGACATTGCTATATGCAACAATCCTAAGTTCCTTACTTTTGTATTCTTCATTCGTTAGTCAAAATTAGCGACGAGGCAACCTCACATCCTGTCGGTATCAAAAAGCACAATGTGCATGCCATAACTTTTAAAGCCCACATCTAATCAATTTCATACCCCACACCTGGGCTCTGTAAGGACACAGTGTAATCACAGTCATGGATGGATACCATCTTTGTATTCCTCACTGCGTGTTTAGATCTTGACTGTAACGCTAACAATCGTAAATACAAGAAATGGCTAATATCCTACTGCAAAAACAACAGTTGATGGACAGAATGCAGAACAATGTCATACATTCACCCCAGTACAGAGATCTGGGCCTAAATCCATCATTTTTTTGCTCACCATGCCATTCCAGTTTGAACCCAGCCATATGCAAATCAGTCTTGACCCTGTGCCTCATGGGAACAGTCCAGCCCGAACTGCCAAGCCAGGTTCTCCCTGGACTGGAAACAAGAATCCTAGGACCGGTTTCGGGGTTTCACCCCTCTTCAGCCAGGATAGCTTGATTCCAGTGGCATGGAGAGCACGGGACCCACGTCTGGGCATACCCGTCCCACTCGGGGTGACAAATGCAAAAACAACAGTTGATGGACAGAATGCAGAACAATGTCATACATTCACCCCAGTACAGAGATCTGGGCCTAAATCCATCGTTTTTTTGCTCACCATGCCATTCCAGTTTGAACCCAGCCATATGCAAATCAGTCTTGACCCTGTGCCTCATGGGAACAGTCCAGCCCGAACTGCCAAGCCAGGTCCTCCTGGCTGAAGAGGGGTGAAACCCCGAAACCGGTTGGAGGATTCATCAGCTCCTTCTGATACTTTATCCCGACAATCTGAGTGCCCAGAAATTTCAAGGCTCCCATTCCTTATACTTCTCCTTTCTTCTACGTTCATACTACTTTGAGCATGTGAATCATTTCTAGGAGTGCCACTTGTTTCATTATCACCGATTTGCCTCATCACGTTAGTTTCAACTGGCTGTTCTTGCTTGGCGCCTGCACTAACAGATTCTGTGCCACATTCTGAAGGTTTTTTCCTGCTATTTCCCCCCTTTGTAAGTTAGATTAACCGAACCCTCCATTTTTAGTGGCCGCATGGCTACAGCCTCTGACCAACATTACAAAATAAAATGATGGACGGAGTGTTGAAACTTTTCAAACACTCACCCCCAGCCACAGATCTGGGTTTAATCCATTGATATTTTGCTCGCCACTTCACCCCAGTTTAGAAACAGCCATACGCAAATCAGCCTTGACCCTGCTCCTCATGGGAACAGTCCAGCCCGAATTGAGGTCCTCCCTGAACCAGAAACAAGCATCCTGGGACCGATTTCGGGGTATCACCCATCATCTGCCTGGCTAGTTTGAAACCAGTGGCGCAGTGAGCAAGAGACCCACGTCTGGTCATACCCTTAGCCACTTAGAGCCCACATAGCATCATCACAAAAACCCTAAGTGGCGATGTGATACCCCGAAACCTCCGCGAAGTCCGTCCAATATTGCACCCACACATGCATGCTCAATGGCAACCATCTTGGAATACCTTTCTTACAGCAAAAAAAAAAAAATCAGAGATGGTCACTGCGCACATGGATTTCTACGCACATGATATTCCTTTTTTTTTTGCCTTTAGCGCTGCCTTCAGGGCAGCACTTCCCGATGAAGCAAAATTACAACTTTTCAACCCTTCCTTAAAATGCTTGAGGTGTTTTTAACTTACCCCAAAGAACTCCAGGACTAGACTTAGAATAGTAAATTAGCCTACTGGACTATTTTGGTGAAAGTTACAAATCCCCAGAAATTCTAGGACTGCAGTTAGAAAAGTAAGTTTGCATTCTGTGTCCACAAAACCCTCTGCTACCCCGAGGTCAAGAAATTTAAGTGTGCTGGGCAGGCATGGTTGCCAACTTGGAATTACTTTTCTTTTCGTTAAAAAAAAAAAATCAAAGATGCAGCTGCACTTGTGTGCACATGCACTGCAACCATTGGGGGAAAACACGCATTGACATTGGCAAAGTCAATGGATGGCACAGGTGTGACCTATTGGCTTTGCCAATGTTTGTTTATTGCTAATAGCACACACAATGTCTCTTACATACCTGTCCATATCACCCTTTCTCTTGCACACACAACACAAAGCATGCAATGCTATTACACACAAACAGACTACAATATTGTGATGATGCTCGTTGTAATGGTGATGATGGGCGTGGGGATAACAGTAGTAGCACGGATGGTGGTGGTAGTGATGATGGTAGTATAGTGGGGATAGCAAAGGTTTTGGTTCAAAGGTGGTGATGGTGGGTACAGTAGTGAGGAAGATGCTAGGAGCTGTGCTGATAATAGTGGCACTACTGGTGATGTTGACAATAGTGGTGATAGTGGTTATGGTAGTTGACGTGATGGTGGTGATGCTAGTTATGGCGATTGTCGTGGTAATGATAGTGGTGGGGATAGTGGTGACTGTGGAAATGGTGGTGTTGGTAATGATGATAGCGGTAACTGTGGTGGTGTTAAAGATAAGGCTGGTGGCACTGTTGTTGGTAATGGTGATAGCAGTGATGGTGATGGTACCAGTGGCGGCTGCCCCATTGGGGCGTGGGGGCGTTGCCCCACTGCTTTCTCGGCGTGCGAGAAGGCAGAAACATAAATGGTAATAGCTACCGTTTTATGTTTCTGCCTTCTCGCACGGCAGAAAGCAGAAGTGCCTGGTTGGGGTGGGCGGTCCTGCTCGAGGGCAGGGGGAGTGGCTTGCCCACTGTTGTGGGTACTGACTGTTTGGTCGGCCCTGGGGCCGACCAAACAGTCAATACCCACAAAGTGGGCAAGCCACTCCCCCCTGCCTCGAGCAGGACCGCCCACTATCCCTTTTTCTCTATGTAGGCTGCTGCATGCAGCAGCCTACATAGAGAAAATGGCCCGGGTGGGGCGCGCTCCGCTTCGCCTCACCAATCGCAACGCTGCCATTGCAGCATTGTGATTGGCGGAGGGAGGGAGGCTGCCTTTCCTAGATGACGAGGGCTGCAGGTCGGAATTGGAAAATGGTGGACGGCGGGAGCGGGAGTCGGACTCGGGACCCATCCAGAAGCGGGACGGTAAGTTTTATTTAATATTTTTCTTTAATTAGACCCCTCCCGCCTCCCCACCATCCCCCGTGACGACCCCATTTCCACCTCCCCTTACACCCGCCCGTCATGCCGGCCGCGACTGATCACTACTATGGCTCAGTGACTTGAAAACTCTTTGCTGAAACATGCAACGATGGGCGGGTCGGGAGTTGGAGTCCCAGGAATGCTAACAGAGCCGGGCATCCTTCGGAGGTGTGGACATGGGGTGTTATTAAATTCGGTAATGATTGCGCGTGTTATTCAAAGTGCTCAAATATGGTGGAAATGCTGTAGTGAGTGCTACATATAAAACGAAAAATTCTTATTAAAACAAAAATATGGCAACTGGTCTTCCATTTGTCACCAGCTTCCCGTTTGTAACCAGCCTTCATCTGACTTGTGTCTATGTATATTTTGTATGGGCATTTGTTGTGGTTCGAGTTGGCCACGTCAGAAGCCACCTCCCCGAAGCCCAGTTTCTGAGCATTAATCTGGTCGCATCGCATTGCCAGCTATTACACACACAGCAGCACGGCCATCATTCCAGCTCAGTGCCTGCTTCCAGCTGAAATGTAGCCTGGAAATGTTCGCAACAAACCATTGGGGGTCCGGAGGGAAGTAAACAGGGGCCTTTGAAGAAAGATCGGAGGGGACATTATTAAAAATGTTTTTTAGTTTTTTTACATAACATGGAATAAACTATCTGCAGATGGTCAGGCAGCAGATAAACCAGAGAAACATTTTGTTCGTGCAGCACAGACAGATACGCCGCCTGTGCGACCAGTCCCAGGCAGCACTACTGTTGGCATGATAGCAGACGACAGCTGAAGACAAAGGGCCCCGCGTGTGACGCGCGAGCAGACAACGTTCGTTTACAGCAAAACTTTTCATGGAAAGAAAAACACAGAAACGGGTGGGGGTGGGAGATATGGCACGGAAGGAATACCACTCCCTGGCACCAGATAATTAATGTCAAATTAGAAGAGAAACAGACAAAATTACATGCTGCGTCTGACTGCAGGCGCAACAGCTGCGCACGAAGCGCTCTTCGGTTAATGCAAAACACGCTCACAGACATCTGAAGGCAAGCGGCTAGGTTGGGAATCTTTTAATGCAAAGTACTATTGGGCACTCAGAAGATTTTAGTGCATGTGATTTAAAAAGATGCAAACAGAAGCAATTTCCAAATGTAAGCGTTCCTTTTTAAGTCTCGCGCCTAGCGTTGCAGTGCGCAGACCTGCTCGCGCAGCGCGAGACCTCTTGTAAGGGCTTTAGAAAGCTAACCACACGCTCGTGCGTGTGGTTTTGCTTTCGCCTGCTGTTATTGGCTTTCGCGTGTTTTTTTAATAAATACAGCACGCGATTGGGCAAAGGCGGGCGCATGTCCCGCCTTTGCTCCTCCCATTCCCACTGGTGGCTAGCACGCGCAGCAGCGCGCGTTCGCCTCGCTGCCGCGCTCCCTCCCCCGCTCCTCTGTGGTGCGCGCGCACCACTGGTTGTTTAATGTCAAGATGTACGTGTACTGGGTCGTTCATTTCTGCACAACAGATGCATCACAGAGACGACGGAGCTCGCGCCCACCTCCCTCCGGAAAGGCATCTGCAGATTGCAGTCTCACGAGGACACCTCGCAGTCTCGGTCAGACGAAACCCGCGTCGACACAAATTGCTGCATGAGATAACTTTTCTGTTTCAAAATAGCTGACTGGCTGTGGTAATGTGGAGGAGGTAATTGCAAGCAGCTGCTTTATTTATGTTCATGTTTGGCAGCCACGTAAATTAAAGCGAGTCAGCAAAGCGATTACAATCCACCCGCCTCTGACGGTGTGTGAAGTTATAACTCCATATATAAGATCTTTAATTTAAATTCCATGGCGCGAGCATCTCTTTCGCCATTGGCTCTTATTAACGGCCTCGCCTCCTCTTTAATATGGCTCTTATTAAGCCCTCTCCCCCCCCCCTCTAACTTTGGTGGTAGTACACACAGCTTTGTGGAACACGCAGTGATTTAGACCCATCATGAACTATGCTCATGGGTATGCTTAAATTGTGACTTTCTGGATAGTTCACGAACGTTTATGGGCGACTCCTGTAACAAGCATTTGCAATGCAATAGGTCTCACATTTATGCGAGTTTAAGCGATTGGCATTGTAAATGGCAATGCCTTTTATTTATGTTTTAATAACAAAAACAAAAATAAAAGGCATTGTTATTTGCAATGTCAATAGCTCAAACTCGCATAAATGCGAGACCTATTGCATTGCAAATGCTTGTTGAATGAGAAGTTAAAGTCAGAAATTTCTCAGTCATTCTACGCTCGCTCGTCATAGTGCAGTACGGGAATAATTTTTCGCCCCACAACTTTCAAATGTCACCAGCCGCCACTGGATGGTACTAATAATGATATTAAAAGTGTTAATGTCAATGGTGGTAGATGGAGTAATGAGGTAGTAGAGAAGTGGTTAGAAGGAGTGTGGGCTATAGCAGGAACCAGACTGCAGAAAACAGTAGCAACTTGAAACATAATCAAACCTTCCAATACGTTACCAAACAAACACAGCCTAAACAAATTAATAAAGTCCTTCCAAGGACAACTGATTAGTGATTACAAGTTGCAAATGTAAGTTTTACATAACAATGACAAAAAATAGTTCCACAGGCAAAAATAAAATGTCGCCAACCAAATTCTACTCTCAAAAGCACCGGCAAAATGCCATCACTCATTTTAACTGACACAGGATTTATCTGATGAGTGTCCTGTTAATAATTGGAAATAAAACTGACACTGCCAAGAAACCCAATGGTTAAAGACGGCTGAACCATTCCCTCAATCTACCTGTGCCCATCCCAACCTCAAAATGACTGTCAAACTAAACAATGGTAAAAGAAGGCAGAGTCAAAGCTCATTTTCTTTATGATTTAATATTTTCTTTTTAAGAAAACCAAAGGCTAGACTAAAAGTGTCCAAATCTATGTACTATCATAATATTGCACTGATCACCAAACTGGTATGCAGTGATTTAGAAAGTAGTTTGCCAAGTAACTCATTAATATTAAACAGTCTTAAAAAACAACACTGCACTGTGAAATACTGGGGTCTAAGCTAGTGGAACACCTCACTGCTATATGGGAATATGGCAGAATTACTAAAAAAAGGAAAGAGGTTTTCTGGTTGGACCGGGCCGCCATGGGTGGTTCTTGTGATTTATCCTAATCCTAGTTTTCTATTCTCATTAAAACTCATTGTATCTGAGTAATAGGGCGAGGCGAGAAAGGATATGAGTTCTACACAGCTTATTTGAGCCGAAGGCGCGCCAAAGGCAAGCCCGTCTGCGCCTGTCCGCGACCCGACCGCGGCCAGGGCCAGGAACCCTGGATCTACGACCTCCCACCGCTACAACTCCACTGCCCTCCTCGCACTCAACCCCGGAAGGAACAACAGCTGCCAGCGATCAATGCCGTACACCACCCACGGCCAGTTCTCCTGCTGACACTGCCGACAATCCTTCACCATCGACAGCGCCCCCACGACCGCTGAACCAACGCCGGATGCCCGTACCACAGAAGCCCTGAGGTGCATCCTCCTCAACATGCGCTCCCTACACAGACACGTCGTAGAGATCTGGGACCTGCTCGACACCCTCTCGCCAGACGTCGCCTTCTTCACGGAAACATGGACCAACGCCATCTCCGCCCCCGACATCGCCTCCGCAATCCCCGACGGATACAAGATCCAGAGAAATGACCGCCCCCACCGCCCAGGAGGAGGACTCGCCATCGCGCCCAAGAGCTCCCTCCGACTCTCCACCTCCAGTACGAGCGACCCCCTCTCCAACACAGAGCACCTCCACTTCCAGATCCAGCCCAGCCCCAGAACCACGCTGCGCGGGACCCTCTTCCGCCACCACCATTGCCGACCTCGTCGCACCCCACGCCATCGCCTACACGGACTACATTCTCATCGGAGACCTGAATTTCCACCTCGACAACCGCAGCAATCCCGACTCCACCACCCTCCTGGAAAACCTCACCAACCGCGGACTAAAGCAGCTCGTCACCACCCCCACCCACAAAGCCGGACACATCCTCGACCCCATTTTCGCAGGAGGGACAAACATCCACTTCAGCCACACCTCGCAGCCCCTCTGGACAGACCACCACTGAGTTTACTTCATCTTCAACACTACCACCGCTCCCAAGCCCGCCCGCGCCCGCCACGAAGGAACTGGAGCCAGGTCACACAGGAGCACCTCAACACCACCCTCTTCCACGACCCCCCCTCCGCCACGACTGACCCAAACTCTGCAGCCAATGAACTACACCGCTGGATCACAAGCTGCACAGACAAGCTCGTACCCCTACGCCACCCTGTCAGACAACGCTCCCTGGAGGCCGCCTGGTTCACCACCGACCTCCAAGTAGCCAGGCGCTCCTGCAGACGCCTCGATAAACTCTGGAGAAACAGGAAAACCAATGAAGACCAGAACACCTACAGAAACGCCATGACTGAATACCACCAGCGCATAAGAGCCACCAAGAGGACCTTTATCTGGAACAAAATCCACACCAACGCCAGTAACGCAAAGGAACTCTTCAACGTCATACAGCAGTTCACCAAACCCCCCAGCGAAGCCACGGACGTCACACCATCCCAGGACCTCTGCAACTAGGTCAGCTCCTACTTCCACCTGAAAATCAAGGCCTTCTACGACAACTTCAGCGAACAGACTCCAGACACCACCCTCCTCTCCGCCATCGACAACCAGCCCGCCATCGACAACCAGCCCACCATCACCACCTGGAAACCGGCTACCACCAAAGATACCACCACGACCATGAAGAACACCCACTCAGGAGCCCCTACGGACCCCTGCCCGCCGCACATCTACCACAGAGCCGCTGCCGCCATAGCACCCGAACTATGCTGGACCATTAACGCCTCCTTCGAATCCGGCATCTTTCCAGACGACTGGAAGCAGGCAGAGGTCAAGCCCCTCCTCAAGAAACCCTCGGCTGACCCGACGGACCTGAAAAACTACCGGCCCATCTCTCTCCTTCCCTTCGCAGCCAAAGTCACCAAGAGATTCGTCAATGCCCAGCTGACCCCCTTCATCGAAGAGAACGCCATCCTCGACACCTCCCAGTCCGGGTTCCGCAGCAACCACAGCACCGAGACCGCCCTCCTCGCCGCCACCGATGACATCCGTATGCTACTCGACCAGGGCCACACCGCGGCCCTCATCCTACTAGACCTCTCCGCAGCCTTCGACACCGTCTCCCACCGCACTCTCGCCGCCAGACTCCACGACGCCGGCATACGGGGATCCGCCCTCGACTGGATCCACTCCTTTCTCGCCGGCAGAATCCAAAGGATCAGACTCCCACCCTTCCTCTCCGAACCCACATAGATTAACTGCGGAGTACCCCAAGGATCCTCACTCAGCCCCACGCTCTTCAACATCTACATGGACCCCCTCGCCGCCATCGTTATACAGCATGGGCTCAGCATATTATCCTACGCCGACGACACCCAGCTCATCCTCTCCCTCACGAAGAACCCCGAAGACACCAGACTCAGCTTCCAGGAAGGAATGAAAGACGTTGCGGCCTGGATGAGCAACAGCTGACTAAAGCTCAACTCAGAGAAGACAGAGGTCCTCGACCTTGGACCCTCCTCCACCGCCTGGGACAACACCTGGTGGCCCTCCGCCCTCGGAAACCCACCCACTCTGACAGACCATGCCCGAAACCTCTGCATCATTCTAGACTCCTCCCTCACCATGACCCGCCAGATCAACGCTGTCGTCTCCACCTTCAACTCCCTCCGCATCCTCCGCAAGACCTTCAAGTGGATCCCCCCCGAATGCAGAAAGACCGCCACCCACGGACTCATAACCAGCAGACTGGACTACGGTAACGCCCTGTACGCTGGAGTCAACAAATCCCTGCTAAACAAGCTCCAAACCATCCAGAACACCGCAGCCAGACTCGTCCTCGGAACCCCACAACATGAGCACATGACCCAGCACCCACGAGACCTCCACTGGCTCCCCATTGAGAAGAGAGTAACCTTCAAGCTACTCACCCACGCCTACAAATCCCTCCACAACATCGGACCCAAATACCTCAACGAAAGAGTCTCCTTCCACGTACCCAAAAGGAACCTCCTCTCGCCGACCTCGCCCTGGCAGAGACCCCACGCATCCGCAGAACCAGAGCAGGTGGAAGAGCCTTCTCCTACAGCGCAGCAAAGACCTGGAACAAGCTCCCAGTCAACATCAGACGCTCCCCGCACTCTGCACACCTTCAGGAAGAGCCTCAAGACCTGGCTCTTCGACTGATCCGGAGCTGCACCCCCTCCCCCCCCCCCCAGCACCTCGAGACCCTCACGGGTGAGTAGCGCACTTTAAAACCCCTGATTGATTGATTGATTTGCCTACATGCATAGGAAAGTGACTGCCCAGGGACACTTCTGCAGCTAGTATAAACCCATCAGTTTGTATAGTTTGAGAAGAAACATCCAGGGATAAGAACAACACTGATATGTTCCTTTCTTGAATGTGTTAATAAAATGTTGGGAAAGAAAACAAAAAGATTTGAAAATACTACGTACATTTTTTGAAACACAATGGTTTCCACAGCAACTTCTAGTCCATTTTGTGCTTGCAACATTAACGAGTCTTTGAAACCAGATTTAAATTGACGCTTTCTCAATAAATGAACTACAGCAAATATATATAAAACCAGCTAATTAAAACAAATCTCTAAACGTAAATAAAACGCAGCTGTTTTCAGTTTATCAGAGAATCAGACAAATATTGGCATTCCCCAGAGCGGCTTTAAACAACCCATGAGCATTAACCAAGAGGAGAAAAATAGTACCCTTTGGTTTAGATTTCTTTTATGAACGTGAAATAAATTAGAAAAATAGTAAATCATTTTAAAGGTTCAGGGCGTTAGGCAGTAAAGATTATTTTCCTTAGTGTACCTGGAATAACGTTTAAAAGGATGGTTCCACTAAAACGTTGTAAACATATTACAGTGGCTCTACCCTGAGAAACATAAAGCATATTACATAAGCAGCTCACTGATTTTATATAAGCCAAATAATGACATTTGTTTAAATTGGTGTACTTGTCTTGCCTGCCAGACAGATCTCTTTGCAAAAGTTAATCCTCTGATGCGATGTATAAGCTTTTGGCAAAGATGACTGCTGAGCGGGCTGCCATGTTTTTTTGCCCGCTCGGATTCCTTTTTCAGGACTGGACCAGAGACTCCTTTAGCTGTCTCTCCAGGATCGGGGTTTCACATAAACGTACAAAAGGAGCTTTTGGTTAGCAGACTTCATCTATTGGTCCGTTTACATTTTGGTTCTGCACACTACACGATGCAGCATGGGCCAGTGAGGCAGTACACATCAGCCATTTGCTGTCCTCACTGCGAGTCACGGTATTTTACCTCGTATTTCAGTGCTTCAATGTTCATGCACCAATGTCTCCTTTTATTGATTTCACAGCAGGGAGCAATCAGTACAACTTGCATATGGAACAGCATTGTGGAGTTGGGTATTGGAGGAGAAAATAGCACCATAACCCTTATTTAAAGTACTTAACAGCGCCCAATGGAGGATGAGCTCTATAGTCACGTAAAACTGCACAACAGGGCCTTTTGGAAAAAATCATAAGACATTTTGTTTTACTTTTTGTTTCATAAATTGCTATGAAATGCAGAGAAAATGTCAACAAATATTCTGAGACTTTGAGAGGTATCAGTCCACAGGTTGAGATCTCCGTCTACCTATATTTACCCAAGTCCCTAAATTACTTTTAAAAAACCACTAGTAAATCTGAGAATTTTAGAAAAATTATTAACAACTATTTTGAATAGCTATTAAAAATCCAATTCAAGAGTAAAGTCAGGCTTTTGATAAATATTACATAAAAGTAACTTTTAAAAAGTCACCTTTTCCCTGCCTTAAGTTCTTGGAGGCTAATTTGCATTGGCCCTCCAGCATTTCCCAGTCTGTGCTCAGCCTTGAATAGGTGTAAATGAGGTAGGAAATGCCTCCCAGGAACAAACAATAGGCTGACCTGAATGAGCAAAGATGACTCCTTTGAGCTCAACAGAGTATGCATGGTGGGGGCTGTGGGCCTCCTTTTGACAGTACAGCGTCAAATCCTGCTTCAAAGCATGTTGAGCCACATGTAACTCTTGGGGTGCGCTTGAAAGGGAGAGAACAGAATGATAAGACAATTCTAGGGGATCCCTTATCTGGTTGGTGAAGGACCCTGCTTTTGTCCTACCAGATGTCTGACTCTGGGTTTGCTGTGGGTACAGTACTTGCTTCAAACTGGATTTTAGTGTTAAATGTAGGAGGACACTAGGATTACCATAGTATACTCCCCACTCACACCTCCAGCCTCAGAGCCCAACATTACTGTGGTCAAGGACTTTCACCATTTTCAGTTTGCCCGGACATATTGCATTTTGGGCCCACAAGCCCAACACACAACTGCCAAAAAGGATAAGCATGTGCAGGCCCAATGCTTATCATTAATATAACCCAATTTCAGAACATCAATAAGAGATTGCCCAGTAATGGTCACAAATATCTCCCCGTGTTGCAATTGCAAAAAATATACAGATTACAGATGAACAACCAGACCTCTTGACAATTTGAATTAAGGCTTGTGCTACATCCTCAGATGCAGTGGCAAAACATCACAAAGCCAGAACTGCAGATCGGGTGAGTAGTCTTTATCTCTTACTTCTGGCAGGACATCAACCACAAAGGCCTCACTGTTGACATGGAGCATGTAGATCTACAACACTGAAAGAGACGCTTTAGCACATGCTCCTGCTTTCATACTAAGGTATTTGCTTTGCTTCTTGGATGTAATGTTGAGGCTTCTCATCGTCAGTGTACTGGTGTGGAGTTTTCATAATAGATTCTTTTTTTCTTTATTCCATCCCATTTGCTAATATAGCAGATAATTTGTATTCAAATCCCGTCACCAGTTTAATTTTCTGAGGATCTACCTTGTGTGGAAAAAGTGGCCAGGAATCTAGAGATAAAAAGTGTTAACTATGTGCAGCAAGGTCCTAAAGGGAGGAGCATCTTGTTCAACCTCAGCCATCTCTGAAGTGGTCAAAACCACACCACATTCCATAGTGACATCCAGAGCACTTTACTCACATCACACCTCTTGCAGAGAAGGGTGTGTGCACACACACACACTTACAAACAAGAAACCACACATATCCCAATGTAGTGGAATCACAGCAAACACAAGACACTGTGAACTCATTTTTCTGTTTTCTAATGATTTAAAATTGCATTAACAAATACCATGTTGACTGACTCACAGCCAATTTGTATACCTATGCTGTACCTATTGTTCAGGCCTTCTCGCTTTCAATATGCTCTGGACTCACTTTCATACTTGACATTCCAAAGCAGGAATACAGAATCTAGTTAGCTCTGCATGGACCGCGCCTCCACACATCTTAGTTTCAATGTTTTTGCACACTTCTCATAATAAAACTGAGCAGTTGCTTACTCCAACTGTCTAAGTTTCAGTGTCTGCCTGCGGAAGATACTGGACAGGCTGGTAAAATCTGTTACATTTTGGACTGCATTGCCGCTCTCAGTGGCGGTTCAGATAGCGGTTGCGAAAATGGTTTTCCTTCCCAGATGTCTGTACATTGTGCAGAATTCGCTGCACACGATTGCAGGTAACACATTTAAAATGCTACATAGTATGATGGCCACCCTGGTTTGGGCGGGAGAAACGGAGCAGAGTTGCTTTGGCGACACTTAAGTTAGATCTTGAAGAGGGGGGCATGGGTTTGCCTGATCTTGAGCTGTATTATTTTGTGACTAGGTTACAGGATGCGGCACAATGGATCACAGTGGAGGATGACTGGGAGAGGAGAAGAGGCTGCTGAGGGCCATCTGCCGGACCACGCCTATGTTGGAATTACTCATGAGAGGAGCTAGGATACCCGGACATCACCCCTACCCAGGGCTTTAAGTGGGATGAAAAAACTGGGCAGTCTCTCAAACGGGCGTGGCCCATGTAATTAAGGGCGTGGCTTAAAAACACTTAAGCCACAAATCTGTGCTTAGCAGAGTGTGCCGCCCCACTGGTATTTTGCTGCTTTTGTCATTGCATTCGGATATATAATACAAGTAACATTTCACCTACAACAAGCCAGGACTATTGGCTTTGTCAATGATTGTTGTTTGCATTAGATAAATAAGCAATAACTATGGCTTTGTTGTATATAATATTGAAAATACTTCAGTTCTGAAATAATGAGACTGTGAAAGAACTATAACAAGTCTCTTTGAAGTTACATCATAGGTAGTGAAGGGTGGTACAGCTGCGGAATTATTATTTTTTCACCCTGAGGGTGGGGGCAAAAATGGAAACCCCTGCTTTTTAGAACTGCCGATGCTGAGCACCGGCAGGACCCGGCCCACTTAAAGCCCTGCCCCTACCTTGTGCGTCAGGAAGTGGGGATATGGGAGAAGGTGATTAGCAGGGGATTCAAACAACCTCAGTTGGCGAGCGAGCTGAGCATTTGGTCATTGGTGCCTTTTAAACGCATCACCAAGGCGATGTCGGTGGCTCGCTGGAGCACAGGGAGTTGTGAAATACTAGGTGATCTATACCCAGATGAGCGGTTCGTTACCTTTGAGAATGCTTGAACAGAGTTCTCGGTGGGGCCTGCCCAGTTCCTCCAGTAGGCTAAAATTGCTGGTAAGGTCGGAGAGAGATGGATGGGGTTTCCTGAGGACCCCCACTGGTCGGAAATACTGCAGCTGTTACTGTCGATAGGTGATGCGCGCCGCTCGGTGCCATTGTTTTATGGGGCACTCAAAGGGGATCGTGTTAAAAGAAGCTTTCCTGCTAGGCAGGCCTGGTGGGATGAAGTGGGAGACAACACGACTGAGAAAGAATGGAAGGAGGCTTGTGCACTTACCCGACGAGTGTCCTGTAACACCAAGTTTAAGTTCATATATTTAAAATATTTGCACAACACTTATTTGACGCCATTCAAATTGAGCAGAATGTATGCGGGCAGGGCTGTGGACTGCCCGAGATGCAGGGCAGTGGGGGCCTACTTTCTTCACATGGCGTGGTCGTGTCAGAAGCTTCATGTATTTTAGATAGCTGTGAGGGAGAGAATGGACAGAGTGACTGGCATTGTGGTAGATGAGACCCCCAAAGGATGCCTCCTGAGTATAATCAAGAAGCCTTGAAATATGGGGGGGAGGGGGGGTGAAACGTTGAAGTTTTTACAGTTTGCGCTGGTAGTTGCCAAGTGACGCATAGCAATAGAATGGCTGGGTCAGAGAATCACGTTGGTAACCTAATGGAGCAGGGACACAGTTGAATGGGCCCTAGCTGAGAAAGCACACATCTGGATGGCTAGGACAGATGATAAAGTGAGGGAGGATCTGGAAGGCTGAGCGGGGCTGCTGGAGACTTTCTAGGGGGTTGAGGGGGAAGCAGGGGAACTAGAGGCAGGAGTACAGACTGGGGTAGAGAGTGCAACAGGTACGCAAACGGAGTAAGAGAATGAAGAAGTGGGGTTGGTGCTGAGCTGGAGGATTGATGCAGGAGTCGATGTGGGGGGAGAAGGAAATTTAGGGGATTCATCTGGTAATTTCGAGATGTATGAAAAAGAGTTGTAACTGTATGTGCCTTGATTTGGGGAAGGGAGGGATCTACCTAGGGCAATGGGGATATAGATAATGGTGCCTATTGATGATGTAATGATGTAGACATTGTTCTTGACGCTCAGGTGTGTATCAGTGAAAATAATAAAAATATATTTCAAAAGAAAAAAAATTAAAACATAACTTTGAATTTGACGCATGATAGTTTTCCAGTTTGTACATTTTAAGTTGTATTGTGTACTGCCAAAAATACACTGTTTGACTGACTGGCTGAATTAAACAAATAAATGCCAGGGAATTCAATCAAAAATTCAACAGCCTCTATGTTTAATGGCTCCGATTACAGTGTGGCTGAATGATGAAGTATGGGTACATTGTGGGTGACCAGTGGCATATAAAGAACAAAGCTTCAAGAATAGTGTCATAATCATTAATAGATGTAATTCATAAAGGTTGTGCTGGCCTAAAGGCACGAAATGCCATATGTATTACCTTTTCTTCTTGTCGCCAGATTTTCCTTCTTCATCACTAAAATCTGAGTCATAACCTCCAAGATCATAAGCCTAAAAAGAGAATAAGGCTTTTTGTATGGTGGAAATGTTCATTTTCTGCACAGCATTTGAAATGTATGTTGTAATTTCTATCCCTTTCAGTAGTATAGCTAAATGTGTCTAGTTTCTGATAGAAATTGTTTAGTCAACTTTAATATGAATCTTATAAATAATTCAGAGCACACGATTTGGCATCTACTGTCGCCTACCCCTACTTCAATTGCACTTTTCTTAGAACACTCTTTTACACTTAATTTGCGCACTAATGGTGCTAAACTAGAGTCAAACCACGAGTGTTCAGATTTCAACTCAGATTTAGACACCATGCGTTCCTATTGGGTCCTGATGAAAATTACGTTACAATTTGATGCTTAGGGGTCGAAACGTCTATGTACATGAATATTTGCTACAAGCAAAACCCGTTGGGTCATTGGAACCTGGGCGCCCTGTTAAAAAAAAAACGTAGGCATTTTAAGTCAACTTTATGTTTGGTTCATTAAACACTGCACACTATTGCTCACTATCTTGCAACATTCACTAAACACTGCACCGTTCACAAGGAGCACCTATTGTTATTTTCTCAAAACGCGTCTGTAAAATATTGTCATTGTGTATGTGGAATGCGCATTCCTGAATCTTGCCCAGGCCTGTGCATCCAAATATATGGGTACTTACTAAACAATTGGATGGTTAAGAATGTTGTTTTTGTTTCCAACCTAATCGCACACCATTATTATTGCCTAGGAAGTGAAGACTCTTTACGCCCCCTGAGGGAATCATTATTCTTGTGAATTATACTGGTCTTGAAAGGGGACAATCAAACATTGAGATGAGTGTAAGACATAGCGTTGACAACAGCTCCTGCTGTTTGACTTGGCTCTACTCAAGATGGGACTCGCAGTGTGCCAATTTTGACAGACATTTTACTATTAACTGCGCATATTTCTCACAAAGACAAAAAAAATACAGGAAGCTTCTGAAGTAATACATGAGTTGAGCTTTTTGTGTGATAAATGTGTCATTATGACTAGGTAAGGCTTATAAAATACCAGTATGAGATCCCATACAAAATGCTTGTGAGTTACTATAGTCAACTAATACTCACAAGGAAAACTATGCAAGTCCTTAAGTGTAGAAAAAGCAAGAAACCCAACAAACTTGGTAGGGTTAGGAATTGGAAACAATACAAGAATATGCCATATAATAAAAACTTCACACAAATCTAACAGAAACAAGAAATTGAGTGAATAAGTAAGACAAGTAAAGGTGAACACGGGACAAAGTACAAAGATGAAAAGAGCAAAGGCAGAAACAGATGCCATACTTGCAGCATAGAAGGGGGTGGATGAGAGAGACCAAAAGAGACCAACAAGTTCATGTGGACGTGGTAAAATGTCAGGATTGGAATCTAAAGAAGGCAATAGAGGAAAGGGATTGGAAAATGGAGAAACAGCCAAGAGGCTTATCCATTTGGTAGAAAGGCATGGGGCACACATATATAAAAGGTGTAAAAGAAGTACACAAGGTGTAATTGTATAGTACATGGAATACATAAACAGTGACAAGAAGTAAAACTAAAAGCACAGATGTAGGTGATGTAAAAAAAAGTCACCAGTTAGCAGGTGAGTATTTAGGGAAATGCTAATGAAAATGTAACTTAAGGTAAACATCTTGACATGCAATATGATGAATTTTAAATGCAGTACTAAGAAGTCCTACCATATACAAGATGGGGTTTTCCTTGATGCATTAACATGCCCTAAACAGTACCTTCTGTTCCAACTTTATTTTCAATGTATTGTACAAAGATTGCACCCATTCAGAACCAACTATAGCACCAAGGCAGATAATTGTCAACAGAGATTTCTCCTAACCTCTACCCACCTCCTTTAACAAGGGGGATATCTAATTAAACAGATTTCAAGCGATGCTTCGGCTTAGACACTTATTAATGCTAGAAGTAGAAAGAACCCCAAACTATAAACAGTAAGACTGAGCAAACAGTGTGATTTCTACTTGTCCACAATAAATTATATCTTTCCAAAAACCACATCACATGGAAAGTTGGCGCCAAGCCTGTGAGACGGCAAGCAGCGGAAAGACTTACCATGACACGAAATTCTGATTCCTTGATGTGTGGCGCCTTAGCCTGTCAGACAGGTTCCAATGTATGTTTTAGGAGGAAGCCTAGAAAGAACAAACTACATAGATTTATTAATTGACTATAGTACATTTTTCAACAGACACCTCTACCTTTATCATGGGTCCACCTCCCAGAGTACAGAAGGACATGTTAAGGTACATTTAAATAATCTTACTCTAGTCATACTCTGCTACCTACAACATGTTGAAGAGAAGGGAGTTGAAAAGACACACAAAATGAAGCACAATATATTGAGACATGGTTCCCCTTTAAAACACTGATGTGAGAAGAATAGAACACTCATCTGATCGCAGTTACAGCACGCAATAAAATTAAGATGAGCAACTTAGGATTCTCGGACATACATTACAAGGTGTCCAGTAACTGGGCGGATAGATATGGGTCTGGAGTTATTGATTCCAGTGTTATCTCCACCCCAGTTACCTGACATCACAAATTACCTGGCCATCAATGGGGAATAACATGCACAACCCGGACCGACTGAGCACATTATTGTATGCGATTTCCCGAGTCTGGGTTCTTCCCATGTATATTTCCACCAGGTGCAAGGAAAAGCATTCTGTTTTACCAGGTCAATTCCAGGACCAGATAAAACTTACGGTACGACTAGGCAGGTGATCGCAGTCTTCTAAGTAATTAGTGTTTTAATTACCCAACTCATTGGCACTTATTTTGACATCATAATAAGAGCGAAAAACCAAGATGATTTTGCACTGTTGTGCCGCTGTAAGGTTAAAGAGTAGTCTGCTACATATGTACAGTCAACTTATGCAATTAGTTACCCACTAACATACTTGAGGGCCACAAAATACTAAGGGGGGTGTTTAACTGCCTATAAAACTTCCAAATCCAAACTCCAGCTCGAAAATGCAGGGCAGACCTTGATCTCCCCAAGAATCTCCAGGAGCTTCACTGTGGCCACGCCCTTGCGAATTGTGAGAAAAGGTTAACAACATCACTAGGCATGGAAGTAAGAAGCGAGCCGTCATGTTTAATTACTAATTCCAGAACTCAATAAGACCAGTCCAGTAGCAGTCTAGTAGCCGATCCCCATTACACCAAGGACCAACCACATTTCCCAGTTCCAGCTTCTCCACAACTTGGACAGACTACAGACAGTACGACGAGGCGCAGTGTTTGGCGTTGTCGGTAGTTAGGAAGGGGATATACATGGTGCAGGCCTCCTCGGACAAATATATTAGGAAAGGGTTTTTACATTCTGAACTCTGGGAAATGTACTAGGATCGGGTTTTATATGGCGAACTTCTGAGAAATACAATAGAAAGGGATTTTATACTTTGAACTCTGACAAAGATAATGAGTTTTACATTGTAAACTCTCAAATAAACCCTATAGGGAGGTGTTTTACATTGACACCGAGAGACCATCTTTCAGCAGTTTCTGATTCAGGAATGGATAGCGAGATCTGGTTTTCATTGTGCACTTTTGTAATTAATTTAAATTCAGAATTAGTTTGACGTGAATTACAGTTTCTAACCCACACCACCTCTTTGAGCAAGCGTTGGACTCTTCTTTCTCGCTACCTTAAGCATCAAGAGCTGCTACTGGAAACTGCTGCTGAGCTGTTCATGCAAGGTCAGAGGAAGAGTCCTGGAGCAGAAGGTGACAGTCTGTGAGCACTAAGGGGCCTGGGTAGGAGGGGGCTGAGACTCTGTTCTTTGATGTAACTGGTGTTGAGTTTGGGTCAAATAGTAAGATTACCCCAGGATACCAGAGGTTAGACTTCAGTTGTCATAACTGGAGCCTAGTAGCCCCTCATTGTCCAGGAGCAGTTACTGCCCAACGCCCCAGGAGAAACCAGCCCTGCTACTATCCATCTTCCCAGCACCCTTTGCTGTGGCACAGTAAATACCAAGAGTAGCAGTGACTGTCGCTGCTAAAAAACAGCAATAGTGCGGCATGCACCAGCATTAGCGCCTGCACAATGTGGCATGACACACTGGATTCCCGATTCCGCAGATGGCTGCGGCGTCCAAATTTAACAGCCTTATGGATTTTGAAGTGGGCGGTACTTGTTGCAATAAAGAAACAAATGGTTGCGCTGCTGTGTGCTCCATTTTCCACAGAAAGTGGTTGTTGTATGTACTGTTTTGACTGCTGATGGACTCCTCCCAGAGCTCTCACCCTTCCATCTCAGTGGGCGATGTTAGTGGCGGGTGGAGGCCATGCTGGTCTATTTAGTATGCAAGAATGGTGCTGTTAAACGCATGTGGTGTACCTGCACTTCAGCACATATCTGGTGGCAAACCAGCTGCTCACTTCAAGCTCATTTCTGCTTCCTTTAATCTCACACTGCCACACATGCCCCAAGCATGGAGGGCACTATTCTGCACATGAGCAATTTGTGTGCACAAATGTTGGACAACTAGAGTGGTTTTAGGTTTGGTGCACTGGGACATGTATCAGACAGGGACAGCAGTTGCTAGAAATTGCTGCGCAGCTGTTAATGTGAGGCTAGAGGAAGAAAGTCGGAGTACAGAATAAGTGCTTTCAACTACTAGAGGGTCTGGGGAGAACGTAGCTAAGTCTCTGTTCACTATCGTAACTGGTGCCTTAAGGCACCAGTCAACACAACCAGTTGTACAAATGATGTAAAGGGCAGTGGTCCTTGCCGGAAGGACAGTGGCTAGGGCAGCCTGCCAGCAGTCACTAGGCTGGGTAATTAAGCACACATCCTGGGTCATAAATCATCTCCCAAAATCTGTGGGCACCTCATTATGGAAATCAGACTGACAAGGTTTATAAGCATAGGAAGAACTCTGGTTAGGATCAGCTGTTGCAGACTTGTTTCAAAAGTAAGACTCGTCCATAGTCACAGATGTGCACAGCACCTCTTCAGCCATGGCCTCAATGAAAATATGACAGGAACAGCTAAAGCCCTTACGGTGGAAAGGCACTACATCCTAAATACAGATAGCGCTATCTCCCCCTCACAGAACCGGAGTCACACTCCACCATAGCTACTCACACTCCACCATAGCTACTCACACACCTCCAAACACACAATACTGGAAGCATTCTTACGCCCCCCACTACAAGTTAGTAGACTCACTCTGCCGCTCCCGGACACATCAGTGTAGCTGTCACACACTAACAGAAGCACTCTGACACACCAAACAAAAAAGTTCTTTAGTCAGCCTGGACTACTGTAATGCCTTGCTGATCTCAGCCAAGGAAATTGTAGTGATCACTCCAGGCTGATTGTGATGTTTCAAGAGGATTTATTCAAGTTGGTTACAAGATCAGTAATACAGTAGTATTCAGCCCCACCAGGAGCAGCCAGCAAGGCGCTCAGCCCTTCTCCAACTGTGTAATTCATACACCAACATTCTATGTTACATCATCTCAAGAGTGTTCCACTGGTGGAGCAGTGGATGACATGTGAAGCATAATAACCAAGATACTACATATCCTCCTTTCTTCCACAAAGAAAATAGAAAAAAGGAAAATAGAATCAGATGTAGAAGCTAGAAGAACAAAATAGAGAAGAAAGGGCTAGAGAGAAACAAAACAGAGGTAGAGAGAAAGAAAGCACCCACAAATATAAAAGAAACAGTTAGACATAACCTCATCCTCCTTTCTTTCTATAAATGAGAAAAAGAAATGAAGAAAAGAAGAAAAGAAGAAAAGAAAGAGAAACCATCAATGAGTACTCTCTGTACACCAACTGGCCAGGTATGTATGCAAGAGAGCAATCCACATCAGGAGAATAGAAGATGACAGAGAAGAAAAGAAATACATTATAAAAATCATTCTTCTCCATAATGTAATAAACATTTGAGTTAAAATAAAATAGAAAAGTACTGGGCTACAGTGTTGAGCAAGAAAAGGAAAACAGAGATGAGACAAAAACGCCCAGTCTAACATGAACCAATGCACTAAAGTCACTGGGTAAGAACCAAAACTATACACCCATGTGGGTAACAGTATGAATGTGCATAGGTAACAACAAGAGAAAATCAAACTATTGTGCACTGTAGAATAAAACAAACAACCCACACTAGACACCTTAAGTAAGGTAAGAATGTGCACTGTAGTGAAGGTATAAAAAATGTAATGACATGTGTAATGTCATGTCCGTGTAGGGACGCACCTCGATTGGAGGTACAGTGTTATGCACAAGATGAAGGGGAGACCCAACAAATATACCTCCGGAGAGGTCAAGAGATTGTGCATGTAAATGTGGGACAACAGTCCTCACAGCACCTGGCGTAATTGAGAATGTGGGACATAAGCCACGCAACATGTGAACCTAGATAGGTGTGCACTGAAACAAAAGAGACAAATACCTCGTGAAGAGGTCAACGTTGTGCACTAGAGTAGCAGGACAAGAATCCTTGCGAGACACCTCGTGTAGAGGTAAGAACAATGTGCACTGTAAAGACGGGACTAAAACCCTTGTGAGGCACCTCGTGTGGTGGTAGCAACAATGTGCACTGTAATGACGGGACTAAAACCCCTGTGCACTGTAGTGACGGGATTAAAACCCCTGCGAGACACCTCGTGTTGAGGTGCAGATTGTGCACTGTGTGAAGGTAAAACCTTAGACACCCTATGTAGAGTAAAATGTAAGGTAAACCAGGACTAAAACCTAGACATAAAATAACATGCACTGTACCAAAAGGGACAGACACCTCGTGTTGAGGTAAAAACAATGTGCACGATAATAAAAGAGACATACCTCGTGGAGAGGTCAATGTTGTGTAGTGTATGAGGGTAAACATACATAGAACACCGATCATTTAACATTGAATGATTGTAACCGGAGACAAAAGTACTAAGTGCAGCGCCAGATGATAAAATGAAAGATGTAGTCAAGTAATGAACCCAAAGCTGTGCAGTGATGATCCTTTCTTGTAAAAGAACAACTTTCACTCACCACCGGTGTACAAACACCATATACTCAGTCCTAGTAAATATGGTCACCGTAAAATTGTTCCATTATACACCGTTCCAGGAGACTTGAAGCAAAACGATGCAAAAAGGCAGGAGGTCCATTGTACCAATAAGATCTCGAGGGTCCACTGGAGAAATACGTTGAGCTGGAGAGGCACTAAACACGTCGAGTGCAATAAAGTTCATTTATTGGGGGGGGGGGGGGGACGTGGCTGGCAAGGCTCTCGATGCAGAATAAGGCATAATGCAATGTTAACCAATGCATCCGCCAACCACAAGATGGCGGCACGCACGGTCACTGAGTACCGGGTGGCTCTCGGCAAGAACGTGCATGACTGGCACTGCCCCAAGCAGACTTCGAAGAGAAACGTCACAACAGGCTCCGGTTCCACCTTGGCCATCAGGATCCATGACACTGACGCAGGTAAGGTGGTGCTTGCAATGGTCTCGCGGCGAGCATTCAAATGCCGCGGCTCGTGGCACACATTCAAATGCCGGTGAGTGTAACGGCAAGTTTTAAAATAATAGTTAATGACACACCAAAATACCGCAATTTGCTGCCTGGAGGAACACTTCCGCTGCCGTATATCAGGATGCACAATTAAACATGCCATTTGCGCAATAGTAGCCGAGGGTCTCAATTAAAGTTGACTTTCCATTAAAGTTACCTTTAGTCTTTTAAATATAAAAACGAGATGTGCAAGTAAACGCTACACACATGAACACCCTTCGTTGAGCACATGCCTTAGTTAATTTGATCTGTGCCGATGGCTGATATATTGATACTATAACAGTCTCAAAGAGTTGCAAATGAAGTTATGTCTAAATATTTAAATACACTTCCAAACTCTGTTGGGTTGCAACTCACTCTGCACAAGAAACACAAGGCAGACCACATACCTTGGTTGTAGAGTAGTCGCTGTGGGAACAACATGTAGTTCTTTGATCTGCAGTTGAAATCAAATTGGAGTAGATGTACTTGCCTTGAGTTGTAGCTTAAACAGACGTTGTAGAGACAGCTAGAACAGACCTTTAGAGATGCTGTTGGAACAGCAGGCAGAAACTTGAGCTGCGTAGGAAGTGGAACTGGCACCTTTGCGTTGAGGGCGACCGGTGGGAGGTCACTGGTGGGGCTGAGGTGTTGCCAGTAGATAATTAAGTGCAGCTGTAGACAGTGGACTTGCTTGAACTTGAGAGAAGATACTCCAGACTTGAAATTGAAGGCGTCACAGGTAGCAGACGCAGGTTCTTTGGTTTAACTCGTCGCCATAAAATTGTAGTGATCACTCCAGGCTGATTGTGATGTTTCAAGAGGATTTATTCAAGTTGGTTACAAGATCAGTAATACAGTAGTATTCAGCCCCACCAGGAACAGCCAGCAAGGCGCTCAGCCCTTCTCCAACTGTGTAATTCATACACCAACATTCTATGTTACATCATCTCAAGAGTGTTCCACTGGTGGAGCAGTGGATGACATGTGAAGCATAATAACCAAGATACTACAGAAACCTACCTGAACAGACTGCAAGTAGTCCAAAATACGGCTGCCCGCTTAGTGACCAGTGCTCCCTTCAGAACAGCTTCACTCCCCCTACTCCGCAAACTGCACTGGCTGCCCATACGCAAAAGAATCAAATTCAAGGTTTGCTGCTTGGTGTTTAAAGCCTTAAATAAAATGGGACCCAGATACCTGTCGGACAAGTTGGTCAACTACACCCCCCCCCCGAACCCTCCGGTCAGGGTTCAAAGATCTTCTCGTCGTACCACAAATAAAACAGACCAGATTAGGAGGCAAATCCTTTACTTACCTAGCCCCCCAACTCTGGAACCAACTACCCAGGGACATCCGTCTCTGCACCAACTACCTGTCATTCAGAAAAATGTTGAAAACTTCACTGTTCTGATCCACCTACTCTGGCTGCTCCCAAGGGCTACTATAGCGCGGAGATACCCCGACTGGGGTTATTCATGCGCTCTATAAATGATAAAAAATAAATAAAATAAATGTGATTGGTAAGAGTGACTGCAAACAGGCTGGCAGGTTTCCTTACCTTCAGGCAGTAGTTGCATCCCGAAGAAACAAGCAATAGCAAAGCCAATAGGCCTGGCTTCAATTTTCACTTACATTCCAGACGTACTGGCACCGACAATGCTTGTCTATGTTTAGAACCAGCTAGGGCCAGATATTAAACGAGCTGTCAGGGAATGACTTCCCAGTTTGTCGAGACAATGCCGCATAATTGTGGCTTTGGCGGTTGCCAGCAAATAAAAAGAGAGTGTAGCAGAGCACTTCCAGGACTGCTGGCCGTGAACGACTGTCCAGTGCTGTCCCGAGAAGCCCTGCCCCCTCATTCACACCCCACCAATTTCAACCTGGCTGTAGGGTTGGAAGTCCCTGGTACAGTAGTTAAATGCCATCTGCCTCTTCATTTTCTTATCATGACCAACCCAGAATGTTTTCTTGTGCATGAAACTCGCGCCACAGCTCTCCGGACAGATGCTCTACATGTTTTAGATACTGTTAACTGTCAGAGTGCTATACCCTGCTGGGAGGTAAGGTAACACCGAGACTGATCTTCCTTTTGTCATGGATGACTACCCATGATTAGTTGGTGATAACAGACCAGCTGTGGAGGGATACAGGTCGTTTTACCTGCGTCCTCTGTGGGGAAATTGCCAACTTAGTCTCCTTGTATGCATCCATTTTGTCTATCATGACTGAGCTAGCAGATTCTTCCTTCATGTAAGACATGTATAAGTAGCAGTTAGGTTCATAGGGGGTAGGATACACAGTTTGGGGGTGCCTTGTATGAAAGCTCCACTTAAAGTTGAAGGGTGCTCACAGGGTTTAGTGGGAGTCCGATATTTCGAGTCCGATCCCTGCTTGTACCTCTGTGCTGCTCTACACCTCCTTCCTGTAAACACCACGGTAAAGCCACATCATATAATTCTCTTGTTTTGATTCACATAACTTGTAAAGTAGCAGCAATGTACCTTTGTGTTCACCTTCCATGGATGAAGGAAGTTCCGGCTTGTCAATTTGTGGCCCTAGAGGTGCAACTGCTGAACTAAGTGTGAAATGCTAACCATGCCAAGCACAAACATGTAATCCGTAGCAGCCATCTTCTACTAGGCCTTATTAAAGCATTAACTGGAAACCCTTGCCTCACAACAAAGACTGGGGTTGTATTTGACACCAAATCTGTGAAATTTAAAAACTGGTTTGTGCGTAACACTTCCCATTCTACAACCTGCTTCCAAAAGTAACCACCAGGGGCGGCTCTTCCACTAAGGTGGAGGAGCCGCCCCACTGGTTTTCAGCACTGCAAAAAAGGAAAAATAAAATGATAATAACACGCTGTTATTATCATTTTATTTTTCCATGCCGAGGCAGTTCTGCGGGGCTGGGTGGGGCTGCTCACAGAGCAGTGGAAGGAGTGGTTAGGGCACTTTCTAAGTGTGCATGACGGTTTGGCTGGCCGTCTTGGGCCAGCCAAATAGACATGCACACTTAGTATGTTCTCCACTGGGCTGTAATGCACAGCGTGGGTGGAGAACATGCACAGCCTCCCAGTCCCTTTCTGAGCGCCAAACCACAGCACTCAGACCAATCACAATGCTGCTGTCATGGTGACAGCAACGTCGTGATTGGCTTTTGGGGAGTCTATAAGCCTGTGTGCTTCCGGTTCACACAGAAGCAGAGGACGGAAGAGAGGCAGCGGCCGGTAGGTAAGTGATCTTTCTTTTTTTTTTAGACCCTCCCTGCCCGGGAGCAGTCGCCACGGCCAAACACCCTATTCTAGAAACTTGCCCATGCCTAAGAATTTGCAAGTCTCTGTACCGCACCTGCCTGCACTTTTTATAGGCCAGTAAAGATGCTAGAGTCACAAACCAGAATCTGTGGCTGGCACCACACCCTTGTCACATGGACTGCACCAATGAGAGTTTGAGAACCTCAAGACTGTGTGCTGCAACCACAAATTCATAGCTACAAGGAGAAGATAAAGCCATTTCTGGTTGAACAGCAAAAGGCAGAGCTACACAGTCCCCACTCACTGACGTGTACAAGTGTGCTCCCTTGTTTAGAAGAACCAAATAAGACTAAACTGCGAGCACCATGCTCTCTTAGAATGGGCTCTGAACTTTGACTAAAACTTTACTCTCTCATTGAAAATGTGTCCTTGCTACAAAAACTTGCAGGACATTCAAGAACATAGCCTATGATAGAGAATATCCAAAGCTTGTTCAGGTCAAACAGTGCCAAGAAACCTCTTTACGTTAAGTAACTTGTTTACGTCATGGGACTAAAGGCTAACACAAGTGCTAACTGAATTCAAGTTATACCAAACACAAGGCCTTGACTGCTCGAACTCGCAACACCCTGGAAAGCGAAGCATGTAAAGGTAATACTTAGCAATTAGCGAGCTGTCAGTATCTGACTTCTGTTGTTCCAAGGACAATGGTAGTACATTTAAGCAGAATTCTTTATTTACCGCTTTGCTCCACAGACCAAAATTAACTGACTCAGCCTGTGACACAGCCCAGAGAACAGAAAGAAGGGGAAGCTATTTAGGGTGAATGCTGGACAGAGGCAGCTGAACATGCTTCTCCACCTCTTGCCCATGCTAATAGTACATCACAATAGAAAGAGCTGCAATATTGGGAGTGGTAGGTTTTCCTAAAGGCTTCTGGTCTTCAAACTCTTTTCTGCCCATTTACAGCAGGGTTGCAGAGTCCACAACTGCGGCACCTAGACATAGCAGCAGAACTTCTCTATAAGCAGTGCTTGAAATGGAGAAATAGAAGTGCAGGTACCCTGTACCAGAGTACCTGCTTGTTTCTGAGAAGTGCCTGTACTCTCCCATTGAAAGTATTAGGTCACTCTTGAGAAGTGCCGGTACTCTCCCTCTCAAAATAAAAAAGTGCCGGACAGTACCAGCCCATTTAAAGCACTGTCTATAAGAAAAAGAGAAGGGTTAGTCTGGTATATACTGCCAGAGGCCGTAGCGTTTCTCTCGTTACCTCCCATGAGCCTACAAAGACACAATTCCTAGCAACACAAACTACAACAATTCCTAACAAGGCATAGGAGCTTTCTCAATTGTCCTCAAACAAAAGGTCAATGAGAGATGATGGAATGATGTTGCCCCGCATAAAAAAGGAAAAACTTCTTTCACTGAGTCTCAGAAGAGGGACTTTTGGGTAGGTACAAGGGGCACATACATGGTTGGCCTAGAAACTACCAACGCCAAGTATGGAAAAATGCAGTGTTCTGTGAATGGTAGTAATGAGAAGCAGCAGAAACGAGTGAAGAGCAGGATACAAAAAATTAAGTTACTTCAGGAGTCTCACAAAGTTGTGCAAAACAAAAACTGCTTTGTGTTAGGATGTTTTCCTTGAGCAGATAAATGTGAATGACACTATAACAGACCAATGGATGAAGGGGGCTGACTGAAAGTCCCTATAATTAATATATTATACATATAATCTTAGTAAAATCTTAGTGAAATCTTAGAAAAATCACAACATCTTGGCTAACGCCAGACCTACAAGAAAAAACATGACTGGAGAAACTATTCTTGTCTGATATCAGGCCACAACAAATCATAAAAATGTTACCAAACCTGCAGGTCTAGTAACTTGAATAATCTATTCCACCTAACTGTAATGTACTTGACCTGTAAACTGGTCTCAAATTGTGTGATCCTAGGTAAATAATTTATTTCACAGAGTTGCCTTTTACAGAGTCACCTTTTTCTTCATTCTCTTCAAAAATCTGCGAGTACAGCATTTCTGCTGTACAAAAAACTCGTTTGATTTAATAGACTAAACTTTTGCTCCATGTACAATAAAAATACAGCCCACATATAGGGTGCACATGACCTCTGACTTGCCTCTTAGTTCACTTATAGCATTGTCATCAGGGCGGGGGCAGGAATGTTTTCGGATGGCGTTTAGAAACTCACTTTTAATAACACAAAAATATTTAGCATTTTAACATCACCAAGAAAAGCGTTCTGATCGTTTTTCATCCTATTAAAATCTGTTTCCATAACACAGAATTACAAACAATTTGCTTTCCAAAAAACTGAAATATATTTTGACATTTACAAGCGATTTAAAGGTTGTGCCTTAGAAAAGAACTTGACATCCTACAGTCTTTCATTTCACACTCGTTGTACAGCACAGTTCACTTTAGAAGATCCTTTAACTATGCAGTCAGGGAAAGAAAAGTAAACGCCAACCTCCAGGATAAAATAAGCAGAAAATTGTGAGAAGACATAAGTTGAAATTCGACCTCTGCCTTGAATGCAGAGAGAGCAAGATAAAAACAAGATTTAAAGAGATCTTTAATTGCTCATTCACTTTCGGAGTGAACAGAACACTTGTTCTTTGTCAGCTCACCAAAACAGGCCAGTAGTACCTAAAAATAGCTCGCCCTGATAAAATCTGATTTGCCATAGTAAGTGGGTGAGTAGATTTCTCGATGCCTGGATATGGTACATCTTGCAGTTTCTAAAACTCTTTTGTACATGCTTCAAGAACACTTGCATGGAGCACCAGCTTTTCCCTGACCTAAGACCAGAGGACCCTGTGAGGAGATGGAGATAGCTTGGAGGGAGTGAAGTCCAGTGGGGATCCTGCCGAGGAGATCCAAGTGGTGTATGAGATTCAGGAACACCGAGACCGCTGCACCGATCGTGCTGCGTGCCTGTCACAACCCCCATATGGCAGGTGGGGGGGCGAACATGAAGAATAAGTGCCGTTACCCTTTGCAGAGCCATGACCTGAAAAGGGCCATTGCCTTATTGGTACTGCTCGCGACCACTGTATGCCAGGTGGGAGCTGCAGAGAAGATTATGGGCCTACCGCGGGGATGCATTGCTTTAACAAGAGGGGGGGCCATCGCCCTGTGCAGTGCTGTGTCCTGAAGGGGCCATCGCCCTGTGTAGTGCTGTTTGCGACCTCTGGTATGCCAGGAGGGGGGCCGTGGTAAAGTGAAAGGGCCGTCGCCTGAGGCAGTGTGCAGCCATGACCCACGGAAAAAGAGCAATGATTCAACTACCCAAATAAAGAAGCACCCAAGACCTGCTGCCGGATTCAAGAAGACTTACCAAATAACCGGCAGAGCGTCATGGATGCCTGGCAACCTGACTGCAGGATCCAGATCTGTGCTCAACACCGGGGTGCAGATGCACGCTCAGACACTCCGTCCCAACACTCCAGAGAGAGCAGGTAAGACTGAACACCGGGCCACCAAATCTTGGGGGAACTTGCTCTGACTTACGCACTCCATCGCGGTGACACTTTGACTTTTGCCAAGCCACTGTGGAAGCACTAAGACTAACTCACTAGCGGGCCTAGCTTGGATGTCACGTAAGTAGGGAATAACAATGGACCTTAGACGGAGAGGTGGGACCTGAAAAGCTGACCCGAGGACCACTAGTGGCCCTCCCTTGAGAAGACTGAGTGAATTATTTGTGGTGTGCAGTATTATACTTTGTATTCATATAAAAATGTTATCTCTTAAATAAAAGCAAGTATTTGACTGGACAATCATTTATTGGAGATTGCTGGATGTATCTTGAGTTGTGAGCATGTGTTCACCCTATTAGACCCACCTCCTCCCAGAGAAGTTTGGACTGCTCGACCTGCGCTACTACAGAGAGTCAAGTGCTAAAGGGGTACTAGGCCCAGTTGCTCATAGCCCATAGCTGAATGGGCCCAGGGACATCAGGTGTAAAAGGGTTCCGACTATTAGCTCCTGCTTTCCCGTTGGCCCTCAAAATGGGTTCTGACAATTGTAGATCAGATCAATCATAGATAAAGTGGGATAAACAGAGCAGTTCACTCCTAGACTAGATGAGCTTGAAGGGTAACTGGAAAATGGAGACTTTATTTCACTATTGACTAGTGAGGCTATTCTGGGGTTGATACAATAAATCTGTACATCAATATATTTTTCATAACAATCTGTTCTTTTAAATAATAATCAAATGGGTTGCATGTCTATCCTGTATCTAAGGGTAATGACAACCTGTAACTGAAACTCAGATATGTAATCAAGCACTCAGAGTGTCTAGGAATATTTTGATGAAAATTCAGAGAGCATGTGCACTTCTGATTCAAAATTACCAAGCAATTCGCCTGGGTGGGTATGTAATGTGGTGATAATTAAAGTAGTATATTTTATATTTTCTACATGGTTTAATGATATCCTAATATCATGCATTTGCTATGGATATTATTAGCCAATTTCACTGATGCGGACCTGTTAAGTTACCCGCAATTAGCAGAAGTCACCCGTATTTTGGGTTAAACACCCTCACACCTGGAAAATCAGCCTCCCACTCCCAAATACAGAGCTGCAGGAAGGCCTGCTTCTTACTGTAATTAATGACCTCTTGCACTTGAAACTTTGGGGCTCACAGAAAGGGAGTAAGATGAGCTCCACAGTTATCAGGCATGACATAGGTTTAGGGCAGTAGGTCTTGTTTATCAGGTACACACGTCAGCCCACGGGTGGAGGAATGATGAGTGACGCAGGCAGGCCCCAAAGCCTCAGGTATCTGCCACAGCAGAGTATTACAAGCTCAATACCACAATCTGGAGCTCAGCTATAATCCAGTCAAGAGCAGGCAAAATCTGCCAGCAGCAACCAGATCGACTCTAAGAGAGTGACAGATGAAGAATGGCGCTGCATGCCCTGGGTACGAAAGTAGTCAGTCCCTGACCGCTATTAAATAATTTTCCTATGGCCAACCTCACTTTTTATGGTCTCCCTACAGACAGCTTTAGCTGTCTGCCAGATACAGCATTGTATACAATACTCCGCAGAGCCAATCCTTGCTCAAGATTGGACGGCTTTTGTGTTAATGTCAGTTGCCTTAGTCTTATTTGTTGCTTTCCTCCCTTTCTGTGTTTGACCTGCCCACAGGAACTTTTTGGTTTTACCGCTGTCCGAAAGCAGCATTGCATCTAAGAAAAGAAAGTCACTTTAAAACACGAGTTTGCTGCATTTCACCTACTGTTCACTACAAAAAATACTCCAGAAATATGGAAGATACAACATCGATCTAGACAGACATTGAAGACTACTATAAACAAGTATTATCAATGTCAATTGCTCTTGTTTGTATGTAAAGGTAAATGGATCCGATTGACATTGCCAATACTTGTTCTTCTCAGTTTACGTGTTCTGAGAACTTGGGTTTCATGGCATTAGCTTAACTATGTCCAAGCAGATGCAGAACCGTGGCTATAAATTACCTGGCAAATATAATAAAGTTAAGAATAGGCAAGCAATGGCTTTCTCGTATTTTACACCTCACTCCTTATATTTCTCAATCTACATTTACTGTATTCATGACCCGGGTCTCTCCCAACCCACTTTTGCTCTGCCTCCTTCTTGTCTATATGCCTTTCTGGGAGTCATGTCTTTCTCTCACTGGCCCTCTCTTTTTGCATCTCTTTTTCTCACTGCTCTTTCTGTCTGCATCGCTCAATCCTTTACCTTTACCCTCCGACTTCCTCTCATTTCCTTTACATTTCTCCCTCCCTTCTCATCTCCTGCTCTCATCTGGACATATGCCAGTCTTTTCTCTATTCCTCTAAATTGCTTTTCTCTCCAGTCCCTTTTCTCCCCTTGATTTCTGGTCTTTTTTCTACATTCCATTCCCCCTCAGCCATTAGTGTCATCTATTTACACAATGTTCAGTTCATCTCCCTGTTTTATTGCCTCTTTTTTCCCATGTATTTAGTTGTCCTCATTTTTCGTTCTATTTTTTGGTACCCATTGTTCCCACTTTTTTTGCTCACTGCTGTTTACCTCTGCATTCCATGCTTTTAATCCTAAATATGCCTATTTCCTCTGCTGTCAACACTATTATGTATTATCTCACCTGCTCATCTCTCCCGTTACACTACTTACTCACCCTTTTTGCCCAAACGTCGATATTGCTACAATTTCTCATCATGCACTAGTCTCTTTCTTGTCCCTTCATTTTATTCTGTCTCTTTGCTCCAAGTCTAAGATGCTTATATGTACATGTCAAGCTTGTTAAAATTTGATGCAAACAGTTTTGAAAAATGACTGATTTAAGGCGACATATGAAGAAAAACATAGTAGATCAACTCTCAAAAACTAATTGTAAAATAAAATATTTCAAATTATTAAATTGTTCACCAGAGTTGTCAGTGTTCACCAATCTTCACATGTGTAACCACGTGTGCATATACAAAAGCTACAGGAAATTATGTGAAACTATAGTGAAAGATTCCCACTGTTTAGTAAAAAAATAAAAATATATTTTTTTTTTTTTAAGTAGCAAAAAGGGGACTATGTGGCAGCACACAATATCAAGGCAGCCTCATTTTATGGGTTGCTCAAGCCAGAATTGCAAGGTTGAGTTCCGGCAACAAGGAAGTAGAAGTATGAGCCTTGACAAATGGCAGACATTGCGCTAATCTGCTCTCACTTAGGGCTGACTAGCATCATTAACCGAGAGAAACATTCCCTGAAGTGAGCTGTACACACCTTGTTCAATAATGCCAATGTGTAATCCCTGTACCATATTTGTAAACATAATGGGAACTCTCTAATGCTATATTTTATGTTTTCTACTCCTATTTAAAACTGAAAAAAGCATATTAAAAACCCTTTATGATACCATACTATGTACTACTCGTCGTATTGGTTAAAATCAATAAATCATATTTGATAATGCAGCTTCCCTAAATTATAGAAAATAAGTAAAGCATGCAGGGCAAAAGTAATAAAAAAAAGAAGTGGGGGGGGGGACCAGCCAAGTTAGGCAGTATGCAAGTGACAATATGGTGCGTGACATCACAGCGCGTGACATCACAGCGCATGACATCGTACGTGGCATCACAGGAAGTGACCTCAGACATTAAGACCTCACACAAATGTTTAGCAGGTCTATCATGAACACATTTAAGTGCATTATGAGATTTAACAAATGAGATTTTGAGTCAGGGTTGTGCCAAGAAAGTGGCCAACCCCGACGTAAAATCTGAGCCTCTACTAATAATTTTTTTTTTTTTTTTAACTCTGGCACAAAGAAATTGCCAACAAGGAGAAACATGGCAGTAGATATGTTCTGCTTAACTGGTTGCAAAGTCTGCATTTTAAAATATCTTATGGGGTTAAGGCACCTGCTGCAGAGATCTTTGTGTGCCCAGTAAATGTCAGGGATAATAATAATGCTAAAATAACTCTGGAGGTTAGCGCTTTTGCTGGTGAGATATGCGTTTTATCTAGTCCCAGATTTGAATCAAAGTAGTGCACAAGAATAGTGTGTGTCCTGCAAAGCACCTTATGTAACATGCAGATGACAGATTTTTATTTTATGTAGATAGGTAAGTGGGTTACTGCTTTAAACAGAGATCCTTTTGTTACTTGAAGTTCATAAACTGTAATCCTTCTAATACAGCACAGTGAGCTATGAAGGACCAGGCGCGCAACGCCCATTGGGCTGAAAGGGCTTTAGCCTCCTCTGTTGCCTGCCGTAGCCCAGGCTGTGCAGTTTAAGTTTCGAGGACACAAGGTGTGGTGGGCTGGGCAGAGGCTGACGCCTCAGGCACATTTAAAGTATTTTGCAAGTCTTTTACCAACCATTTAACAGCTAATGAGTCATTTGTATGTTTTCACTTCATTCTGTGCCCTTGCCCTCCAGACTCTTGTAATGGGCCTGTTGCTGCAACAGTGGGAGAATATATAATTCAGGGAAAATACAGAGGTGGGTAAGCGGAAAATTGATAGATAGTGCCAAGCTAGAGCTCAGGAAATTATTGGGCTTGCCTCTAAGCGCTATAACACAAAGCCATCGGCATGATATGTAAATCGTCTTGTAAAAAGGTGCTAAAGACTTCAAAATTCAAAACGTGTATTTCTTTAATGTGAAAGCGTATCCCTTCAGAGCACTAGAATGAACTGCTACATTAAGTGACATTTATCAGAAGTCTTAGAGAAGATTCAGTAACATTATGTGCTGGGTTTGCAAATGTTTATTTGGAATTTACGTTTGAGCCCAAACTTGTTTTGCGCTGTAATATTGCCTCAAAGTAATGTAAAGCAGTGCTTTGCTCTGCTTTACTTTACGTCAAGGGGATGTTCCAAGGACAGTGCATGAGTTTTTCATGTTTCCAAGGTTTGTAATGCAAAGCCCCATCTACTAACAATAGTAGAGAGGGCTTTGTGCCAAAAAAATATTTCTTCTTTGAAGCAGGGCATTAAAAAGAAGAAAATGTTTTTATTTCTCCAAACATTTCCAACTTTGCATCTGCAGCACGGTACAGCAAGCATCCAAAGTGGGAAAAGATTTAAAGCTTGTGTGGGTATAGTATTTTGAACTGGAATGGTACCCTTCCGGTGCAAAAGCTATGGTAGACATCAAGCACACAGCCTTGCACTATCGTGCAAAGATGTGTGTGGGGCGCTAGGCAGTCCGATTGTGCATCAACACTAACTTAAAAGATATGGTGCTGTCTTGCTCTCTCCTCTCATGCAACGGAGTTCAGCAACTTTGGTTTATTTATTTAGAAGTTTTATATAGCGCTGGCCAGACCCGAAGGTATCGGAACGCTTTACAACAGTCGTCATTCGAGAGTCATACAGTCTAGCAGAAAGTATACATATAGGCTCATGTTGCTTTGAAAATTCCGCGTAATGTACATGGGTTTTTAGTAAATCTACCCCACAGTTTCTAAACATAAACCTAAAAACATTAATGTCTAAAATGATGATGCTATTAGTGAAACAAGATACAATCAAATTATCATGTGAAGCCTGCTAAGTTTTTAATAACATATGGAGCAACACTAAAATCTATTGAAGCATATGTAAATGAGGATTTTGCAGAGCACACATCCTAAACTGAGGTTCATTAAAGTGTACTCAAATGAGATGATAAAGGAAAAGGAGACATAATGAAAGAAGGTCAATTCCCTAGGATCCAACAATTTTGTCAAGCAAGTAGACTGTTTGATCCCAGGTTTCCTACTTTCACGTTGCACAATTTAGCCATCAGATGAAAAGACAAGGGGGTTGGTGATTGACAAAATGGGATGGGCGGCAGAAGCCACATGAAGACTTGGCTCGTTTTTGGCTAAAGAATCCAAAAACCTTCCTGACTCAGAGCTCAAGATTTGGCTCTGGCCTTCAGTGGCTTGCACGCCTCAAGAAAAGTGATTTTAGGCATGTTCAAAAAGCTGACATTTTGTTGCAGCATCAACTGATGATTTATTTTCTCCACTAAAGTTACTTATTGACGTCACAATAATCCTAGTTTAAATTACACCTAAAACTTCACTTGCCAATCATCAAAGACATGGTGAGTTACTTGGAGCATGGATACATTGTCCTACATCACAGAACTCACACCGCTCACCCTACACTGACACAGGTCTACCACTCACAGGGCACCCCACAAACCCATTACTCACACAGTTCACCCTCCACTCACATGGAAACACTGGTCACCCAGCTGTCACATGGCAGCCCACTCACCCTGCACTGATTTAGGCACACCTTCCAATCAGCACTCACAACGCTAACCATGCATTCACACCACTCACTGTCACGCAGCACTTACATGGGCACACCTTTCACACAGTACACATTAAATTACTTTGCACCCACAGAATATCTGCTCTTCCCATAGTACTAGATGCATTTTCAGTTCCAGCCACAACATCAGGGTGGATGCAAGAGGGAAGGGTGTACTGAGGCTGTGGGGTGGAATGGGAAGAGAGATTGGGCTGAGCCTGTGGGGGCTGGTGTGGGGGCAAGGTCAGTGTTAGTCTGTGGGGGTGAGCCGGGAGGGAGTAGTGATGTGGTACAGGAGGGGGAAGTAGGCAAAAGTTGCTGGAGGCGCAGCAAGCACCACAGGCTAAGGGTGAAGCACTGCATCTGAGGCTGTGGGCTGGTGTGACAGTTGAGCGGGGACTGCAGGCTAAGGTGTGATAAGGGTGGGCACAGGCTGTAGATGTACTAGTTGGTAGTGCACTTAAGCCTTGTTGGCCTTCATACTGGCTGCTGTGAAGGAAGGAGGTGGGGGTAACGGTGGCCAGACTTGTTTTTGCTGCTTCTGAAGCCACAATGTGGACCAGTATCTCAACCCATACGCCTGCACAGTGGTAGTTCACTGCAGGGGCAGCTACTGGAGGAAGAGCGAGCTGAGTCTGTTGGGACTAGTGTGGGATGTGAAGCTGGTTATGGAGGAGCTGGTGTAGTTGGGGAGAGGGAACTGAGACTGTGGGAGGAGTGGGTATTGGTAGGAGGCTTTTTGAGACGTCCACCCACAGGCCATGACTGCAGCAAACAGCACATCCATTGGATTTCCTGAAAGGGTGAGTGTGTTTTCTGCACGGCATAAAAGCAGATGGGGAAGAAAAAACATAAAAAGCTCAGACGTCATCATGCTTTATGTAGCAGCCGTTTTAATGAGAGCCAACCCCTTATTGGCAAACTCTATTTACAAATACTTCTACCAGTCATATTGCTACCGGCTCACAGAGGATAAAGAATAGACGTCAGTTGTCTCGGCCGTGGAATAAAATCCAACCAGCGGATCTAGATTCTAAACTCGCTCAACCACTCTCTATTAAGGATTCTAGTCCAGACCGGATGGCTGAGGATTATAATACTTGGATTGTCTCTGCTCTTAATGTCATTGCGGCAATCAGAAGTTTGAATACATCACAGAAAAAATCCTCCCAGCCCTGGTATAATGACTCGCTTAAATTAATTAAACAAGAATGCTGATTTGATTTGTATATTTGTAAAGCGCACGAATGCCCAAAGGCGTCTTGGCGCTAATCGTTGTAAAAAGACTAGGTCTGCCGAAGAATGATACCAACTACAAAGTAAACAACCATGTTTTCACCTCCTTCCTACTGCAGACAAGAGCGCTTGTGGTGGTCTAAATATAGCAGAGAGGAGAGAGACACATACAAAGTATGTCTAAGTAGTTATAAACAATCAATTTTGGAGGCCAAAATCGATTACTACACATCACATATAAAAGCTGCCAGTAATGTCCCCAAAACCCTGTTTTGGACTATAAAACAGCTGACCACTACTAGACGAACAGATACGGCATGTATCAATCAAGGCTTCTGTAATTCCTTAGCTAGCGCGTTACAGGATAAAGTGCTTAACATTTTCAACGATTTTACTAACCACACTCGTGCAATTGGAGCACCCTATTCTAGTCCTAAGCTAATCAGCTTTAAGCATTTTAATACCCCTTCAGTAGCGCAGATTATTGAACCCATTTCACAGGTGAAAGCTGGATCTCCTGCTGACCCCCCCCCAAGATTATTCATATGGCTCCTGAAGTCATAGCACTATACCTTTTTATGGTTTTCTCTTCTATGTTTGATACTGGGGTTTTTCCTACTATCTGGAAAGCAGCGTCAGTGCTTCCCCTGTTAAAGAAACCAACGCTCAATCCTCTTGATCCCAACATCTATCGACCTATTGCTAGACTCCCCTTCCTGGCGAAAGTAGCTGAAAAATTCATGAACCGTCAACTCTCCTCTTTTTTGGAGGACAATCATCTCTTGGATGACTCGCAGTTTGGCTTCAGGGCAAATCATAGCACTGAATTTGCCTTGCTTACAGCCACTGAGGAAATTCGCTCATCTCTCGACCGCGGAGGCAATGGAGTTTTGATTCTGTTGGATCTCTCTGCAGCTACGATACGGTCAACCATGAACTATTGATTGACTGTATGAGGGAATTAGGGATAAGCAACCTAGTATTGGCGCTGCTTGAATCATTCGTTTCAGGACGGCAACAAGTGGTATCTCTTGGTGATTTTGTCTCAGGAACTTTTTGTCTCCCGTGTGGGGTCCCTCGGGGATCCTCCCTGTCCCCAACCTTGTTCTATCTTTATGTCACCCCACTTGATGCTCTGATTAAATGTTTTGGGTTGTCATCGGCGTCTTACGCCGATGACACGCAGATTATAGTGTCTCTGACTAAAGATGTAAGCGCTGCTGGTGTCACGTTTAACAACTGCATGAGGACAGTGAGCAAATGGATGGCCAACTATTGCTTGAGGATTATTTCCTCTAAAACTTAAGTTATCCAATTCGGGAACAATCAAGCCATTTGGTCTCCCCTCTGGTGGCCATCGGACTTGGGTACAGTACCCAAGCCAATTCCCAAAGCAAAAAACTTAGGTTTTATCTTAGAAAGTGAATTAAAATACAAAGATCAAATCACCTCATCTTTTTTTCGTCTTAGAATGTTAAAGAAAATTGCAAAATGTATTCTGGCTGATTTATTGAAAGGAGTGGTCATCGCCCTAGTTCTGTCACAACTGGACTACTGCAATAGCCTCTTTATTAGCCTCTCAGAGGGCCCGCTTAAAAAATTGCAGACCATCCAGAATGCAGCAGCCCGTTTTCTCTTGGGAATTCCTAAACATCAATCAGCCAGGGCCTCTATTAGACAACTTCATTGGCTTCCGGTCTGCCACCGGATCACTTTTAAGGCTCTTTGTTTAGCCTATACAACTCTTTATAAAAAAGTTACTGCCTTCTTTACTAAAAACTTTGAGCGGTATATTCCTGGCAGAACATTACACTCTTGCTCAGTCAATCTGTTGAAGGTCGCCTCCTTTAAGCGTGCCACTTGGGGGGGAAAGAAACTTCTTCAGACTCTTAGCCCGTCAGTGGAATCGTTTACCACTAACTCTGAAAACGGCACCCTCACTCATGATTTTCAGGAAACATCTTAAAACCTGGTTATTTAATCAATGATCTCTCGCATCCTGCTCTCGGTCGCTCCCTACAGTTCCGTCCAGCGCGGGTATTTGTGTGCTTTACAAGTCATAAATCATACTCTTAGCCGATACTATCACATCATGATTTAGAGGCCTTTTTCTTGCACACTACCATGTCATTACATTTTAATGGGGCAGTCATGTTAGGTAAGGTAACAACCCTAAGAAGCCAACAGGAGTGCAACAAACACTTTGGGCTGGATTCAGAAATGTAAACTTAGACCTGAAGTCTAAGTTTAGACCTGAAGTCTAAAGGCCCAAAACTCAAAGGGTAAATTTAGAACTGAAGTCTAAGGGTCCAATTCACAAAGATAAACTTTTACTTCAGGTCTAAGTTTACCTTTGTGAATCAGGCACTCTTTCTTTGCACGTCTGCCCAATCATTTTCTTTAGTCGCAGTAATCAACATGGATGGAGCCAATGCCTTCTCTTAGTTGTGCCCCTCATAGGTCTTTTTCTGTTGATCACACAGGTTCTGGCGGCAGCTGCACTGTCAAACCAAACCTAAAAAAGTAAGTCTCAGAAGTACTGAAATACAGCTAAAAAAACAATTAAAAGCACTATACAAGTTAACTTTTCAACAATTAAGCATGGAGTTATGTCATGTGCTGGGGAGTACTGGTGATTATCCAGTATTAGTGAAGTGCTTTTAATAACACTATTAGTTTAATTCAAAATCAACCTATTCTCACTCATTTGCTTTAATGTCTTTAGTGCCATGAATGTTGCACCATTCCTTTCTGCACTCATTGTTCTCTTGACTCCTATTGAAAATTTAGTATTTAGTGGATTGTAATGACTCTATAGAGTTAGGAGTCACACAGCGTATAGTTGGGTAGTTTGAATACATACTTTATTAGAGAACATGCGTCTGACCCTTTCAGGGGGGCATGGGGTAAGCATGGGCAACTAGACCTCACTCTTGGGGCTGGAGTTGTTTACCTCTGACGTCCAGGAATTCATCCTATTGTGGCTGTGCAAACTGGGTCAAGTACATCGTCTGCTGCACTTGAGTCTCAGTGGTATCGATGGGAAACAGTCACAGGTTTCTCAAGGAGGTAGTGTGGGGGTGCACAAACTCAGACCTAAACCACCCAGCAGAACAATATGTTTGCCAAGTACAGTGCTTAACTTGGATAAGAAGAGAACACACTTTAAATTGAATGCCACATAGGTAATAGTAGCAGGTACAATAATACACTCTGGCGCATGAGCTACTGTGCCTTGGGATAATGCCCTCATTTTCCTATTTCCCAGGAGTCCCATCTCTTGTGAATCTAGGCATGGCCCCCCTTAGGTTAGAGAGTTTTGTGCAACTTGAATCAATCAATCAATCAGACATTTGTAGAGCACACTACATACCCCCGAGGGTCTCAAGGGGCTGGGAGGGGGCGGGGGGCCCGCTACTGGTCAAACAGCCAGGTCTTGAGTAGCCTCCTGAAGGTCAGCAGGTCTTGGGTCTGTCGTAGGCTCAGTGGGAGGGTGTTCCAGGTCTTGGCGGCGAGGTGGGAGAAGGATCTCCCGCCGGTGGTTGTTCTTCGGATGCGAGGGACGGTGGCGAGTGCGAGGCCAGCGGAGCGGAGCTGGCGGTTGGGGATGTAGAAGGAAAGTCGTCTGTTGAGGTAGGCTGGGCCAGTCTTGTGGAGTGCCTTGTGTGCGTGGATGAGGAGCTTCAAGGATATCCTCTTGTTGACGGGGAGCCAGTGCAGGTTTCTCAGGTGGGGGGTGATGTGGCTGTGGCGTGGTACGTCGAGGATCAGTCGTGCAGAGGCGTTTTGCATGCGTTGCAGTCGTTTGATGAGCTTGGTCGGGGCTCCCGCGTAGAGGGCGTTTCCGTAGTCGAGTCTGCTGCTAACGAGGGCCTGGGTGACTGTTCTTCTTGTATCTGTCGGGATCCACCTGTAGATCTTGCGGAGCATGCGGAGGGTGTTGAAGCAGGAGGAGGAGACAGCGTTGACTTGCTTGGTCATGGAGAGCGTTGAGTCGAGGATGATTCCCAGGTTGCGTGCGTGGTCGGTGGGTGTCGGGGCTGCCCCCAGTGCCGTCGGCCACCAGGAGTCGTCCCAGGCTGAAGGGTTGGAGCCGAGGATGAGGACCTCCGTCTTGTCCGAGTTCAGCTTCAGTCGGCTGATCTTCATCCAGTCGGCGACGGCCTTCATTCCTTCGTGGAGGTTGGATTTGGCGGTGATGGGGTCCTTGGTGAGGGAGAGGATCAGTTGAGTGTCGTCGGCGTAGGAGATTATGTTGAGGGTCGTGCTGTCGGGCGACGTGTGCGAGCGGGGCCATGTAGATGTTGAACAGTGTCGGGCTGAGGGAAGATCCCTGGGGTACGCCGCAGATGATCTCGGAGGCTTCGGATCGGAATGGGGGGAGGCGGACGCTCTGGGTTCTGCCGGAGAGGAAGGAGGTGGTCCATTCCAGAGCATTGTCTTGGATCCCTACGGCGTGGAGGCGTGCGCGTAGTGTGTGGTGACAGACGGTGTCGAAGGCGGCGGAGAGGTCCAGGAGGATGAGGGCCGCGGTCTCACCGTTGTCCAGCAGGGTCCTGATGTCGTCGGTGGCGGCGATGAGGGCAGTCTCGGTGCTGTGGTTGCTGCGGAACCCTGACTGGGAAGGGTCCAGGATTCTGTTTTCTTCGAGGTATCGGGTTAGCTGTCTGTTGACGATCTTCTCGATGACCTTGGCCGGGAACGGAAGCAGAGAGATGGGCCGGAAGTTCTTGAGGTCTCTTGGGTCCGCCTTGGGTTTTTTGAGTAGGGCGTTGATCTCGGCGTGTTTCCAGCTCTCTGGGAAGGTCGCGGTCTCGAGGGAGAGATTGATGACGTTGCGCAGATGGGGTGCGATGGAGCTGCTGGCTTTGTTGAAGATGTGGTGCGGGAATAGGTCTGACGGGGAGCCGGAGTGGATTGTGCTCATGGTCTTGATGGTGTCATCGATGCTCACGTTGGCCCAGCTAGCAGGGGGTCGTGGTCGATGGTGTGCGGAGAGTCTGTTGTGTTGATGTCTGTTGGGGCTGTCTGGGTGTTGAAGCTGTCGTGGATGTCTGCTATCTTGCGGTGAAAAAAAGTGGCGAGGGAGTCGCACAGGGCTTGCGCAGATATCCCTGTTCAAAAATGCTTGCGCTCAGTTCAATACAGTCCATTTGATACAGTCTCACCACAACGCAGGTCTCCATGTCCTTTCGGCAGCAAGTGTCTCCACTCTCTCCCACTGCTGTGATAGGAAATGGTGGTTGCAGAAGTGGCCTTCGATCTCAGTAAGCTGTAACAGGAGGGGGAGCCAGATTGGCAGCCTGGAGTTCTTCGACAAATGCAGATACTGGCGTTGGGGGTACACGGCAGACATTGGACCCACTTCTGGGTCACTTGATATTAAGCAGCAGATGGGCAGCCACGTAGACAGGGACACAGCGGCATGCCAAACGGCACAACATGCACTTTGTAAATGCAGTGGTGGCATCAGTCACAGGCACAGGTCTTAGCTTTGATGGCAAAGATCTCCACGGGCACAGTGTGTTTCACTTTAGCAGCGAGACACCTGCAATTGTTCTTATTGAACTGCGGCGAGGTTATCGGCCAATCTGCAATTCCCAATTGGCACCACACTTCTGCTATTGGGCTCGACAATCGGTCTTTGCAGTCTCCGTTCCCCTTGGTAGATTCTCAGCACCAGGGTCTGGCTGTTACTCTAACAACTCCTACAGGGTTGGAAGGATCTTTCCCTCTCTCAGTAAGCAGGTTGGATTTCAGGCACTTAAGGTCAGAGATACAGCTCTTCCGGCAAGGCAAGACTCCAGAGAATAACCCCGGTCATCTGGGAAGTTGCCTGTCAGACAGACACCAGCTCTGGGTGCACAGCAGCTGTCACAGTATGCTTCAGAGCAAAGTGATGCTCCTTATAGTACAGTAGTCTCCATCCTGGAATAACCAAAACAAAGGCACAAAGAGGCGGAGCTTTCTATACATGGCTTATCAACAGCCACATTAGGGGAAAAGACAAAAAAGGCTGGCTCACCTAAAAGATACCTTCCACACTGAAAAAGAGACTTTAGTCCCACCCTTCAACCCCAACATCTTCCAAATAGCAGTGCTACAGGAAGACTAATCAGCAGCTCCTCTCAGCAAAAAGGCTTCAGTGAATTTCTAAAGGTGTATTGTCTCCTGTGTGCCCACTTCATTGTCTCGGTCTCCTCCATCCAGCTTTAGGAGTGTCAGAAAAATACTTCCACTGTCTGCGAAAACAATGTCACCTCCATCTTGTGCACAGAAGCAGATTAGGAGCTTCCAGAATGGAACCCAGAGGCCTCCATTACGCGTGCACACTTGTGTACATATTGCATGTACCACACAAGCCACAGCATAAACACGCACAACCTATATTTGGATTAGGATTGCGCACTGAAGCAGAACTTCACATGGGTGGGGCCTCCACTTCAGTGACACAGATGAAAAGGTCTGGTCACGACTATGGATTCACAAAACACGGTATGCTGCACCATTAATCTACATGCTAACCCTGTGGCAGGCTGATGGCGCACTGTCAGGAAAATGAGGGCATGCCCGACATGTCCCGACAGGACCAGGACCTCAGTCACTTCAAGGGACAGCATAGGCCTCTATGCACTAAATTAGCACAAGGCTAGGGCCAAAATCAATCTCTGGGATACCAGATAATCACAGTCGGGTATTCAGGACAGGGCAACATGACTGTATACTTCGCAGAGGACATTCCCGTCACAACAGCATGTTCAATCAATATAATATTTTATTAAATTAATATGGCTTCTCTTATGGTATTTTCACTCTGGTCATGTTTAGTTGACTCCTGTAAATCTGATGTTTTGTGGAAACTAAACAAGTTCTTATGTGTGTTTCAGTGAATAGGCATTGATCTAAATGTGCATTATTTCCATGTACACATGTGGTAATAACCGCTCTGCAGCCTGTAAACAGTGACAAATGTGAATGTTTTATTTTATTTTCTTATGGAGAAGATAGCAAACAAAGCTGACTGAAGCGACACCGGATGTATGCCTTGCTTCAGGGAGACCTGCCCTATGTCCTGGAGAGCTGAGAGCAAGGACCCCATCACCGCCAAATCCAACCTCCACGAAGGAATGAAGGCCGTCGCCGACTGGATGAAGATCAGCCGACTGAAGCTGAACTCGGACAAGACGGAGGTCCTCATCCTCGGCTCCAACCCTTCAGCCTGGGACGACTCCTGGTGGCCGACGGCACTGGGGGCAGCCCCGACACCCACCGACCACGCACGCAACCTGGGAATCATCCTCGACTCAACGCTCTCCATGACCAAGCAAGTCAACGCTGTCTCCTCCTCCTGCTTCAACACCCTCCGCATGCTCCGCAAGATCTACAGGTGGATCCCGACAGATACAAGAAGAACAGTCACCCAGGCCCTCGTTAGCAGCAGACTCGACTACGGAAACGCTTGACATGCTGACAGCAGCCAAGACCCCGTAACACAGGAAAGGAGATCTGAATAGGGAGAGCTGCTGAGGGGAAACGACCTTAACAACGCGGTCAAAACACCGCAGTACATTTAGATCGCTGCTTTTACAACGCAAGTCGTTACCACGACTTGCACTGGAGGGCGCTCTAGACTAAGGAATAGTGTGATTTACTATTCCAACACCTTCCCTACTGTACGTAGGCTGGAGTTGGAATAGTAAATCATACTATTCCTAAGTCCAGCGCCCTACAGCGCAAGTCGTGGTAACGACTTGCGTTGTAAAAACAGCGATGTAATGTACCGCGATCTAAATGATCGCGTTGTTACATCATACATCCCTGCTGAGCAGCCTGTGTACCCGATTAGGGGCCTAAAGGGTACTAGCAACAGACCCTCTAGAAGAGCTCAAAGTAGAAAGGGTTAATCAACCGCAATACCTAAAGTGGTAGTACCTAAGGACATCTTGGTTTCTTGGCAACATGGTAAAAAAAAGTCTTTACACCACTAACGCATGCTGTCTGCAAGACACACCTGAATTACTTCCCACCCACCAGTTAATCTTCCTCCTTGCCTTTTCACTGCTCAACCACAATTCTAGGAGCACATCTCAGTTCACCAGATAATAAAACATGAAAGCAACTACAGTTAATCACCTTTAACCTTCCTGACCACAGAAGAATTCATCAATGCTGTAAACTCTTGCCGCCAGCAGAATCACCAGAACAATGTAAGCTTGAATAGCTCTAGAGCCAATCCAGCCAGAACTGTCAACAACTCATTGAAAACAGGTACTCATAATGTCTTACATAAACCCAACATAAAACAAAAACGCCTTGAATCAAGGGATCCTTCTTGTTTATGGCCAATAGCAGACTGCTTTAGTCAAAAAGATAGAAAGATTGAAAGATATTCTTTAAGACAAATATGTGCATTGGAGTACCAGCATTTATCACTTGAACTCTTCCTTGCCTTTGATACTGTTCCTCATGGCAAGCTTCTACGGAGACTTGACAACAGACTGCGGGGAGCGAACTGAAGCAGATTGAATCTTTTCTATCAGTCAGATCATCACCTCACTTTATCATTCAGGTCGCTCCATTCAATTCACGACTAATGTGCCTAACGGTTCTACCTCCACTAGAACACTTGCCTTGGCTCTCCATTGGACCTAATCTCCTCCTTCGACCTCAACTATTACTGTTATGCAGATGATACACAAATTAGATGTAGAAAGTATGAAAACCCATCTGACTTTCGGCATTGCCTTAAGAGATTGCATAAAGGATGATCTCGAGCCACAGCAAAATAAACATGTCACAAATCGAAATATTCATATGCGGCAAAAGGATCAAACAGCACCCATGAACAATGTGGCCTTAGCAAACAGGCCTCCACAAACAACTCAACCCTAGTGAGGAATCTAGGGGTAACCATGGACTCCAATCTTTCAATCATAATTGGATTGGGTTTGTCCAATGTGTTTAAACTGGAAAGTTTGTCACTTTTTTCCCTCATATTGGCTATAAAGATACCTCTGCCCAGATTGCTTGAAATATTTGACCTGCACCACTTGCTAGAAGTGTTAGCCCCCCTCCCGAAGGTTGGGTCTAGTTGCGCCCCTGTGAAGGACTTGTGACTCCTACACCTCATAACCCTCTCTGTCTTATGTAAACACATCTTGTACATTGATGTACACACTTACATGATTTATTGCCAATGTGTATGTTACATAAAGCGCTCCGACACCCTGCATTGGGATGAGTAGCGCTATAAAAGAAATAAAATAGTGGTATTTAAATAGTTATTTGTATAACTCCTGGGACAGACTAATACATCTGACATTCTTACAGTGCATGCATATCTCTTATATAGAGGAACTGAAAAAATGTCAAAAGCATGTCCCTCTTAAGTCCCCTGTGAAATAATAAGCTGTGAGCCTTAGTTTGGCCTCCCTTACTTTTGCATCTAAGTGTGAGGCTCCAGACCTCACCTAGCCAGGATCATATTGGAACAAAAGGAGGCCTGGTGGCCCTTTAACTTCGGGCTTTACCAGGCCCAGCTGGAGGTGAACATTTTTTTTAAAAACCTCCCTGCCTGCACACTGCTGCTGGGAATGTCTGCTGTACCTGTCCTGGTGCCTGAAAGTTACACCAGGACAAGTTCAGTCTAGTTCAGTGGGGAACAGCTTCTTGGCAGGGTAGACGGTGTCTACCCTGTGAAAATAGTAGGTAGACACCGTCTACCCACGTGTACCGCTGACTTGTCCCCTCAATGCATGGATGTGTCATCAGACCTGTTATGATGTGTATTTTGAAACCACTGTAAAAAGGTCATTATCATTCGAAATCTACCAAAAACACCGGTTTTCTTAATTTATGTTAGGTAAGGGACCCAAGAACACCAGATTCACAGCTAAAGCACTGCAGGCATGCCCTGTGGGCAAAACATGCTGCCTGCGGTAATCAGTGTAGTATAAATAACAAATGGTCCTAGACTCAGGGCTTTAAGTGGGCCGGGTCTGTCCGGGTCTGAGCACCGGCAGTTATTTTCAGGGGGCCTCGAAACGGGTCTCTATCGGGCTCTATTTTCGGGCCTTACAAAGGTAGTCCGTTTTCTTTTTTTTTCTTGGACTACAGTGAGAGCATGCTTTACTTTGAGATATTTCCCTGCACTGAGGACAGGGGAAGTCTGTCTGCAGCCCCTCCCGGCACCGAGTGATACAGGACAGACAGAAAGTGTGCCCACACTCCACAAACACGGGGTCCCTGAAATATTCCAGACATATGTAGCACGTGGTCTCATCCTTTAGGCTCCGGAGCTGGTTTGCTGCAGCCATGTTCCTGCCCGAGTGGTGAAACTTAACTTCACTGCCCGAGTGGTGAAGTGAAGTTAAGTTTCGTTTCTCCCTGTTTGTGAAGTGGGAGTGACTGTCTCTCCTTCCTTACACGCCCTCCCACCTTCACTGGCTGCTGTACCTGCACTGAGAGTGTCTGCAGCGGAGAAGGGACTGTCTGCCTTTAACCTAGGAGAGCATGGAATGTCTGCAGCGGAGCTGAGATTATCAGTTTACGACCTCGGACTGTTTGTATCTCAGCTGGGAGTGTCAACAGTTTACCTGGGAACATACGAAGCTGTACTGGGGGTGCCTGCAGGTGTCTAGGTCAAGCACCTGAGGCATCTTTTAGGAGCCTCCCGAACGTCCATTGGCCCTCTTTACATTCTGCTGGTGGGGGAGGGGCATGAATCATGATTATGTGTTATGCCACAGGATGTAGGCAGATGACCCTACAATGTTTGAGCCTGTACTTGGGGTGTCTGCAGGAGACACACGAATGTCCGGGTCTGTACTGGGGGGCGGGGGCGTCTGCATCTTGGGGTGCCGGAGTGTGTGCTGTGAGTGGAAGGGAATGGAACACATTTGTGAAAATGTAACGTTCACCCAAGAGGACACCTTGGCGCTAGGAATAAAACTAACTTAACAGGGAAAACAGAGGCATCGGGAGGTGGGAGCGAGCGCAGCACAGCACAGCAAGAAGTGTCTGCCTGTGCGCCGGGAGTGTCTGATAATTGTTTGCTGTGAGCGCCACCATCAGGAGGTCTGCATCAGCTCTGATTAGTGACACCTTTTTACAGTCTTGGCCTTTTACGGTGCTGTACTTGCACGCTGGGATTGAATGGTAAAGCAAAACTACAAGTCCCAGAATGCAAAGCAATGTGCGCTTAAAGGTCAGAACAGGCTGAAAGTGTCATTCTTGGCATGGGGTCTCCTATCAGCTCTGGTTCTTAGTACAAGCCCCTGTAGTGTGAGGGTGTCAGTGTCTGCAGTCTCTGCGCTGTGATCAGAGTGTCTGCCCCTGAGATGGGAGTTGTAGCTGGAAGTATCAGCAGCTTACTTGAAAGAGGCTTCAACTTGAGAATGTGAAACCAGTGAAGCACTTTTAAAGCCACGCCCAGACCTAACAGCACCAGGAAGTTACAAGTTATCTTGATTTAGACCACGCCCCTACTTGGATAGGCCACACCCCTTTAAGAGGTTTGCCCCGCCCCTTTTATAGCACCCCCAGTTTTTTTTCACACTTAAAGCCCTGCCTAGACTCACTTAGCGCGCGTCTAGTCAGAGACGTACACAATTCCAGTACAATTTGTTGCTTGAAATAATCAGCACACGATAATTACTATATGTCATAATAACATTTTCAAATTCTTGCCGCCACACTCACAGGCTTACAGGCGGTGCGCGCCCGAAATACACTGCAGATTTAGGTAAAATCCTAACCTATCTGCCTAGCGTACCCAAGTAAACTCAACCAACACCAGCATTACAGACAGGAACAAGACGTTCGGGGAGGCGGGCGACAAGTGGAATCGCCTGCGACGCTGTACAGACCGGATGGCTCCTGGCAATGAATGGCTCCATAGACGCGGAATTAGATACTCAACGTGGCTTTGGGGAGCGGTCTACTCACCAGCACCGATTTCATTCCCATGGATCATTCGGGTCTTTCGGCTGTTTCCGGCTACACGCCAGATACTGTTTTTGTCGCGTGTGCGCATGCGAGTGCTCTTTCTACGCGCATGCGTATAGGTAATAAGTGTATGTTTATGGAAATTACTTGAAGCGGTATCTTTTGTATGAACTACATAGGAAGGTTGTTGACGTGCAATGGCTTTAATGCATACCCCTGTCTAACCAAAAGTTGTGAAGAGGGGAGAAACGTCTAGGGCATGTATATATAGGGTGCTGGAAATGGGGGGAAACAAGCATTGGCAAATCCAATAGGTCTCGCTTTTGCGAGAGTTAGAGCTATTAGTGTTGTAAATGACAGTCTTTTTTATGTGAGTTGGATTGGAATCGTTAGTTGTGGAATTGTGTGGCATGGAATAGTGTGGTGTGATGTGGAGTGAATTTGTGTAGTAAAGTAGAATGAAACTGGCCTGAACCGCACAGGAGGCGTCTACTGGATTCAAACCATTAAGCCTCAGAGTGTAGTCTTAAAGCTAAAGTAGCGTGCTCATAAAAAAAAACAAGCATTTGCAATGCAATAGGTCTCGCATTTACACGAGTTGAAGCTATTGGCATTGTAAATGACAATGCCTTTTATTTATGTTTTAAAAACTAAAACAAAAATAAGAGGCATTGTTATTTGCAATGTCAACAGCTCAAACTCGCGCAAATGCGAGACCTATTGCATTGCAAATGCTTGATAGAGTTAAACTTTCACTCATTCGGAAAAAACTCGTTTGAAGGGGTCAAGGTTTACTTTGTATTCCAAACCGTATTTCCTCATTCCACGGCAGGCCTGTTACGCACACAGAGGTGTGCCTCACCGCTCAGCTGATCTAACTCACTCGCCTCGCCGCTCATCTGATCTCACTCACCTGCCTATACTCCCTCTCTGGGAGGGCTCCGAGCCCTAAGCCTGGGTTCTCTCTCCCCTTTCAGTTGATCTCACTCACTTGTCTATACTCACGTTCGTTAGAAGGCCTCCAAGCCGTACACCTGGGGAGAGGGGTCTCTTGCACACATCTCAGCGGATTTCACCTGCCTACACTCCCTCACTCACTCTCACTAGGAGGTCTCCAAGTCCTACACGTGGGGGTCTCAAAGATACACCCCTGGACGGCCTCGCCATCTCTGGGAGTCTATGAGCCCTCGACCGCCAGCCCCTCACTTCCTCCCACGCCTGCATATTTGAGTCACACTCTGTCTGCCCTCGCTGCGACCCCAGCGCCCTACTCTCACACTCATACCCTCGCCCTCAGCCTCACTCACTTTCGTGCAATCACACTTATGATCACAGTAGTCGTGCCTCACACTCGTGGGTGCCGCTCACCTCCCATCCCCCAATCTGCACCAGACACGCAACTCTCTGATGGGCCTCCAAGCCTACTCTACCTCGCAGAGGCGCTACAATTCACTCTTTCCCTACGAGGCGTCACGGCGATTAACCTGGCGCACCTCCCCGCATTGCAACAAAATCTACTTTGATTTTTAGTCAAAGTCCACGTTTCAAAGCGCAGCGCGTTACACTTTTATGGTTCATATTATGACTGAATAAAGTTTACCGAACTGAAGTGTATCAGGCGCTATGAAAATAAGCTGAACGCTTACATTATGTTCAGGGGTTAAATCTTCAAATCGACAGCGGGGCTCCTGTCTCACTAAAGAAACACTTAAAGGGTGAGTGGGCCACCCTGCGACGGCATCAAAAGAAGTGAGCAAACCACAATACTACATATGCGATGCACTATTTAAAACACACAAAGAACACATTACCAGGTCCCTTTTAGTTTAGATGAGACAGAAACAGAAGTCACCGACCCAAAGACAATTAGGAGATCTGCTGGAAAACTCCAGATCGGTTTTGTTTCACCCAGAGTAGGAATTTGGAATGACCAATTCCCTGGTAACTCTTTATTTCTTAGTGGAAGTTCAGGGTTCATTCAACCGGTGACCCCATTAACTCCATCTACCCTAGTGTGCTAGTAACCTGCAATTCACGTCACCTGGGAAGGGGTGAACAGAATTAGCTGGAGGATTAACAGGGCACTGATCATATCCCGGCTCTACACATATGGTATCTGTACAGCGCAAACCCGATGAAAGGCTTTGGGGCGCTGTACAGAGTCACCAGGCAAAGACACTGTCAGTGACTGGAGGGGCAGCGGGTTTTTGAGAGTGGAAATGGACTGTTAGTGCGCTGTGACACAGTGTTTTACCGCATCGTAATGTAGTGTTCTTTAAAAAGGCTCTACGAGATATGCATCCTGTTAAGCACAAAAACACAGGAACAATCACGTAGCAACCTTGAACTACGAAACACCTACACAAGCCAGTTTAAAAAAAACTGGATTAGATTAGCTGAGGGGCAGGGTGCTGGGAACAGGTGCCCTCGGAATGCCTGTGCGCCGTGGCTCTCTGCTTCACAGCCCTCGTAAAGACTTTTCTTATCTGCTTGTTAAATAAACAAGCAGATAAGAAAAGTCTTTGTGTCTGGGCTGAGTGAAAACAGATGCGCTTGTCACGGGCGGCATCCGAAAACTGCAAGGGCGTCAACAAAAGTGACAGCCAGCAAACCTGAAGCACAGAAAATACATTAATCACTACCTAAGCCATTGGAAAAAGGTTGTGACAGAGGGGCGTGGATTAAAGTCCCCTTCTTCATACTCTTTACTATAGCTCTCGCAGGCGAGGAGCGCATGCGCGCTCCAACGCCAGGCCGTGACCTAAAAAGGACTCACGCAAGCTTCTGCTATAGTGCAGGCAGGCCCGCCATACTGTGATGTCCGTGGATGCCCGGTTATTGCATCGTTGATGGTTGCTGCTCCTGGCAGGATGCAAGCCCTGTTTGAAAAAACACAGTCTCGTTACGCCTTTTCTAGACTGTCGTGTGCCTTATAGAAAGACCTGTGCTTTAAATCTACCAACGTATTTATATTTTTTTGGTGCAATGCAAGACACCCTGCGCATGAACGCACGTTATGTACATTTTTTAACACAGTAGGAGGATGTTGCCCATGTGAAGTTGCAACGGGCGGGAGTAGGGGGATAGGGAGACAGCAACGCACAGGGAGATTAAATGAACAGCAAGCCACAAGCGGGGGGAGGAGGAGGCGGCAGTCGCAGCCTGAGGAGAGGGAGCAAGTGGCTGTACCAGGGGAGCCTGCCAGAGCAGTGGGAGAAGAGCGAACATCGCCAGCCAGGCTGAGGCTCTGGGAGGCGGAGGCAGCCACACTGAGGAAACGGCTTGCAGGGGAAGCAGAGCAACCGAAGCGAGAATGGAAGAGGAGGCGGCCTCAGCAGCCTGAAATACAGAGGGAGGAGACCCGACCACAACATCAGACGTGGGTGGAAAAGCACGAGCTGAGGATAAATGGGAGAAAACGGTGGCAGCGACACAGCTGTGAACAAGTCGTGCATGTACAACAAACATGAGCAGGAAAGAAAAATTAGTTCTAGAAAACAAAGACTTAAATACACAAGTGGAACTATACCAGTAGTTAGGTGCTGCTCCCTGGGCGTTAACAGCCGACGAAAAAGGGGGACAAAGAAGAAAGATTACCCACTAGAAAGCCAACCTTTTTGAAGGACAGTCCAAGTTACCAATAAAAAGCCAAAGGGCTGGCAGTAAGCCCACACAGTGAATACAGTATGTCTCGAGAGACAGCGCATGTGCTACCTAGGCTTGACCTAAAAAGCGGGTGAGTTGACAGGCATGCATAAATGCAAAAGATTAGGCACACTGAACCATCAATTGATCACATCAATCTTTTCCCAAATGTCAAATAACAGTCCTACCAAAATAATAAAGCCCACATTAAGGGGAGGGATAAAAAGTGTCTCTACATACCACCCTGTACCTTACCTTCTAGAACATGATTATTTCATGAGCAGATTTAAGCATTTAGTGTATTTGGTCTCAACCAAACAGGATATAATTAGAAGTAAACGTTTCACATACATTGAAAACAGAATAAACAAATGTCTTATTCTGGAAAGCCACACAGTGTATTACACAATTTATACTAATAATAAACTCCTTTCATATGCAGGGCATTTTATGTACACACATAACACACATAAACATGTAACTTGTGGGGTACAACCCCGAAGGTTACAGTGTACACACATAAATAAATTCCTTTAATAAAATACCGCAAACAATGTTGTGGAAAGTGATAACATCTATAAACTAACCTGTCTCACTGTCTCTGCATTAACAACAAACAACATCCTCTTATGAAAAGCCGCTTTTCCCCCGACAAACAAGGAGTATTAAGGACAAATGTTGTCAAAATTCCTTTATGTGGTCTTTAACTAATCTTAGGAATTTGGTTTGCTTTTGCACTACTCTTGCTTCCCTCAACTAACTCATGCTGGATGGCACAGGGTAATAGACAGACGTAAAGTCAATTGACGCTAATAAAAGTGTTGAAACTTGCCTATGAAAGGTGATGGGCCTCCCCTGTGCACCCAGTCATTTAGATTTACAGCAATTTCTACAATTTACAGACATGCAATATTGTGGCATTTTAAATCATTGCTAAACCCACTACAAATCAAAGAGCAGGTAGCATATACTGCGTAGAAACAACTCAGTAGGTCAATACAATCACTCCTGTTACCGGTCAAATTGAAATTTACTAAAAGCTCATAATGAGAATCCAAGTAGTGATTTAAAGGAGTTGGTTGGTAGTTTTGGTCACTTTGGTAGGAAGGCAGGGTTCCCAAGACTGTAACTGGGCCTTATAGTCTGAAGATCGGGAGAACCAATAGGTCCTGGAGGGTGAAACACTGCTCCCACTGCAGACATGATAGCAAGTCGCCATGCACAGAGCTGGATAGGGCAGACCGGTAGGGCCAGAAAAAGAGAAAGAGTGGCCAGTAGTTTCAGGATGACAAAGTCTGGACCCCTGTATGTACAAGGTGAATGTGTGGGGCATGTAAGTCTGTATGCTCTGGAGGACATGTTGATACATAATAGTAGGGCCAGGGTCACCTAAAGGATTTTGGGGACCCAGCAAGACATATTTAGGTCCTGGTTGAAACAACTTTGAATTTTATTAACCATTTTCTGCTAATTCAAGCCCCATGATCTCAAATAATACTGAATTATACATTAAAGGTCGAAATAGAGAAATAGGCAGACGTGTGATAGAAAGAAAATTCACTTTTCCCAGGGCCCAATGGTTCTAGGGCAATTGCTCATGCCTTAAAATGTCTCTGGATAGGACTGGTCAGTCAAGAAATAAGATGGACTACTACCAGGGTTTAACTGTGGGATGGGTCCTGCTAGTACTTAGTAAAAACAGTAAATACAATAAAGGCATTCAAATGGGTCCCTGTGATGCCCTATGTTTACGCCTTACCTTTACAAGTAAAAACGCTGATCTCTTTGTCGACAATGTGTAAAAAGAACAGTTCATCAACGCAGTCCATGTTATTTTCTGCACCGTTTACTTTATGTGGCTCAGAGTACGGGCCCCTATTTCCTGAGGGTCCTTCCTTTTCCCAGAAAAGCTCTCTGTAGTTTAGTTTTTAGTGGGAGAGTGATGGTGAGTCTTTGAAAGGTAGATACTATACCAGGGTTTTTAAACCACTCGTATCTGGTATTTCGTAATGTAATGTTGCATAAAGTGAAGTTTAACGAAAAGGCACTTTAACACCGATCTGAATATCGGAACTGGATCATAATTCATCCGCTGTGTTCCGTCTGTCAGCCTGTCTAAGCCAGCTTCGACTTTCAGCCTGCAGATGTTTTTAAGCGGGGCAGTGATTGTGGAAACATGGAAAATATGTTATAAAGGGATATGATTCAAAGTGACCATACACTCATCTTTACCCAAATGTGCATCTATTTCGAAGAGTGCACAATGAGCAGGTGATAGGATCGAGTCTAGTGCTTCGCTTCTGAAAATGTAAACCGTGGGCGCTTTCAACTCCTCCTTGCACTCAGTTCCAAAGCACTACATTAAGCCTGTATGGGATAAAACATCATTATCCTAAACTTATCTAATGGCAAGGCGCTCCAACAGGGAGCAAGACTCGTATTTTGAAGTGCAAATTGAGGACAGTGCTCACTAGAAGAGTTGCTGCTTTTCTTCACACCCACCAGGTGATCTGCAGCCAGAGGAAATGGTATAAGTGTTATCTAGCCATTTTATTCTGCGCCGGTACCAATTTTTGACACAGTAAGAGAGAGAGAGAGAGAGAGAGAGACAGACAAACACAAAAGGGGAAAGGAGGAGATAGAGAGAAAGAGCAAGGATTAACAAGAACCTGCAGGAATGAATTAAAGGGGATGGGGGTGTCTGGTGGGGGATGAAAGAGGCATGAGGTGGAAACCTTGGCATTCCAAAATTCCCCTCACCATCCCCACCCTGTCCATTTGATAATGCCAGACACAGGTTCTGAGCAAAACTTTGAGCCCCAGCACTTATTGTTTTACAAAATCCCTTGATTGCGCCCTCTAATACTTGGAGGGGTGTGGGCTCTTCTAAGATAAAGCGTAGATAATACTCACCGCAGGGGCGCTAGTTGGACTCCTTTGCAGCCTTTTACCTTCCGAGTTCTGATGCAGCACCTTGTAAGTGCATGTGTTTTTTATGTGCATATCAAGTGATAGGCACGTTTTGAACAGAATTGCAAGTTTCATGCACCTTCTGTGCAGTTTACATTAATATGAAGAACCTGAACGCTCTGGATTAAGCACCTAATCACCTTTCACAACTGGAATACTGTGTGAATGAGCATGTGTTTTCTTTCAATGAAGACTGATGGCTAGGTTTGGATGTCCAGGACTTTCTTTTAACAAAATTGGGGTTCTCTGAATGTAATATATTGTATTTTAATTGCATTTATATGGCGCTTACTACCCTTAACGAGGCGTTGTAGTTCTCGTATGACATATATATCACATAGCATTTTGAGCATGTTGAACGGGCATTTGAAGACCACGACACGCTGGCAGCCTCAGAGAAGCCGCAGCAGCAGAAGAGGCAGAGCTCCATGCACAGGTGTCTAAGGAGATGTGGATGATTCCACAGAGAGTCCAACCAGCCTATGGCCGCATCGGCAGAGAGGCCCTGGACAAGAAGGCTGCTTATAACGTGTGAGCGTTTTGAGAGAAGCTTACCTCTGCAATGGGAGATGGGCTGAGACACCCAGTTCTACTGACACAAGCCAACCTATCAGGCGCCAGTGGGGGCGGACCAGAGGCCACTTGGGCTGAGAAGCTAATGGGAAATCACCCGGTGTACCTGCCCCAATCACCCTCACCCACCTCCAGTTTGTGTACTCTGTGCCAAGCATAATTCACAGGACAGATCCGGTGGGAGGAGCGATGTGAGCATTTGAAAAGAATGGACAGGGGTGCAGGCTTACTGTGACAAACAGCACAGCAGCACCATTACAATTCAACGGTCGGAAAAGAACGTACACGACAGTCCACATTGAGGGTACTAACCCTACTCTGCAGCATCCATGGCACCAGTTTACCAAACGCATCTAGATGTTAAAAAACAAACACAATGCCTCGCCGCTGTGTTTTGAAGCAAAATAAATGGACTCACGTGCAGCCCCTGTGCTTTATGTTACGTGCAGACCCTGCACGGGGTGCGACGCGCAGGGGTGCGGGGTCGCAGCGCGGAAACACTCAGCCTGACCACAGTGCTGCTGGCCGGAAGTGCCGCCCCCGAGCGAGCGCCTTCCCTTTATTGGGTTCCCCGCAGGCCACGCCTGGCCTGCGGATGTAGTGCAGGGACTTCCGTGTTTAGCACTCCGAACACTGGAGCGCTAAACACTACATCCCTTCCTAACTCAGTTCTTAAAAAACACAAACGTTAAACAGTTAGCCATAGTTCAAGGTAGTCTTTTCAACGATGAGCGGCGCCGTCGTGGACCTTTCGAGTTACCGTTACTGGGTACTCTTCTCAGCAGGCAAAGTCTCGTAGTCGCTGGCTTGGACGGGGGTTGGGCCGTAGATCGTAGTTCCGAGTTTGGCGCCCTCTACGTGCCTTCTCGGGGCTCTCACCCTCGGTGGCTCTGTGGGGGCCCGGCTGGATGTTGGTGCCCGACCCCTCGGCACCTCTGTTGTGACTTGTTTCCTGTTCAACAGTCTCTGGGGGCCCGTCGAGCGGGTCTAGCGATGGTCCGGGACTCTGTCTCTCCATCGGGCTGGCGGGGACTTCTTTTCGTTTTCCCGGGTCGAAATAGGCCAGCGTTGCTTCTCCCAGGAGGGCGTCTTTGATTCCTTGGAACGCCTCTTCTTCCTGTTGTCCCCACTTCCATTTGGCGTTGGTTTTGGTCAGAGCTCTGAGGGGTTCTGCTCGGGTTGCCAGGTCCGGGATGAACCTCCCACAGTAGGTGGCCATCCCCAGGAAGCTCCTTACTTCCGTGGCTGTTGTGGGGGCGGGCGCGCTCTTGATGGCATGGGATTTTCACGGGTCCACTTGAATGCCTTCTTGGTTGAAGACATACCCGAAGAATTCCAGAGATGGCTGAAAGAACTGGCATTTGTCCTTGTGGAGCGTGGCCCTGTGCTCGCTCAGGCGCTTGAGTGTGTTTCTGAGGTTTTTGTAGTGGTCGGCGACTGTTGCTGAATGAATCAGGATATCGTCACTGACGTTGAGGACGCCTGGCAGACCCGACAGCATTTCTCTTATCGTGTTCTGGAATACCTCCGCCGCTGAGGATATTCCAAAGTTCAATCTCTTATACCTCCTTAGTCCAAGGTGGGGGCTAAAGGTGGTGATGTACCTACTTTCCTTGGACAGGGGTAGCTGGTGGTATCCGGCGTTTAGGTCGATTTTGGAAAACCACCTTGACCCATTGACGTCGGCAATGATGTCGTCCATCGTTGGTGTAATATGGCGTTCTCGCCTGATGGCTTTGTTTGGCAGTCTCATATCTATGCATAGGCGTATGGCCCCAGGTTGCTTAGGTTTCTCCGCGATGACTAGCGGCGACACCCAAGGTGTCGGTCCGGATACTTTTTCTATGACACCTTGTGCTTCCAAGAGTTCCAGCTCCTTCTCCACCAGGGGCCTCAGATGAAATGGGACTCTTCGGTGTCTTAGGGCCACTGGGGCGACGGTTTTGTCGATGTGCAGCTTGACGGGGTCACACTTGATGCAGCCCAAACCTTGGAATAGCTCTGGGAACTGGCCCAGCAGTTCGTCTACTTGATGAGCCTGCACGCTTCGGGCGAATGAGACTAACCCTAGATCCTCGGCCGTGTGGCTGCTCAGGAGGGTGTCTGCCTCCCTGTCGATCACATGGATGGTGGCTATTACCTCCTGCTCTTCTGTTTTGATCGGGACCACTATCTTCCCTTTCAGCGGCAGTGGTGTATGGGCTCCGTACGCATAGATTCGAGTTCGCGATGGAACGACGGGCGGGCATGGTCGTAACCGTCGATACTGTTGCAGGCCCATCACGTTCACCGATGCCCCCGTGTCAATAACTGCTTTGACTTCTGAGCCGGCGATCTTGATCACGCAGGTCGGTTGAGGCCTGCGGTGTTGTTTGAGCTCCTGCGTGAACGAGATGAGGTACGCCTCCTCCTCATCATCATCTGAGGATGAGTCGACTGGCCTTTGATATCTGTGACTGGTCCTTGGCGCCTCTTCTGGCACGGCAGCTTCTGTCACTGATAGGTGACGGACTGCACGTGATGGCAGTTTGGGGCCTCGGCAGTTGCGGCCTCGGTTCCGTCTTCGACATACTGCTGCGAAGTGATTTGGGATCCCTCAGTTGGTGCAGATCTTCCCTTGGGCAGGGCAGTCCTTTGCTGCGTGTGGCTCGTGTCCACAGTAGCCACAACGCGACCTGGGTGCATCGGACCTTGGCTTCCGTGTGACCTCTGCGCGGGCCTTTGTCCTGATCGCGTCTGCCCTTTCTATCTTGATCGTCTCTGTGCGACCCGTCGGTTTAATGAGGGCTTGGTCCATTTCGTTCGCCCTGGCCGCTGACAGGTCATGGGACCTTGCTAGAATGAGGATGTCTTCCAGTGCTATCCTCGGTTGGCGGAGTATGGGACCCCTCAGGGTTTTATCCCTGCAGCCTTGGATGAGCTGGGCCCTGATTTCTTTGGGTTGGTCATCTTCGGTACACGTACTGGCGAGTTCACGTAGGCGGGCGTAGAATGCGTCTATCGATTCCCCATCCCTTTGGCGTGCTTGGCGCAACTTGAAACGCTCAAAGTCCCGGTTGAGCTGGGGGTCAAAATGGGCGTCCAGTGCGGCCACCGCTGCGTTATAGTCCGTTGCAGCCCCTGTGTTCGGCAGGTGCTTGAAGAGCTTGAAGATCTCGTCTCCGGCATAATGGAGGAGTAGGGACCACTTGATCGCGCCGTCGGCCTCCCTCGAAACGATGAAGTAGTTGTTTAGGCGTTCGATCCACACCCTCCGCCGAGGAGACGCCGTCGCCAGGTCTTCTAGCTCACTGAAGGGTGGCAGCACGCCGGACGCTGCGTGTTGGAACGGGATTTGGACTTGCGCTGGGGCCAGGTTGTCATCCCCCATGGTGGGTCAGCTGAGAAGGGACGCAGCACTTCGCTACACTCTTGCCCCGTTGATCCCTGATGAGGCGGTAGACAGGTGGTGAGTAGGCTGTCTGTGCCTTGGCAAGCAGGGTCCAAACGGCTGGTAGCACGTGGTGCAGGGGGAAAAGGATAGCCGGGTACCTCTTGTGCTGTGTGTGAGAACCAGAGCGGCAGGTGCGCTTCAGTGGAGCTTGCCGGTCGTGGGAGGCTGGTGCGGGACCGAAATGCTTTGTTATGAGGCCTGTCCCCCTCGTTGTCTTGGCCTGGTGGTGCAGATGCCTCAGCCACGTGCGCGTGGTGTGGCGGGGAAGGGGCGCGTGGGAGTGCGGTACCTCCTCCGTGCCTTGCTGGTGCTTCAGGTGGTCGAAATCGCCGTGTGGCGCACTGCGGCGCTGCAGAGATCACGGGCGCCGCACAGCGGGGGCTAACTCACCCGACCGCGTGCGCGCCGATCCGCTGGCTAATCCGCCTCGCAGGATCGCAGAGGCCGCCGGGCGGGGAGTTTGCCTCAGGCGCTGTCCCGATGGTGCGAGCGAGGGTCTCGGCCCTCCTCGTCGCCAGTGTTACGTGCAGACCCTGCATGGGGTGCGACGCGCAGGGGTGCTGGGTCGCAGCGCGGAAACACCCAGCCTTACCACAGTGCAGGTGGCTGGAAGTGCCGCCCCCGAGCGAGCGCCTTCCCTTTATTGGGTTCCCCGCAGGCCACGCCTGGCCTGCGGATGTAGTGCAGGGACTTCCGTGTTTAGCACTCCGAACACTGGAGCGCTAAACACTACACTTTAGAAGTACTGGTGGCTGACGCAGCAGCATTTCAAATGGACGACCTGCCCCTTCGTTAATTGGACACAAAGGGATTAGCCTACGCTTAATATGGCAGAACCAATACTTGAAATCGAAAGCGTGGTACAGCCTTTCAGAGTTCCTGTTCCTTACAGCACAAGAGGGGGGAAACACCCGCTAAAGTCTAATCCATTCCAGACACCAACATTAGAGTTGATAAGTAAATCTTTAAAACTGGTGCATTAACACGGACAATAGTTAGAAATGTCTTTAGCATAATGCATGTTACTGCAGACAAAATCGGCTATTGTTGTTAAAGCCACCATCGTGTATGCGACGAGACTATTGTTTTATGTATTATTTATCGTCCCTGCTCAGCCTCTTTTCTGATAATGAAGCATGGAAGACAAGGTAACATGGCAAACATGTGATAGGAGCTTGAGCTGTACAACGCCTTTTTCATGGGGGACAAAAAATGTACGCGACGTTAGAAAACAAACACAAGCAGATGGCATATGTTTTCCCAGATGGAGGAGCGTGCGGAAGGCGTGCTGACCCACACCAGGGGAAGGCGGTAGGGATGGGCAGCGAGACTAACAATCAGAGAGGATCTGCTTGCACTGCGGAAGGAGCAGCTATGTGAGCCACCATTTACACACAAACAACAAGCACCATCCAACAGCCGCAACCCCTCTGTAGTGAGAGTCACTGGGGAAGCAGCCAACAACAGGGGAGGAAAACCAGCTGCACCTCTGCTGCCTCCCTCTCACCGGCTGGGAGGGAGCATCTGAGGGCAGAGCAGGCACCCCGAGACTGTAGAGGGCATGCACATGCATCTACATACACTGCCATGTGCCATGCTGATAAAATAAAAGGCGTGCAATGGTTAAACATCAAAGCTGGCGCTGTGCTGCTAAAACTAAAAACACAAGCTCTTGTGTTAAGAGCTCAAAACAAACAAAAAAAGTAGTTCTCAAACAGATGTTAACAGGGTAACATGTGGATTTATATTGTACTTGGTCCCTGCTCTTGGGGAGGGATAAACACTGGAAGAGGCATGACAAACGCATGCCATCAACAAATACGATGAAAGAATAGAAGAGTGACTATGACGCCAGTAAATAGCAAGCCTATGGGCGGGATGTAAGCCCACAGAGTGAATACAGCATGTCTCAAAAAGTCAGCGCATGCACTGCCTAAGCTTGACCTAAAAATCAGTAAATCTATAAATTGGTGGTCAAGGTGTGGCAGAGGTATGGGAGTGGAGTCACAAGGGGCGGAGATTGAAAAGCTGAGTGTGATAGTCAACTTATACATTCATTTTTTCAAAAATCTGCTGCAAAGAAATTGACGTCAAGGACAAATGTCACAGCAAATGTGTTCTAACTTATGTAATTGGTTACTAAGGCTGTATTTTAAAGTATCTTACAAGGTTAAGGTACCTGCTGCAGAGATCCTTCTGTGCCCATTAATTTGAGGGGACTTTAATAGCAGCACGATAACTCTGGTGGTTAATGCAGTTCTGGGAGAGTTCTGTGTTTTATCCAATCACAGCTTTTGGTTTTTTTGTGAGTTTTATATAGCGCAAAGTAGACCCGAAGGTATCAGAGCGCTTTACATGAGCACCAGTTGCATTACAGATGGACACTTTCATTTTTGTTAGGCACAGGGAGATTAAGTGATTTGCCCAGAATCCCAGGATGTTGAGCGTCCCTGCCGAAACTCGAACCTGGTTCCCCAGCTCTGATGTCGACCGCTCTAGCCGGTAGGCCACATCCTCTCCCCTTGACTCATAAAGTAAATCCAGGTGTAGCGTGCGTGCTGCCAAGCACATTGTGAAATATGCAGATCACAGATGTGTATTTTATGTAGGTAGGTAAGTGGTCTACTCTTTTTAACACCATTATCATTTTTTTAATTCCAGTTCATACGTTGCAATCCTTGTAATTTAGCACAGTGATCTATTTACTGACATTAAAGGAGCTGCATGTAAACTGTGTGTCATGGGTTTAGATCTTTATTGTTTTTCCCAATCTGTTGCTATTTTAGATTTCAAATAAGGGCTCCTCTGGGAATTATTAAAGTCTTATTAGTACAGACAACCCCAGTCGCTGCATTAGGTTTTATATCCTGACTTTGTGTTTCCGCATATATAACATCTACAGGTATCGACGATATGTGATTCTTACACTTTATAACCCCCATTGTCTTAAGTAATATTTTTGGACATTGATTGTCACACTTGCATGATTTATTGTGTCTCTGTGTGTGATGTAAAGCACCCTGACTCCCTACACTGGGACGAGTAGTAATATACAACTAAATAAAAAATAAATGAGTAGGTGCCATTTAAATTATTATTGGTGTAATTACTCATACACACAAACAAGTCTTGCATTCTCACAGTGCATGCACATCTCTTACATAGGGGTGGTTGAACAAAGTCAAAAACCTGCCTCCAAGTCACAGTTTCTCTAAAGTAATTTTGAAGTGATAAGCTATGCACGTTTGGTTCTTTCCATTGCATTGGCTTCTAGGTGTTAGGCTTCAGATGACTTCCAGGATGCTACTTGAACAAAAAAAGTACTAATGGCCCTTTAAATTATGCCTTTGTTTGTGCCAGCTGGAAGTGAAAAGAAATCTCCCTCTTTGCCTGCAGCTTGCTGCAATGAAATGAATGCAGACAACGTATGGGCCTTGCTGAATTGTGTCCCGGTGTCGGAAAAGGACACCAGGACAAAGGCAGCATATTTCAGTAGGTCTACCGAATCCCAGATCCGGCCCAGAAATAGCTGTCAGGACCAGAATCCGGGCCGATCCCCCTACTTTATAGCACTGTATATATAAGCAGATAAGGGAATGATGGAATAACTGCACAATGAAAACATTATGCAAATTAAAAAGGAAGGGCTGCATGCTGTCTTATATTAAAAGGTTAAAATTTTAAAGGGATTAAAGCCCCAGCAGTGATATAATAATTGCACAAGGACACCATTATGCATGGCATTAAAGCTGAATGGCAGCAGTATGCAAAAAGTAAAGAACTACTGCAGTGTTCACATGACCACACAGATATAGTTTGTAAATTAATAAACGTATTGACATTTAACGTAACCTGCATTATTACACAAAGATCAATGGGTTTGGGACAATTTGATTGTGACGTTTATTTAATAGTTCTAAATAGCATTGGGTTATCCTGAAAGGTGGCAGAGTGCTTTACAATACACAAGTTTTGTCTAGAAATAGGAGCAATGAAAAAGACATAAGCATTGAACATTGTCTGGATGAAAACAATGTACACAGTAAAACAGAGCCTCAAGACAGCTGTAATACATTGGTATCAATGCAGCCTTCAACGTTTTTAACAAGAGTAGGCCTTGAGGCTCAAATCCAAAAACATTTTCGAAAAGGTTAGCACTTTGTGTCTGAAATGAGTGTAGTTACTGAGGAGGTAGGTGGACTGCTCTTAATAACACAGACCTATTAGATTGCAGAGCTACTCCTCAATGCGTGGATAGGTAGAGTATCAATAGAAAGTCCAATAGTTTGTAATGGTTCAAAACTTTTATTTTGCTTCTTTCAACACAACTCATTGTTTATGTTTAATCTTGTAATAATCTCTGCATTGATTTAAGTCTACAATCCTAGATAGGGAGAGTAGGGTGGTTGCGAGGGAAAGGAAAATGTGAGAAAGGGAAGGTTTTCTGTGTGTGTTTGCGTGTGAGGAAGATGTGAGAGCGCATGTGGCTGAGAGTGAGTCAATAAGAACGTGTGGGATAGAGAAGAGAATCTTAGAGAAGTTTCAGAAGAATGCAAGACTAGAAGATATGTAAAAGGAATTTGTAAGAAAGGTGAGAAACAGTATATGACAGAATGAGAGTAGGGTGTGTGTGTGTGTGTGGTGTGACCTAGTGGAAAGTGGGAGGGAGGTGGAAGCAGGGTCTGAGAAGATGTGATGCTGGGGCATGCAAATGAAAACTGTGAGATAGGAAGGTAAGAAAGGAGGAAATGTGAGACAGAGAAAGGATGGTGAGGAGGTAAGAAATGGGTAGATGGGAGGACACTGCATTTCAGAAGTGAAAGGACGGTGATTGCTTGAAAAGAGACAACATTTGGGAAAGAGAGGACAGAATATGGGATAGAAGAAAGGGCAGGGGCAATTTTTGGAGGAGAGAATATTAGGTTGATTCATTGGCTGCCACCGTGGTGATATCATATTACTGTTACACTCAGCACAATTATTGAGGGCGTAATAAAGAAAGGTGTGTCTTCACCTAGGACGACAAAAATCCTTGCTGTGTCCGTAGGTAGTGGAGAGCAAGATCAAGGTAGGAGATAGGAAGAAGTAAGAAAGGAGGTAGGACAGAGATAGCGGAGGTGAGAGAGCAAAACATTGGAATAGTGTGACAGAGTATGTGTAAAAGATTATGGTGTAAAAGAAAAGTTCGGCCAGTTGTAAATCAAGAGTGCAAGGGAGGCGAGGGTAAGTAAAGACAAATAAAGGGGAAACAAGAGGAAGATGAGAAGATATTGAGAAGAGAGAAAATGAAAGCCAAATACGTGAACATACGAGAGGGAAGGAAAGAGAGCACGCATTGGAAAAGCCAATAGGTCTTGCCTATGCAAGAGCTAATGGCTTTGCCAATGTGTTTTAGCCATGTTGTACACCAGCGTGACTGCTGTTCAGCATGGCTAAAAGCCGCATAGAGGAGAGTGGCGTGGAGTGTCGTAGAGTGGAATGGCGAATAGTGGATTGCAGTGGAGTGTCAGAGTGGAGTGGCATAGTGGCGTGTATTGGAGTGGCATAGAGTGGACTCACGTAGAGTGGTGTACAGTGGAGTGGTGTAGAGTAGAGGGGACTGGTGTAGAGTGTTGCAGAATATAGTGGTGTATAGTGCAGCGGCGTAGAGTGCAGCGCCATAGAATTCAACAGCGTACAATGAAGCATCATAGAATACAGTGGCGTAGATAAGAGCATTGCATAGTAGGGTGCAGTGGCATAGAATACAGTAGTGCAGAGTAGAGTGGCGTAGAGTTCATTGTGTAGAGTGGAGTGTTGCAAAGTAGAATGTTGTAGAGTGCAGTGGTGTAGATTGGAATAGAGTGCAGTGGCGTACAGTAGAGTGGCATAGAGAGCAGTAGCGTAGGGTACAGTGGTGCAGAGTAGAGTACAGTGGCATAGAGTGCAGTGGTCTAGAGTGCAGTGGTCTAGAGTACAGTGGTCTAGAGTACAGTGGCATAGAGTGATGTGGCATAGAGTGGAGTGGTGCAGAGTGGAGTAGAGTGCAATGGCGTAGAGTAGATCAGCACTGCCAAGTACCACACATCAGGTGTTAGACTAACGCATTTCGTTGTGGTGGTCCGCATTCCCACACTGAAATGCAAAGTCGCGCATTTATAGCGCCTCCTCAGCAGTCCGGAGCACTATTACCACTGTGTGAGACTGAGGAAGGTGCCGGCAGCGCGCGTTCCGTGCTGCTTGCTGCACGCTTGGGGGCTGGCTCAGCTGAGCTCGCTCTGGGTTAATATAACCCATTCACCTTGCGTGGCATCAGCACTGATGTCACAAGAGTCAGTCAGTCTGATTTTGCCCAATGAGAAAACAAGGACAAACTCATGTGTCTGCAGTGCAACAGCTTCAAACAGTGCAGGCAGCTCCCGCCGCTGATCGCGGCGTGCAGCGTGAGGGTTACATTTCTGCATTAAGTACAGAAAGGCCCAAACTGTATGCCAATGTATGCTGTTTTACACTTCGACATCTGAGAAGGAGGGGGAGGAAGGAAGAGGGATTGGAAAGTGAAAAAGGGATTGGAGAAGTAGACGGCAGAGGGCGAATGCAGAGATAAGGAAAGAAGGAGTCATTTATGATGCACAAGGAAGTGGACCCCAGCTGTAGAGACAGAAGTACGGTACTTTCCTGCTCACAGGATGGCGGTATTTCTCGAGATCTTCACACTCCTGCTCTGGGGTCTGTAGCAGGGAGCTCCGAAGCTCTGGATCCAACAACTGATGGTAAGTGAGGGGTACGGAGGGGACAGAAAGGGCAGGTACTGCTTCTAACAGAGCTGTGGGGACCGACACCAGTGCACCGCTCCTGCCTGAAATACCCACAGAGTGGATGGACATGAGAATAACGAGCAGAAACCAGAAAAGGATGGGACAGACGCTGGAGGGACAAAGGCCAGAGGCTGTTCAGTGCACTAAACTCCAGAACACAGCAGCACAGAAGATTATACACCAGAAAACAGGGGATGTACTGAAATCCAGACATGGAGTAAACTCTATAATCCAGAATCCGGAGCTTACACCAGAGCACACACTATATATTCACACCTGTACAGAGAGGTGCAGACTCCAGAAGAAACAAAGCACTTAGTTGTCAGTTACCAGAACAGTACAGATGAGGTGGACAACCTGTGAAGAATGGGACGAACATCAGAACATCGCCCCAGACCAGACCTCTGAGTACCTAAACAATAACTGCATGTGTGTTTGCATATGTGCAAAAAACGGTGATAAAGTACTGCCTCTAAAAGACATGTTTACTGTTTAATATCATGGTTACACAATTGTTTTTTTTTGTACGATCAGCTTACATGGGCACTAGGTAAGTGCCCTTCCATTTCAGGTGCTTTGCAAAAGTTTCAAGATCTTCTTACAGTTTCTCGTTGCTCAAATGATTGTAATTTCTGATATTTATATGTTTTCCTTATCTTCATTGATTGATTTTGCTCGGGAGAAAGTGTCAATCATAGTCAATAAAATTTCACTCATAATTACACTGAAATTATGAAAATGTCACACATAGGTAATCTAAAACCTTGGCAGCTATGGTAGATTGTTTTAGATTAGAGTGGAGTGGTGCAGGATAGAGTGTAAAGGAGTAGAGTAGAGTGGCATAGAGTGCAGAGGTGTAGAGTGCAGTGTTGCAGAGTGGGGTAGAGTGGAGTTGTGCAGAGTGGAGTTTTGTAGAGTGGAGTGGCGAAGAGTGCAGTGGTGTAGAGTAGAGTAGCATAAAGCCCATTGGCATAGAGCAGAGTGGTGCAGAGCAGGGAGGCGAAGAGTAAAGTGGCATAGAGTGCAGTGGCATGGAGTGGTGTAAAGTGGAGTGGGGCAGAGTAGAGTGCAGTGGCGTGAAGTAGTGCAGAGAAGCAGAGTGACATAGATGGGAGTATGCATGGTGTGGTACAGACAACACATTTTCAATTGAAAGGACTATTACATTTGCACAGATATATGGTTTTACTAATAAAACTATAGTTTACAAATACTTGCACAGTTCATTTAAATGTTATGTGCTAAAAAAACACCATCTCTTACCCCCATTATCCAGCAAGATTGTCACATAAATCCTTTCACTTTGAAGTCAGAGAAAGAAAAATAAACACCAAGCTCCTTCGGAAGACAGAGCCTGACATTTGACTTCTGTCTTTGAATGCACAACAAAGGTGACAAGATAAGAACAAGATTTACAGGCCTGTTTACAGAAAGGAGCACTCGTGGAAGAATACAAGGAGAGGTAGTGTGAAAAGTCTTTGCTCCCTGGGAGGGATGAACTCACTCTGGACAGCCTAAAATAAATTAAGTCAGCAAATAGCCAAAACATTTGAGTTACAAACCACAAATCCAATGGTAATCAACGGGCGTAATGCATTCCCAAGGAAGTTTTCTGAATGTCCCCAAGATGTTGTTAGTAAACCAGACAGAAGGGAGACAATGGATAGAGACAGAGATCGAGAGAAGTAGAAACATCTTATATAGGGAAAATATTAAGATCAGAAGAGGCGGTGGAGGGGGAAGATCATAAGAGCAGTATAGCAGTGCAATTGTTGTTTTTACCATTTTATCTTTACACAGCCCTTCCGGGCAGTGATCACTCTCTCATGCACCTTTTATAACACAAGTAGGGAAGGTCTCATCATATGTATAGCAAGGCCATTGTCGGTGAGATCTTACGCTCAATGACAAATGTGCATGTGAGTAGGAGCAGTAGAATCCACAGGAATTGGCAGCAGCAAGACTTCAGCACATGACAAAAACAGATCTCAGCAGTGATGGCAGGACCCAGGTTGACTGCAACATGATTTTCAGGATATGTCAGAAACATCACTGACAACATTGATAGTGAGTGCAGAGGACGTGAAAGACAGTGATAGCAAGTGTGCCGGCATAAGAAAGTCTGCAGAACATTTTCACAGAAAAATAATGAAAAATATCTCTTTCATCAAGCATCTTGGTGTTGTCATGAGGCTATGAACTTAGTGAACCAGTAGTACCTAGTTAAAAATGTGTGATTTTTCTGTCTCTCTTTTAGATTTTCAGGTTTTTTGCAGTTTCCTGCTTGAAATTCCTTGTAGTTAATTGATGAGGGTGCATATATGCTTTTATGCAAACATTATAGTGTAAAATTACTGAAACAGTACGTTAGAGTTTTTTGGGTGCATACAGGCTGGCACATTGTTGTAAGTGAGCACGTTCAAAAACAACAAGGTGAAGGATGGAATACTTGAATTAATCTCAGCCACTGGCAATTGCTCGGGCCGTATCCCAATCCGTGTTTTGCCTACCATGCCACCTCCGTTTGGAGCCCGCCATAGGCAAGTCAGTCTTGGCCCATCTCCTCATAGGAGCAGTCCAGCCCGAACTGCCTGGCCAGGTCCTCCCTGAACCAGAACACAAGCAACCTAGGACCGGTTTCGTTCTAGTAAGGGCTCTTCAGCCAGCTGTAGTTTAAGGTATAGACAGACATATGGAAATATTCCTCTACGAAGATCCACGACATGGATTGTACTTGTGTGAGGAGATCGTAGTTGAACTGCTCCCCTCAGACATGTACAATCAAGGTGATGTGGTGTGATGGTGGTGATGTGCAAGATGGCCGCCTAGCTGGGGCTCTGGATTGAAGCTCCGGGGCAAGGAATCACAAAGCTGTGAAAATTCCTGTTTATGCCCCCCACCCACCCGTATGCCCTTCACCTATTGATTGATGAATATTACCACAACGCAAATTTGAACAGCTGGTTAATTTCCTTACCTGGGAATTGACGCAGGAGAGGATCGGAGCTGAGGCCGGTTTGGTGCAGATGCTGGACCCCGGAGCGTCCTATGGACTGATGTGAGCAGCCGGGCGAGAACAGTTTGCGATCCCGCTTCTTGAAGGTGCGCCCAGCTTCGGCTCAACTGCTGGACTCACGGTTGCCTCAGGTGGAATCGGAGCTGGAACCCGGCTGGTGCAGAAGCTGAGCTGCGACTCAGCTGCCTCTGGGTCATTGCTGGCTGAACCCCTGCGCTGAGTCCCCCGCCCTCACGGGACGCCACTGGTGCAAATTCTAGGCTCCGGCGCTACGGCCGACTGGTGGAACCCCCTCCCTCTCGATCCATCGCTCCATGCTCCTGGGCCAGTACCACTCTGCCCCGGACACATCCAAGTGGGGCCGACTGGTAGAACCCCCTGCCTCACGAGCCGTCGCTCCATGCTTCTGGGCCACCGCCGCTCTGCCCCGGTCACTTCCAAGTGGTGCCCTCTCCTACTCTAGATCCCTGACGGTCTGGAATGCCTCGAACGGAACACTGCTCAGAACTCCGTGGTCGGAATGCTGACGCTTTTGGTGACCGGGAGTCTCGTTGCTTAAAGAGGGTCGGAAGTGCTGCCGTTTGGAGTGAGACGGATATCGGCCCGAATGCGTTTGATGTCCAGAGAATGTCGGTTTGTGAACGGGGGCTGAGGCGCTGCCGTTGGGGGTGAGTCGGACGGCGCCACGCTGCTGGTGCGACTCCTTGCTTGGTCGGGTCTCGGCTGAGTGCGACGTGACACCCCGCTTCTACCTTGTTTAATTTGAATGGCTTTGCGCGATTCTGTCTCGGGTCAGTCAGGGTCTTAGTGGCCTTTCAGCGGCCTTTCAGCGCATGGAGTTCGGGAGGCTTGGCACTATGCGATGGTGAGGCCCTGACGGGGTCTGAAAGGGAGACACACATTGAATCCGCGAGATCCTTGGGTCATCAACGTTTCCCCTCCGCTACTGCCTCCTATACCCAGATCGAGGATTCTCCTGGTCCTTGACTTTTGGGTCCTAACTCTTGACCCCATTTTGTTTTGTTTTTGTTTCTTTTTCTGTTTTTGCTCTGGTTTGTTTGGCCCACCATTTTGTTTCCCCCTTCTCAGGCCCAGAGAAGACGCCCCCTACCCCTGGATCTGTGGCTTTAGCAGGGAAGGAAATAGAAAAAGGTCTTTCTCCTCCACTCTCATAGGGCGGCCATCTTGGAATGGGGTCCTTCCTAAAGTTCTGGCCTATCGAACAGAACTGAGCATCTCCCTTGCAATTGAAATTTTGCAGGTATTGCTGCAGGTTATTACATTTCCTACACTCCATATGCCCTACCTCACACTTATTCATTAATTCTCTGAACATTTCCCGCAATCCAGCCTCAGCTGTGGCAGGGCAGTTTTATTATCAATCTAATACCTGACTGTATTCTATAATTTGTAATTGCAACTCAGCCTGTGCAACTGCATGTCTTATGTCATTGCTATCCTATGTTCTATATGCACTTTTTCTGAGCTACCTCATCTCGATGCTTATTGCACTAAATTGTGTCATGTACTGCACCCACACATTTCTACCTCTTGTCGATTCGCTAATGCTTTGATCAATTTCTGTAATCTAGCTTTTGCTGAGGCAGGACATCATTGGTATTTTCTAATATCTGACTGTATCCTGTAATTGTACTTGTAATTTAGCCTGAGCAGCGTGCAAGTTATATCTTATTTTATTTTTATTGTTATTCCTATGTTCTATATGCACTCCTACTGATCTACCTCACCTAGTTGCTTTTTAGCACTAAATTGTCTCTTATATTGCAGCCGGAGCAACTGCAGGATATAATTACTAACAACATATTTGAAGGTTTATGATAGCTCAATGTTATGTCATTTTAACCCTCTATGGTTCTGAATGTATCTTTACTTACGACTCGACAAACCAGTACAATACTCTGTTGCTAGCCTCCTTATCCCTTCCCACTTCTCTCGTCCTGGCTTTTAACTGGTTCTTTCGCCCCCACATCCTCACTTGTCACTTGGTTCTTTTTGTCTGCTTACCAACAGTCTTGCTCTCCCCCTTCGAACGTCGCCCCCACCGCACACCCTCATAACTCAGCCCTCCCGGAGGCTTACTTGAGTCTCTGGCTCTCCCCCTGTTTCCCCTGGTTCACTCCCCTTCTTCCCTAGGCCCCCTTTTTTTCTTTCCCCTCCCCTCTATTTTCCCCCCTGACCGTTCTTGAGGATCAACATGACTCCCCCAGTAACCCCTCGTTTCTCCGGATTCATCCATAACTAGACATGGCCCCAATTCTTGGACCATCCGTTACCCCCTAACCTCTCTAAAAATGCTAAGAAGAATTTTAAACACAAATTATTAATACGGCACCAAGAAACCTTATTCGTTGATAACTACCTTAGTCTCACCGCCAATATAAAAACCAACTACATCTTTTACTCCAAACGCCCCTCCAAATGGAAAAGTATCTTCCTCAACCACCTCCCCATCTCGAAATCATGCAAAATCCCATATGGCTTGAAACTGTCTACCACCCCTTCCCCTGCTTTTCAAGGTGAAATTGACATCTCTATTTTCAAATCCGGTAATATCCTCATTCAAGCCTCTGAAAAACATCTCTCCACCTTTGAACACCACTACAACACCTTATCCTACCTTCTATCGAAATCTCCCTCCAACCCTCCAGCCTCCCAATCTCTGGCGGACCCCCCTCCCTATCGCTCTCTTACTTCCACCCCTCCTCTCGTCGACATCCCTACCGCAGTACATGTCTCTGAAGTCCTGACACACAATTTCCCTCTCACGTCAATCACTGTCCCCCCTGCCGATTCTACTACTGCCCCCTCTGCCACTCAAACTCTCCCATCTCCTCTTGATTCGTTTTCACCTTACTCTAACTCGCCCATTTCTTCTTCTCCTTCCTCCCAACTCCTTAATCTCGATCTCCCTTCAGCCCAACTACCAACGCCAATTTCTCCTGCTCCTAACAATCCTACAGCTCCTTCTGTCACTCAAACTCTCCCATCTCCTCCTGATTCGTTACCACCTTACTCTAACTCGCCCATTTCTTCTTCTCCTTCCTCCCAACTCCTTAATCTCGATATCCCTTCGACCCAACTACCAACTCCAATTTCTCCTGCTCCTAATAACCCTCTCCCCCTCAACCTAGACGTCTTTCAGCCTCACTCTCCCCACGCACCCTCACCTCCCCTGGACTCTCAACGAGCTTCAGGGAACCTCCTTTCTCTCCGCCCTCCTCTACCTTCATCCATCTTCCAGGTCACCCCTCCCCACCCTCCACCTGGGCTCCCACCCCGCCCCCACCCCAGACCGCCCGCCCAGCCTATCTCGGAACTCGATCCTCTCCCCCTGACTTCCCAGCCCCCGTCCCTATCTCTCTTATTACACAGACACTCTTTAACATCGAGCTCCATCTCGCCAACCTGTCGTTTGAACTCACATCACTCAGGAACGACGTCAACTCCCTCTCTGCTCTTAACCTCCCCAACCAATCTATTTCCAGCCACCCTAACCAATCTATTTCCATGAGCTCTGTCCAATTAAACACCTTATCCCAACAACAAAGGAAAACTTCCCCCCTCTGCAAGGATCTAGATAGTACATCCCCCGCCTCAAGCCATCTCCCCTCTCCTGATCTCTGTATCCCCAGTCGCTCTTCCCCCCATATCTCCCTGATTACGGACCCTCCGGTCCCCCTCGCAACCATCCCTGTGATCCTTGGAACTAACAGAATGCTTTCCTCCCCTGCCTCTCCCAGGCTGCCTCCGCAACGCACCACTATCCATATTATCCCCCCTCCCAAAACCAATCCTAAACCCCTTACCTGCATGCTGGTTAACTGCCGCTCTGCTGCATGTCATGCGATCGAAATTTCAGAAACTATTCTTCGTGAAAACATTGACATCGCCTTCTTAACTGAAACTTGGCTCAATGACCACTCTTCTTCCATTCTTGACCTGCTCTCTCCCCCTGGCTACTCCATCCTCAGGAAAGATAGACCCGGCAAAATCGGAGGTGGCCTTGCCATAATCTATAAAAATGAACTACAACTCTCACTTGTGCAGAGCTCTGTTCATTCTACTTTTGAATACCTCGGAGCAGAACTTCGAGTCCATGGTACCCCACCTATTCGCCTTCACAACATCTACCACTCACCCACTGACTCTCTTCCCTTTGTAGAAGAACTGGCCGACCTTATCTCTCAATCCTCGCTTTCCAATTCTAAAAACCTCTTCCTCAGGGATTTTAACCTCCATTGGAACAAACAGGATGATCCTATGATTAACATCCTTATAGATCTACTTGATATTAATGACCTGAAACAACTCTGCCATGCGCCTACTCACTCAAAAGGAGCCACGCTGGACGCTATCATTACTAGCCCCGATTTAGCCTCCCTTTCCTCCATCGTTCCCATCGACTGGTCTGATCATCACCTCATCCTTTTCACGATCTCGAACACTATGCTACCCCCTCCCCCCAAAACCTTCAAACAGAAGAAATTGACTAGAAACTTCCATCTTATACCCCCGGGCAAACTTGAGAATAAAGTCAAAGCGCAACTCCGACTACCGCCTCCTTCCCTAAATGCTAATGACCTCACTGAGCACTTTAATAAATCCATCACTGATGTCCTTGACCAAATTGCTCCAGCCAAACTTAAACTTCAGAAAAACACCTCCTCCAAATCCTGGTTTAATACAGATCTCAACAATGAGAGGCGCGCACTTAGATCGACGGAACGCACTTGGAGACAAAACCCTTCGCCCACTAATCTCGCCTCTACTCAGATCCGCCAGGTTCAATTACAAAAAACATATCCTTAATACCAAGGCTGCCTTCTTCCGCTCCCAACTAGACCGGGCCAAAAATAGACCCAGGGAACTATTCAGCTTGATTAAAAACCAAACCTCCGCTGCCCCCCCCAAGATGACGGTCACTATTGAGAGATGTGAAGAAATTGCTAACTTCTTCTCTGAAAAAATCTCCAAAATTGACCACTCCTTCGCCCTTACACCCCTTCCTCATCGCCCTCAACCCCCCAAGACTCTTCCTCCAGTCCTCCGGCCCTCTTAACACTCCCACATGACCCCTCATCTCTGCCTCTAGTCGTCTCTCTTCCTGAATCCGACCTCACCAAACTTGAAAATAAAAATAATGCTTCCTGGCTTCACTTCCATCCAGTTACTGAGCTCGAAGTCCTCAACGTCATTGCCAGACTTAAACCTTCCTCTCACTCCAGAGACCCGCTCCCTGCCAACCTTGTCCAAGATTTAAAACACATCATTGCCCCGTTCTGGACTTCTATCATCAACTCCTCCTTTGCCACGGGTTGTGTCCCGGTCTCCCTACAACTCGGACAAATCACTCCCATCCTCAAAAATTCTGCTGCTGACCCCAATGACCATAATAATCTTCGACCAATCTCTAACCTTCCTCTCCTCTCTAAAGCCCTTGAAAAATGTGCCCTGCGCCAACTAGACTCACACATCGACACATTCAATCTGTTGGACTCTTTTCAATCAGGTTTCAGAAAGGGCTGTAGTACAGAAACGACCATGCTCAATATAATTGACGACATTCATCACTCCCTAGACAAGGGCGAGTCCTCCCTTCTCATTCTCCTTGATCTCTCTTCAGCTTTTGATACTTTGAATCACTCTATGTTACTCAACACTCTTAAAGATCATTTTGGCCTCAACGGATCAGTGCTTAAATGGTTCTCCTCCTTCTTTCAACACAGAACCCAGCAAATCAAAATTCACGACTGCCTTTCTAAACCTATGCCTGTCTCACTGGGTGTCCCACAGGGCTCTATTCTCTCTCCCTCTCTTTTCAACCTCTTTATGGAACCCCTCACCCTTATTCTTAAGCATGCGGGAATCAAGTATCACCTCTACGCTGATGACACTCAACTTTATCATAAGATTCAATCCCACGCTGACATGCTACACCTCAATGACACCTTGACTAAGATCCAATCCTGGTTCCACTATAACCACCTCAAACTCAACCCTAAAAAAACTGAAATCATTCTTTTCTCCCCCAAAAACAGCCCGCTCCCTATCCAAACCTGGATTTCTGACCTTACAGCGCTCAACTGCTCTCTCACCTTATCCAACTCAGTTAAATCCCTCGGAATTAACATCGACCAGAACCTCTCTCTCAACTCCCACCTAAAAAACTCGGCCAAAAGTGCTCTCTTCACTCTCTTTCACCTCAAGAAATTAAAACCCTTCATCCCGGCTGATGACTTTAGATCAGCTGTCCAATCACTGGTCCTGTCCAAAATCGACTATGGTAACGCCATTCTCTCTGGAACACCTAAAGTCCACCTAGCCCCAATCAAATCTGTTCTTAACCTTGCTGCTAGGCTCATTACAGACCTCAAACGGTTCGATCACATCTCCCCTACCCTTAAAGCCCTCAACTGGCTCCCTATTGAAGGCAGATCTACCTTCAAGACCGCCTGCATTACACACAAAGCCCTGCATCAACACACCCCTCTGTACCTCGCAGACAAACTGTTCAAAGCGGGCTGCTCTCGAACACTGAGGAGCTCAAATTCACTCGTTCTTGTCCCTCCTCTGTTAAACAAGAAATCTACTCAATCACGCTCCTTCTCTGGAAATGCGCCTACCATCTGGAACGCACTCCCTAAAGAACTTCGTTGCAACCCCTCCTACTTCAGCTTCAAAAAAGACCTCAAACTTCACCTTCTCGAAAAATTCTGGGGCCGTTAACCCCTTCCCTGGGCACATACTCCATCCCGGCCCCCTACTGTTTTAGGATTCCCCCTCCCGATACCCTTTCTCCAGCCCCTTTCCACCTCTCACTTTTCTTGCCCTCTATCTCTCTAATTCCTCTCTTAGGCCCTGCTTGATGTACTTGGTATTTCCGACCCCCCCTCACAGCCTCTCTACACGCTTACATCCTGCCCCCGCTTTCTCTATCCCCCTTGCTCCACGACTACCTCTCTTCTCTTGACTTGCTGCTGATCATCTCAGTTTGCTGTAATTCTGTTCTCTAAATTAAGTTGACATCTATTGTTTTAATTGGATTTGAATGCTACCTCATTGTATTTTATTATTTCCATATCTACTCATGCGACCTTTGTAAAGCGCTCTGATACCCTTGGGTCCAGCCATCGCTATATAAAACCTTTAAAATAAAATAAAAAATAAAATAAAGGCATTTACCTACAGAGTGTTTTGTTTGTAAACAACACTCTGTAGTTGGATATACGCTCACCCCCTCCCCCTCCTCCTCCTCTTCTTCCTCCTCCTCCTCCTGTCATGGTGGAGAGTCTGAGGGGGTCTCACAGGTGGCAGGGCTATGTGCTGGAGCTCCTGAAAAGGAACGGCTGCTGGCTTCTAGAAAAAGAATGCAACCTCCAGCCTTAGACCTGCACAAGGCGAAATAGCTTTATTCCGGGGGTTATAACAGTCCAAAATTCACAAACATTTACCACTTGCTTAAAGTAGGTAGTGAATGTTGCAGGGGCTTATTTTGCTCTGCATGAGGGTCGAATGGGGCAGGGGAACAGCAGGAGGCCAGAGTTCCTTTCACTTTGTCCTGCTTCTGGCAACTCACCATGAGGGTCTTAGTGTTGTTCTCTATGTTTGGCAATAGTTTGGGTAGTTTGGTTCTGCCTATTGAGCTATGTGTATTCCTTGGTCTTTGCTGTGTTGGATTTGTATTCCTGTGTTATTATTTTTATTTGTAATCCACAAACAAGTGCCAGTAGTCCAACTTCCAGGCACAGCGAAAATTAAAAAAAGACATAAAGCAAAGAATTAACAGATAATAAGTCAAAAGTACTAGCTCAATAAGATTGAAACAGAGCAACATCTAGTAGTCAACATAAAAAAGCATAGGAAGGCTGAGGGTCAGTTAATGCAAGTAGAAAAAAAACCTTATGCGCATATTATGGAACAAAAAGACTTGAAGGGAAGGGGATGCTACGAGGTGCTAGAATCATAGGGTTGGTTTTGATATGGGGGCAGGTAAAGTCACCATGCTACTCATTCCTTCAGCCAAAACAAATGCTCTTTTATTTTGTGCTTAAAGCTGGTGAAATTGTAGTCAAGTTTTATGTTTAGTTGTAATTAACTTTGCAAGTAACTGTTCAAGCATCTGTGCTCTGCTTTAATCACAGGAATGCCACACCATGACTAATGCAGGTGGATCAATAAAAACAAATTGCATATGTTTGATCACATCTGTATGTAATTGATGTTTCTCTCTGTGACTGCTGCTCTGTCTCCATCAGTTTCTTTTTATCTCTTTGTTCTTCCTCTCATGTTTCCTTGCTCTCGCCCCTTCTTTTTCTTACCTCCTTGTCTGTTATTTTTCTAACTTCTGTTTCACTGTGCTGCTCTCTCTGGCTTACTTTTTCTAATTTTTATCCCACTCTTCTTCCCTTGTTCACCCGAGGTAATGTTATCTTCATTTCCTACACCTGCCCAGCCTTTTCCTTCCAGTCAGTTTCACCCTCTTTTTTCTTTTTTCCCTTCTGTCCCCTCAGTCCTACTCCATTCATTTGAGCTCGCTTCCCCCCTCCTTATGTGCCAGTGACACTATGCAGGATGAATTGGGTAGTACAGACACATCTCTCATTCCTAGCTTAAGTGACTGACCTACTTAAACCCACATATCATGAACAAATTTATGTTTGTTAGTTTAAAAACCATTTTAACATACAACATTCACAGATTCTCTAAAGTTCCTATTACAATGTCATAAAATCTACCCATACAGTCAAGTACAATGTTATCAGTCAGAAGACAATAAAATCTAGATTCATCGAAGTTACAATTGTCCACACTAGTGTTAAAGTAAATTCTAGCTCTCTTGTGACAACGAATTAACAAGTGGTCTAGACACTTAAAGGAATAATTATAAAGGTGATGGCAAGGCATCAGCTATTTCCATGACTCCTTGACTCTCTATACTGGAAGATGGTTAATTTGAATACGTATTAACTTTTGGGCATTTACAGCACACTTTAAAAGTCCATATTGCCATAACTACTTATCTCCATATAAATATCTAGACAAGGCAATAGATTTTGGGGTTAATGGATGACCAGTGTGGTGTTACTTAATGGCCAGAGATTAGTTTTTATACATAGTCAATGATCAGCATTTCAGGACACTCTTTGAAATGTCACCTCGGTCCTTATCAAATTTGTGAATGAAGATTCCAAACCTACTATATCCAACCACCTTAGATAAAGTATCACAAGAAGGGACTTTTTGGCAGTCATAAGTTATTTCTGTGAATGAGACCTTAGCAAATACTATGTAGATTAACTAATTGCAAATATCCAAGTTACTATAATAACCAATACATCCACCCAGCTAGGTCTTCAGCCAAATTTCGGACTTATGATAGCTAAAGGCATGGTATTTCATATCCCAAGGAGGTTTCATTGAAGAGGGCCTTCAAGAACTTCAATTAGTTGGTACAAGATGATAAACAAATAGGAGTAGCATTAACCCCTTAACTGCTGGGCCTTTTCCCCCCCAGTGCTGAGCCCTTTTTTGGCTATTTGTAGTAGTTCGCGATTAGGCCTCTGTAACTTTTTGACCACATAAGGTATCCACGCCAAATTTGCGTCCTTTTCTTCCAACATCATGGGGATTCTAAAGGTACCCAGGGTTTGTGGATTCCCCTGGAGGGGTCCCAGATTTTAGCCAAAATACAGCTAAATTTTGTTTTTTTGGGGAAAAATGGGAAAAAGTCCCGCATATGAAAGCGTCTGGGTTTTTCCCTGCAAATGGTATCAAAAAGGGTTTGTGGGGCTGAAATCTCCATTTTCCCAGCTTTGAGGGAATGACAGACTTTTGTCAGAAGACCAAAAAATTTTACACAGTTTTGGCATTTTTCTGGGACATAGCCTATTTTTGCTATTTTTTGTGCTTTCAACCTCCTTCCAGTTAATGGTAGAAATGGGTATGAAAGCAATAATGGATCCTGGAAATCTATACATTTTAGAAAAGTAGACAAAATGCTGAATTCAGCAAGGGGTCATTTGTGTAAATCCATCAAGGTTTCTTTATAGAAACTAACAATTAAATATAGGAAAAATGGAAAATTAGTTGAAAAAAACAGCCTTTTTTGTCAACGTTTTAACCTGTAACTTCTTCTAATTATGACAGCTCTTTGAAAGCAATATACCGTTACATCCACTGGACCTTACTGGTTGTGGGGATATATAGGACTTGTAGGTTCACCAAGAACCCGACGAGACCCAGAGCCAAAAACTGAGCAGTCTTGCAATGGTTTTTTATTATGTACCGGGTATATAGCAATTATTCTGGGAAAATGTATACATGGAATATTCGGTATGAAAGACTCCTATGTATTTCTGAAATGGGAACACAATATAGAGTTTAGAAACAGTAGATATTTGCACATTTCTGAAATTGGTAATACTCATACTAGCATGAGAATTATAGGTCATTTTCAAAATAACTTCTTTTTACACATTGTCTTTCATTTGGAAGGCAGAAATGCATCAAAAGTCAATAGGTAATAACAGTTGCTTTACAAATCTGAATTACCGTAAGTGTCCCGATAAAAATGGTACCTCACTTGTGTGGGTAGGCCTAGTGCCCACGACAGGAAACGGCTCAAAACGCAACGTGAACACACCACATTTTCACAATGAAAAATTACCCTTTTTTTGCAAAGTGCCTAGCTGTATTTTTTGAACCCTTGCTCTGCCGGCACCCAGGGAAACCTAGCAAACCTATACATTTTTGAAAACTAGACACCCAGGGGAATCCAGGATGGGGTGACTTGACTGGCTTTCACCAGGTTCTGTTACCTAGAATCCCTTGCAAACCTAAAAAATTGTCCAAAAAACACATTTTCCTCACATTTCTGTGGTGGAAAGTTCTGGAATCTGCATGGATCCACAAATTTCCACCCACCCCGCGTTCCCCAAAGTCTTCTGAGTAAAATGGTACCTCACTTGTGTGGGTAGGCCTAGTGCCCACGACAGGAAACGGCACAAAACGCAACGTGGACACACCCCAATTTCACAGTGAAAAATGACCCTTTTTTGGCAAAGTGCCTAGCTGTAGTTTTTGAACCCTAGCTCTGCCAGCACCTAGGGAAACCTAGCAAACCTATACATTTTTGAAAATTAGACACCGAGGGGAATCCAGGATGGGGTTACTTGACAGCTTCTCACCAGGTTCTGTTACCCAGAATCCTTTGCAAACCTAAAAAATTGTAAAAAAAAAACACATTTTCCCTACATTTATGTGGTGGAAAGTTCTGGAATCTGCGTGGATACACAAATTTCAACACACCCTGCGTTCCCCAAAGTCTTCCGAGAAAAATGGTACCTCACTTGTGTGGGTAGGCCTAGAGCCTGCGACAGGAAATGGTGCAAAACGCAACGTGGACACACCCCAATTTCACAGTGAAAAATGACCCTTTTTTGGCAAAGTGCCTAGCTGTAGTTTTTGAATCCTAGCTCTGCCTGCATCTAGGGAAACCTAGCAAACCTATACATTTTTGAAAACTAGACACCCAGGGGAATCCAGGATGGGGAGACTTTACTGCCTCTCACCAGGTTCTGTTACCCAGAATCCCTTGCAAACCTAAAACATTGTAAAAAAAAACACATTTTCCTCACATTTCTGTGGTGGAAAGTCCTGGAATCTGCGTGGATCCACAAATTTCTACCCACCCCGCGTTCCCCAAAGTCTTACGAGAAAAATGGTACCTCACTTGTGTGGGTAGGCCTAGAGCCTGCGACAGGAAATGGCGCAAAACGCAACGTGGACACACCCCAATTTCACAGTGAAAAATGACCCTTTTTGGCAAAGTGCCTAGCTGTAGTTTTTGAATCCTAGCTCTGCCTGCATCTAGGAAACCTAGCAAACCTATATATTTTGAAAACTAGACACCCAGGGGAATCCAGGATGGGGTGACTTTACTGCCTCTCACCAGGTTCTGTTACCCAGAATCCCTTGCAAACCTAAAACATTGTCCAAAAAACACATTTTCCTCACATTTCTGTGGTGGAAAGTCCTGGAATCTGCGTGGATCCACAAATTTCTACCCACCCCGCGTTCCCCAAAGTCTTCCGAGAAAAATGGTACCTCACTTGTGTGGGTAGGCCTAGAGCCCGCGACAGGAAATCGCGCAAAACGCAACGTGGACACACCCCAATTTCACAGTGAAAAATGACCCTTTTTGGCAAAGTGCCTAGCTGTAGTTTTTGAATCCTAGCTCTGCCTGCATCTAGGGAAACCTAGCAAACCTATATATTTTTGAAAACTAGACACCCAGGGGAATCCAGGATGGGGTGACTATACTGCCTCTCACCAGGTTCTGTTACCCAGAATCCCTTGCAAACCTAAAAAATTGTCAAAAAAAACAAATTTTCCTCACATTTCTGTGGTGGAAAGTCCTGGAATCTGTGTGGATCCACAAATTTCTACCCACCCCGCGTTCCCCAAAGTCTTCCGAGAAAAATGGTACCTCACTTGTGTGGGTAGGCCTAGAGCCCGCGACAGGAAATCGCGCAAAACGCAACGTGGACACACCTCAATTTCACTGTGAAAAATGACCCTTATTTGGCAAAGTGCCTAGCTGTAGTTTTTGAACCCTAGCTCTGCCAGCACCTAGGGAAACCTAGCAAACCTATACATTTTTGAAAACTAGACACCCAGGGGAATCCAGGATGGGGTGACTTGACTGCCTCTCACCAGGTTCTGTTACCCAGAATCCCTTGCAAACCTAAAAAATTGTCCCCAAAAAAATTTTTCCTCACATTTCTGTGGTGGAAAGTTCTGGAATCTGCTTGGATCCACAAAATTCCACCCACCCCACGTTCCCCAAAGTCTTCCGATAAAAATGGTACCTCACTTGTGTGGGAGGCCCAAGTACCCGCAACAGGAAACTGCCCAAAACGCAACGTGGACACACCACATTTTCGCAGTGAAAATGGACCCTTTTTCAACAAAGTGCCTAGCTGTAGATTTTGAACCCTAGCTCTGCCGGCACCTAGGGAAACCTAGGAAACCTATACATTTTTGAAAACTAGACACCCAGGGGACTCCAGGATGGGGTGACTTGGCTGGCTCTCACCATGATATTGTTACCCAGAATCCCTTGCAAACCTAAAATATTGTTAAAAAAACACATTTTCCTCACATTTCTGTGGTGGAAAGTTCTGGAATCTGCGTGGATCCACAAAATTCCACCCACCTCGCATTCCCCAAAGTCTTCCGAGAAAAATGGTACCTCACTTGTGTGGGAGGCCTAAGTACCCGCGACAGGAAACGGCCCAAAACGCAACGTGGACACACCACATTTTCGCAGTGAAAACGGACCCTTTTTCAACAAAGTGCCTAACTGTAGATTTTGAACCCTAGCTCTGCCGGCACCTAGGGAAACCTAGGAAACCTATACATTTTTGAAAACTAGACACCCAGGGGAATCCAGGATGGGGTGACTTGGCAGGCTCTCACCAGGTTCTGCTACCCAGAATCCCTTGCAAACCTAAAATATTGTAAAAAAACCCACATTTTCCTCACATTTCTGTGGTGGAAAGTTCTGGAATCTGCGTGGATCCACAAACTTCCACCCACCCCGCGTTCCCCAAAGTCTTCTGATAAACATGGTACCTCACTTGTGTGGGAGGCCTAAGTACCCGTGACAGGCTAGGGCCCAAAACATTGAGGTGACATTAAAATTGCCTATCATAAAAAAACCGGGTTTTGCAAGGGGGTCACCTCGGTTTTTGGCCCCGTGCTCGGCGGCCAGCTAGGGAAACCTATCAAACCCACACATTTCTGAAAACTAGACACCCAGGTGGTTCCAGGGAGGTATGGCTTGCGTGGATCCCCCAACGTTTTCTTACCCAGAATCCCCTGCAAACCTCAAATTTAGCTGAAAAAATCACTTTTTCCACACATTTTTGTGTGGGAAAGTTGTGGCATCGCCGGGCAGACACACATTTCCTACCACCCAGTGTTCCCGAAGGTCTCCCGATAAAAATGGTGCCTCTCTCGTGTGGGAGGCCCAAGTACCCACGACAGGCTAAGGCCCAAAACGTATTGAGGTGACATTAAAATTGCCTATCACAAAACAACCTGGTTTTGCAAGGGGGGTCACCTCGGTTTTTGGCCCCGTGCTCGGCGGCCAGCTAGGGAAACCTATCAAACCCACACATTTCTGAAAACTAGACACCCGGGTGGTTCCAGGGAAGTATGGCTTGCGTGGATCCCCCAACGTTTTCTTACCCAGAATCCCCTGCAAACCTCAAATTTAGCTGAAAATAATCACTTTTTCCACACATTTTTGTGTGGGAAAGTTGTGGCATCGCCGGGCAGACACACATTTCCTACCACCCAGTGTTCCCGAAGGTCTCCCGATAAAAATGGTGCCTCTCTCGTGTGGGAGGCCCAAGTACCACGACAGGCTAAGGCCCAAAACGTATTGAGGTGACATTAAAATTGCCTATCACAAAACAACCTGGTTTTGCAAGGGGTCACCTCGGTTTTTGGCCCCGTGCTCGGCGGCCAGCTAGGAAACCTATCAAACCCACACATTTCTGAAAACTAGACACCCGGGTGGTTCCAGGGAGGTATGGCTTGCGTGGATCCCCCAACGTTTTCTTACCCAGAATCCCCTGCAAACCTCAAATTTAGCTGAAACAAATCACTTTTTCCACACATTTTTGTGTGGGAAAGTTATGGCATCGCCGGGCAGACACGCATTTCCTACCACCCAGTGTTCCCCAAGGTCTCCCGATAAAAATGGTGCCTCACTCGTGTGGGAGGCCCAAGTACTCAGCGACAGGCTAGGGCCCAAAACGTATTGAGGTGACATTAAAATTGCCTATCACAAAACAACCTGGTTTTGCAAGGGGGTCACCTCGGTTTTGGCCCCGTGCTCGAGCGGCCAGCTAGGAAACCTATCAAACCCACACATTTCTGAAAACTAGACACCCGGGTGGTTCCAGGGAGGTATGGCTTGCGTGGATCCCCCAACATTTTCTTACCCAGAATCCCCTGCAAACCTCAAATTTAGCTGAAAAAATCACTTTTTCCACACATTTTTGTGTGGGAAAGTTGTGGCATCGCCGGGCAGACACGCATTTCCTACCACCCAGTGTTCCCCAAGGTCTCCCAATAAAAATGGTGCCTCACTCGTGTGGGAGGCCCAAGTACCCGCGACAGGCTAGGGCCCAAAACGTATTGAGGTGACATTAAAATTGCCTATCACAAAACAACCTGGTTTTGCAGGGGGTCACCTCAGTTTTGGCCCTGTGCTCGGCGGCCAGCTAGGGAAACTATCAAACCCACACATTTCTGAAAACTAGACACCCGGATGGTTCCAGGGAGGTATGGCTTGCGTGGATCCCCCAACGTTTTCTTACCCAGAATCCCCTCCAAACCTCAAATTTAGCTGAAAAAATCACTTTTTCCACACATTTTTGTGTGGGAAAGTTATGGCATCGCCGGGCAGACACGCATTTCCTACCACCCAGTGTTCCCCAAGGTCTCCCAATAAAAATGGTGCCTCACTCGTGTGGGAGGCCCAAGTACCAGCGACAGGCTAGGGCCCAAAACGTATTGAGGTGACATTTTAAAATTGCCTATCACAAAACAACCTGGTTTTGCAAGGGGTCACCTCAGTTTTGGCCCCGTGCTCGGCGGCCAGCTAGGAAACTATCAAACCCACACATTTCTGAAAACTAGACACCCGGATGGTTCCAGGGAGGTATGGCTTGCGTGGATCCCCCAACGTTTTCTTACCCAGAATCCCCTGCAAACCTCAAATTTAGCTGAAAAAATCACTTTTTCCACACATTTTGTGTGGGAAAGTTGTGGCATCGCCGGGCAGACACGCATTTCCTACCACCCAGTGTTCCCCAAGGTCTCCCGATAAAAATGGTACCTCACTCGTGTGGGAGGCCCAAGTACCCGCGACAGGCTAGGGCCCAAAACGTATTGAGGTGACATTAAAATTGCCTATCACAAAACAACCTGGTTTTGCAAGGGGTCACCTCGGTTTTGGCCCCGTGCTCGGCGGCCAGCTAGGGAAACCTATCAAACCCACACATTTCTGAAAATTAGACACCCGGGTGGTTCCAGGGAGGTATGGCTTGCGTGGATCCCCCAACGTTTTCTTACCCAGAATCCCTGCAAACCTCAAATTTAGCTGAAAAAATCACTTTTTCCACACATTTTTGTGTGGGAAAGTTGTGGCATCGCCGGGCAGACACGCATTTCCTACCACCCAGTGTTCCCCAAGGTCTCCCGATAAAAATGGTGCCTCACTCGTGTGGGAGGCCCAAGTACCCGCAACAGGCAAGGGCCAAAAACGTATTGAGGCAACATCAAAATTGCCTATCACCAAATGTTTTGAGCCCTAGCCTGTCGCAGGTACTTGGGCCTCCCACACGAGTGAGGTTCCATTTTTATCGGGAGACCTTGGGGAACGCTCGGTTGTAGGAAATGTGTGTCTGCCCGGCGATGCCACAACTTTCCCACACAAAAATGTGTGGAAAAAGTGATTTTTTCAGCTAAATTCGAGGTTTGCAGGGGATTCTGGGTTGGAAAACGTTGGGGGATCCACGCAAGCCATACCTCCCTGGAACCCCCCGGGTGTCTAGTTTTCAGAAATGTGTGGGTTTGATAGGTTTCCCTAGCTGGCCGCCGAGCACGGGGCCAAAAACTGAGGTGACCCCCTTGCAAAACCAGGTTGTTTTGTGATAGGCAATTTTAATGTCGCCTCAATACCTTTTGGGCCCTAGCCTGTCGCGGGTACTTGGGCCTCCCACACGAGTGAGGTACCATTTTTATCGGGAGACCTTGGGGAACGCTCGGTGGTAGGAAATGCGTGTCTGCCCGGTGATGCCACAACTTTCCCACACAAAAATGTGTGGAAAAAATGATTTTTTCAGCTAAATTCGAGGTTTGCAGGGGATTCTGGGTAGGAAAACGTTGGGGGATCCACGCAAGCCATACCTCCCTGGAACCCCCCGGGTGTCTAGTTTTCAGAAATGTGTGGGTTTGATAGGTTTCCCTAGCTGGCAGCCGAGCACGGGGCCAAAAACTGAGGTGACCCCCTTTGCAAAACCAGGTTGTTTTGTGATAGGCAATTTTAATGTCACCTCAATACGTTTTGGGCCCTAGCCTGTCGCGGGTACTTGGGCCTCCCACACGAGTGAGGTACCATTTTTATCGGGAGACCTTGGGGAACGCTGGGTGGTAGGAAATGCGTGTCTGCCCGGCGATGCCACAACTTTCCCACACAAAAATGTGTGGAAAAAGTGATTTTTTCAGCTAAATTCGAGGTTTGCAGGGGATTCTGGGTAGGAAAACGTTGGGGATCGACGCAAGCCATACCTCCCTGGAACCCCGGGTGTCTAGTTTTCAGAAATGTGTGGGTTTGATAGGTTTCCCTAGCTGGCCGCCGAGCACGGGCCAAAACCGAGATGACCCCGCTTGCAAAACCAGGTTGTTTTGTGATAGGCAATTTTAATGTCACCCCAATACGTTTTGGGCCCTAGCCTGTCGCGGGTACTTGGGCCTCCCACACGAGTGAGGTACCATTTTTATCGGGAGACCTTGGGGAACACTGGGTGGTAGGAAATGCATGTCTGCCCGGCGATGCCACAACTTTCCCACACAAAAATGTGTGGAAAAAGTGATATTTTCAGCTAAATTCGAGGTTTGCAGGGGATTCTGGGTAAGAAAACGTTGGGGATCCACGCAAGCCATACCTCCCTGGAACCCCCGGGTGTCTAGTTTTCAGAAATGTGTGGGTTTGATAGGTTTCCCTAGCTGGCCGCCGAGCACGGGGCCAAAACCGAGGTGACCCCCTCGCAAAACCAGGTTGTTTTGTGATAGGCAATTTTAATGTCACCTCAATACGTTTTGGGCCCTAGCCTGTCGCGGGTACTTGGGCCTCCCACACGAGTGACGTACCATTTTTATCGGGAGACCTTGGGGAACACTGGGTGGTAGGAAATGCATGTCTGCCCGGCGATGCCACAACTTTCCCACACAAAAATGTGTGGAAAAAGTGATTTTTTTCAGCTAAATTCGAGGTTTGCAGGGGATTCTGGGTAGGAAAACGTTGGGGGATCCACGCAAGCCATACCTCCCTGGAACTCCCCGGGTGTCTAGTTTTCAGAAATGTGTGGGTTTGGTAGGTTTCCCTAGCTGGCCAGCCGAGCACGGGGCCAAAACCAAGGTGACCCCCTCACAAAACCAGGTTGTTTTGTGATAGGCAATTTTCATGTCGCCTCAATACCTTTTGGGCCCTAGCCTGTCGCGGGTACTTGGGCCTCCCACACGAGTGAGGCACCATTTTTATCAGGAGACCTTGGGGAACGCTGGGTGGTAGGAAATGCGTGTCTGCCCGGCGATGCCACAACTTTCCCACACAAAAATGTGTGGAAATAGTGATTTTTTTCAACAAAATATGAGGCTAGCAGGGCATGTTGGGTAAAAAAAACAGTGAGAACCATGCAAGTCATTCACCCTTGTACTTCCCCCTTTGTCTACTACTCAAAAATGTAAAGGTTTGCCTAGGTGACGACTGAGCTAGGGCAGAAAGTCCCCTGCTACCCATTGTGAAAAAAAAATATCTTACAAAAGGCCATTAAACCGACACAAATATAAATCTAACACTCATTTGATAAAGCTAATCCACCACTTACACAGGTTGGTTTTAGCACCTCCAGAAACGCTGGCTTCAAAGCACAAATACTTATCAAAGTATATAAATATTGAAGCCAAGCCTTCTGAAGGGGAGCCATAAAGCCACATCACGGCACCAACCACTTTATGGTCCATTCACACGCCATTCACACACCACACACAAGACTTCCGTACCGCCAGCCACGGGCCCAAACAACCATATCACTTGCACTCACACAAACATACTGCCGCCATGCAAGGGCCCATCACATTCATATGCCACAAGACATAATGACTTTGACTATATTCTACCACCTGTCAAGTCTCCACCTCCTTCTTCCAGAACGTTACCGAACTCATGCCCAGTGAACCTATACTAATGACTTCCATGACAGCCACATGAGGCTCAGGAAGACATGTCTTTCATGCACCTTTAGTGCACTCACTATGCTAAATCCAACTCCTTCCAGTTTGTGGATGCAAGTTGGGGGTGCTCAAGTATGCCGCAAAAACATTTCTCGAGCTGAGCAAGCATATCTACCTTTGAAACTAAGGCAAACATGCTGGAAATTTTCAAAAGATAACATCATAAACTATGAACGGATGAATGTGAAACAAGGGTAGTCCGTGACAACGTAGCATATGTCCAATCCACCGTTATGTGCAGTGACTGTAATGCACTTATCATACAGCAAACTGACCATCTACTAAGTTCTAACGGAGGATGAACATGGCAAGCAGCATTGACCCATAAGTACCACAGTAAATTCAGTGTGAGTGTGGCAGCAATGGATTTGAATCCATGGGTGAAGAAGAAGTCAGGACGTGTATCTATACTACCTTTACTATCTGCCTTCTACCTTTGCAATATTCCTCGGAAAGCGTCCCTACCGTAAGCTGTTCTAACCCGTTCGTGTGTCTGTCCTCAGAGTCCTGACTAACCCTGTCCAATTGTTAAGAGACCCTATACTAATGCCTTTCATCTCTAGCTACTTGAAGCTTGAGTGAACATTTCTGTCACGAGCTATCAATGCTCTCACAATGCTCTATCCAACTCCTTCCAGTTTGTGGATGCAAGTTGGGGGTGCCCGAGTATGCCGCAAAAACATTTCTCGAGCTGAGCAAGCATATCTACCTTTGAAACTAAGGCAAACATGCTGGAAATTTTCAAAAACTTCCTAAAGAGAACATCATAAACTACGAAGAACGGTTGAATGTGAAACACGGGTACTCCATGACAACGTGGCATATGTTCTGTCCACCAGTATGTGCAGCGTGGGGACTATAATGCACTTGTCAATTGGCGAACAGAACAACTACCACGTTCTGAAAGCAGATAAAGGTGTTGAGAAGTCCATGATTTCATGAAGTAGAGGAAGAAATATCCTGCAGCTGCTTGCGTAGTGAAGGAGTGGCCCACAGACAGTAGGTATCCATTCACACCAAGTGAAAGGTTATCCTATTGGCAGCTCCACCTCAGTCAATTTCCCAGTATTTTGCTTTAGTGTGATACAACATAAAGCAAGTAGGAAAACAGAAGGCAGGCTTACTTGGGCACTGGGGACAGTAAACACGAGTCTCCTGCCTCTTTCCCTGCATCGAGCACACTTTACAACGACGACATGGTCGCTCCTTTTGGGTGTTGCAGGAATTTTATCTGCAAAGTGTCGCTCCTGCAGCCTTGCCACGTCCTCCAGAACACATGAAGTGGAGGCTTCTGCTTCTGTAGCAGTAAGACTTTCAATCACAGACAACTGAAAGTCAAGAAAAGACATGAGTCTTCCTGTGGTGGTCTCACGATAAACAACATACGCATTGTATGTTGCCATCTGGATCAGGTGCGTAAACAGTTTCTTATACCAAGTGCGAGTTTTACGACTCGCATTGTATGGCTGAAGAACCTGGTCGTTCTTGTCCACTCCGCCCATGTACTTGTTGTAATCAAGTATACAGGTGGGCTTGTGGACTTCGGCCATCTGACCCCAAACCGTGACAGGGAAGTGCTCTCAGCATGAATTGTAGTGAGCATGTACACATCACGCCTATCTGAGAACTTAACTGCGAGCAGTTCGTTGGAACTCAACGCAGTGCTCTGGGATTTCTGGAGCTTCTTGCAAACAAGCTCCTGCGGGAATCCTTTGCGGCGACAACGAATTGTACCGCAAGCCACTGTGCCAGCTTTGTAGAGCTCACTGAACAGCTCTACTCCTGTATAGAAATTGTCCACATAAAGGTTATAACCTTTGTGAAGAAGTGGCTGGACAAGCTCCCATACGATCTTTCCTGTGACCCCTAGCATGGGAGGGCAACCTACAGGGTTAAGAGTTGTGTCCTTCCCTGTATACACTCTCAAGCTGTACACATAGCCAGTCGAGCTCTCACACAGCATGTACAGCTTGATGCCATAGCGAGCGCGTTTGCTCTGAATGGACTGCCTAAAAGCAGCCGCTCTTTATACAAGATCAAGGACTCATCAATGGCTATATTCTTTCCAGGAGTATAAACCTCTGGAAACCTGGCAGACAAATGTTCCACGACAGGCCGAATTTTGAACAACCTGTCATAGTCTGGATGGTCCCGGGACAATGCAGCAGAATTGTCATTGAAATGCAGCATGCGCTGCAATAGCAAAAAACGATCTTTGCTCATGTATGGTGCAAAGATGGGGGTTAACCAAACCGTGCGAGTAGACCAGTAGGATAGCAAGGTTGGTTTATGCACTACCCCCATTTTAAGTGTGAGGTCCAAAAATATCTTCAACTCCCCTAGTGAAGTGGGGGTCCACTTGCGCGCCCTAGAATGAGGCCCAAGAGTGCCTCCTTGCTCCCTCAGAAATTGTTCGGCACGCAAATTTGTTTGCTGTACAATTTCGTCTAGGAAGTCAACACCAAAAAGAGATGGAAGTAGTCAATTGGCAAAAAATTTGCCGTATCTACTTTACATCCAGCGTCACCAGTGAAAGGCGGAATTTGGGGCTGAACTAAATTGGGAGGCTGCCAAGACAGCACTCCGTCTGTGCTTGCGGCCGCACGTGCCTGCACTCTGGGTTGCTCTAACCTGTTACGGGTGTCCTGCTGCACAGACTGTGCTGGCAAAGGGACAGCACGACTGACATCGTCTCCTTCAGAATCGCTGGACGATGAGTCATCGGATGGAACTGCGCCGACTGAAAAGTCACTCCCAGATTCGGCTCCATTGTCCTCTCCCTCAGATGCTGTCTCAGTATCTGCTGTCTCAGTCTCTGATCCTGCCTCAGAGCTGGACTCCAGAACCAGATTTAGGGCCTGGGCAGCATTAATCCAACGATATGCCATCTCTGCTAGTGCCTAAACTATCCTTTTAAAACACTATCCTACGTAGAAGGCAGATAGGTTGTTGGTTTTAAAGTGTAGGTGGGTGTGTGCGTAAGTGAAGTGTTTAAGATTATAATGACGAAGTCACCTTACCTTTGCGAAATCCGTACGCTCTCCAAAAAGACTAAGAAAGAGAGAAAAAAGACACAGTATTACTTTACCTTGCCACATACCCATAATCGCAGCCTTTTAGCGCTGGTGGGAGCCAGTGCTACCATCATTTTAGCGCCAAGATGCCTACGGGTGAACGTGTGCTTTACAATTGCACACTATGACCTCCTTTGATGCGCCCACTACCATCCTTGCAAACGTGCCCCTCATCTCTCCATAGCTCCTCTCTCACATACATTTAGTCTGTTACAAAGTGTTTCTACTGCGTGGCTTTACTAATCCACTTAGCTGTCTACATAATACAGATCTGTTCGTTTCAGCATACCCTTTATGGCGTCAAAACTGCCACTACACAAAAGTCAGCTATCTCTATCTAGCAGAAATGTTGTACTCTGCAGCAGTACCACACTTTACTGCCTTTCAGGTAACTTCAAAGAGACTCATTATAGTTCTTTCACAGTCTCATAATTTCAGCACTGAGAAATATCTCTGTAAATAAATATTTATATATATATAACAATTAATTCCCAATGTCAGCGCGCTCAATACCTGGTGCAGGCAGCAACGGGTAGAATCCTTACACGATATTTAAATTCAGAAACACAAAGGATGCCGCACTCCAGAGACAGGTTTCAGAGTTGCTTTATTTTCACCACCACTACCACCAGTCGTGGTGAAAATAAAGCAACTCTGAAACCAATCTCTGGAGTGCGGCATCCTTGTGTTTCTGAATATATATATATATATATATCCATATGAATCATGACGAGAAAAGGCGCCCTTCCAGGTGGGCCAGGGCTTCGTAGCGACATTGCCGCTTTACTATTCCAAATGAAAATCATGCCGTATTATAGCACAAAGGAAGCCCTCCAGTCGAGAAAGCAGGTAACAGCAGTCAATGAGTACATGTATCTATATATATATATATATATATATATATATATATATATATATATATATATATATATAGATATGTATATAGATACATATATATCATTCACTCCAGGGCCGGCATTAGCGCTGGTGGCGCCCTGTGCGACAATGTCTGCTGGTGCCCCACCAATGACCACCTCTGCCATGGATTCCCTCACTAGCACCATACAGTGCCCCTCAAGTCTCAAAAACCACTGTCTCTCAGATTCATTTAGTTTTATAGCAACACTCACACCAGTGTACGGTGTCAGAGCACTTTACACCACACACACACACATTGCACAGAGACAACAGTACATAGGATATGCTACATCAGACAGGACAAGGTGTAGTGTAGCAGTAACATGCCATCTATACTGGCAGGCAATATAGTTTGAGCCCTTATTCTGGGAAAGCACAAATCCAGAATTTAAAACGTACCATCGTTGGGGGTTCTCTTTCATAATAAGAATTATTTTCTACCCAAATGAACCCTTTTCACAAGATTAGATGATGAAAGACTGGGCAAAAAAAACATAAAGCTGGCACAGAAGCAGTAACCCACTAACCTCTTTACATTATATCAGACATGCCAACCCTCCCGATTCAGGCGGGAGACTACCGATTTCAAGGCTAGCCTCCCGCCTCCCGATTCCTGCAAGCAAAAACCCGATTCCTCGGGGTTTCAGCTGACAGGGCTTGGTATTGTGTAACGTGCTAATTCTTCCAGCAATAGTCAGAGTGGCAATGCAGGGGCTCTAGAAGGGGTGAAAAACCAACAAAGCCTGTGTGTGCCCGGGAAGCTGTTTCAGCCCGGGCTGCCACACAGGGGGTGGGAGTGTATGCACTGCCAGCAACCTGCCATGCTTCTGAAAGGTAAGAAAAAACGTGCATTTGCGTTTCAAATGTCCGATCCTGCAGCAGCACACTTCCAAAGCCCATACATGACAGTAACCCGATTCAAGACCCCATTCTCCCGATTTTTGTTTTTAAATCTCCCACTTTGCTCTTCTGAAATGTTGGCATGTATGTTATATGCACTTTATGTGCATGCCTATGGCTCCCCTGGGAGCAGATTGTGGCCCCCATAATTATATACATAATTATTGCCCCCACAGGGGGTCGGCCACTGAGCAGAAGGACTGACCCCCTGCCAATATCGCCGCCATTTAAAAAAAAAAAAAACGTATTTTCTTTTTATTTTTTAAGGGGCGATCGCGCCCCCCAAGGAAAGCCAGGTAAATTAATTTTAAAATGTGCCCCCGTGGGGGGGCGACCCATCACCACGAGGGCCGACCCCCCCAAAGACATCCCTGGTGTCTAGTGGGGTTTCCTGGCCGTGGATCGCAGCAGCGCTGCGATCCACGGCCAGAAACCCTTTCAGAAGGCCTCGTTTGAAAGGGGAGACTCTCCTTTCAAGCGAGGCCTCCTGAAAGCTGGGAGGCCGTTTCCAGCCAGATTTCCCCATCGGAGTCGAGCGCGGCCTTACCTGCTGCTGTCCTCGGCTCCGGTGGGGAAATCAGTGACGTCAGAGCGCCTCGCGGCGCGCTGACGTCACAGATGGGCGGGAGGGGGGGCGGGGGAAGACGCGGAAAGCCTTCCGCGTCTCCACCAGTAAAAATAAAATAAAATAAAAAATCCGGTGCGATGCACCGGACGATTATTTAGTGCCCTCCCTGGTGACGTCCAATGGACGTGCGCAGCACCAGGGAGGTAGTGCTAGCGTCGGCCATTGGCCGACGCAAGCACCAAAAGGGTTAATGAACAAAGGGGTAATCTTGGTGTGATTAACGTGTTATAGAGAGTGTACCGAATGGCCCACATAAATATCATTAAAATGTCGATGAACATTTGCATTAGCATGTAGTGAACAATGCTTGGTGTGAATCGTGGCTTTGTAACTCTGTCTCGGTGCCAGAGACTCTAAAAAGAAGTATGTTCAGATATCATGATTTTATGTTTACGTTTATGGGATTTATAAAGTGCATGGCTGCCCGAGGGCTTCCCAGCGCTACCGAGAGGAAGGCAAGGTGTGGAGGTAGAGAAGTCATGGAACAGCCAAGACTTGAGTCTCATTCTCAATTCCGTGGTCATTGAGTTCCAGAGCTTTGGGGCCAGGTGTGAAAAGGATCTCCCTCCCCATCTTGATCTCTTTATCTTTAGTGTGTTCATAAGGAAGTCGGATGAGGACCCGAGGGACCTATTGGGGACATATTGGGAGGCGAGGGTCTTTAGCAGGGCTGGACCCTGTCACACATGGCTTTGTGAGCCAGGCAGAGGGCTTTAAACTTGACCCTGGATTGAATAGGTAGCCAGTGCAGCTTTTTCAGAGAGGATCTCACTGACTCCTGTCTAGGGATCTTTAGGAGTATCCTGGCCGCAGCGGTTGGACAACCCGTCGGGCACATATTACTCTTGTTGTTGTTAATCTTCGGCTAATTGAATTGTACATGCTCTGAAAGACATTCAAAATATGCTCAAGTCTTATGGCTGTTCTGTTGCACCGCAAGTAATCATCTGCATATATTACAGAACTCACTTTCAAAACTCCAGGCACTGGCCAAAGAGAATGTAATTCAGTACTGCACCTGAGAATAAGACTCACCAGAGGCGGCAACATGGTCGCTTGACCTCGTATCAAGGGAAAGTAAAGGCTTTGGTCTTCATGCTCTGTGTGCGGTGAGGACGCTTCTGTCGCTTCACTCAGCCAGTTTCAGCTTTGCCTTGGCTTTGATTGCTTATTTCTTCAGCATGTCATCTGGTACACTGGCCTAAGAAAGCTGCAGTTCAGGAGTGTGAAGCAAAGGACGCAGATCAAACATAAAGTTCTTCTTTTCACACCCACCATACAGCTGGGAAATGCCATTCTCTTAAAAACATAGGCATGACTGGCCTTAAACCTATTTCTGTCCAAGATGGTCGCTTTTCCATCGTATCTCGTGAGAAGTTTTCAATCCACGATGGTGACAAACATTTTTCCTGTTATGTCATTTTCTGCTTAGACCATTGATAAGGAGGGTTTGGTCAGTGAACCATGCTTAGTAACACATTAATTCCCCATTTTTTTGTCTCTTTTGTTCTCCAGTTAGATGCTCTTTTGCCCATCTGTTCTGCTCTCTATCTTTAGTTGCTGGGTTTCTTATTAGAGTATCTCATTGTAGAAGATCTTATGCTGGGCTGTTTCTCAAACCTGATTCAGAGTAGTTTTGGTGCCTTGCTTGCCAACTCATTTATCTTCAATCATTGGCAGTTAAGAACTACTAAGAGTAGAAGGAGGTTTGCCCTTTTTGGCTTTTTCCATTTTACTGTGCCCTCTTAAGGAGGCACTTATCCCATTTCATGTCTGTTTTCAGTGCAGTGTGCTACCATGGCTACAGGAGGTAGTCCTGTAGCCATCTTTGGGCAATCAAGTAGAGAACTTGTGAGAACTTCTCAGCATCCAGTCTTTGACAAATTGCAACACTGACTTCATAGATTTGCCTCTGCCATGGATCGTGTTCCGGACCTAGCTCAAACATTCTAACAACTTTGGCTTGAAAAGTCAGCCATAAAATAAACCCTAACATTAAGGTCTTTTGATATCCATGTAGTCCCTTAGAGTGCCTCATGTTTTTTGGGATAAAGTAATTTCTCAATCCCCTAGTGGTGCTTTTTATTTTCCACCCGCACTGGTTACTCAAGACCGAGCTAAGACAGAGTACCTAATTAGCTATCTTTCTCGACCTACTTTAGCTTGGGTCAACCCTTTAGTTAAAACCTCAGGGTTCTGCTTGAATGGTTATGATACCTTCTTCATTGATGTCACTCAGGGGCCGCCAAGGGTCACAACTGCAACTCTGGGCTTTTCCCTTGCACTGCCCTTGTGACCCTGGTCCCTGTGTTTGTGAAGCAGTGCAAGAAAAAGATGAACATGTCTTCATTTTCTATTTAGTTCTTTGAAAAGGCCCCATGCACAAACAAGGCTTCCTTTTGGCCGCTGTTAGGTTGATAATTGTGTGCAACATTTGACATTGTGTATAACGTTCAGAGTGCATGGTAGGCATGGCCATGTTTAAAGATGTGTGTTTTGAATACTGCAAAGGAATGTGTGTGGGAATACACTGTATAAAAAGGTGCATAAGCCTTTAAGTCAAATTAACTTTATGCAATATAGTAATTCGTTGCAGTCAATCCCTTCACAGTTCCATCTTGTGTGAAACTTACTCATAGGTGATAACAGTTAAGTTTCTGTTTGCAGGCTGGAAATGTGAACAGACTTAGGCCTCCCAGTTCAAAGGATACAATGCTGGGGCTATGGGATTGGCCATGAACACAGCTAACTTGAGTTTCTGAAAACAGGATTTATTAGAGTCTCTTGACAGTGTGACTTGCTCTATGCAGTGGCGTAACAAAACTTAATTGGGCCTCCCTGCACAATACATGGAGGGGGCCCCCTCCGGACTCGCTCAGGAGCTCTCAGGCCATTGTACTGTACTGAGGGGGCCCCTTGGAGTTCGGGGCCTCCCCCCCCCCGCACTGTTGGGGCTGCGGGGGCCTTTGTTATGCCATTGGCTCTATGGGGATGGAGAAATACTGGCTGCTTCTCCCTGCCTATAGCTCACAGAAGCAAGAGCTCAGAGATGAGGTCAGGTGAGTCAAAGGGGCTGCGGTCAATTACTGCCCTAGCTGTTCAGCTCAAGAAGGACTGCAGATTGCACACAGCCTTTTCTGTGCAGGTTATACATAGAAAAGAATGGAGAGTGCAGATTCTGTAAAGCCAAAGACAGAGGTTGGTAGATTTGCGTAGGTCAGTACTAGGCTGCAGCTACTGTACAGCCTACTATGGGAATTGCAGAGTATACATTACTCAGAATATTAAAAAGGCAGAAAATGTATGTGCCAGTCAGCATTGGTTTTAAGCAAACACTGCCAGATTACAGTAAACACGTTCGACAGTCCGGCGGTGGCTGTCCGCCAACATCCAGCAAACACAAGGAGATGATGGACAGAGTGCTAAAACTTTTCAGACACTCACCCCCAATCACAGATTTGGGTTGAATCCATCATCGTTCTTTAGCTCACTTCGCCACCCCAGTACAGACCCAGCCATATGCAAATCAGTCTTGACCCTGTTCCTCATGGGATCAGTCCAGCCCGAACTGCCAAGCCAAGTCTTCCCTGGACCAGAAACAAGCATCCTGGGATCGGTTTCGGGAAAACACCCCTCATCAGCCAGGCTAGCTTGAATCTAGTGGCAAAGTGAGCAAGGGACCCACGTCTGGGCATACCCTGCCAACTTAGGGTGAAAAAAGCAAACACAAGGAGATGATGGACGGAGCGCTGAAACTTTTCTGACACTCACCCTCAGTCACAGATCTGGGTTGAAACCATCATCGTTCTTTAGCTCACTTCGCCACCCCAGTACAGACCCAGCCATATGCAAATCATTCTTGACCCTGTGCCTCATGGGAACAGTCCAGCCCAAACTGCCAAGCCAAGTCTTCCCTGGTCTGGAAACAAGCATCCTGGGATCGGTTTCGGGGTAACACCCCTCATCAGCCAGGCTAGCTTGAATCCAGTGGCAAAGTGAGCAAAGGACCCACATCTGGGCATACCCAACATCCAGAGCATTGGTCCAACTGCCGCATTACGATGCAGGCGGTTGGACAAGCAAGGTCAGGGGTAAAGACCGCTGCCTCCGACAGGATCCAAGATCCCGTCCGGGCAGCGGTCGGAATCCTATCCCTACAATGGAGGCAGTGCCTGCGCATGCACCGCCGTAGGGATTGGGATGTCCCTTTCCGACTGCCTTTTCATGGCAGTCCCACCTAACAGGGCCCCCATGGGCGAATACAAAGTGGCTCAGGGGGCACATGTATTGCCCCCCCCAACACATCCATGCACTGTGTGCCAGGCACCACATGTTGTCTGGCACATGGTGCATGGATGTGCACAAAGTGCTTTATTTCACTGCGGCTTTTCTGACCACCACAATGATGGTAATATCGTAATTGGGCTGATGGGACCACTGACTCTTTGTCAGATAGTCTCCGGCCCGATGCGATGGCGGTCGGCAGTCCGACAACCGTTGTAATTAGGGCCTATGTGTTGGATTTGGCAATGAAGAAGCAGAAGCTAATGTTCATAAATCTGTACACATAACGTTTAGCTATTTCATTGTCCAGGGCAATGCCAAGTGTTGCACGGGAGTATGAATTGTTTTGCTGGTGCCAGTGCTCTTATAATTGCTAAGAGTTTATGTAATCCAACACTTGGACTGTGTGAAGTATTTTAAGTTAAATAATAGCCCTGCAAAGCTCAGACATGTGATGCCATGCCTGTGATAGCTGTTCCTGGCATGTGCTGGCGGGTGCATTGCTCCTGATCATAAGCAGCTGTGCCAAGTATATGGTGCTCTAGATGATATTATCCCGGCAGTATAGCTAACAGATTATATGTTTGCAGCTGAAAAGGAATTTTGAGGGTACAAATTTGAACCCCAACAAGGCCGACCCAGCCTTCCATAAGCTGAAATTGATGAACTGAAAACCATTAATTTGGGTAACAGTTCCAGATGTTACTTATAGCCCTTCGAAACCAAATGAGTTTGGTATGAAGCACGATATAAAAAACAAGTCATTTCGATGACTCATCTATGATATGGAGCATGCAGTGAAATGTATGAGGTATATTTGTATATTTGAAAAAATATATCTGGTCTCGCTATGGACCCAAAGTAAGTATCAGCCATCCTTCATTATCCTTCTTCCATCAATGTAAAAGAAACATAAAGTTTCCTTGTATTTGTCATTTGTATCACCAATTTATTACGGTTTTTGCACGTTTACCAGTGATATTACGCATGCCTTAAGGAACAAAACATGAGAGAAAGTTTTCATTGGGAATGTTCGAGCTGAAGAAGCATGTGATACTTTCAAAAGAATGTTCACTGGAGTTACTTTTCTGTGCAATCCTGACACCTCTAAAATGTTCACTGTAGAGACTGATGCCTCCAAACGAGCAGTGGGACCATGTTGCTGCAAGTGCAAAAAAGTGAAGGACAAGAATACCTTGTTTTTTTATCTCTCTTATGTTTTGTCAGAAACTGAACGGAATTATTCAGACCTATAAAGGGACTTTAAGTTATATGTAAATTGTGTGTACTAAATGGAAACATCTGTTCATGGGTACCAAGAAACCTTTTGGAATTTGGACCGATCTTAGGAACTTATAGGGCCTGATTCACAAAGGGCCTCTGCACTTGTGTTGGGGGCCCACAGTCGTGAGGGAGTCTCCGCACTGAGGATTCTCATTTGTGAATCAGGTCCACAGTGTGTAAGAGACCATCAATAAAAGAACAGCCATCAAGCCAGATAAACATTTTTCTTTGAACAGCAGAATTTCACCATAGCTTATATCACCATTTTTAAAGATTTGTTTAGTGTTTCTTAGAAAACAACCAAAGAGGATCAAGAACAATTGGAATCTAAGGAGCTGGAGCGTCTTCATCATAAGACTCCACTTACATGACATATTAAGCTATATTTCAGCCAATTTGCTATTTATATATTCCTACCAAAGAAATCCAGCTTGATGTGCTGCATATGTGTCATGATTCTGCCATTCTGGCCTCAGAGGAGTTAAGACCATGTTAGATCTTGTTCTGTGATCTTTTTGGTGGCTTACAGTTCATTCCCCTGTTCAAGAATATGTTTTTTCTTGTCCACCTTTTGCTCAAAATAAATTGTCAGAACCTGGTCAGAAGCAGGAGAGACGGGGGAGGATAGAAACACAGGGCCAGCAAGGGTTACTGGGCCTTAACCATTTTCTTTTTTTTTAAAGTACCCCATCCTTGGTCAGTGAGCAGCTTGGAACTGTAACAAAGTGGAGAGGTTCTGGTCCCACTTTTTAGGTCTCGCGCCTAGCGTTGCAGTGCGTAGCACCTCTCGCGCAGCGCAGCACTGCTCGCGCAGCGCGAGACCTCTTGTACGGACTTTAGAAAGCTAACCACACGCTCGTGCGTGTGGTTTGCTTTCTGAAGCCTGGGATTGGCTGTAGCGTGCGTTTTTTGGAAAAAACGGCACGCAATTGGGCAAAGGCGGACGCATGTCCCGCCTTTGCTCCTCCCATTCCCACTGGTGGCTAGCACGCGCAGCAGCGCGCGTTCGCCCCGCTGCCGCGCTCCCTCCGCTCCTCTGTGGTGCGCGCGCACCACTGGTTCTATTTTGAGAAGCTTCTTCACGGCCACCTCCTTGTCCTGTGACTGCCATCGTGCGCGGTACACGCTGCCGAAGCTCCCTCCGCCGCAGTTTTCGAAAAACTGCAAGTCGTCAAATTTAATTTGCACAAATGAAGCACTGATAGACGACATCTCATAATGACAAAATGCTGCACACCGCCCAAGCCTGTGAAAACAGGAAAAACAAAACAAAGTCTAGTTCCGGCACTTTCTGTGACACACCACGTGCTCCGCTTTCCACATCGGAACCCCTCCGAGTCCCACAACGCCAGCCCAAGAGTACTGAGTGATGACGCCAGAGATTAAAACCAACAGCAGAGCAGAACACTCACGCCGATTCCCCAAACTGTGCGAGCAATGGCTGCGGTGTGCCGTCAGAGGACAGGTGAGGTGAGTTCCCACATTGTCAATGACTCGGCTGCGGTTGGGGCCTGTCCCGCTGAACGCTCGTGTGTCCCTATGTGAGGCAGTGACAAAGTGCAGGCGCGCGCTTTCAACTCGCTGCTTGCATAGCAGTTCTGGAATCTGAACCACGCAGCCTTTCCATGTTGTGATCCCTCCAGAAAAGTATAAATGGCCTACGCAAATGACCCCGCTGGTTTTTAATTTCTTCCCTTCTGTGCTTTTGCATTGTCCCCCTTTTTAAGCGTTTTATCCGGGGAGTGCTTGATGAGTTGTGTAGTGGAAAATCCAAGCCAAAATCCCTTCAAGGGACTGAACACATCAACAAAAGCCATAATGGTGGTGGAACCTTGCCAATGACTACTCCCATGCATCCATTGTACACCATATGCAAACGAACACACGTTCTATACTCATGCTCGCAATACACACATACACATTGTTACACCTGTGTACATGCTACACCTACATTTATCTCATGAACCCAAATTTTACAAAAGAAGAACAGGCTTGGCTTTTTAAGAACAACTACAAAATCTAAGATTTTCAGTCTGTAAACAATGGCGCTGCACTGCACTACAAGCAACAATTTCAGTTCTATGGTTCCCAGACATCAACATAGTCCTCCTTTTTGATTGGCTAGACTCTTGGCCTTTATGAGAAGCTGTTGCCCTAGAGATTAATAACGTTCAGCTGTAGGTTACTGAATGTAGGCATCTGTTTCGATAGAGCTGTTAGAGTAGCATTTGTGATCCTTCCTTTGTTTGTTCTTCGCTCATTTATTTAATATTTCTCTTACACGTACAGGGCATTTTTGATTTTATGTCCTTTGTATAGTGACTGTTTGTTTTTCCAGATTCATAACAATTTTGGCTCCTGCTCCTCCTCTTCCGTTTGGAAATGTAGTGTGAACTGCACTCATCTGAGGCGAGCAGTGTGTGGGACGGACAAGAAATGACTGTGATCGATTTTTCATGCAGGGCAAAAAATTGCTGCCATCATGTTAGATTGATCTGAGACAAGTTAAAAATGTTCTCAGATGTAAGTGTAGGAGCAATTTCATAAATGTTATCCAAAGGTTGGTGCTCTGTGACGCAGGCTTGAGTTCGAAGTTGGTGAAAATAACTGATATAAAAAATGGAAGGGTATAGCTGCCAAGTGGTCCTATGTCGGGGATACCTACAGCCAGTTGTGAAATCCTAACCAATAGTTTGAACATTCCGGAATTTAGATTTTATGTTGCATTTGTTGACTCCATATGCAACCAGTGGTTGGACAAAAATGCCGAACTGGCTAAAGGTGTCACATATAACATGGTGTCACTTGGTAACCAAGGAGGCTCAAAAATGCATATTGCTCAAAAAGAATATAGTCAATCACCATTTGATATATTGTTGTGGTTGGCGAGGACAATTTATATTAATTCTGAAAGTGTCTCTTGATGCTTGTATTATATACGTTGTGAGGCAGGATTATTATCAAACAGTGCATGCTCAGGATGTATAAAGGTCATATATATATACAGTTGTGTTCAGCTATAGGGGACAGAGTAGAATGATGGCTGTGAGTCTCACTCCTCGGAACACAGATTCACACCAGGAGTAGTTCTAACACCCGTGACGAGTCTCGTAGCCGGAGAGCTGCCTCACGCGTGGAAATGCAATCTGACACCGGGCGAACTATGGCATATCTCGGAGTGCAATCTCACACCTTGGAGTGCAGTCTCACACCATGCAACTAGGGTGCTGTCTCTCATCGGATAGTACAGTCTCACGGCCGAGTGGCTCCCCGCACCTGAGAATATAGTCTGATGCCAGTAAACGTAGTGTCACGCCTGGAGTGCTGTCATACCTGGTGGTACACTATCTCGCTTGCAGTGCTGTCTCTCCCCAGGGATTTAAGTGTCACTTCTGACTTCTTTCTAACATATGTGAGTACAATCTCAGCCTGGAGTGCTGTCTCACACTTGGAGTGTCGTTTGCCATTTGGTAGCGCAGTCTCAAAGCACGAGTGCTCTCTCTCACGCTTATAAATGCAGTCTCACAGAAGGAGTGCTTTCTCACACCTGGGAGTGGCGTCGCCCATTTGGGAGCGTCGGCTCAGCTCTTGGGTGCATTCTCACCCCTGGAGCTGCAGTCTCACACTGGCGTGTTGTCTCACTTCTCACACTTGGCATGTCTCCGCGGCTATGGATTTAATGTATTCGCTAGCCCAGGAATCATCGGGTGCTGACAAATATGAACTTTATTTCAACCCCCATAAAACTCACATCTGTGCGCACTGTTTAACGGGGGCAAACACTGAACTCTGGGCCAGACTGGTTCTTTTAGTCACCAGAAAGGCAATGCTATCCACACAGTTCCATGCCACACAATTCAACTCCACACATTTCCAATCTACACCACATACTTCAACACCAAACTACATAATTCAACTCAACAACACAATTACATAGCACACCACAAAATTCCACATCATGGCACAAACATTAACAGCACACCACATAACTAAACTCCACTACATATCACTCCACAACAGAAAATGCACTTCCACATAATTACACTCCATAACACACAATCCCACTCCACAAAATTCAAATAACTCAATACCACATAAGTACTATTCACAAATTTCCACTGCACACCATGCCACATAATTCCAATCAAACCACATAATTCCACTATACACCACATACATACACTCCATAACACATAGGTAAAAGACGTTGTCATTTACAACGCCAATAGCTCTAACTCAAGGAAATGCGAGACCTATTGCATTTCCAATGCTTTTTTAGTTTTTAGTTACTGATCAAAGAAAAGTGTCTTTAGGTCTCGCCTAGCAATGCAGCGCAAAGCGCTGCTCGCTATGCGAGATGCTGCTCGCTATGCGAGATCTATTGTTGTCGACTTGGGTCGGAAGGGGGACAGGACATGTGCACGCGTAGGGCAAGGCCTGGACAGGAGATGTGCACGAGTATGGTGCGAGCAGGAGTTGTAATAACGCTGCAAGCCCTACGCGTGCACATCAACTGTCTGTGCCGAAGCTTAACAGACAGGAGATGTGCACGCGTACGGAGGCCAAGAGATGTGCACGTGTACGGGTCGCATATCTCCTGTGCTCCGTACGCGTGCACATCTCCTATCCTCCCTACGCGTGCACATCTCCTGTCCCCCTTCCGTCGGCGCACGGCTTTGCATTTTTAAGCCTCATGCAGTTTCACTTTCTCAATGCGCCCGCGGCTGCTTTCCAGCTTTGTTGCCCCTTGCTCACAACCCCTACCTGACTTTTGCGATAACGGGCCGTCTGGCGGTGGATGCTGGCATCTCTTTCACATGCTCCGGGGCTTGAGTCTCTCCCGACCCACCAAGTGCCTCTTGGCATGCTCGGTATGAACTGGGGGCCGATGTGAAAGCAGCAAAGCTGGCATCTCCTTCTCTAGCTGTGGTGCACTACAGTGCTCAAGGCTTTCCCGACCACCGGTGGCCTCTTGGCGCGCTCGGCGTACACTGGCCGGTGAGCGGGAAGTGGTGACAGTCGGAGGGGTTTTCTGCACTTTCCCCCTTGGACAGGCGATGTGCATGCTCACGGCGTCTGTTTGCGCTTCGGCCCAGACAGCCGATGTGCACGCGTACGGCTCGCGGCGTTATTACAACCCCTGCTCGCACCATACGCGTGCACATCTCCTGTCCAGGTGCGGCGCGCTTACGTGAGCTGCATGCAGTAACTGCTTGTTAGGTTTGTAAGTACTATTTTCTTTAATGTTTTCTCCTACTGGAGGCACAACATGCTTTCCTGCATCTGTGCCGCTTTGCTTGCACCTTTTCATCTAAATGTTTTGTCAGCACGGCACGTTATAACTATAGGGGCTGCGTGCTCTTATGTTTCTTTCAACTAAATCCTTATGATTGTATTATTTATGCCACGCTTTACCTTTAGCGCCCGGGCGCCTTCCGTTCTTCTTCTTTTTATTTTATTATTTTTTTGAATTTTTTTTTTAAGGCACCTGGGCAGCTTGCTCCTTATTGCTGTCGCGCTTTTCTTTTCTGTTGCCCAACTGGCCAAACTCAATTTTTTCAATTGTATACACTTTTCGTAAGCAGCGCGACGTCCTGCGCTGCTTACGAAAAAGTTACAATATTTAAAAAAACTGTGTTTGGCGAGCCATGCCTTTCTTTTCTCTGGCAAGGCTCGTCAAGCTCTATTTTTTCAATATTATGTTTTTTAGGTGCTGGGGCCTCTCTCTGGCCAGCTATCAAGATTGCGGTACGGGGCAGTGTGAGTTTAATAGCAGCACCTGGCTTGCTTCCCTGGTCTGTGTTGCTGTCTGCAGCAGCTGTGTGCGCACTCCTTTTGTCCGCGGTAAAAGTTCTCAGGGACTTTCACCGTCATGGCGTCCAAGAGGGCACTGCTCATTCTGGCAAAGGGGGCAGTAGAGGATCTCATGCATGTACTGTGAACATTAGTTTAACAAAAAAAAAACAAATGAAGCTTGCCAACTTAAGCATCGTAAAAAGAATCAACTGCTCTCCTCCGCAGCAGATATTTATCTTCCCTCAAGGAGCACCGGATAACTGTACTCGGTGGCTCTCCATTTGACCGGAGCCATTTGTTGTTGGTTTACTTTGCAACTTCTGTTGTGGCTGCATGATGTAGTGCCGTGTTTACTCACTCGTGCCTCCCCTGTGTGTGGTCCACACAGCTCATAAGCTCTGTGTATTTATTTTGGTTGGTCAAAGAAAGGAAGTAGAATGCTTAAAAAGTAAAGAATTACTTCTTCACTCACATTGCACCTGGCCCCATTATAAGTATACAAACGATAGTATGATATTTTACACGTGTTCTTGCTATTCTCCACTGCCTTAAGGAAAAATTACGTATTTCAAATAGGAATCATGAATGTTATATATTTAAAACATTCCTTTCTTAACAAAAACACTTTTCAGACTTCTGTACTGAAAGATGGGAAATGTGCTTCTCGATTCGTTCTGTAAATAAACATAGGGTGGGAACCAGTTGAATGACGAGGTTAGCATCGCCAAGCTCAATGGTTGATTATACTGCAATGCAAGAAGTTACAGATGACATATTCATGCTGCTGTCTTTATCGTTATAAACACTGTTAAAGTATTCAGATGACCCCAGATTCATCTGACTCGCAAAAAATGTTTGTGCTTAGAGTTCAAATTCTTTCATGATTTATGCTACATTGCAAGTGGTCAAGTAAACACAACATTTTACTTATTCATAGTGGTTCAAATTAAAAGGGAGTATTGTAGAAATCGCAAACAAAAGTTTGGGCACAAGAATAAAGATAGTCACAAATTTTAAGGACTAACACAATGCATGTTTTTTGGTGCAAATCATTTTGCATTCACGGAAGTGCAGGTAATTAAAGTGGCCAGCTTGAAAACGAAAGAAAATACACCGTTTTGGGATAAGATCACATTTTAATTAACCATGTAACCTTATGTTGTGCAGACAATGGTGAGTAAGAATGCTATAGATATAGTATTGGAGCAAGGGAGCCTTGGTTACTCGACAGCCATAATTGGGTGGGCCACTCACCCTTCCCAAAACCCGGTGTCCGGGTGCCACTGTTCTTGCTGCACAACTAATAGCTAAGGCCCTGTTTTTTTAGGTCAAGCCTGGGCAGTGCATGTGCTGCTCTACGAGCCATGCTGGATTTGAGTATGGAATAGAAGCCCCGCCCACTCTCCGCCCATATTTGTCATTGGCTTGTGTCATTGTCCTTCGTAAATGCTGGCTTCTGATTCGTTAATAGGCATGTTAGTCCCTCGTTAGTACCGCCTTGTCTTCATTTGTATCCTCCCATGAGGACTGGCCCTTTTACTTCGGTTGTTACACTGTAGGTTTTATTTAGTCTGTAAGCACTATTTTCTTTTATGGTTTCTCCTACTGCAGGCACGACATGCTTTCCTGCAACAATGCTACTTTGCTTGCACTTTTTCATTTAAATGTTTTGGTAGCACAGCACATTATTCTAGCGTCCGCATGCTTTTATTTTATATAATAACTCCACTGCAAATAAAAAAACAAAAGTAAAAACATTGTTATTTTCAACGCCAACAGCTCTAACTTTAAGAAATGCGAGACCTATTGCATTGCAAATGCTTGTTTACATAGCTTCCAGCATGGAATGTGGATCTGCTGTCTACAGTTTGAGACCGGTTTCATGTGGCACCTTTTCATAACTTCATCTTCTCTCTGCATTGCAGACAATTCTCTGTGCAAGGCGATGGCTCTAAGAACAGGTAGAGGTGATGTTGGCTCCAAGCCGGAGTACCCATAACACAAGTACAAAAAGCGTGAAGCTGGGCACCGCGCTGCCATCATCCTTCCTCGATGGGCCACTCAAGGAAAGACAAAAGGCTTAAGCTTTTCTTAGAACCTTCTCTCCCTCTAACGAATCAATCTCCTGACTCGCCCCCACTCCCCTTCCATCACCCAAACAGCGCTAAAGAGAGTGTACTAATCAGCAATCCTTGCTAAAGAAGTCACATTGAATTTCTTAAGCCAAACTTGGCATACTCTCTTCCACACATCAGTGTCTTGAGCTACATCCTCAGCTAAGGGATGCAAACAGTAGGCTTTCACTGTCTTGGCAGGCTTTGTCAACACATCATCTTGTGTCATGTCAAAATCAGGGCAGTCCAAAATGGATCCCATCAGCTAAAGGATACATGATTTTCAAACAACATGCAGTACTTCTAGCAGGCAATGTACAATTTTAATGGTATTGGGGGTATAAGAGGGATATAAGTTTCCAATGGCTCTAGTCCAACTAAATCTACCCATACAGTACCCTGAATGGTTACATTTATTTTATACAAATTAGTACCTGTCAGTACATTGAGTCAGAGTGAACCAAAATATCTTTATTTTCTCATGAAAATCTATGCTATATGCAAAATATCGAAATCATCTGGTTCGGTGTGTTTCCCCGTCACTCAGTTTCCCAGTTTTCCCCCAGATTCCTATCACCAGCAGTAAGTCTCTGTTAGAAACGGGGTAGCGTGGTGCGGAGCGGGTAGGCCAAACCAGGAGCATTGTGTAAAGCATCCACGCAGCCACCCACAAGCGACACACTAGGCACACTACAAAAAGAGACTCCACACCAGGTTGCATGACAAATAACTTGTGTATTAGGTAAAACACATTAGAATGTAATCACAGGTACAGGTCTACTGTGCCAGCCGGCACTGGGTAGCAATTCACAGGGGGACTATTTACAAGGCAGGGCCAATCGGGCCGCTGCCAGGATCATCATAAGGTACAGAGCATAAATGTCCATTATGCCTAGCCTTAGCAACATTGCCCTAAACATAAAAGCATTATCATTAGGCATAAACCTGTTGGCATAGACCTCATTAGCATAAATCACATTATACGGTAACATGTGAGCATAGAGGTATCATCACATTAGCATGAGGCCGAAATCAGAGTAGGCATAAACCCAGAACATCATAACCTGACATTAAGCATAGGCCCAAAAACGTACCCAGGCATGAATCATGAGCATGGAGCCTAATCATTAGGGAGAACACCAACAGCATAACCACATTCGGATGGGGCGTAAAACATCTGAGCATGAAGGTATCACCACATTAACGTTAGGCATAACATCGGCGATGCAGACATTAAGGTTAGGCATAACATCGGCGATGCAGACATTAAGGAAAAGCCGCACATATCATCACTGCCATCAACATTGTAGGTTAGCCTTGTGGCGCCACCGCGCCTGGGGAGCCCCTGTTCTGGGACTCTGAGAGAAAACCTGTCCCACGATGTAAGTTGGAGTCCCTCTTCTGGCCTCGAATGCACAATTGCCCAAAAAGAGTACTGGCACGTTGGAGCCCCTCTTCTGGGACTCTAAAAACAAAAATGCCCCTTCGATGCAGCGACCCGCAAAGTCAGGGCTGGCCGCGAAGAAGGGGGAAACCCAAGGTGCGCAAAGCGCTAGGGCAGGAGGGTCTCTCCCTCCTCTCTCTCTTCCTCTAGGAAGTAAAATGCTCCCAAGACATTGCAGCGGCCTGCGCACTCGCAGGGCAGCTGGGAATTAGGCCCCCAAATGCATTGGCACTACACGTGCCGCTGGAGCCCCCACTGGGACTCCGATAATGATGTTGCCCAACGTTGCAGCTGCCCGCTGACAGATGAGGCAGCTGTAAAATCAGCACGGGCACCGGGGGCGGGCACCGGCAATGTGCCCCGACACCCCCCCCCACCCAGTGTACAACTGAGCCCCCCTCACCGGGCTCTCAGGACAGGCTTCGCCTCCTTGCAGGCGGTGGGGGCGGTTGGAGTGGAGCCCGCACTGCTCCAGCTCCTTCCGAAGCTGCAGGGCTCTCTCACCACACAGAGCCCTGCGTGCGTCTCGCTGTCTCCTCCCGCGGCCCTCAGGTCTCCAGGCACCACGATGCGGGCTGCCCCACTCACCGGCTGTCCAGGGACTCTGCTCGGCTCAGCACACATGACTCCCCTCAGCTCCTGGGAGCCCCGCCACAGCAACGCGTCTCCGGGCTTCACCCGGGCCCCCGCCTGGGACCCGAGACTTGAATGGGGAGCCCGCGAGGCTCCGGACGGCTTCCCCCAAGGCAGGGGAAGGCGGAAATGGGGCCCACGAGGCTCCGACCCGGCAGGCCCCGCCCACCGTGAGGCGCGGGCGCCTGTCTTCCGTCTTCTTCTCCTCCGCGCTCTCCTCTCCAGCCCCGAAGCACGGGGTGGGCTCCCGCTTGCTTAACAAGGCATCCAAGGGCACTAATCACGCAGGGTGGGCTCCCGCTGTGTTTAAAAGCATCAGCGCGGGGTGGGCACCCGCGCCTGGATCGCGGCACAGGGAGGAATCCCACAGCCTGAGATTCCTTCGCAGCGCGGCGCGCTGCAGACACCAGCTCCTTCCTTCTGGGGGGCTAACAGGGAAGCACAGGCAATCCAGCTGCAGCGCTCACGGGGCGCACACGCTCCTCACCTCCTGGGAGCACAGTTGTAGCGATCACTCGGCGCTAGGTCCCAGGACTGCAGTCAGGGTCCCACAGGGGAGGGCTGCAGCACTCACCAAGCGCTAGAAAGCACAGCGCTGCAGGCGTCAGCCCCTCTTCTCTAGCGATTTGAATATAGCGCTCACGAGGCGCTAGATAGCTGCCACAGATTTAGGGTTCCACACAAGGAAGTAACGCCCATGCTCCTCACTTCCTTGGAGTGCAGGCAAACCAGTTATAGTGCTTTAGCCGCACAGCGCTGCAGGCGTCAGCTCCTCTCTTCTCCTGGGCAGACCACGTGCTCACAGGGCGCGAGACAGCAGGCAGCTGGAAGTAAGGTATAGCGCTCACCAGGTGCTGGGCTTAGGAAGGCAGGAGAGCAGGCAAGCAATACTGGGCAAGATCCGCAGGCAGTGGGCACTCATCAAGACAGGACAGCAGTTCCTAGGAACAGTCAACCCCCGTAACGTGGCACTCCTCCTGGTACAGCAGTCTTCACTCCAGTAAAGGGCTCTCACTGGCCCTGTGGACAGCGGGGGGGTACAGATGGGCACAGGGGCCAGCACACAGGCCCTTGCGGCGGTTCCTCCTGGCAGAGTGTCCCCTCTCAATCAAAGTCCACGCACCGTCTCTCACATGGAGGCCCAGCCCCCCTATATATACCCCCCTCACCCCACCTTCCAGAAAGGGCTAGAACCTTCTAGAAGGCTCTCTGGTAATCCGGTCCCAACTGGTTTTGGGGGAGATGTAGCGCACCCTGTCTGCCAGGTTTCCCTCCAAAAGCTGGGGGTGTGGGCGATAGACCCACCCCAGGGGGCGGAGTCAGCCTTGGTCACTCTGAACACTAGACCTGCAACCCACTTGAGGCAGCACAGGCCCAAAGCACACAGACAGCGTGACATTTTAAAAGTGACATTTCTTCAATGGTACAAATGAATCTGCGCCCACCATTGCGCATCATTTATTATCTCCATTCCAGACACACCAACCATGACATACTCGTTTTATTTCATTTCGGAGATATCCCATAGGGGGGGGGTTCCTAATATAAGCCTGTGTAAGGCAGACAACACACGCACTTTGCACTGCTAACCAGCGCTAAAGTGTCCAACATCCTGAACCCACCAATTCCATCACAGCAAAAAAAAGGCGAGGGGGAAGGCAAAAGGTTTCGGGATGACCCTGCAAGCAGGGCCAAGTCCAACACGACCCCCTCCCAGCCAAAAGCCAGGGTAGACCAATCAATGCCTTGATGGGCTTCCCTGCTTAGGGCGAGAAAACATGGACGCGGGCCCGCAACTGCAGGGGCACCCGCAGGTTCTCTGCCACTCTGCCACTCTGGACCCAGAGGGTTCCCTCTGTCAACACTCCCTAGACCGACTAAGCCACCCCACTGGTACTCTCTATTCGGTTGCGGCCAGGACCGGCCCCTAGGCCTTCCAGATGTCTCTGGCCCTTGCTGTCTCACAGAGTGGGGGGCAGTAGCCCCAGGCCCGTAGTACCCATTGGCCACTCTACTTCTCCTCCGTGGAGTTCCAAACTGCCACTGGTCCTCCCACCTGGGGTCCGCACTCTCAGGCTGACCAGCAGTCAGGGGCGAGGCTCTCCTCCCCCTACCTCTCCTTCTGGGGTTCCGCACTCTCCTCCTTTGCGGGGCACCCTCAGACCACCACTCTCTCACTCGTCCAGGGCCGTGACCCTGCAACTGATCCCCCAACCCAGGGTCTAAGCCCTTAGGTTGAACCGGTGCCAGAGGCGAGTCCTCCCTCCCTCTGCACCCCCTCCCAGAGTTCCGCACCCTCCCAACTGGAGTAGTACCCCTGGAAGTCAAACTGGTAGGGACCCTGATTACAGGTGTCCCACCCTCCAGGTCAGGCAGTCCCTGAACCTGGCATCCCAGCCCAGGATCTAAACCCTGTGACTGAGCAGACCCCAGAACCCCTGGAGCTCTGATTACAGATGCCCCTGGTTCTCCTGACACTAGGGGCTCCCCTTCAATGGACAGCCTATCCGGACAGCCTAGGCTCCCTACCTGGGGCTCCCTGATGGAACTCTCCAGGCCCTGAGACTGCGGTTGGGGCACCTCAGGACACCTCCCCGTCTCACTCCTTCTGGTAGATAGGACGTGAGGCCCTACAACCCTCTCACTACCCTGGGAGTTAGCTGGGCTACTCTGCACTCCTCCCCCCCTCCTGGGTGGGAAGATCCCTGAGCCACTCCCTTCAGGATCACTCCCCAATGTCTCCTCAGACACTCTGGCGCTCCCCCAGAGGTCTGCCTCCCGTGCAAGCTCCCTGGGGTCAGAGAACACACACTGTAACAGGTGTTGGCGCAACCTCGGAAAACAATTCTTGAGCATATGCTCCCTGATAATTAAATGGAACAGCCCTTCCCAATCGTTCACTGCGCTACACACCATCTAATCCTCCAGTGTAGTCCAACACACATCCACAAACTCCTCCCAGGACTGGTGGGAGCGTTTCTCGCTGCCCCTAAATTTCAACCCGTACCCGTCTTCCTGGGAATCAGGCATCCTATACTGAGATCTGGGAGCGGGACTTCCTGCACTGGATGTACTGTCGCTGCCACCACTGGATCCCACCCTCACTGGTGAATCCAGACCACAGAAACCACTCTCAGGGGACAACCTACCCACCTGAGCTAGTTCTCCCCTGGCGAAGGCCCTCTCTGCCTCCGCCATCCTTTCCTGTGCTAGGACCCTTTCGGTCTCTAACCTTTTTTCTTCCACCCTCAGCTGCGCTATCTCCTTGGCGTGCTCTAATCGGAGCTTCTCCAAAGCCAGCTGATGTTCCCTTTCTTCCCTCCTATCTACCCACTCTTCTGGGGACAGGGAAAGGGATGGGGCATTACCCTGACACTGGACCCAGCACGGGACTCCCCATCTACGGTGTCCTCAGTAGCTACTGGTGTCCCCGCCCTGTCATTTTCTACCTCCTGTCCAGGATCCTTAGGGCCACCCTCTCGGCCTGCGGCCAGGGCCCTCTCCTCCTCATAGTGCTCCCGGTCCCATTCATCCTCTTGCCATTGAATCAGAAATCCCTGAAGGACTGGCTTGGTGTCCGACCCCCTCACTACTATGTCTCTCTCCTCACAGAACCCCCTCAATTCCAACACACTGTACTTAAACAGACTGTCAAAATCAAAGGCAGATTACATTTTGGCAAGACACTAAGACACAGTGCAAGACAAGGGACCTAGGTGCAAGAGCTGCCACAGGAGTGCGCAATTCAAAATGACATTTTCAGGGCGAAACAAAATCAGCAAAAATAATCCCCAAAACCTGTGATTATCCTACATGCAGAATTTGTAGTGCAACCAGCTGTCGCTGTGGTACTGCGCAAACACAAGTCCTATCCCACCGCTGAACACCAATGTTAGAAACGGGGTAGCGTGGTGCGGAGCGGGTAGGCCAAACCAGGAGCATTGTGTAAAGCATCCGCGCAGCCACCCACAAGCGACACACTAGGCACACTACAAAAAGAGACTCCACACCAGGTTGCATGACAAATAACTTGTGTATTAGGTAAAACACATTAGAATGTAATCACAGGTACAAGTCTACTGTGCCAGCCGGCACTGGGTAGCAATTCACAGGGGGACTATTTACAAGGCAGGGCCAATTGGACCGCTGCCAGGATCATCATAAGGTACAGAGCATAAATGTCCATTATGCCTAGCCTTAGCAACATTGCCCTAACATAAAAGCATTATCATTAGGCATAAACCTGTGGGCATAGACCTCATTAGCATAAATCACATTATACGGTAACATGTGAGCATAGAGGTATCATCACATTAGCATGAGGCCGAAATCAGAGTAGGCATAAACCCAGAACATCATAACCTGACATTAAGCATAGGCCCAAAAACGTACCCAGGCATGAATCATGAGCATGGAGCCTAATCATTAGGCAGAACACCAACAGCATAACCACATTCGGATGGGGCGTAAAACATCTGAGCATGAAGGCATCACCACATTAACGTTAGGCATAACATCGGCGATGCAGACATTAAGGTTAGGCATAACATCGGCGATGCAGACATTAAGGAAAAGCCGCACATATCATCACTGCCATCAACATTGTAGGTTAGCCTTGTGGCGCCACCGCGCCTGGGGAGCCCCTGTTCTGGGACTCTGAGAGAAAACTTGCCCCACGATGTAAGTTGGAGTCCCTCTTCTGGCCTCGAATGCACAATTGCCCAAAAAGAGTACTGGCACGTTGGAGCCCCTCTTCTGGGTCTCTAAAAACAAAGATGCCCCTTCGATGCAGCGACCCGCAAAGTCAGGGCTGGCCGCGAAGAAGGGGGAAACCCAAGGTGCGCAAAGTGCTAGGGCAGAAGGGTCTCTCCCTCCTCTCTCTCTTCCTCTGGGAAGTAAAATGCTCCCAAGACATTGCAGCGGCCTGCGCCCTCACAGGGCAGCTGGGAATTAGGCCCCCAAACGCATTGGCACTACACGTGCCGCTGGAGCCCCCACTGGGACTCCGATAATGATGTTGCCCAACGTTGCAGTTGCCCGCTGACAGACGGGGCAGAAGTAAAATCAGCACGGGCACCGGGGGCGGGCACCGGCAATGTGCCCCGACACACCCCCCACCCAGTGTACAACTGAGCCCCCTCACCGGGCTCTCGGGACAGGCTTCGCCTCCTTGCAGGCGGTGGGGGCGGTTGGAGTGGAGCCCGCACTGCTCCAGCTCCTTCTGAAGCTGCAGGGCTCTCTCACCACACGGAGCCCTGCGTGCGTCTCGCTGTCTCCTCCTGCGGCCCTCAAGTCTCCAGGCACCACGATGCGGGCTGCCCCACTCACCGGCTGTCCAGGGACTCTGCTCGGCTCAGCACACGGGACTCCCCTCAGCTCCTGGGAGCCCCGCCACAGCAACGCGTCTCCGGGCTTCACCCGGGCCCCCGCCTGGGACCCGAGACTTGAATGGGGAGCCCGCGAGGCTCCGGACGGCTTCCCCCAAGGCAGGGGAAGGCGGAAATGGGGCCCACGAGGCTCCGACCTGGCAGGCCCCGCCCACCGTGAGGCGCGGGCGCCTGTCTTCCGTCTTCTTCTCCTCCGCGCTCTCCTCTCCAGCCTCGAAGCACGGGGTGGGCTCCCGCTTGCTTAACAAGGCATCCAAGGGCACTAATCACGCGGGGTGGGCTCCCGCTGCGTGTAAAAGCATCAGCGCGGGGTGGGCACCCGCGCCTGGATCGCGGCACAGGGAGGAATCCCACACCCTGAGATTCCTTCGCAGCGCGGCGCGCTGCAGACACCAGCTCCTTCCTTCTGGGGGGCTAACAGGGAAGCACACGCAATCCAGCTGCAGCGCTCACGGGGCGCACACACTCCTCACCTCCTGGGAGCACAGTTGTAGCGATCACTCGGCGCTAGGTCCCAGGACTGCAGTCAGGGTCCCACAGGGGAGGGCTGCAGCACTCACCAAGCGCTAGAAAGCACAGCGCTGCAGGCGTCAGCCCCTCTTCTCTAGCGATTTGAATATAGCGCTCACGAGGCGCTAGATAGCTGCCTCAGATTTAGGGTTCCACACAAGGAAGTAGCGCCCATGCTCCTCACCTCCTTGGAGTGCAGGCAAACCAGTTATAGCGCTTTAGCCGCACAGCGCTGCAGGCGTCAGCTCCTCTCTTCTCCTGGGCAGACCACGTGCTCACAGGGCGCGAGACAGCAGGCAGCTGGAAGTAAGGTATAGCGCTCACCAGGTGCTGGGCTTAGGAAGGCAGGAGAGCAGGCAGGCAATACTGGGCAAGATCCGCAGGCAGTGGGCACTCATCAAGACAGGACAGCAGTTCCTAGGAACAGTCAAACCCCGTAACGTGGCACTCCTCCCGGCACAGCAGTCTTCACTCCAGTAAAGGGCTCTCACTGGCCCTGTGGACAGTGGGGGGGTACAGATGGGCACAGGGGCCAGCACACAGGCCCTTGCGGCGGTACCTCTAGGCAGAGTGTCCCCTCTCAATCAAAGTCCACGCACCGTCTCTCACATGGAGGCCCAGCCCCCCTATATATACCCCCCTCACCCCACCTACCAGAAAGGGCTAGAACCTTCTAGAAGGCTCTCTGGTAATCCGGTCCCAACTGGTTTTGGGGGAGGTGTAGCGCACCCTGTCTGCCAGGTTTCCCTCCAAAAGCTAGGGGTGTGGGCGACAGACCCACCCCAGGGGGCGGAGTCAGCCTTGGTCACTTCGAACACTAGACCTGCAACCCACTTGAGGCAGCACAGGCCCAAAGCACACAGACAGGGTGACATTTTAAAAGTGACATTTCTTCAATGGTACAAATGAATCTGCACCCACCATTGCGCATCATTTATTATCTCCATTCCAGACACACCAACCATGACATACTCGTTTTATTTCATTTCGGAGATATCCCATAGGGGGGGAGGTTCCTAATATAAGCCTGTGTAAGGCAGACAACACACGCACTTTGCACTGCTAACCAGCGCTAAAGTATCCAACATCCTGAACCCACCAATTCCATCACAGCAAAAAAAAGGCGAGGGGGAAGGCAAAAAGTTTCGGGATGCCCCTGCAAGCAGGGCCAAGTCCAACAGTCTCTCTCGGATTGCCAGGATAGATATTCAGGGATGGCAGGGGCTTTCGGCAGTTCACAACTTCAGAACCTGACATCAGCACCACAACACTCTTGCCGGTGGGGGGCACTGGCACTTATTTTTTGGGACCAGCACTTTTTTGCTGCATCATTTATTTACGGAGCTCAAGAGAAGGAAATTACACAGATCGGAAAGACAGAGGAAGTAAAAGAAAACAAAACCTTCACAATGGGAGAAAGCAGGAACCTGCAGGATTTAGATAAAGGGAGAGGGAGTGTCCCGCATTCGATAAACAAGGGATGAGGTGGTTTTAAAACCACCACTCTTGGTATTCCATGAGGCGACGTTTAATTGCACTGAGCAGATTTTCGGGCACCGGCACTCTTTCTTTCACAAATTAAGCACTGTATAAAATCCAAATCAATTCAAATCAACTTAATCTGTTTTCACTGACAGAATCTTAGGTTATTTCTATTATAATTATATCCTTTCTGCTAGGTGAAATGTCCTCTCCAATCAGGAGTTATTTTACAGTAATTTTTTGTTTGAGAAACCTGATACGTTTCGTTTAGTAAGCTTTATTCGGTTCAGATAGCAACCATAAAAGCAAATATACATACACAAGCGTTAAAATCCAATTACAGTTTCATATAACTACAAATAAACATACACAATCAGTTCAGTGCAATTGTAATCTATAAATTCATTCTATTGATCCGTTAAAAAACCATACTTTTTCTTGCATAAATTGATTTTAAAATGTATGTCGCGGCATAAAAACAGATCTCGGGGTCACTTAATGTAAACAGTAGACTCATAGCAGCTTGGATAGTTGTAACATTATATCTTTTAAACAGAGGTTTTAAATCAACAATTCTATAATTCAGATACAGTTCACATAATAATAAAAAGTGCATGGTGCTCTGTTTGGTGTACTTATCGCATGGGCAAGGGTTGACTGGGCGCTGTTTCGTTTCTGGAAAAGCGACTAAATGATGAACAAGGCCTAGTCTCATCCTCGTTAGTACAAAACGGTGGGAGGGTCTTGAGACAAGTGATAAGTAGCTTTGAAAGCCGACAGTGTCAATATACAGATGGTACAGCTGATATGTAGCTTGTTTCTCCACAGATCTCATCCTGCGGTCCTTCTTATGAGCCAAGAAAGTGACCTTGATCTCCTGTTTGGACAGGCCTATCACATCTGACGGATTTCCCGGAATTGGGAGCTTAAATATATCTTTATATGCCATTGCAATATAATTTAACCATGGGATTTTAAAACAATTGTCTAATCGTAGGCAGTCCTTTATAATGGTTTGTGTAAGTATGGTCTCCTCTTTAGACCAAATTGATCTCCATAACAGAAATGGTCTCATTGCAATCAGGTCTGACAAATGGTCAAGCCCCACTTCACAATGGATTAACTCTGAGGTTGCTGAGACAGGCAGGCACAAGAGCTTTTTTAAAAAGGAATTTTCCTCTAATTGCACTTCTTGCCTAGAGTGCTAGCCCCATACCCCTGCGCCATATAGTGCAATAGAGGTACATCTAGCTTTGTATATATAGGTCATATCCTTAATTCGGCGATCCCCTAATTTGGAGGCAAAACTAAACACCCTGTGTACACTTTTTGCCATCTTGGCCCGGACATTTAACATTTCACGTGACCCCTTGCCGTTACCCGAGAAAGTTATCCCCAGGTAGCAGAAATTGTCGACGGATTCCACTCTTTCCAACTAAATCTACCCATACAGTACCCTGAATGGTTACATTTATTTTATACAAATTAGTACCTGTCAGTACATTGAGTCAGAGTGAACCAAAATATCTTTATTTTCTCATGAAAATCTATGCTATATACAAAATATCGAAATCATCTGGTTCGGTGTGTTTCCCCGTCACTCAGTTTCCCAGTTTTTCCCCAGATTCCTATCACCAGCAGTAAGTCTCTCTCTGATTGCCAGGATAGATATTCAGGGATGGCAGGGGCTTTCGGCAGTTCACAACTTCAGAACCTGACATCAGCACCACAACACTCTTGCCGGTGGGGGGTACTGGCACTTATTTTTTGGGACCGGCACTTTTTTGCTGCATCATTTATTTACTGAGCTCAAGAGAAGGAAATTACACAGATCAGAAAGACAGAGGAAGTAAAAGAAAACAAAATCTTCACAATGGGAGAAAGCAGGAACCTGCAGGATTTAGATAAAGGGAGAGGGAGTGTCCCGCAGTGGATAAACAAGGGATGAGGTGGTTTTAAAACCACCACTCTTGGTATTCCACGAGGCGACGTTTAATTGCACTGAGCAGATTTTCGGGAACCGGCACTCTTTCTTTCACAAATTAAGCACTGTATAAAATCCAAATCAATTCAAATCAACTTAATCTGTTTTCACTGACAGAATCTTAGGTTAAGTGTATTATAATAATATCCTTTCAGCTAGGTGAAATGGCCTCTCCAATCAGGAGTTATTTTACAGTAATTTTTTGTTTGAGCCACCTGATACATGGTTGGCATATTTATTATTCTGTTCAGAGATACAAAAACATGTACTTAAGTATTCTGAGTATTACCCTGCTTTGTATGATGTAACTAATCATTAATTAATAACTGTTTGTCGTCATTGAAAGATGAGGAGTCGTCGATATATAAATAAAGTGTCACTTAGACGATCAAATGAAAATATGATAATAGATTCATTTCGACACATTCCATGGAAACTAAGGCTGAATTGTATATTTATCATTGATATTGAGATCTGCCAATTGTATACAATCATTAAACCAGATCAGCATTTTGTTTTGCATGGTAAGATTTCACCTTAACTCTTAGGCCCCCATTCTGATGTCGGTCGGACAGCAACCTACTTCTTGTTGGTTGCGGTCCGACCGACATCTGCTGCTGCGAACCGCCATGAAAGGGCAGGCGGAAAGGGACATTGTTATCCCTACGGCGTTGCCTGAGCAGGCACTGCCCCTATTGTAGGGAATACTGTCCCTCAACGGGCTCCTTGATGTAATGCGGCAGTCGGACCGCAGCAGCAGATGTCCGTCAGACCGCAACCGACAAGCCGTCTGTTGAGTTCCGACCGACATCAGAATGAAGGCATTAGTCCTGCTTCAAAGAATCTTTGGCTGATGCTTTATTTAGTTATCATCCAGAGTTGTCATTTACAAATCAACTTCCAATTATTCTTTGTCTTCGAGATCATCTTACTGATGGAATAACCTTTGAGATATAATTCCTTTTATAATTCTTGTATGTTTGTCAGTATCAATTGACATTATTTGTGGTAGTCTGTGACCAATGAAAACATTTTTTCAATGAAATGATTTTATAATTTTGTATGTAGTGTAGATTTTCTATGGAGAAATATATCATATTTTGGCTCTTTCCCATTCAAAGTAATGAGAGATACTACTGGTATAAACAGATGTCAGAGCATAACGAATCGTCCTCTCAGAAGGGTCTTGAGTCATAATAGTTGCAGTTGACACTTTCTCAAAGATGGTGTATTGTTCACCGCTGCCTAAGACACCTACAGCTTAAGGAAATGTCCAATATTTTTGACAGATTTTTTAATGTTGTTTGCTTACCACATACAGTAATTCAATAGTTTCTGACAGAGGATCCTAATACCTTTCACACTTTTGCAAAGTTTGTTTGTCAGACACAAGGAATTGAACAAGCTTTTTTCTGTTTACCAGCCTTTGTCCACTGGTAAAAGAGATCAGACCAATCAGAGTCTGGAACAGAATCTTCTGTGTTATAGCAGTGCCACCAAAGATCAATGAGTATTTTATTTACTAGTAGCTGAATTTTATTATAACACTGAGTGGCACCAAGGTTTCACCATTTTTCTGCTAGCAAGATTATCACTTCATCTTCATCCTCTGGTCCCAGCAGCTAATGGCTACATGTCTTGTCTATAAAACAAATACAATTGATCTAGGAAAGTCTATGGCATTCTAAAGTCAAGATGAATGGCATGCTGACAAGTCAAATTCAACTTCCTGCTGCTGGTGGTAAGGTTTGGGTATCTGCTCATTTTCTTCCTGTTCATACATTACAAGTCAAGTTTACACCACAACATTTGGTCCATTTATCCTTAACTCACCAGGTTAGTTCTGTAGCCTTTTGTTTGAAATTTTCTTGGACCTGGAGAGTTCATTCTGTCTTCCATATTTCACAATTGACACCATAAGTTTCAGATCCCTTTTATTGCATACCTTCATAACCCCCACCAATCAAGATGCAAGATCAACCAGAATGTGAGGTCAAGAAATCTGTGATTTTCAAATCATTCGAAGAGCATCCATCCAGACAATGCTTTTAGGACCATGCTTTTTCTGTTCAGGCCCCCTTATTGGTTCCCAGTTTTTTCCAGTGGCCTGGAGCTTCATGAGGGGGGCATACCGTTGCATCTGGGAACTAGCCTCAACAGCGTCAGTAACGTGGTCGCTTAGCACATAGAAGCCAGACTCACCAGAGGTGGCTGGGTCACTTGCCCCCGCATCCATGGCTTTGTTGCTTTTTCCTCCTAACTGGGACCCTCTTAAAGAGACACTTGACACCTTTCATGTATATGAACTGCACAATGGTACGGTGACTTACGGGAGGAGTCCCCCTTTCTTGGTGTAACCTTCACAGTTTCCAGTTCATGGCAGTCAGACAGGGTATGTTTAGTTGGCAAAGGTACTTACTGAAAAGTTTAGGAGCGAATACCCAGCTCAATTTTCCACAAGAATTGTACTGTATTTTTGGAGAGGAATTTAAAAAAATTGTTCTTTGGCAGATATATCCATGTGTTTAAATTCTGATTGGTTGAAACTAAAAACAGATTGCTAAGAAAACCTAATAATTGTAATTTATTCCATAATAACGCTCAACGAGTGTGAATGTTTAGCATGACCACTATGTCACCAATGGCTAGTGCATGCATTTTAATGAAAATTCCAGGTGGCCCAGCATTTCTAATGGACGGGACACACCTCTGACAGGTGAAGAGCTTATGCCCCCAGTAACTCTGTCAATGACTGTAAAGTGTCTGTGGGCTCAAACTAAAACTTTTCTAGGTCAGCACCAACAACGTTTCACTTATACAAAATCCAGCCTGTTAACTTTGTCAATGCGTTTTCATTTGGACAATTGAGCGCCAGGATCCACTATTGTTTAATAAATGTATAGAACAGAAATAATGAAAACTCATGCTATCTGCCCTGGGGAGAATGTAGGGAAAATCGAAATTAATATCTTCATTTAGAATCTCTGCCCTCGTCGTCCCTAAATGAAAGGACTATGCTGACAAAGTTGCAGCTTGGCCCTCCCTCCACATCTGTGTCATTTGATAGTGTTCTGGCCATGGCAACGGATATCACATGAACTGTGCATCTCTAGTCCACTCGCCATCATCCCCGTACAAAATCACATTTTCTTGTCAAAAGTAAAACTGCACCTTCCGTCCAGGGAAATAATTAAAGCAGAGAGGGATGCGACGGGGAATCAGCTGAAAATGAAACTGCATTCTCGGTGGAGCCTGTAAGTTAATTAAACGCCTTGTCCCATGCGAGTACTTCTTACCACTAGTGTGAAGCTCACAAGCGAGCATCGGCATCATTGCTGGCAGAGGCTGCAATGTTCTGGCAGGGGCCTCGTTTGTCAGACTGTCTATGCAAAGAGCTCAAAGATGCCTTTACATTAACAAAAACAAGCTACATACCCCTGAGGACTGGTGGTGTGACTTCTATATTTTCAAAACTAGGAAACTTTGGTTTGAAGAACGGGGTGGCAGTTTCTGTTGAATTCCCCTTTGAGACCTTTCACCAAGTTGTTCTCCATTCTTCGAGCTGGCAATACATTTAGGAGTCTAAACTTGCGCCTTCCTTCAGGCAAGACGTGTGACGTGTTTGGTTCTTGAGGAATCACAAAAGATCATGCTCCAGATGACTAGAGCACGCACCTGGGTGGATCTTGCAGCATTGGTCAGGAAGATCACTGTTGGTCCAGTCAATGCTTACTTTTAGTCTGAGCGTTTGTCCATTCTATGGACGTAACCTGGAGGGGAATGGATGGTCTTACCACAGGAGTTGTGTGTGAGGACAGTCCTTCACTTTTTTTGAGATGCCTGGTACTCCACCAAGTACCTTGTAAACTCCTGGTCATTTCCCTTCAGGGTAGCTTCTTTTGTGTATACATGTTTAGGTTGGAGGCCAGCTCACCCTGAATACCCCGTAGCCTCTGGTTCCCTCCCCTGGGAAACCCCAGGGTTTAGTGTGTTGCATGCTTACCACAGGAGTAGCATGGACCATACAAGGTGACCTCTGCTCCTAGTCTTTCAATCTGCAACCCATCATGTGCCACTGGAAGGGCAATAAGATGGATTTACGTTGTGCCTCTGATTGATTGGTGGTTTTCATTAAGTGCGATGAGGCCATTCTTTGGCAGTTATGCCTACCACAGACAGTGCTAGAAACACTGCATCAAAATACCCAATGCAGGCTCTACACCGAGGAGACAAGAAGGGTTTCTAGCGCAGGGAGTAATGCGGCATTAAAATAGCGCATGTAACCTAGTTTGAAAAAGACGATACCTGATCTCCAAACCAACGGATATTTCAGCTTAAAGAAAGTATGCCAGTGGTATCCAATAAAGAAAAAAATTGTGGTTGCCCCCTTGGGTTCCAAGGAATACCTGAAAAACTTGAACTGGTTGAACAGTCCAATTGATTTTAAGTGAAAACATCACAAATTAAGACAAATCAAACATCAACGTATGATATTGATGCCATTTTATCCATAATCTCCCAAACGGACCATATAGTCAAATTCCTTTACAATTAAATGAAAAAAAAACAAAAAAACATCTTGATTTCTGATGACAAATACTCTTTTTCTTAGCTGTAAATAATTTGTACTCCTTATATTTAGGAATCCACCAAAACAACATGACATTATATCTTGGAATAGGGCTTGAGTACAAGTTAATATTGTATATAAAAATAGCAGGGTTGGCTATGGAGAGGGATGGGAACGCTGTTTTCATGTTGGTCCTCCACACAGAATGAGCCATGGAGTTTCCTTTATAGAGGTGAATGTGGCGCTCATTGAAAAGATTAGATTCAAGCTCCTTTGTGAGTGGGGAACTGAGCCTCATCCATGGTGGAATGCTGTTTCAGATTCTTTGTGTGTATCTTGAGAAAGCCCGTCTTCTATTTTTTTCTTTCTGCACTTCTTTATTTCATGCCTGGCACTGTCATGTGTTGTGTTGACCTCCTGAGGTGGTTGGTTTTTTTGTGAGGTAGGATGGATTGTTGATTGTCATTTCCCTGTGGGTAATGCAGCTAGTTTTGAAAATGGTGCAGGCGTTTAGAGGTAGGGATTAATGAGGATACATGGGAGGCCCATATAAGAGCAATGTATAAAGAACCAGAGCTCAAATCAAAACCAGTTAATCAAAATGTAAGAACCGACAGTAGGTGGAGCACCGTACAAGTCATGCAGACACCCCTTGGGGTTACTAACGCAAACAACAAGCATATTGCCCTCCAGACTAAAAACTTCTCAGAGGTAACGGAAATAGATCAACTAACAAAAGTCATAAAGAAATTAAAAACAGAGGGTGCAGCAGGCCCAAACAGAATTCCAAATGCACTCGTTAAGGGAGAAGCAACGTATTGGGCTTATTACTTCACTCCATTTTTCAACGAGCTGTTCTCGACAAATAGAATTCCCGAATCATGGAGGGGCAGTATTTTCCATCCAATTTTCAAAGGCGGAAATCCAACAAAGCCGACCAATTACAGACTCATCGCCCTAATAGATGTGGAAGCCAAGCTATATGCGGCCTGCCTGCTGGTCCACCTGAAAAAATGGTCAGACGACAACAATTGCATTCCAAGGACACAAACAGGTTTTAGGGCCGTTGCCGGCACCTTAACAAACTTAACGGCACTAACGCTATTAGCCGAAAAAGCCAAACATAAGAACAATTGTCTGTTTACCTGCTTTGTGGACCTTAAGTCCGCTGTCGATAGTGTGCCCGGACGACAACTATGGAAAATACTGGACAGTTGGGGTGTCTCAACAAAGTTATTGAACGCCATTAGAGAACTATATACAGGTACCTGGACACGGGTAAAAATAGGGGACGGCTAAAGCATAACAAAGAAAATAGACACCCACAACGGAATAAAACAGGATGTGTGCTTGCATGGCGGTGGCGATCCGCCCTCCATTTCCCTCCGCCCGCCACCCATTTACCCCCCGCCATATTAGCATGGCTGGGGGGTCAGCGGCGGATGAAAATACCGCCCGCTGCGTTACCGCCTGTCGGATTCCCGACCGTGCGGTAAACGGGCCTAATATGGTGGTAGTGTCTGTGAGACACCGCCATCCATATTAGGATGCAGGCGGAGAGGTGCCTTTTCATGGCGGCATTACCGCCATGAAAAGGCAGGCGGTATTCGCATTTGGGGGCCTGTTGCGGGCCCCCAGGATGTTGGGGGGGTGGGGGGTGCACATGGGGGGTACCCATGGTACCCCCCTGCGTTTGCATGCAAAAGGTGGCAGGCACCGCGCGGTGCCTGTCACGTTGGGCATGCAAAAGCACAACATGCATTGTGTACCTTGCGGCGGGTGCTGCTGACAGCACCGCCCGCCGCAATGTTAACTATGCGGGATGCGCCCGCCAGTGTGGCAGGCGCATCGTAATGTGCCGGGCAGGACCGCCGCGACGTCAGCGGGCGGTCCCTGGCTCCGTTGCGTGGCGGGCGGACAAAGTCCGCCCGCCATCGTAATGGGCCCCCTAGTTTGTTAAAATATCGAATTTTTTAAATGTCTTAAAAGTAATGTAAAATAATAAAATAATAAATATAATTAAGTAAAACATACTTAAAAATACTTAAATAACCTTAAAATTAATAAATAATTAATGTAAAAAAAAAAATTAAACAGGCATTTTTATTTTTTAATACATATATATGTTAACTTAATATTATTAAAAAATATTCAATATTTTTAGTGTTGGATAGCGGGAGGGTAAAATTTACTATTCCCACTCCAGTGAGTGCAACAGTAGGGAAAGCGTTGGATAGCGGGAGGGTAAAAATTACTATTCCCACTCCAGTGAGTGCAACAGTAGGGAAAGCGTTGGATAGCGGGAGGGTAAAATTACTATTCCCACTCCAGTGAGTGCAACAGTAAAGAAAGCGTTGGATAGCGGGAGGGTAAAAATTACTATTCCCACTCCAGTGAGTGCAACAGTAGGAAAGCGTTGGATAGCGGGTAGGTAAAAATTACTATTCCCACTCCAGTGAGTGCAACAGTAGGGAAAGCGTTGGATAGTGTAGGGGTAAAAATTTCTATTCCCACTCCAGTGAGTGCAACAGTAGGGAAAGCGTTGGATAGTGTAGGGGTAAAAATGACTATTCCCACTCCAGAGAGTGCAACAGTAGGGAAAGCGTTGGATAGCGTAGGGGTAAAAATTACTATTCCCACTCCAGAGAGTGCAACAGTAGGGAAAGCGTTGGATAGCGTAGGGGTACACATTACTATTCCCACTCCAGTGAGTGCAACAGTAGGGAAAGCGTTGGATAGCGTAGGGGTAAAAATTACTATTTCCACTCCAGTGAGTGCAACAGTAGGGAAAGCGTTGGATAGCGTAGGGGTAAAAATTACTATTCCCACTCCAGAGAGTGCAACAGTAGGGAAAGTGTTGGATAGCGGGAGGGTAAAAATTACTATTCCCCTCCAGTGAGTGCAACAGTAGGGAAAGTAATGATTTAATAATTAAATATATATAAATTAATTATCAATACCAATAAAAATGTATTAAAAATTAATTCCCAATGACAAATTATTTAATAATTAATTAATTATAAATACCTATAAGTATTAATTATTAAAAATTAATTACCTATTAATAATTAATGAACCACAAATTATTTTTCAATACCAAAAATTAATAAGTAATACAAAATGTTTACCAATTAATAATTAATTAACAGTAAATTAATTATCAATACACAAAAATATTTTCAATAATTATTTAATTACAATTAAATTACTTCCCACCCTATAAACCCACAACCCGCTCCGAATAATAAATTAATACAATTAATATAATTATCAATTAATCAATTAATAAAAATTAATTACCAATTAATACAAATTAATTACCAATTAATAAAAATTAATTACCAAATAAGAATTAATTAACAATAAATTAATAATCAATACCAATAAATAATTACTGAATTACACTTAAATTACTTCCCACCCTATTCCCCTATAAACCCACAACCCGCTCTGAATAATAAATTAATACAATTAATATAATTATCAATTAAAAAAATAATAAAAATTAATTACCAATTAATAAAATTTAATTCCCAATTAATAATTAATTAACAATGAATTATTTATCAATACCAATAAATAAAATTAAATAATTACTTAATTACAATTACATTATTTCCCACCCTATTCCCCTATAAACCCACAACCCGCTACAGAACTAAAACGCAAAATTAAATTAAAAATAATTAATAATTCCTAAAAATTAATATTTAATTTACTGTAATTAAATTACTTCCCACCCTATTCCCCTATAAACCCACAACCCGCTACGGAATTAAATTACGCAAAAATTAAATAACATAAAATTCATTACTTTAAAAAAATTAAAACATACATTACAAAAATAATACATACTTTTAACACATATACTAACACTTAAAACACTATAGAAAAATTCGATATTTTTAACAACTATGGGGCACATTACGATACCCGGCGTAAATAATTCCGCCAGGCATGGAAGCGGCAAAAATCCGCCCGCACACACCGCCTGAACACCGACCACGCCATTACGATTACACAAACCGAATACCGCCATCGGCGGAAAAAGCACACAAAATACCGCCCGCCAACGTCCGAGTCGGAGACAAACCGCCCGCCACGGACGGAAACACGCACGACAACACAAAACCGCCCGCCCTCACGGCCGACACACCGCACGTGAAATTACGATCGCACCGACATGAGCGCGGAAAACCACAAATAAACCGCCCGCCAGCGCAAACAACGCCGATGAGAATCGACACGGCAGAAGCCATGGCGCCAACGTACCTGCACAGAAACCATCCGCACACGAAACCAATAGCACACAACATGGCCAACAAGTCCACACAGCAAGGCACGCACAAATACACAAGCACAGTACACATCCCGAAAACACCCCCCCGGACAAACAAAAAATACAAAGGCCAGAACCCCAGACACAACACACCTGAAAACAACAGACCATGAGGACACACCCACATAGGTGAGTACAAAAGCAGCACTCCCACAGACCACAACCCCTTGCTACATTGCAAACCAGAGAGGAGAGGAGAGGACACAGTGACACAGCAAGGACAGCAGCACACCACAGAAACGCACACATCACTACCACCACCACCACCACCACCACCACCACCACCACCACCAAACACCGGCACCACCACCACCACCACCACCACCACCACCACCACCAAACACCGGCACCACAAACCCCCTGCACATTACACAACACACACCGCACCAGCACCACAAACATCATGGCACCACAAAGAATGCCCAAGTTCACGCCCATGGAGCTGACGGTCATGGTCGACGAGATCATCAAGGTGTACCCACAAATCTATGGGAACATGGTCCAGCACACACCACTAGCCACCAGAAACAGAATGTGGAACCGGATCGTAGACCAGGTCAATGCAGTCGGGACCCTGCCCAGGAACAGAGTCGAGATTAACAAACGTTGGAATGACGTAAAGAGCCTGGTCAAGAAGAAGGAGGGCAAAAACAGAGAGCTGGCTGCCGTCACTGGCGGAGGGAATCCCGCGCTCTTTAAGACCTTCAAAGCGTGGGAGGAGAAGTTGCAGTCGTAATCCATCCGGAGATCCTCGCCGGATTAGCAGGGGGAGTGGAGGCTGGTAAGTACAAACTAATGTATACCAGCACACCGCTATGTACTCACATGCACTACCACCATGCCACAGCTCCCAGGGACAAACACCCCCATGTCCAGCACACAATACACAACACATCACACACACATGCAACAGACACTACCACACACAGCCCAAACAGAACAACTGTAAGATGCGTGGGGACATGTGTACACTAAGCCAGCCACGTAACCACCAACAGGTCCCCAAATATGCCAGAAGCGCCACAACGAGCACCCACCACACCCATGTGTCCGCCACAGCTGCACTAACCGACAAGTAACAGGTAAGTGGCAGGAACACAAAGTGCAGTGGGTGGGACGGTGGACAGCCCAAGTACAACACACACCAGGCCCCAGTCCCACAGCACAGCAAGGAGGAGCATCCCCCACACCCCACAGCCACGTGTCAGCCACCGCAGTGCACAACGACAGCCGAAAGGTAGACATCACGGTCCACAGCAATAGGTGTCAGTGGGTGTCCAGCCACCACCACGACCCACAACACCCCCCACCCCCACAAACCTGCAACATGGAGCACCCCCGCTTAGAACCATGTGGCATCCAGTACAGTGCACGCCCGAACAACCTGCAGGTGGGAAACTGGACAGGGCTGGATTACTGGAGGCATGAGGACCGTAACACGACCAACACATGGGACATGTCACGTAGCAGACGAACACGCAGCACCGCCCACCGTCACGAACAAGTGAACAATGTGCACACGGACATGAACCACAGACTCACACCCCACATGACCCATCACAAACACAGCAATACCCAAGGAGCCACGTCTGCATGCACAAGCCACACTGAATATAGTACCACACGGCAGCCACTGTGCAACTCATCACACACAACCGAAACACCATTGAAGTCCTGTCCATGTAGCCCCTACTGCCTGTCAACCACACACCCCACAACTACGCCTATGTAAGACAAACAACACTAGACGCAACAGAGCGGAACAACATAAATGCACACGAACACCACTGAACCCATCAAACACACAGACACACCATGCACAAACAACATACCATCCATCCCATCCGTCAGCCCCAGTCTAATGAAAGGCATGTCATCCGCACAGCTGCCACACATACAGCAGTCACGCTAAGATACATGCCCATGACCAACCATGTGCCAGAAGTCAATGAAGTGCACGACACACTGTGAGCAACAACACACAACATGGGCCACACCCCCGAGCACTGCAGTGATGCACATGGCACAGGACAGCACGCACACCAAGGAGATGGGACAACTGCAATACGTTGGCTGGCACACAACCATCACTCACTCATAACGATGCGTCCAATGCCATGTCCAGTAATCACAACAGACAGCAAATATGCAGGCCATGTCAAGCATGCACACACCTCAAACCATGCACTGTCATGCTGCCACAACACATGTCACGTTCGGCACCCATGGCTCACAGCATGTACCTCAAAAGCATATTCCCTCCCAAATGCGAATCTGGGGCATGGCCCCCATGTTGCCATATGCGTTCCTGAGCGTTCCATTTGAACCCCAAAAGCATATTCCCTCCCAAATGAGAATCTGGGGCATGGCCCCCATGTTGCCATATGCGTTCCTAAGCGTTCCATTTGAACCCCAAAAGCATATGCCCTCCCAAATGCGAATCTGGGGCATGGCCCCCATGTTGCCATATGCGTTCCTAAGCGTTCCATTTGAACCCCAAAAGCATATTCCCTCCCAAATGAGAATCTGGGGCATGGCCCCCATGTTGCCATATGCGTTCCTAAGCGTTCCATTTGAACCCCAAAAGCATATTCCCTCCCAAATGAGAATCTGGGGCATGGCCCCCATGTTGCCATATGCGTTCCTAAGCGTTCCATTTGAACCCCAAAAGCATATTCCCTCCCAAATGCGAATCTGGGGCATGGCCCCCATGTTGCCATATGCGTTCCTAAGCGTTCCATTTGAACCCCAAAAGCATATTCCCTCCCAAATGAGAATCTGGGGCATGGCCCCCATGTTGCCATATGCGTTCCTAAGCGTTCCATTTGAACCCCAAAAGCAAAGTACAAACCAGACCCAGGATGGGCCAGGAGCCCGCATACACCAGAGTCACAATAAGTAGGGGCACAGCAACACACCCATCGGCATGGCCAATCCGTCCCATGCCACATGTGCACAGCACACAGTCCCATTGCCAAGCACACACAACTACAGATGCTACAGCCACACACACGCCTCCGGGAAACCCATGTACGAGATTGCACGAACTGTGAATGTCAGACGACAAATACATACTTCGCCAGGTGCAACACAATAACAAATCTCATTCTCTCCACAGGTGACGAACTGCTGGATGCTGGGGATGGAGCCAGCAGCCAGCACAGCCATCCTACAAGCCCCCAACGAGGACACACGGATCTGGAGGATCTGTCCTCCTCTTCGGACATGGACAACCAAGCAGGCCCATCTGGTGTGGCAGGGCCCAGCCGCTCCCCAGGACCCCTCCTACCCACCAACCCATCATCCAGGGCTGCTGAACATTCACAGCCCCCTGCTGCCACTGTCGTTGCGGCCACACCCACGGTCATTGTGGCCACTACCACTGCCGCAACCGCCACCATCGCCGCACCGACCACCACCGCCGCCACCACCGCCACGTCTTCGCTGGCACCAGCCCCAGCGCAGGTGGTGGCCCGGACGACTGGATCCACCCTGGGAGCCACAGCGAGGACCGTGGTGAGCAATGTGGCTAGTGGGCAGGCCGGTGGCAGCAGGACTGGTAGGAGGAGCAGGGTCAGGGAAACGCCAGCCTCCCCTGGGAGCCATGCCCTGCCTCACATGGCCAGAGTCCTTGGGGCCTATGAAGAGGCCCAAGGACAATGGGTCCGGTCTGCCTCAGACACGCGTGAGGTGCTGGGGGTGTTGAGGTCCATGGACGCCCGTATGGGCCAAATCGTGGACCTCATGGGACAGCTGGTGGTGGCGGTGAGGTCACAGCCAGGGACAGCAGCTCCCCTCCGCCACCACCTGCCGGGGCGCAGGGTGGAGCAGCAGTGTCCAGTTCCCCTGCGTCCACAGCCAGTGATCACACCTCAACCACCAGCATGTCGCAAGCAGGCACCCCCTCGCAAACGTGGAAGGGGCCGTCCGAAGAGGAAACAGATCTCCCGGGAGGACTTCGCACGCTCCAGTCGCAAGTGAGGCAGCCAGCCAGCCTTCCGCCAGCCTTCCTTGACCAGCCACTGCATTGACTTGGACTACGATCCCACTCCACACAGCCATCTGGATGGCATGTGTGTGTTGGACTATGGACATAGAACCAGTGGGTACACCCTGATCATCACGCAGCCATGACCGACAGCTCATTGTCACTGCACGCACCACTTTTGTCATCACCTTACACACAATCACATGTCACAGTTTGTAATAAATGCACCTTTTTCACTAACTGCTGTTTGTGCCCTGTGTCTTATTTGTACGGAATACAACGGCCACCTTGGGCGGAAAGGCACCTGATGCGTGGCATGGCATTTGAATCCGGAGGGCCTGTAGGGACCTAGGGGTGGGAGACAGAACAGGAGCACATTCAATGAGTGTGTCACACACCCATCACACAGTACATGTCAACAACTACAAGCAATGTACACACATCGCACAGAGCAATAGGGCACAATGCCACAGCCACCAACAGTGGCATACTACCCTGGCCATGGAGCGTTGACACACAGCACGCAGTGAACAAACGGCCACCCTGACACAGCACACACACACCTGCACAGATACAGCCACATCAGCCGTCGTACATGGACACTCACCGTCAAGTGAAGTAGCGGGCGATGAGCTGCTGCCGCACATTACCAGCTTCCTCCTCTCCGCTGTCCTCCTCACTCGAGCTGTCCTGGTCTGCGGGCTGGGGCCCTGGTTGATCTCCGTCATCCACGATGAGGGGGATCTGCTTCCGAATGGCCAGATTGTGTAGCATGCAGCACGCCACCACTATCCGGCACACCTTCTGTGGGGAGTACGCCAGCGCACCCCCGGTGCGGTCCAGGCACCTGAACCTGGACTTGAGGAGGCCAAAGGTACGCTCGACCACATGTCTGGTCCTCCCATGTGCCTCATTGTAGCGATCGTCTGCTGGGGTGCGAGGATTCCTCAATGGACTGAGCAGCCATGCCCCATTCGGATACGCAGAGTCACCTGGGTGTGAGGGACACAGAGAACCGTTGCTAATCCAACTGGACAGGGGACAGCATCGCACAGCCAGCACGCTACACCACTCCACATACTCACCGACAATACAGGCACGATCCTGTTGCATATTGGACATCAGTCGTGGCAAGATGCTGTTGCGCATTATGTGTGCGTCATGGGCCGAGCCTGGGAACTTTGCACACACGTGGGTGATCACCATGTCCGCAAGGCACACCACTTGCACATTCAGGGAGTGCGTGTGCTTCCTGTTGCGGTACAGGTGCTCAGTGGCCTGTGGTGGAACAAGGCCGACATGTGTGCAGTCAATGGCTCCAACGACGTGTGGGATTCTGCCAAGGGCATAGAATGCACCCTTCACTGCCGCCAATTCACGAGCCCTGGGGAAGCGGATGTACCTGTTCCGGTACAGCATCATGGCTGCCAGTACATCCCTCAGCACCTTGCTGAACATGGGCTGGGACATCCCTCCTCCACTGCCCACTGTGTGCTGGAATGACCCAGTGGCGAAGAAATGCATGGCGGCCATCACCTTAGCCGTGGGGGTGACAGCAGTCGGATACACCCTGCGGGGACGGAGATGGGGTTCTAACATGGCACACAGTCGATGCAGGGTTGGCCTGTCCAGCCGAAACTTCCTAATAACCTCTGTATCGTCCATGTCCGCCAGCAATTGGTATGGGCGGTCAATGTTCGGTCTCCGCCTAGGGACAATGGCAGAGGACACATGTCAAAGCAACACGACACATAGCAATTTCGCATGCACATCACTGACATGACTGAGTAAGCACAGGAGCCACAGCCCAGCTGTCAAGCTGGGACGGCACGGCCACAATACACTTACACAGGTCTCCCAACAATGGCAATGGCTAGTGATACAAACCACTGCCATGTGCATGCACATGGGGATCCAGGCCCCAATGACTTGCGGGGCGTGCTGATGGGGACTGACTGCATATCCGTCAAGCGGCAACGCCACGGCAACATGAATGTCTGCTGAGCATGGAACTGCTTCCGCGGCTGGATGAGTATGGCACACGACGACGACGATGTGGGCAGAGGCTGAGCGGCCAAAACAAGTGGGACCTGTGGCACGAGGGGATATGAGACAGTAGTAGGTGTCAGCACTGCACCCTATGTACAGCACTGTACGGATCACACCTCCCGAAACATTGACAGGTGTCCACATTGACAGCCCCATGCCAAGACGGCTGTGTGCTTGCAGTCACACGTCACAGGTGAGAGGTTACATTGCACGTGCCAGGTGGCAGTCGTACATAGTGGGAGCTGGCATGTGTGTGCATGTGTCTCCTGTTCAGGATCCACCAGATGGGCGCTGACTCTGTACTGACCATTGGACACAGCATGTTCCGTGGAAGGCTTGTGTGTGTGGGATGGTGGCACTGGATGTGCCGCCGTTGGGTGGGGGGCCATGCACAGGGCGGGTACGTCGATGATTGCGCATTGTTGGTCACGGTGGGTGCACCCACTAAGATGTGTTGCCCTGTGTTCAATTCCTATGTCCGCATGATGATGGACTGTAGATGTGGGCAGACTACACATTGGTCGATGTGCTGTCTATATGCATGTGCCTTCACACCAGGCACAGCTGCCCCTGCACATGTGACCCCTGCTGGACTCGCTGCTGGGTCTGTGGAGCTGATGCACCTTCTGCGCGTGGGGCGGGCAGCTCTCCTCACTTCCCTCATTGCGCATGTCATGACTTTGCCGCAGGTGACATGGATCATGGAGGGCCCACATGTACGCGTGGGTAGGCTACACATGATTGTACACTGGTCGCCACCCCCAGTCAGTGTTTCGAATGGGAAGGTTGTCGTGCTGGTGGTATGTTCGATGTTGCGGATGGGCGGGCCTAGGTGCGGGCTTACATTCCGGACATGGGGGGTAGTTGTATTGGCGACTAGTTGCAGTACACACGGGACACGTCTCTTCCTTTCCACATCTGGGTCATCCCTTGTACTAACTGACAGTGATACAGTCATCTTCACCCCAGCCCTCATGTCCTCCCCTCGCTCCCCCAATATGCATGCTCACCTGCGAGGCTAGCGCTTGCACAGGCAGCCCCAAGCTCGCACCAGAGAGGGCAAGGAGTGTATGTGTGGGTCCAGTTGCACGAGTGGGCTGTCTCAGGGTATGATGTGTCGCGGGACGCCGTCCACCTGCGTGGTGCCCCAAATGGTGACCCGGCCTGCATGGACTATGCATCACAGTCTTCGCCTTCCGGATCCGCCACCTGCGACACCCAGTGGCTGTGGCTGCCCTTGCGGCCAGGCCTCGTCCGTCTGTGGCTGATGGCCCACACATTCACTCTTTGGCCTCTCTGGGGAGGGCTCGGGGGTGGTGGCGCACGCGCTTGCACTTAGTCGCAATGGCATGTGGCGTGGTTGGTATGATGGGCAATGGATGGGATGGTGTGAGCCACCTCCCGTGACGTCAGTGCTGCTCGTGCTGTGGTGCGTCCCCCTACACTTCCATGTGACTTGTGCCATGCTAGACGTTGAGGTTCTATTGCCTGCGTGATATGACCAGGAGGAGCGCGAGGAGACCTCTCACACACCATGCTCCACTGCCATCCCGTGCCCTGTATCGCCTGTGCGGATTGACTATGTTGGGGTTACACCTGGTCGACTGGGGCTGTGTGTGCCTTGTCAGGGGCATGGCGGGCGCACAACAGGATCCAGCTTGTCCACAGAGGGTGGGCTGAGGTGCGCCTGGTACCGCTTTGTACGTGTGCCCGGCTGCTGTGCACACACGTGTTCACTCCCCCCGACAGGTGTCCTCTCACAATGCCCAGGGAAGCGGTGGTGTACTGT